>JAMJFZ010003875.1:35460000-36660000 GCA_026225945.1 Cricetomys ansorgei
GACTTGTTATATTTAATATAAAGAGAAAAAGATTTTGCAGCCAAAATACCTAAGGGTTAAGATATTATACAGACAGAAGAGATGATTTATTCATAAAATAAGTTGTCTTTTTTACTTTCTGATGCTTCTATGATTGTATTTTTTACTTTTATAGCCTTATGAATTATTTTCCAATGTATTTATATTCCTACCTAGTTTGTATGGAGTCTTTTTAAAAGCTTTTTTAAAATTTTTTTGTTTATGGATCTCATTTGCTATCCTGTTGACTTCTTTTTTACACTGTAATTGCATTGATATTTAAGTTAAAAAGTCAAGGCACTGTAGAGGTGGCTTAGAAGTTAAGAGCCCTGCTGATCTTCCAGAGGACCTGAGTTCAGTTTCCAGGACCCATATTGGATGGCGCACAACTGTCTGCGCCTTTAGCTTCAGGGAGATCTAGTATCTTCTGCACTCTTCCAGCACCTGCAGTCAGGTGACATGTGCATACATGCATACACACACATTCATACATAAATAAAAGTAAATCGTAAACATTTTAAGAAGTCAACTGAAACATCTGTACGAAGTACAACTGTGGTAAATTGACTTAGTAATATCATGATCAAAACTTAACTCCAAAACAGTTCAGTTATGATGGCTGTAAAAAAGAGTTAGATTTTTAAATCCACTTTAATTGGTAATATGTTCAATAAACTGAAATTAAGATAAGATTAAGTGAATAAATGTGAAATTGACACCAACTAAATACAGATCAAAATTAGTTTATAAGTTTTAAACAGAAAAAAATAAATGACTAAACTCTGATCATGTTTGAAAAGAACAAAAGCATACGGATTTTCTCATGCACTTAAATACGTCCAAATTTGATGATCTACTAAATGTGTCAAAAATTAAAGGGGTATTCTCTGGGATGTGTTTTATTCAGTGGAGTCCTAAAATATAGTTTATGGCATTTGTAACAATGCCATAAGGTATTGCTTGCAAAGACAGCAACCCCCAGGACAGAAGAGGATATAGCTAACACTTATTCAGCAAGTTATTTCTTCAAATGCTGATTTCTGATACTTGTAAAACATCAGGCAGGGCCAGAAAATTCTCTCGGCTGACATGTAGACTCACAAGGAAATCATATTCCGCTTGTTTAAGAGCCTGTGGTTGAGTCATCAGACAGTGGTAGTGAACTGAGGATGACTTGCATAGTAGAAAAGGAGGTTGCTATACCTCCTGTGACATATTGCCTAAGGTCATGGAGAGAGAATGTAAACCGGAGTGAATTTTGTCCTCTCTTACTTCTAATCTGTTATATTTACCAGCAAACTGACCCTTAAACTGATACACAATATGCAAAAACCGCCTGTACTTCCACAATCTTCACACATCCTCTATCCCCCATTTATATCGTCTCCCTTGGCACTTATACTCCTACAATGTGTGACTTCCCGTCTACAAGCACATTCTGTAAAAGGCAAAGAAATATGATCTTCTGGTTTCACTCGCATTTTGAGGCTCCTTTAATGGAGTTCTAAAATAGGAGAATACTGGAGGAAAACCGTGCATTTTGTTTTATAAACATGGGTATGTCTGAACCTGAGCTGGTGATCTCTGACTCAGGATAGGAGAGAAAATACCAGTGGGAGACTAAAGCCAGAAGAGATGTGATGGATTTTTGAGAATTTTCAGCTTGTTATGTTCATACCAGCTTCCCTATTTTATCAAGTGACACTGCAAGTTCAGGGAAATCCCTCTGGAGATGACTTATTTCTCTTAGAAAGAGCAATAGAAATCTAGCTTCAAATATGATTTGTTAAAAAAGAAAAAGTGAATACCCAAGCTACCATCCCATCTGCACACATGTACAGATGCTGTTTGTGGCTGTGGAAGTGAAGTTTCAAATAAATGCTAAATCACATTCTTCTAGACATAGTTCTGAAAGCTTATATGTTGAATAATTACCTATGTATAAGATTGCAGGTTTAAAATAATTATTAAAATATTCGATGAGCTATAATGTGATAGACTATAAGTTAAAATAAGCAAGGGCAATGGATACCTTATCTAATAAGAAGTAATATAGTTTGTCTTCATTCTCTTAAACTTATAAAAATAAATGCAGATTTTTGCCAAGAACATGGCAAAAGAAAATTTTAATTTTCAAGTTATGAAATTTAATAATGATGACACTTCTCCTATGGAGAGTACTACTTCTTAACAATATCTTAGTATAGCATAAAAGTTTAATGTAAAGTCTGCCTGGGCAGGGTGATGTACTGGAGAGGCAAGTGGATCTTTGTGATATTGAGGCAAGCCTTGCTTACATACCGAGTTTGAGGCCACCCAGGACTACATAATGAGACACTGTCTCAAAAAAAAAGTAAAAGCTGTCCTTTAAAAATGCATATTTGAGCATACAGAGGCCCACAGGCAAGCACTGAGCAGAGCTCAGGGAACTCCCTGTAAGAAGAGAAGGAAGGATTATGAGAACCAGAGGGCCAAGGACATTGGGAGAACATGGCCCATGAAGTCAATTGATCAGGGCTAATGGGCACTCACAGAGACTGAAGCAGCAATCATGGAGCCTGCATGGTCTGTGATAGGTCCCCTACATATATCTTAAGGTTGTCTGGCTTGGTGAACTTGTGGAACTTCTAAAAGTTGGACAGGTATGGTCTCTGACCCTTTTACCTGCCCTCAAGACCCTTTTCCTCCTGCTGGGTTATCTTGTCCAGCCTTGATGTGGGAGTTTGTAGTCTGCCTTGTTACATCTTGTTATTCCCTGTTTGGATTGGTAACTCTTGGAGGACTGCTTTGTTCTGAGGGGAAGTAGGGGGCAGCAGGAATGGGAGAGAGGAAAAGTGGGAGAAGCTGGGAGGTGTAGAGGGAGAGGAGGCTGTACTAGGGATGTATTGTATGAGAGAAGAAAAAATAAATTATAAAAATACAAAATAATACATATTTATCATTTCAAATACTTTGACCAAAAGTTAAATATATGCTTGTATAGAATGGTTCAAACACTAAAGGTCTCTGATAAACACACATGGAAAGAGTTTAGAGAGAATGTGAAGCTGTGAATATGGTTCTCAACACGATCTGCTAAAGTTTTAAAGAGGAACATACAGCACACACACTAAAATCACAGGCACCTGACTCCACTTTACCCCAAGCAATTGATTTTCTCTTTCACTGATTCTTGATTAGTGGGTTCAAATTATTATCAGCTGGCTTTCTTTGCTAATCTTTGATCTATTGTGTAAAACCCCAGTTTTTGGCAATGAAAAAAATGGACACCTGTTGGTAGTGGGTAGGATATACTTCTCAAAGCCAAAACGAAGCCAAGAAGGGGGAAAACTTCTGTGCTATTTTGCTGTGATATACAGCAAGAAAAAAAAATGTTGGTGTTCCACAGGACACTAACATTTCACAAAAAGTTCAGATGGACACTACTTTTCCAAAAACCTGGGGCTTTATTCAGCAACAAATTTTTGTGAAACATATCTCCATAATGAGCTCTAAATACACTCTAAATGGCACTAATAGACACAAAATGAACCACATTTGTGAACTGCATCATTCAAAAATATCACTGCTTCAAAAGGGAAAATTAATTTATAATAATGAATTTTAATTTATCCATTTTGGCAAAAATGTGATTATTTCAAGATGCTTCTGTCATGTGTTTGCATTGTGGTCATGTGTATGGTCCATATCTATTTGGGTTTTATCTGCAGCAGCAGTTCTCAGTAGCCATGTGTGGTGGTTATTCTTGGTTGTCAACTTGACTACATCCGGAATTACCTAAAACCAAGGTGGCTGGGTACACCTGTGAGGGAGTTTTTTATAATTAAATCATTTGAAACGGGAAGACATACTCCCAATCTTTGGAGGTGGGACAATCATCTTTAATGTGGGCCACACCTGCTGGCAGCCTGTATAAAGGACATAGAAGAAGGAAGATTTTCTTATTTAGTAGCTTGGCAAGTTTATTCCTTTACTGGTGTTAGAGCCTATTGCTCATATGTGCATGTGTATGGGCCTTCTGTCGAATCATGAGCAACCTACCAATGCCCACAACTTCAAAGACAAGAATTTACTGGGAGAAGTAACTGCCCCATGTCTGGCTCCCAAAGGTGTCAGGTGGGAAGACATGGTAAAGGATCATCATACTGGCTCTACCACTTCAGATATAGCACATGCTCAAACCTGTGTACCAATTACAGTGCAAAAAACTTCTTGGCAAAGTATCCTTCTTTACCTACTTCTTTGGGTTACTGGTGTATACTGAAAACCAGATGAGACATCTAGCCTTGTGGATTGAACAGCCGGTTTTTTTGGAACTTCCACTAGTAATTAACCATTGTCAGACTAGCTGGAACACAGCGTGTAAGCCATTCTAATAAATTCCCATTATACATACATACATATGTGTGTGTGTGCATATATATATATGTATACACACATATATAAAATGAATATACATGACTATATAAATAGTGAGTATATATATGTGTGTGTGTGTGTGTGTGTGTGTGTATATATATATATATATATATATATATATATATATAGTAAGTTCTGTTCCTCTAGAGAACCCTGACTAATATACCACATATGATTAATTACTCTGATATTGCCATTCCCAATCAACCTATAATTTACTGTGATGATTTAGAAACCCTTGTAATGATAGTGATAAGAAAAGAAAATGATGAGATTTCAAACATAGCAGTTTAATAAATTTGTCCAAAGAAATTGGCAGGAATGTATGTTAGTATACAAAAGCTGACGTAAGCTAGTTGATTTTTTGTTTAGTGTTTAAATATGTCTGTTTTAGAGTAGATACTTTGCAATGGAGGTGAAGTATATTGCTGGCACGTGGCTCATTTGCAATTCAGATATTTTGCATAGAGAAATTTTGTAGTCATTAAAGAATGCCAGAGTAAACCCATTAAGTTGTAGTTAAACATCCAAAGCAAATAACAAAACACTTTTACTTATATTCTATAACATGAATAATAAAACAATATGGGAATTTTAAAAAGAATATAAAATATCAAAAATTAATGGCACAACTTTATAGTAAGTCTTTAGTGTTAATTAATCTTTAGAAAATTCATTTGAATTAAAGATTGACATGCAAAGATTTCTCTAGGGTCAAATGAATTCATTAAAATGATCTGTATGTTTATTAGGTTTAATGGAAGGTAGAGAGGTAAGGATGAATGTTAATAAGCCATAAAACTTCTAGACAAAAATTAATGCTGTCTGAAAAATACAAAAAGTACAAATTAAAGTTGTTTTTAAGTTTAAAATTATTTTTAAACAGCTTGTGTACACTAATGTCAATAAAGCACTTGAAGCATTTAGGCTTCTGTCAAATTATCTGCTCACCCAGTTATACTTGGGATGTGTAGATTTCTATTTGCATTCTATGTGATCATAACACTAATGCTTTATAGATAATATAAGTGGAAAATGTCACACATTTAAAAACTATGATTATAAAATTGTTCACATTTTCACTATAAAAATGCAAAACAAAACAAAATAGTCAAAGTACAAGCAAAAACACAATCAAAATCCCAGAACAATATTCCTGATATTCTAGTCAACATCTTTGTATGATCAAACAACCATCGTTGTTGCTGCCAGTTCTTCTTGACACTGTAAGGTCACCTGGGTTCTCCTGAAAATTGGATTCCACCAATAGAGTTGATAATCCTACTGGATATGTAGGTATTCACCTACTTCCCTCTCCTACACTGCCATCTATGCAAGGAGACTTCAAGGAGACTCGAACGGGGTCTATTCTGTTGATATCTATCCTCTTGTTCTGCTCTCCCTCTCATCTGCTTCAGATCAGAGCCAACACTCATATCCAGAATAAAAATTGCTGGGTAATAAATAATGAAATAAAATACTCTATATACATTATGCTCCAGTCAGTTTAAAGATTTGTGACTTTCTTACTTTAAAAAAATCTTTGTATAGAGATATCAATTATCAATTTTTCTTATTTATAACTCTAGACTAGTTGAATAATCTGGAAGAGACATTTATCTCCTCAAATTTCATCTTTTGCTTGTGCTTTACTGGACTCTTGTACCCGCAAGAACTTACTTTCTTAGAACAATATCAAACAAGTATTTATCAAGAGCTTAAATGGACGGACACTGAAGGGACAGGAGAGTGAATTGTGCATGAATCAGACATGGCCCTTTAGCCCCACAGAGATAATATCTTAGTAAGGAAGATAATTCAAATTTAATTAAACAATTAAATGCATAATTATGAATTTTGGTGGGTGAATGTTATGAAGGCAAAAGAAGTTGATGCTGAGATGGTGACTATATATCATTAACAAATAAATATTGTATTTAATAAGATGTACAACTTGTTTTAACATGCATATCCATTGTGAAGTATTCATTACAGTAAGGCTAATTTGTACATCTATCACCTCACATAGTTACTACTTTTTTTTTTTTTATCCTGACTGCACATTTGAAGACTGACATCTCAGCAGGTCTGACCTTCTGTTATGAATTCGAAGACAGTGGCAAAGAGGCCACTGATCTGAACCAACAATTCTTACACGGTTTTAACAAACACACTTTAAATGGTTTCCTTTTATAGAGTGATCCACAATGGGACATTCATGCTCTCTTCTTCTGAACAATATAAAGATATTGCCAAAGATCGCCATGGAAAACAGGGAACATTATGAAGATGTTACTGATTTTCCTGCTGTAATAGATGCACATTTCTCTCTAACTCTACTCTAGGAAGTAGGCTTGAGATACTCAAAAAAGAAAGCTGTAGACTTAAGTTTGTAGAAGTCTTTTGCAGTAAGGAGGACGAAAACCAGAGGAAAGCTTTGGATCCATATTGTTCAGAAACTCAGCTGCTAGTATCTGCAAATATAAGTGAAAAGGAAATGTAAGCTACACATCTAGGATGGTCTCCCTGGAAGAAGAAAAGGAATTTGGGAGTAGAGGGTGAGTAACTGGATAGAACATACAGAGAGCGATGAAAAAGAACCACAAGTAACACAATAAGGGTAGGAGATGGAAGGAGAAACCAAAGAGAAATACATAACAGAAAGGCACACACACAAAGGCAAGGTACACACCTGATGAGAATGAGCCTAATAACACAGATCTATGGTTGGGTTGTAAAACGTCTCTAACGCTGAGGATGCCTGGTGCTTCTAGAAATGTTAATAATAAATATGAGCTTTAAGTTCTCATTGTTTGTTACAAATACTTTCTGTGAATCTTAATACCATATTAAAGTAGTTAATAATTGTGCTCCTTGACTTTAGAGATAGAAATGAAGAGAGAATAAAAGACATGAGTTTGGGATATAAAAGATGAAGAGTATGGTTTAGGGTTCCAGAGTCATCCAACAATGAACAGGACAAGTGGACTTTCTATGGGTGACCCAGGGTGATGAGAGAACTCTCCATAAAAATTACTCTTCAGGGGTGCTTATGTAATATATAATGCTGTATCAAGAAAATATAATTTCCGAGAAGGAACAATGGCTGGCCTTCATACCAGCCAACAGCAGCTCTTTGCATCAACAAGACTAGAATACCTGATCAGACATAAGCATTAAATAATGATTCAGGATGATCTGACCTCAGAAGTGCTGGATACTCATTCTAAATTGGACAGTGCCTCAGCAGCATCTAAGATATTGTTAAGAAAAAAAAATCACACTGTTGTCAAGAAACTTAATTGTGATCCAGAACAAAGCTTAAGAATAGTTATAGGAATGGGACTGGTGCATATCTCAGTGGTAGAAAACATTCTTAGCAGCATGTGTGGCCCTGTGCTCAGTATCAAGTATGAAAAACAGTCACATGAATGTGAAATTCAATACCTCTGAGTATAACACCCTTCAATCTGGAATCCATTCTTAATCTGCAAGAATGCAAGGAAATATGACCAAAAAAGAAAAATACACCTTTAATTAAAATCAGTTCATAATTAGCACAGGTAATAATAATTAGGAATCCAGGATGCTAAAGCTCTGATTATGATGGTATTTCGTGTGCTCAGAAAAAAGAATTTAATTCAGTGGTTTGAAGAATATAATAGGTGAGATTAAAAAACAAAACAAAACATTAGATCGGATCATTACTACTATCACAATAAATATTTGTGATACTAGAGACATTTAACATAACACAGAGAACAGGTTATAAAATAAATTAATAGTATATCAATGACCTGTTGAATAATTTCAAGTGGCTTAATGTAAGTGTAATGAATTCTATGATGAGAGGATATAGAAGAAAAAAATATTTGGCGGGGCTAAGGTGATGAAGCAGTTAATAAAGAGTTTGTTGCACAAGCATGAGGACCTGATTTTCAATTCTAAGTGCCCATCTAAAACACCAGCCATGTATGATGGGACATCCCTGCAATCTCAGCATTCAGCCAGTGGAGACAGGAAGATCTCTGGGCTTGCTGGTCATCCAGTCTTGCCAAGCAATGAACTCCAGGTTCTTCATGAAACTCTTTCTTGAAAACCAAGGAGCAAGCAATTGTGGAAGACAAATGTTAACCTCTGGCATCTACACACACACACACACACACACACACACACACATGAACACATATATATCTATACGCCACACATACATACACATATAGAAACTTAAAAAAAATATTTGAAGATAATACATGGCTGAGAAAATCCCTAAACTTAGTGAACAATGTATAGACAAAGATTAAATAACCCCACTGAATCTCCTCAAAAATAAAATCGGATCAAAAATTTAAAACTTTAATATATACTTTGCAAAGAAAATATCTATTAACCAAACTCCTCAAGGCCAAAGTGGTAAGAACCAGCTCTGAGATGTGTTCTTCAACAGCCTTGCCATCTCTGCATTTGCATTAAGTATCTGCTCAACACAGACTCTTTTAGGTGTGTTCATTCTTGTAATTAATCACTACTGAAATAAGCACTGGTTTTCTGTCTATTTCTTTAGCCCCTGATACAGCACTGGATCGCCAGTGATGAATCTATATTTTGTTTCCCCTTGCTCTTACATCAATGTTGGCCTTAAGTGTTTTGGATCTCTGTTGTCAGACAAGTGAACATTTACGATTGCTGTATTTTCTTGATGAATTTCCTCCTTTATTGTTGCAAATTACCTGTTTTACCCTTGTTGATTGCCTCTGCTCTAAAATACAGCATCCTAACTTCCTTTTGTTTAGGTTAGCCTACATATTCTATTGTCTACATTCAATTCATTCTTGTTTTCATTTAAAAAAAAGATTTCAAATAAGCAACATATGAACTTTGCTATTTTTTCTTCTAATCTGATTTCTCTGCCTTTTAATAAGGTATTTAAGCTGTTTACATTTTATGTGTTTATTGACAATGTTAGGTTATGAGTATCATTTGCTAGCTATTTCCTTTCTTTATTTCTATCAAGGTTGTTTTAGTTTAGTATCATTTTGTTGTCATTGTTCTTGCTGTTTTCTCCAGACAGTGTTTCTCTGTTATAACTCTGTAGTCCAGGCTGGCCTCAAACTCAAAGAGATCTACCTGCCTCTGCCTCTCGAGTGCTGAGATTAAAGGCACGTGCCACTACTGCCCAGCTAGTGTCAATTTTTTATTTATCTTCAATTTTGCAATATATGTTTGGAAACAGAATTTTAGCTTGATAATTTATTTCCATATTTTCAAGGTTCTACTGTTTTGTATCAACAGTGTATCTAATGAGAGATATGATATTGACCCTTATTTTTGTTTATCTGTATGCAATTTTTTTCTTTGCTGTCTTTTCATATTTTCTTATCCTTATTTTCATGATCTAAGTGAAATCTTCATAATAGTTATTAATCTTGGGATTATGAATGCAAAATAGAGTCTGGGTTTGGGTACAGGAGCAGATGGAGTCCTGAATGGAGTTGTTGGTGTGAACATTGTCATATGAAGAAGCCCAATGTCTCAAACCTATGGAAACAGCAAAGCCTCCCGTGAGTGAGGTCAAAGAGATGACAAAGCTTTCATTAGGTCCAAGAATGAATGTTGACAGTGTATGCAGAAACAATCAGCCATAGCTTCTCTTTCCTTGATGATTACAGCCTGAGATTGCTCCTCTACAGAGACTTTCTACCTAAATATATTGAAACCACTCCCTTTTCAGCTGTATTCCCTGCACACATCTCTTTATTTATCTGTGTACAACAATCCTGCTTCTTCAATTCAGGTGTGTAAAATAAACATGCTGAGATTCCAGATTGCCATTGTCATAGGTGCTACTCATGTAGGTGGGACATCAGAGCAAGCATGGCCCCCTGATTCCAGCTGTTCTATACCTGTGTCTGTGTGTCTGACCTTCTTTCATTAATCCATTGTTAGGTCAAGCCCTGAAGACATGCAGAGTATGGCTCTTAGGAATCCTCCGAGTAGGAAATGTCAGGTAGGGCACATAAATAAAACATGGGTTATTTTTTGTAAGCACCTTTGACAACCATATATAAATTTTAAGTTGCCTTCCAAATTTGGTGTGCACTCAATCACTGCAAAGGTTATATGGGTCTTTTGTATCCCTACTTCTTAATTTTTTTAAAATCACAGCTTGTAAACATTTTTAAGTTCTCCTCAACTTTTGTCTTTGACCATGTATTTCAGCTAGGTAAAGTCATCTCAGTGTTTAATCTCTTCTGTGGTAATGATATAAAGAAAATTTGGACACTATTAAATGAAAGCTGCAAGAATTTCTAGTACCATTCCTATATTTTATATAAGCTGGGTTTTAAATTGCCAAAGGTTCAGAAGCAGATAAATCACATTTTCCCAAGACTAAGTGATATTTTTAATTTATCTCAAGACCTGGATGACATTAGTTTCAAATATGAGCCAGTAAACCTGCCTTTACTTCAGTTTATTGTTAGGAATCATACTCAAAACTTATCTGAGTTAGAGAGAATCATCAATACTTCTGGAATAGTTATTAAGTGTGCAAGTTTGACGAACTAGAGACTTCTGCTTGCTAGAAGGGAAGATTGTTACTTCACAAAAGAATCCTGTTATAAGAAATTCTCTAGACAAAGGCTTGCCTTCCCACTGTGCCTCAGTCTGGAATCAGGGAAGGAAGAAATATGGGAGCAAAGACCTAAGCAAACTTGGATACTTCCCTCTGAAAGTACAAGTTCATGATAACTGACATGTTGACAGCTTTTGCTTCTGCCTAGGTTTTTGTTGATTTTGGTATCTCATGCCAACTAGAGCTCTTTTCTACAATTTTTTTTTTGTATTTTAAGGATAAAATAATTATTAACAATTCTGTCACAAAACCATTTCTAAACATAGACTTTATTAGAAAAAAATTAAAAGTAGTTTTTTTTAAATGTTGGAGCCACTACTGGACTTCATTAGTAAACACCTCAATAATTTACTAATAATTCCATAGTGATTAGGGGACTCTGGGAAGATAATAAGGCCTTACCACAATTTAAGGATTAGAGGAACATGGCACAAATTGGAGGCTCTTAACACCAGACTCTTACTTGGAGTGCAGGGCACACCTAAGACAAATTGAGATTCTTTAGAAATTATGTGAAGGGCATCTGTGGGGATTAGACAAAGGGCCTGGATTTATCCTTTTTAAAATCTCTAGTTTGTTAGGTACACAAGAGATTTAATAATCCTTCCGTCAGTCACCCTTCTTCAAAGCCATGCGACATGTTCTATCCAATAGACCTGAGAGAAGCTTTCTATTCCACGTCTAGATAGATATGTGTCTTTCCTCTTAATGTGTATTCACTACTGGTTTCCCCTTGAGGACACGCCTGGTCTATCATGTTGGCATATGAGAGGTAAATAGATCAAGTAAAGATTATCCCAGTGCATCTGAGTCCAGCCAAAGCATCCAAATGCCAACCAAATGCAGAAAGATGAGTAAAGTCTGCTAAGTCAAGAGAGTAAAAACTGACCACCAAAATCTACACGTTAACCAAGACCCAAGAGCAACAAATGCTTCCAACGGGAAGCCACTGAGGCTTTGAGATTATCATGAAACATCATCACAGTATCAGGTCATTGATATGTTGCCCATATGGCTAAATGCTTGGAAATAGAATGTTGTATCCAGATGGTTTCTGGGGCTTCATACAGCTCAGCATTCTTCAGTGAAACATAGAAAATCTTGGGCTGATGTATCAAAATTTCTTCCCTGTAAGCTTAGATCTATTTGTCATAGACTAAACTACCAAACTCTGAACCACAATTGCCCTTTAGATAACTTTTTTAAAAAAATGAAATGTCTTTGGCAATCATATTTGTTATGGTTAGTTTTAATTGTCAACCTGACACAATTTAGACACAACTAAGAAGATACTTTCATTGAGGTATTATCTAGTTTAGGATGTTCTGTGGGCATGTCTGTGGGGGGTTACCTTTATTACATTAACTGACATGGATGAAATGACCACTATGGGTAGGACCATTTCCATGAACTTGGAGGCCTGAACTAGATTTTTTTTAAAGGAGAAAGATGCACTAATTGTGCATGCATATGTTCTCTTTCTCTGTTCTTGACTGTGAAGGTGACTAGTTGTTTCAAGTTCCTGATGCCTTGACTTTCCTGAAGTGATGGACCATGCTCTGAAACTGTGAGCTAGAATAAAACGTGTCTCCTGTAAGTTGCCTTTGTCAGGTTGTTTTGCCATAGCAGCTAGAAATAACACTAAGACAGAAAATGGTACAGAGAAGTGGAACCATTATTGTGATAAGCCTATCTATGTGTTTCTTATGTCACTTGAATTGTTTTGTGACAATGTGGAATGTAGAAATGTTAGGTATATTGCCTAGAAATACTATGTTTGAAGCAGAACATAATGAGCTGTCCTAGCAGAGCCTTAAGAGAGTAATACTATGAGAAATGTGTATGATGAGAGCCAGAAGGCTTCAGAAGGTAACAAGTACTCTATCAGTAACTGGACTAGGGGCCATTTGTGTGATACTTTGACCAAGAATCTAGCTGTGTTCTCCCCATGTCCTGAGAGCTTGAGAGGGGTTAAGTTTGAAGGAGATACACTGATTTGTTTGGCAGGGGAAGATTTAATATTCAGGGTAATCCTGAAAAGGCAGCTGTAACTGATAAACCAATCAGTGCTATAGTAGAGAACCCTGTGTTTCACTGTGACAATAGACAGGCTGTCTTAAAAAGAAGACCCCATCATTGTAGGCATCATCTTGTGAGGATCTAGATTCATTTAAAGGAAGAAAACCTAAGCTGAAGTGGTTCCCTGATCCAACTGCATTGGGAAGTACTTCCTTAGGGTCCTCATTCAGCAGTGGATACAGCTGTAGTCCAAGGGAACTTGGCTTCCTCTCAAGTTAGCAAAGCTTTGTGGTCTTGTAAGATTTGTCCACGTGGTACTGGTTTTGAAGGCAAAGATTCACGATTTAGGAGTTCATGGAGTCTGAGACCAGTTTCTAGGTGGCAAGATCGGAATCCCTAGTAAGAGTTCCTGGGTGAACACTCCAATGGAGAAGCCAGAATACTGGGGATTCCAGGATCATAGGACATCTGCCATACAAAGTTACAGGTGTGGAGTGGAATTGCAGTAAGAATGAGAGAGAGGCCAACTCCACTTAAATGTTAGCTCCATAGTCCCTGTAGGAATTTGAGCATGTCTATCTATGGTTAGCAATTAAGACTTGTGGATTAATTTCTTAAAGAAATGTGATACAATCTCAATTCTACTAAATAATCATGGTATTGTAGCTGTACACCTACTATGGTAGCTCAGCAGACAGTAAAACAAGGAGGCATATTCATTAGTGCAAACCTTTTCAGACCTCAGCAGAGGGAACCAGCACCGTAATAGACAGTGGAACCCTGAGCATCTGAACTCAGGTGTTTTTATTGATACAAAACCCCTCAGGTGTTCTACTGATAGTACATGCAAATTATGAGCAATCAAACATCCCCCCCACATAAATCCAACACCTGAAAACAATACAAAACACCAAGACCTAAGCAGCCCCTCACCCAACAGTGCACAAAATATTTTAAACACAACTAAAAATAAACTTCTACAACATAGTATGAGCTAGGAAAATTGCTTGACATCTCTTAGCCTCGAAGTTTTCATCTATAAACTGAGGATCAGTACCTACTCAAACCAGTTTAGATATTTAGTCCAGAGATAAAATGTGATAATGTCTCTAAAACTGCTTTAAAATCCTTAAGACACTCTAAACTACTATACTTTATGGTGAGGACGGTTGCTGACAGTGAAAAGTCTTCAAGGGCATAATAAGGCAACTATTTAAGACCTTTGGGGGTTTGCATAAAATCCATTTTTCATCCATTTCTATTAGCCTCATTAAATAGGATCTCAGTGATTGAGCAGAGAAAAGCACCCTCCCCTGTTCTTTCCTGAATGCAGGACTTTAAAAATCACTGAATTTGACAAGTAGCTACGCAGGAGTCCTGAATTTTTGTTCTCACTTTAAATCCTACCTTAGAAAGATGTAAAGAGAGGTGGGAGACCAGCAATGGTCCTACCACACGTACAGCTTCTTAAAGCAGAGAGCATAGAAAACTGAATAAAGCAATGTATTGCCCATCCCCCATCACCCAAAGGCATTCAGGGCCACACAGAGTTGACCTTCTTAGGAAAGATTCTAATAAGGATCCTCCCCCACCCACATGCTACTGTGATTCTGTTCACAGCAAGGAAACAACAGACAGATGGCACTATAAATATCAGGTGCCAAGTGTACACTATTTCTTTCATGTAAAAGCCAAATAGCAACTGAAGGAAAATCATCTTACTCTTATTATTGCCTCTATAGTAAAGGTTACCATCGAAACTAAGGCACATCTACCATAAATAAAAACAGAAGTGGTATTATTCTATCAAGTCACTCTCATTCATCAGAAGGAAGTAGATTTTAATTGTTTTACTCTTGTGTGGTAAAGGCAACTACGCATCTCATAAATAAATTACACACACTGATGATCATTCTCCTAGCTAAAGTCCCCAAGGCATCTTCAGTTTAAGCAAATAGATCAAATTCTGCTCAAATAGAAGACACTATTCCCATATCTCTTGCTATTATACGTCTCCTCTCATTCCTGCTGTTTGCTTAGAATGCTGCTCTTTAAAACACACATGATCACAGGCGCACATGCTCACGAGCATATCACGTGTGGACATATCACAAAAATGGTATTTTTATGGTTCATTTGTATTCTTGGTCTCTGATTGGGATACCTTGAAAAGTGCCCCAATCTCTGGGTGCATTCATCATCAAGAAACATTCTCCAAATGTAAAGCACTATGCATGTGTTGGGAAGAATTTACAGTGAGTCACTTAGTCCCTCCATGCTAGGATGGGAGTTCTGGCCTTGTCTAAAACAGACTCCATTATAGACTCTACACTGAGATTCATCAGGAAGAAGATGACCCAGAAACTTCTTATCTAGAGCTCTTCCAGGTTATACTTAGTGTGCCTTGAGTTTTACATGCAATTAACCTGGAAATTATGTTTATATGGCATACTTTCTGTTGGAGAATTGACTTTAGCTAAGTAAGCACTCTAATCTGTGTGACTGATAAGGTACACAGTCTCAGAAGCCATAATGGCTGATTTTGAGACAGGCAAGCATAGGGCATAGCTTAGCAACCAAGAACTCTACTTGGCTTAGGTTATGGCTGAATGCTTCCCCTAACAAAGAATGCGGCAATCTGGGGACCCCCCCCATAATGAGCTTCATGTATATTCTACATCATACAATGGAGTGAGTTGTCCTTCTTGACAACTCTTTGATAATGCTCCATTTTCATTCAAACACACTTAAGAACTATGTGCAATTAGCCCATATGGCCTGGCTTGGTATAGACACATGAGCAGTAAAGTGAACTCTCATGTGTCTCCGAGTCAACTTTTAAGGAAATAAAGCCTGTTTGCCATATTATGCTTATTCATGTTTGGGCACGTATATGAATAAAATCAGATATAACATGGGAGGGGACGTGCCTAATAGAAAAAGATTATATTCAAATCTGTCAGTCAGAGTAGAGAACTTCCCATACTCTACCCCTATAGCAACGAAACTCTCCTTGTCTTAGACTCCACAAAGAAAGGCTGTGGACAAAACTCTAGTCCTGAACTTGGAATTCTCAACTCAAGTAGGTCATTGTCAGTCTTGAAAGCTTATCCATTCTGTACTGTTACTTTGCTTTTGAATAAAATCTACTTGCTACTTTGCAATCTGTGTGCACCTTTATTTTAACTCTTTGAATGAGACAAGTAGAACCTGGAAAACACACAGTCTAGACACCAGTTACTAGTATTTGAAATCCTCAAGCATGAACTAAATGGTAATAGTAGTCACAGTAATTCAAAACCTATAGGTGCTTTAAGATCTATTTAAATGAAACAAAGCCCAAGAAAGCAACATATACTCTAGAACAAATACCTTCAGCTTTTTTTGTTTGCTTTCGGTTTTGTTGTTGTTTGTTTGTTTGTTTGTTTGTTTTCCAGACAGGGTTCTTCTGCTGTAGCTCTGGCTGTCCTGAAACTCACTCTGTAGGCCAGGCTGGTCTCCTTCTCACAGAGATACACCTGCCTCTGCCTCTGTGTGCTGGGATTAAAGGCATGCACCACCACCACCCAGCTTGTCTTATCTTGTTTTTACTGGAACAGTTGGTGCTCCCATGGTGCTTAGGCTTGGCTCTTACTTTGTTTTCTTGTTACTCACAATTTGAAGTTTCGCTTTCTGTGCTACTGGGATTTGGTTCCTGCTTTGTGAGAGGCCTCTTGGGAAATGAATGAGCTGTTTAGTTTCCCTGTGGATGAGCTGATAAGGCAAACATGGTTGGAAGAGGAATAGGCCCTTTTCTCTTCCCAAACCAGGTTTTCAGAGTATTTTTTCCCTGCATTCAATTTGAGTTGAAGGAATTTCCGGGCATATACAAGAAGCCCATACATTACAAAGCCAACATGGGCTTATCCATTCTATTTTTTTCTCTCAATTTCAGCATTTAATAGATAGCTATTTGTACCAAGTTATTTCTTATTAAATTGCTATCATTTAGTCAAAGGCATCAAATGATACATTTGTCTCCTTGTATGTCATCCCTAACTCAGAGTGATGACACATCAAAAAGCAACATTTAGTTTTAACATATGGAGCTCATTTAACATACCATTGTTAGAAGATGGACTGCAGTATTGGTGACTCAGTTTCTGTGAAAGACTTCCCCAAGGAGGAAACACTTTCTGACAGCTGTTCAATTTAGCAAATGCTAGATGGTCAGTTTAATATTTATAGCTCTTAGTAAAGGGTTACCAAAGGAGCAGCCTAATTTATCGTTGCAGACATGCAGTATTCTGAGTACTCTGCGTTGTCTTCAGCCATGGATATTAGACTTCTACACAGATATCTAACATTAACGAGTTCATGCAGCTTTTGTTACATGCATACTCTAGCTTTGTAGGTTTCAGGTTGCATGTAATCATCTGCATTTGAATAAGCTTCTGGTAAATGCAGCTGTTGTGGCTCAATGCCCTATACTTAATATGGTAAAAATGTTACATGAATGAAGAACAGAAAAGCGAGTGCTAAAATCCTCAAAATCTGCAAAGAAATACAAGAAACAAAAGGGGGCATGTTAATGCCAAGCCTGCTCAAAGTGAATGTATTTACACGGTTTAGTGAAACAGATTTTTTTCTAAGTATTTCTTATTCTGGCCATATCCTGTCCCTGGAAATCAGCAACAAAGAAAGGACCTGGCTTAAGTCAAAGCCAGTTCTTGAAGAGACATTATCTCTTACCCAGAGACTGAAGTATTTAGATCTTGAAGTTGTCTGAATTTGAAAAACTTGTGTGGACTTTATCTTTTTTCACTTATGAATTTGAAAAATCCCAACGACCTTGATTACCTTAGATATGTTTATAAATTTGACAGAATTAAGAAAACTATTTTATTGCTTTCTTTATTTCTATCTATCTATCTATCTATCTATCTATCTATCTATCTATCTGGGAGGGGGCTTGTGTCATAGTGTGTGCGTTTACATGTTGCTCCGAGGAAAACTTTCAATAGTTGCTTCTCTTCTGCTGCCACGTAAGTCCTGAGATCACACTGGGCCTATTTGGCTTGGCAACAAGTGCTTTAACCCACTGAGCCATCTTGTTGGTCCAAGAAAATTGTTTTATACCTAGACTTGTCCAGTCTTTGTTTCTGGAGAAAAGAGTACTCAATGAAGGTCCTAAAACACATATTAATTTAAAAGTTTGTGTGAAATGAATGTTAATATGTGGTCATATTCAGTCATTCCACCTGTGAAACACTCAAGGCTTTCTGATGTTCACATAGTCATTATCACCAAGTTAGTTCTACTCAAAGTGGGCAGTATACAAATTGTTTTCTTTGATTCATCAAGAACGTCTTTTTTAAAATTTATTTTTCTTCTTTCATATAATACATATCAACACCCCTCCTACCCTCCCTTCGTTCCTCTCAGTTCTACCTATCTCCCCTCTTCTCCTATTTTACATACACCCCTCCCACTTGCTCATCCCCACCCCTGCTTCTCCCCATAGAAAAGAACAGTCCTTCTGGGGTTACTGCTGAAACAGGGCACAACAAATGGGACAAGGCCAGGCACTAGTCCCTATATTGAGGGTGGACTAGGCAACCCAGGTAGGGGAAATGGGTTCCAACGGTGGGGAAAAGTGTCAGAGAATCCCACATACACTCTAGCTTGTAAGTTCTCTGCAAGAACACCAAGCCAGACAAACACATGACATATCTAGGAGACCCTGCATGAACTTCTTGTTGAGAGAAATGGTTAGCTGTGCTCAAAAAGTTAATTGATTTCCATTTTGGTACAAGTTACACATCTCTCTGCTGAGTGGGAGAAGTCTGCACACAGGACAGGTTTGTGGGCTGTATTTTGTGTAGCACTGTCCTTGACCACAAGTTCTTCAGAACTCTCTCTCCTAAAATATATTATGTAAGCACTCCTCAACTCTAGTTCTCCAGTGCTTTTCAGTTCTGGCTTTTTAGCAGTTTTTTTTTTTTCAAGTGACAAATGTTTCAATTATTACATACAGTAAGCATTATTACTTCTAATCAACTGTTTGTGGATTGCTACTTTATTCTGTGAGATGACCATTTCCAAGTGCTGTTGTGCGGTCCCCCTGTGAGTGTCATCCATGGTATCCACTTCCTGTCTCACACACAGCTGGTAAATTATTCTAGGGATTTACATCCTACCAGGCTCCAGAGGAAACGTATTCAACACTCTTCCACATCCTACCGTACCAGAAGCAGCATGGTTCTGAAGAAGAAGAAGAAATTAAAGATTGACAGCACCCTGGCTTATCAATACACTGTTTTATCAAATATTTCTAATAAATGGATGTTGGGCCCTTAATCTTGAACACACTGCTGTTTACCAATAACTACTGAACCTTTGTACCAGAAAGGATATTATTCTTAGATGTTGATCCAATTATTTGTCTCCCTGACATCAGAAAGCATACCATACACATGAAAAGACTAAAACATACACATTGAAGACACTAAGTCTATTTGACTCTTTTTGAACAGAGTGAAACATAAGAATAACTAAACCAGTTGATATAGAAGATATTAAAACAAGTGTTTGGAAACCAACATAATGAGAATTTGATTCCTACTAAAGAAATTTCTCAAGGTTTAGGTGACACAAGGTAACACACTCATAGAAGGTTGTATATATCTGGAGAGCTATAATTGTCAATTGGAGGACACTGATAACAAGTACTGCACTTCCCACTGGAATGAGTTAGACATAAATAAAATCAATGACATTGATTTTGGGAAGCATTAAAAGCAATTTTTGAAAGAAAAAGAAGGGAGTCACAATGCTTTCTAAAGACTATTCATGGAAGATCAAAGAGGTGAAGCAGTAGATGGACTTTGTCTAGAAACCCCCCAACCTGGACAGTGAGAACACAGAGCTGCTGACTCAGACCCCTACAGCTTGTACTGTGACCACAGTCAGCACATGTCACAGTGTCCACCGGCCCCTTGGCCCTTTTTGCCATTGTTTCTGACAAGAAAATGAATTCTTTCCTACCTCATGCTTCATATAGTGTAGGGTAGGTCTAATTAACTGTCCATGCCCAGGTCACGCGCCTGTGCCCTAGCTTCAAAGGAAATTGAGAAACTCAGAATACATTTCTTTGTTTGGAGGGTGTAGGGAAGAGCATGGTTCCATAAAACTCCAAAAGGTGGGAGTTTTACCTGCTGTAAAAGAAAATTCAGATATGTGGAAACCTCTAAAACTATAAATGCACATTACAGTATGATTCCAAACTATTCACACTCGGAGGTGATATGACTAATTGCTAACACACAGATCCAAATCATTACTAATGTATGGAGGGTCTGTGAAGTTGAAAGGTCATCCAGGATCTTCCAAGCACCAGCTGTCTCATATTCAAAATGTAGTTCTCAAATGACTCAAAACATTTAAGCACAAACATATTTCGATGCTATCCACCTAGGGAGAAGCTTTGTAATATCCGGCTTCCTCTTCCATTTCTCACTCTTGCAGTGTATTTCCCAAGGCCATCACCTAATTAACAATCACAAAGCCTCCCACAGTACAGCTGCCTTCACGACGGCTGCTTTCTTCATTAGCTTGTTCAGCTCCTCTCAACTCTTCCGATTAACAACTGATAAAAGGAAATCAAAAGCACCTGATGCCCATTTTTCATGATGAGAAAAATTTATTTCTTTCTAAAGCGTGAATAAAATTTACTTTTGGTGCGCTCTCCCTGATTTGGAAAGTATAGCTATGAAGGTGGGCCTTCAGCTAGCCAGGATCTCTTCCTGACTCTGACTGCTTGTATTAATTCAGCAGTGCACCAGTACACTTATCTTGTAAGCATCATCTTTATATATAAAGTATATGTAACCCCTTAACGTCCTCAGACCATTCCAATTCTACTTCCATAATGAAAGATCATTTGCTACAGTGAAGACTTAGGATGTACAACTGGCTACATTGTTATTAAAGACACTGAAATAAAACATATATGAAATTTAAAAGTTAACAAAAAATACTTTAGTTTTTAAATAAAAACATAATTATTAAAATGACATTTTAGTAAAATATGTCTCTGTAATATATCAAAAAACATTTGTGAAGTGATTAGTATGTATAGCGATATTCACAATTAGTGTTAATGAAGCACACATTGGGTAGAAGAGACAGGCAGCAGACATTAACTTATCACTTCTAACAATATGCTGAACTCACACACTGCACAAAATTGAAAGTATTTATCAAGCAGGTGTAAAAGTAGGGATAAACCAAGGGGATATTGTGATCATCTATATCAGGGAAAATGGTGGTTAGGATGGTTAGGTGCTTAGGTGACAGGTACACAGATTGTTTTAAAATATTGATGCTAGAACAGATAAGAATTGTTGATTTGGTACAGTAATCAGTGTGTGGCAGATGGCAAAGTGGTTCCATCTGGTCCCTTCCTGTGTGGAAGAGTTGCGCAGTATGACCTTGAGGATCCTCCCCAAAGAGATGGAGTCCTCCTCGTCCCTTCAGTCTAGGCTTTTCTGTGTGACTTGCTTTGGCCAATTAAAGAAAGTAGAGGTAACTCTGTGCCCATTCTAAGGCTGGGTTCAGGAAGCCTGTGGCTCAAACTTTCTCTTGGAGTCCTATGTTCTGCACAAAACAGAGCTTAGCTTGCTTTCTGGAATCAGATGGCATTACAGGGAAAGAAGCCCTAGGCATCCCAGCAGACGGCAACCTAGATTAGATAACCCTGGTCTTCCTCAGTCTATGAACAGCAGGGCCACACAGCTCAGAGAAAACCAACAACCAAGCCTTGAATTGACATCACTTTAAATTGCTCAGTTTGAGGCTGCGTGTGATTTACAACAATAGTCTATATAATATATTGCATTACATAATTTATTAAATTGCAATACCTTGCTCGAGAAAGTCTGCATTTGTTTTCTTGTTTTATAGGCATTTCTATGAAAATAATATTTATTATAAAAGAAAGGCCATGTTACTTTAGCATTTACCATAATGCATCATTATGGTACGGTGTGTGTCTGTTTATAAAGGCTACTATCAATTTATTTTTATTGTTCTCATATTTTGCAATTCATTTCTTTTGCTTAACAGAGTCAATCACAGTTTCGGTTTTTTACTAGTAACCATTGGATATGAGGGAATGATGTGTAAAAGAAGGAAGTCAGCTATATTTATTATTGCGACATAGCTTTAAGAGTCTCAAGAAGCAACAAATCCTGGAAAATTAAATCTGTGAGAAGAAAACATATCTTAAACTGACCCGATCTGATGTGCTAACACAGATGTTCAAAAGCAAATGCCATCTATTCAATTACAGTTATGGCATCGAGATTCCAACAGCCAAATGAAATACCCACACCTATTAAAGGCAATTATTATACAATAAAACATTCTGCTTACTATACTCAGACTGTTAAATCCTACCATAAAGATCTTCCTGGAATAATAGATAAGTACAAGTAATATCTGAGACACTCACTCAGCTGCAGTAAAATCGCTGCAAGTGTCATTGCTTTAAGTTAACATTGCTTTTAGTGTCTCAACTCTCAAAAGTCAATTATACTTGGAAACTACCAAGTCCTTAAATTATTAAATGTTTTCACACATTGCCATTGCATAGAAATCTTAATTAATAGAAAGATCACAGCCCCGATCATATTAGCAACTAAAATAAATACTTCATGGAGTCCAGCTGGAGATATAGAAATGCAGCCTTTGACCTGCCTTTCTGGCAGCAGCTGCTGTTCAAATGTCTGTAAAGTGTACACCTAAAAGATGCTGCAAACAATAGTTCAGCCATGCATCCAATAGCCTGTGGGGAACAAGTGTGAACTGCCCATACATAAAGCTTCCAGGGATATAATATAGGCAGTGAACAACACACTGCCAACCAAATGGAGAACTACTCATTTTACAGTACAGGGAAGCATCTAGAAAGTTGCCTGAAAATTAGTTCAAAGAAAGAAATTTCAAATCAAATTCAAAGTTCTCCATAATTAAAAGACTCTTGAAGTAAAAAACTTTTTTAAGATTTATTTTATTTTTAATTATATATTGCATATATAGTACACACACACACCACACACCGTACACACACACACACACACACACACACACACACACACACACACACACATATATATATATATATATATATATATATATATATATATATATATATAAGTCTATCTGTGAATATGTTCACATGTGAGTGCAGGTACCCATGGGGTTCCTAAGAGGGTTTTGGATCCTTCAAAGCTGGAGCTATAGGCCATTGTGAGCCACCTAACATGGTTCTGGAGACCAAACTTGGGTCCTATTGGAGAACAGTATTTGCTCTTAATTGCTGAGCCATCTTTCCAGACCAGAAATCTTCTTTCAAAGCCAATACTCATTATCCAACTCTCTATTCTCACCTGTGGCATTGGATTAAGAGAAACATAAAACCTAGTGACTTACTACTAAAAGTGCTTGAATAGAACCTCTTCTTTGCAGCATTTTTACATTTAAATGGAAGTGGTGGTTATTTCCAACCCCACTTCCTAAAATATACCAGTCATTCTCCTTGAAATAGAAGGTCCATGAAGACAGGGTTTGTGTCTTCACTGAGGCATCATGGGTTCTATGACTATGCTAGGCCCACAGACACGGCTCAACAAAAATTTGGTGGCTGAAGGTAGAAGCAAAGAGGATAAATGAGGACCTGATTTCCACTAATAAAACTCTCAACTCACATATAGAAGCAGTGGAGATGAATTTGCAAGGACAATAAAAATGTCAGTTTTCCTCATATAAGGAGTCAAATAATTGTGTAAATTAGCATTCAAATAGCATTTCTTAAGCTTTGTATCTAAGAACTCAGAAGAGTTGGGTATTGTGGCTCATGCCTATAATCTCAGTATAGGAAAAGCCGGACTGTAAGTATTGCTGTGATTTAGGAAGGATCCTGGATTCCATACTGAGATTCTGTCAAAAGCATCTAAATCTTCTAGAACTAAAGCCAAGGATTTGGAGTGATGGCTCAGGGGTTAAGATTATGCACTGCTCTTGCAGAATATCTGAGTTTAGTTTCTAGTATCCACCTGATGGTTTACAACTATCTGCATTTCTAGTTTCAAGGGATTTGATGTCTTCTTCTAATCTCTACAGGCACCAGACATGAGCAAGATACAATACATGTATGCAGGCAAAACACTCATACACCTGTGTGTGGGGATGTGGGGGTGGGGAAGCAAAATCAAGAAAAAACAAAAGAAAAAAATCAGAAAGGTATAATATTGTTAAGTAAAATGTCTGGACACTAGGGCGAATGGCTCATGTCAGTAACATATTTCCAGAACTCATATTAAATATAAAAACGTGGCATGCTTGTATTCCCAGGACTGAATGGTAGAGAGACAAATCAGTCAATTTCAGTGATGGCTCACTTGAAAACTCGCCCTCCTGGCTGGTGAGACAGCTCAGCTGGTAAAGGCACTACTGTGTAATCCCAGCAACCTGAGTCCAATCCCCTAAATTCACATGAAGATAGGAGAGAAACAACTTTGACTTCACAAAATTATCCTTTGCCATCCACACAAGAGCTTGGCATGTGTACAAGAATGTGTGCACAAGCACACATGCTCACACACACACACATGCACACACACTCTAATGAAATAAAAAAAAGAGTTAAAATTCATAGTCTTTCTGAATTCTGCTCTTCCCATCTAACTTGCCTTCTTTCGGGTACTTCCAATAACTGCTTCGCCAGGAAGCTGTACTTATGTTAGAATGCTTTAGTATTCAGATGCCCGTAGAGCTCAAATTAAGACAAGATAGAAAAAAGAACACCAACTTACCATGTGTTTTAACATGTCAAGAAGTACCATTTTGGGTCTTCACACACCTAATGATTTTTTAAAGATGAAATACTCTGATATTCCTATGACTTCCATGCCAACTGCTTTGTTTTATCCAAGACAGGTTGAAAATAAAGTGTGCATATGAAAAGAAAATACAAAATTTAAATGCCATCGAATTTCATATCACACCCCCTTACCAGAATCTTCCTGGATTAAAATCATCTCATTCTTTGAGAAAGTTTTATGCACCTATCACATTTTAAAATTATCTGGAGTTTAAAAAGAAACCTTTGAGATTCAGTAATTCAAGAAGGGATTTGCTACCCCTCAACATGGATTAGTAACTTCAGATCAGGAGTACACCATTTTCGCTTTCATAAACTGAGCTGACCTCAAGATCTAAGTAAATGAATACATATACTAATGAAGCATGCCTTCCTCATTTGAGGTGTAGAACACTTAATCCACAGTCTCACTGACCTCCTTCCTGATGCTCTATTTTTAAACTTACACTTGAGTTCTTTTGTCTTCACTCCAAATACATTGATGGTAATAATAGACTAAGTTCCCCAGATAAAATATACCTGCTCCTTGGTATCATATAATAATCCATCGTTACAGAACTTTAGTACTATATAGTAAGCCATCATCACAGTACTTCAGACTTCAGGCCCATAGTGACAAAAACAATTTAGTATTGACTCTGTTTAAAAAAAAAAAGTAAATGTGGATGTTTGTTGCTCTTGGTACAAATATAACAGAATTCTCTTCAGGATAAGTCTCTTCCCAAAGTTATGCTGAAGCTGCTTCAAGCTTCTTTTAGATCATAGTCTCTTTTATATTTTCTCACAAGAACAAATGTGTATAACAGCTTCCCATGGAAAAAATAAAAATACCTGTGTGCATATGTGCTTAGTTGGAATAAGAGTACTGCTAAATTCTTTACGTAAAATCTGAGGTAGGGCTGTTCTTTCTAAACTTGAGCATTGTGGTTAACTCCTCATGCTTTTAATAGAAACAACTAATCAGCCATGGACAGCTCCCTGGGATAATCATCCATGCCCAGTGCATTGGCATTCAAAGGAGTAGGATCAAACCTGAATAATTTTCATGAACTGAGTACTATAGACCTGCCTCCCGCCCTCCACCACCTGTTACAACAATGGCTTCTCTTTTCTCTTAATGCTCCCCATGGTCTAATTTCATTTTCATCTTTCCCAATGCTGTGGTGTGATGAGCCAGCTAGGATAGTGGCAATTTGTCACTGTACACTTCTTATCTCAGCTCCACTATGATAGCATCTTTTGGTAGTTTGAAAGTGGCCATAATATTTACATCTTGAAAACTATTTATTGTTAAAATTCAGAACTTCCCTGTTCCTGGCAATAGGTGGTTAGACATTTACCAGTAAATGTAGGGAAAGGAAAATGGCAGCATATCAAAGTAAACATGTTCCATGTTCCAGCACAACCATGAAGAGAGAGCCTTCCGTTATAATAAAAGTAAGGAATGCCTCCCTCTATCTGTCCCATAGACTCTCTGTTCCCATGATTATCTACTTATTCTTCTGCCCAAGATCAAGTCTAAGGGAATAAAAGACAGATAAGGTTTCGGCATTGTGAACAAGGTCAGGGCTCTAGTCTAGTCTCCAAAATTGAACGAGACTCTCATGGCTTTAGCTACAACTCAGTCTCCTAAGAAATGATGTAGTCTTTCCTTTGTTCCTGGTGAACTCTTACCAAGAGAATAAATAAATGCTCAAGTTGAAAATGAAAGTGGATACGCAAGTGTTCACTAAATACTGTGTCCTACAAGACAACAGGACAATCCAGAGGAAATAATAAATAAATAAATAAATAAATAGATGAATAAATTAAATAAAGGATGCTGGAATGGTCCAGGATTCTGTAGAATATAGCTTTAACTTTATTTTCCTAGCTCTTTTCACTGCTAAAGATCTGTTAATGCTAACATGTTTTAAGTGAATTACTTTGGAGTGCATTTAAGTAATAAGAATCTGCTTTTTAAAATCACATCCCACAGATAGGTGTTCTGATGGCTGTGTTTGGGAAATAACTTTTATCTGGCAGGATGAACGGCTATCATAATTGTCTTTTGAGACTGCTCAGTTAGGTGTGATTCTTGTCTCACATCCATTGGAAATCTTGTTTATTTCACAGAATTAACAATCTTAAGATGGGGATTCATAGTGATTACATGAGAGTCACATAGTGCTATCTTGCCTAGGCTCCCAGGTGAACATGAGGCTACTGCATTTTGCTTTATGTTGTTCTGCTTTGTGCCACGTAATATCTTAAAAATGCAAGGATAGATAACACCCATTGTACAAATTCCAGGAAAGAGTTATCCTGCATATATACATGGGTATTCTGATAAGCCCACAGCAGTGCTATAAGAATGCTTTGTCAGCCACAGCTGGGGAATGGCTCCCTTTGGGAGAAAATAACATTGCCAGTGATGGTAATGTTAGTCTTGGTGGAAGAAATTTTATAAGACACAGAGAATTATTTAAAGCTATGTATATAAGCCTCCATTTAGTATGCCCTATCTTCTGAATTCATTATTCTCCATTGAATATATACCTATGAACTATTTAGTCAAATAAAACCCTTGAGGTTAAAGATACTGATTCACATGGTAGTAAGCTGCTACCTTGCTGACAGGTGTTCCTGTCCTACTTTGGCTTCAGGTGCTGGATGGTGTGGAGAAAATGTGTGATTATTTAGATTCAGGTTCCTTTTGAAGCCCATCATCTATGCCCTAATTTTTTGTTCTGTGCCTTGTGTTGAAAAGTATTTAAATATTTATAATTTACTCAAACATTGTAAAAGCTGCTTTACAGTTTTATTGAGTAGCTTGGGCAACCAAGCTGTTACAGCTACATTACACTTTGTTCCCCTTGGAAAGGTGTCATGGGACAGAATGAGAGAACAAAGGGAACAAGGAAAGTTATGTTTAGAGCTATGATAACATGATGAAAACATCTTAAAATTTTATTAATTTTTTTCAAACTAGTTTTTCAAGATCACAAAGAGATCTGTCATGGAGACTTGAATGATTACATTGATCAATAATTCTAGGAAAATGAAAAGCCAACACTTCTTGTTTTCATTT
The DNA here is from genome assembly GCA_026225945.1 of Cricetomys ansorgei. Classification (NCBI taxonomy): domain Eukaryota; kingdom Metazoa; phylum Chordata; class Mammalia; order Rodentia; family Nesomyidae; genus Cricetomys; species Cricetomys ansorgei. The sequence goes on from JAMJFZ010003875.1 coordinate 35,488,084, forward strand.
TAGGCAAAACTACCCCATACAGATCTATTGTTTTCACATTAAGATAGGAACTTTTATGAGAGGCAAGTTCAGTGCCTATGGTTCTACAAATACATCAATATGCTTCTAACAGGATGACCAGAAAAGATGGAGCAGCTTCCAACAGAGAATTTCAGGGTTTGAATGGTTTAGAGAAAATGCACATCCATATGAGTGCAGTTTCTTTGTATAGTTCACTTTGTCAGTTTATCCCACACTGAGACTCTTGTCACAGAATTACAGGGCCTGTTCTAGAAAGACAGCTTAACCATTTAGCCCCAAAGATTAGCTGACCATCTCACTCATCAGTCCAGGCATATAAGATACCACTGGTGACATTTCAAAATTATTCAAAGATCCCCTCACTCCTGATTTTGGCTACTACCGTAGACTGATCTAAGCTGGAGGATAATAATAAATGGGAAGGAGTTCTCCTTAGCTTTAGTCTTCCTTATTATTTTTCACAGAAATAATATAAAAACAGATAACATACATATTAAAATCTTACCATCAGAGCCTAGGGAGATGGTCCTATGGGTGAAGTACTGGGTGTATAAACTCATTACTGAAGTTCATGTCTTTAGCATCCATGTAAAAACTGAGTGGACATGAAGACCTTCCTGAAATCCCAGCACAAAGAGATATAGACCTGCCATCCCCTGAGCAAACTACCTAGCGTGATTGGCCAAATCAATAAGTATATGTGATGGCGAACAATTCAGGAAGACACTTAATATCAACCACATGCCCCCATATTCTTATGTATGCACTTGTACCCATGTACACACATGTCCTCACACAGGGAAACACACAAATATACACACATACAACACACCTATACACATACACATGCAAAACAGTGATATGAACACAAACTGAACAACAGATATGCAAGCAAATTTTCAGTATGACTAATCTATGGAGAAATGCAAATGACAAGCACAACACTGTCACATGCCTATAGTTCCAGTTGTCCAAGAAGCTGAGGAAGGAGAATTATTTGAGCATACAAATTCAAGAACAGCTTGGGAATCACAACAGGATAGTGCTCCCCCCAACCCTGCAAGAAAATTATTATGATGAAGCATTATGTTACGTGTGGACAAGGATGTGGAGAAAGGAACCTTTGGACAATGTTGGAGGAATGTAAATTGTTTCAGCTATTCTAGGAAACAGTCTGGAGGCTCTTTTAAAAATTAAAAATACAACCACCATATGGTCCAACATTCCTGCCTTGAAGTATTTATCCAAAAAAATTTAAATCAGGACCTCAAAGCGACATCTGTTCCTCCATATTCTCCACAGCACTATCCACAATAAGCAAGATATGGAAACAACCTAAATGCCCACTGGTGCTTGTAGGGATAAAGAGAACACAATGTCGACTTACAATGGAATTTTATTCAGCAGTTTGCTAAGTGGAATAAGCCCAACAGAACATCAAATGGTGTATGATCTCTCTTAATGCAGAGTTCTTGAACTCATGGAAATGGGCAGTAGAGTGATGGTTTTCAGAGGCACAAGAGAAGAGGGGAGGTTTTATGGTTTGAATATGTCATTTTCCCCCAAGGGTTCATTAATTGAGTTGCTTTCCATATGATGGCAAAGAGGTTTCTGAAAACTTACACGGCAAGATAGAACTAGAGAAAGAATGCCCAGAGGTTATATTATGCCTGGTAGTGTCCTGTTCTGTTCTCTGTCACCATGGTATGAACAGCTACCCTCTTACTGCCCCTGTCTCCACGATGTTCTGCTCAAGTTTGTGAGAGTAAGCAAACCATGGGCCAAAACTTCCGACATGTTTTTTTTTCCCTTAAAGTGTTTTTGTTACATCAACTATAGTGTAGTTATAGTTACATAACTATATAGTATAGTTATAGTTACTATAGGAGGAGAGGGTTGAAAGGGATACATAGCTCCTATTGTGATGATGTTCTCTAGGCTACAGTACCTACAGCCAACAGCATTCTGTTGTATGCTTAGAATTTGCTGAGTGTACAGGTTATGCTAAGCATTCTTGCCTTATGCATATAAGATAATAGAAGTAGGATGGTGGGAAATTTCAGAGATAATGAACGTGCCTGTAGCCTTGATGGTAATAACAATTTTTGAAGACATAGGCTTATCATTACTGAGTTTCTTACACCTAACATGCAGTATTATGCCACAATTTGACTTCAGAAAATTAATTTTTAAAATATAATTTATTTTGACTCAGATGGACATAAAAAATAAACTAGGTAAGCCATTAAATACAAAGGGAGGAGAAACTTCCTCTTGAAGTTTAATCCTTATTTGATCACCAGACAAGTACAGAACTTTGACAGTAGAACAAAGTTGATTCCAGTAAACTTGAACTTAATTCAAATACATTTTTCAAAAACATTAGAGAGGAATCCGAATTATGAAACTATTGTGCAACCAGAATGAGCAATGTTTTCCTAATTTCTTTCTGTATCTGTGTCTCTCAAAGGCTCACATTTTACCAACTTGCTTCCTCTCTGTCTGCTCCTCTGGTATTGTATGTTGTAGATGTGTGTGCGTGTGTGTGTGTGTGTACATGTTTACACTCATGGATGCATCTATGTATGTGTGTGTGTGTGTGTGTGTGTGTGTATGAGAGAGAGAGACAAAGAGAGACAGAGAGACAGGGAGAGAGAGACAGAAAGACAGAGACAGCACAGACACAGAGAGAGAGCATGTGGAGATCAGAGGTCATCATTAGGTGTTTTCTTCCATTGTTCTTCATTTTATTTTTTGAGACAAGGTATCTCTCTGAACCCAAAGATTGCTAATTTGGATAGACTGGCTGGCTGGCAATCCTCAGGGGTTCTCCTTGTCTCTGAATCTCCAGTTCTTGGGTCACAGGTGCATGCCATGGTGCCCAGCCTTTAAAGGACGAGCTGGTGATCATGATCAACTTCCCATGCTTGTAAAGCAAGCACTTTGCTGACTGAGCTATCTCTTAGCCCTTCTCACTGTCTCTGTACATATATGTCTATTTGGACACACAATGACCCACATCTATATGCTCATATATACACATATGCATATGCTTTCTTTTGACTCCCTTCATATGAGTCACAGATATAATTCACTAAGTATTGAGGGTATTTCTCATGAGACAAAGCCATTCCCCCAAACCAGTCACATTATACTGATCCATAAGTGGGAAATTTAAAATGATATAATGTTAGTATTGAATATATATTCTAATAAAGCGCCCGCTGAATCCTGAAGCCCTTTGTGGCATTTTTCCTCCAGGCTCAGAACCAGACTCACACACTACAGCTCATTCATCATCACCATTCTGACCCTTTCCTTTACAACACCAGGATGGTGTGATACCATCTTTTTAAAAGACCATAGCTCTGTTTTGTCTGGAATGGGCCTCAGCTTGGATTTGACTGATCATTTTCATGCTCTGTTCATATTTAACACTTTTGTTATAAATACACAGATGATGTCACATCTGTTTACACACATGGTATCAGTTTTCCCAATTGTTGTAGTATTAAATTTGACTAATTGGGAAAGGCAATGTCTTCTAAAGTTTTCTGTTTTAATGTAGTAGATTTCTAAAAAATGTAGTATCCATAGATGGCTCTTCATGGATCAATTATTACTATGGTGGTGGTGAGATAAACTGTATTCCTAAGGCACTTTGCGTGCTAGTGCCCAGTATAAAAATCTCTTAGTAAGCTACAGGAAACGGTCATGATTAGAACTGGTCTTGTCTTGTTTAATAGCATGCTTCCTCTATTTTCTGATGTGATACATACTCATAGATAGCTTTATGGTTAGAGTGATCAGTTGTTTTTCTAGAACAATCAGATGTACACAAGTGTGAAAAAATAACATATGGCTCTTAGTGACCATCTCTGTGGTAGAAGCACTTACATTATATAAAATCTCCATATGCTTTCCCTTGTACCAGTAGTCCTTGGAACCAGAAGTGACAAGGAACTAGTCCCAGCCAATAGCCCAAGAATAGAACTGATAAATCACCACCCTGTAGAGCTTATACAAGCCCTGCAGGGCCCCCAGACTCTCATCCTACTTTGTCATACTGTAGATACTGAGAATTGCCATCAAGAGCCACAGTATGGATGCTACCCAGGCTGCTGAATCACTGTGACAACAGCCATGCCAGGTTCTGTTTGACCTGACAAGGGCTCTGCATGAGTGAAATAAGCTGTTCTGAGCTGCTGGGCTCTGAGGTTATTACCACAGTAGAAGTCTGCCAAAGCCAGTTTTTATCTTCATCAATGATTTGAATTTTCTAAGAACAATCTTTGGTTCAATATGGCGAGTTATTAACTGTATTATGCTACTAGGTTATAAAGTGATGGAGAAACAAGAACTACACTGTTCAACATAAACCCCTCTGCATATGGTAGCATAATGCAGTTAATAACTCACCATACTGAACCAAAGATGACTATATACCCCCCACACACACACCATATATACACACACATATATATGTGTGTATATATATGTATACACACACACACACACACACACACACACACACACACACACACACGTCTTCATTTCCTAGACTGGGTGACTTTCAGTTTATGCTGGAGCTAAGTGTTCTAGCTCACAGAGATGTTGTAAGCTGTTTAGTGTGGCTCTGTAGCTTATACTGGCCACCATGGAATGTTTACACCAAGGAAATTTCACACGCTATAACCCAGTACTCTTGTCCCTCTGCTTTCTCTCTTGCCATCTACAGGGTTTGTTTGTTATATTCAATAATGGGTAATTGGCTATCTTCTGTCTCCAGTTTCTACTGTCGATATGAGTTGAGCATGTGACCCAAGACTAACAGAGAGAAACTGAGAAGAAATTAGAAGCAAGAACTTAAAAAGAAGCTTCTCTCTCTCTTAAAACTGTATATTGTCCAAAAGAAACAAACACATATGATCAATAAGTGATAGACACTCCAAAATTTATTGTAGCACCATTCACTGTCCTAATGAACATCCACAGGAGAATGAACAGTAGAGTACTATACACCAAAGAAAATAATTTCCAAATAATACATGGTGCATCTCACCATTGTAATGAGTGAAAAAGGTAGAAATTGAAAGGAAGCATATGAGAGACTTCTTGGGTACTAATTGCATCCTGCTTATTGATCAGAATGCTGGGAATATGTGAATTTCCCTCTCTCTCTCTCTCTCTCTCTCTCTCTCTCTGCCCACAGAGGTCCCAAAAGGATGTCAGACCCATGTAAATAAATTGAGATAGAGGCACACAAAAGAGAGTGGCTTTTCTTTTCTTTCCTACGTTAAAATAGAGTTCTGAGAGTCGCAGATACACAGAGCTATGGCAGTTCAGGCTATGGGTGAGAGTCAACACACTGCCATTAATACAAATAGATGTGATAACCAGTTGAGCCAGTGTTCCCATCCCACTCTGCTCCTTCTTTTTTGAAAGGAATGCACAATACTTTTGTTCGATAAAGAGTCATTAAAATGATTCTGATTGTTGACAGAGGCATTCTTCACTACTAAGAAAATCACTGAAAGAATTGCAAGGGATAGTGGCTATGAGAGTCAATAATTTTCAATGAAGTTTTCCTTGTAATCTGGCATATTAAATCAGGTCTGCTAAGCACAGTCACCTGCCTATTCTCAAATGCCATCTCTTCAAAAGCAGCCATTTCTCCAGCCACACCTGCTTCCCTCCCATCACCCATCTCCATCCCTTTTAGCACATCTAGTATCTGAAATTGCACTTGTGGCTACCTGTTTCCCTTACAGAGCACTGGATATTCCATCTCACTGAAGGTGGCCTTCCCAGTGTCTGGGAGAAGTTGTGGAAGGGTAAAATCCTTGCACACTTTTAAGTAGAAGAACAAAGAAAGTGTGTTCATTGGCAGACAAGGTTAAGGTTCCATTGGCTGCCTGCTGGATTGTCTTAGATCCTCTTCTTTGGTCCTGTTGTCATCCTGTTTCTTGCTAATGGACTCAGACCACAGAGACTTATGGAGGGTTCTCCTTTCTTATGTGTATTTGAGATTCAAGGGAATAACTTGTACCCATTTCTGTCCTCAAAGTTATCCACCCTGTTCTCAGTTCTTATATATAATTGAACTGTCTGTTGGTATAAGAGGATTTTAAGGGGTCCTAAACTATGCCCCCTTTACAGCTGGTACATAATCAAAACCCCCTCTAGCCATAACATTTGAATAATTTCAAAGTAACACAATGGGAAATATCACATTTATACAATGAGATTAAAGACTTAAGAGGTTTGAATGTCTGACCGAATGCTATTACAGTCTAATTAATATCAGCCAGGGAAGTAAAAACACAGGTGTGTGGGGAATGGCTGAACCTATAAGGAGCACTGAGGAGCCAACACTGAAGCAGGACACATTTGCAAGTGTGGAGATGGAAGCTGTCATTTATTTTAATCAGTACAGTGACTGTTATCTGCAGTCTGTCTGTGGAACAAAACATGCCATGGAAAGAGATGGTGAATTTTAACAGATCCTTTCCAACACTGACAGTCTGAATAAGCACACAGGTGTCCCTGTGACATGTTCACCCCTTTAGCCATCACAACTAAAAATACTTCTCTGTAAAACTGCCACAGGGTGAAGACTTTGATTTTGACATAATGTATCAGCTCTGGCTGTAGATTTCTCTATCTCTTTATTTTTATTTTTTTTTAAATTTTCAATGATGCTTTGAACTCTTCCCCTCAAAATTGAAACTGACAACTGCAAACTAAAGGGATTTAAGGGAACAAATGGTCCCCAAGCTTTCCTTCCAGCCCAGTTAGATAGATTTAATGTACCTTTAGCTCAGCTGTGGGCTAGGGAGCATATCTAAGGAATAGAATAAGTTAAAATGCTTCAGCAAAGGTGGCAGAATGGAATGGCTTCTCCTGTCCAAATATTTGGCTCCTTTTCCCTCACATCCTAATTTGTTTTAATCCAGCAATCAGGCATTTCCCATCTAATGTGGCCTCTGGTACTGAAATGAAATATAGAGGAAGGAGCTCTTCAAAATCAGATAGGGTGAAAGCTCACTAGTAGCTTGTGGGAGAATATAGAACCAGAACCCCATGGGGGTGATGCGATCCTGCAAAGGTATCTGAATGTATTTTTTTTTTCACTTCTTGTGAGTGTTTGGACTCACAAGAAGCAGACATGATATGCTCTGAGTAAAAGGATTGTCAGCAGAGTACAGGAATACAGATGTAAGGATGGGCACAGGGATAGAGGTGTGAGGATGGTAAGGAGGGTCCTATAGCAGGCATGGTCATATCTCATTCTGGTAGCTTCATTTTTTCATATTGAAGCAAAAAGTCCTATGGCAGGCATGGTCATATCTCATTCTGGTAGCTTCATTTTTTCATATTGAAGCAAAAAGCAAGAGCATTTGCTGATAGTGGGAAGAGGAGAAAAGAGAAGGTGTATGGTGACTAATTAAAGATCAGCAGAGAGAGTGGATGTGGGAAACATCATCAGCTCTGCAGCAGCTATAAGGACTGAGGGTGATTCATGGCCCTGAATGTAAAGTGAGAGGAGGCTTCAATGGCATGCATGTCTCCATCTGCCTTTAACTGGTGGAGTGTGGATGCAGTGTGGGTGAAGGATTGAACAAAACCAAGATTAGAGTTCTGTCAAGTGAATACAAGTATGAAGAGAGAGAAACAATGGAGAGAAGGACTAACAGTACTGGAGACAAGAGTCTGAGTTGGAATGGGTCATGAAAGGCACAAGGGACAATGAAGACAATGAAAAGGTAGTAAGATCCATGGATATCAAGTCACTGAAGGTTGGAGAACTCTTAAAGCTGAAGCACTAACAAGACTAAATATAAGGGTTTACACAAGGGACTCTATGCAGAGCCCTGTGTGTAGGAATGAAGATAGAGTGGGTCAAGGATAGAGACACAGTAGAGATGGTCATCCCATTGTCATGACTGCTATTGGAACAGTGAACCCACACCAGAGCTGAAGGTAACTTGTATAATAAGGCAAAGAGAAGACAAAGCAGCCCCATGGTATCATGGTTGCATGAAGTGCTCGTGGTTCTAGAGTCAATTCCCAGCAGTGCAAAAAAAAAAAAAGCATGGAAAAGAAAAGAATTATAAAAAAGGCATAGAGCTAAGCATGTTATTATATATACATCTTTAATTCCAGCATGTGGGAGGAAGAGACATGAAGGTCTCTGTGAGTTCAAAGTCAGCATGGTATACATAGTGAGGTCCAGGCCATCTAGGAATGCATAGATAGTAAGAACCCACACCCTTTGTTTAAAGACATAGGGCCCCTGGGGAAAAACATACCCAAAAAATGATTTCTCATCAAAGTCATCATAACAACAGGATGTAGGAAAGATGTAAACATTTCAAGATTGTTATAGTTAAAAAGTTCTAGAATTTTTCTAGCCAACTTCATTTTATAGGTGAATAACCAAGACTCAAAAAGGTGGAAGAATTTGCTTAGCAGCCACAGAAAAATACAGAATTTGGTCATTTTTTAATGACCCTTTAATGGAGGAGGTTATTCTCCTTATGGTGGCTGAAACACATGTAGTAGCTGCCCATTCACTGCACTGTAGGACTTTGTGTTTTGTTGCTGAGTGTGATGGCTTTAAATTATCCTGGCAAATTCTTTGATGTTGGATTGGATTTATATATATATATACACACACACACAAATACACACACACACACACACACACACACATACATGCTATCAGCACATAGAATAAAGCATAGATGGTATGTCACTTCTGGGACTAGGTCACAACACACTATAACTTTTTCTTCACTCCCCCTCTTGGATTCTTATCACAGGAGGAAATTGCTTGACGTCTGGAGACCACTTATGCAGCCCTATGCAGATGACTATTAAGTAGAGGGCTGAGGCTTCCTGCCAACAGTCATGTGAATGAGTTAAAAAAAATGGGTTTCTCTTCCATAGTCCCAGTCAAGTCTTCAGCAATGCTCATTTCCTGACTATAGGCTCATGAGAGAGCTTGAACTAGAGATGTGGGGCTAAGTTGTTTTTTGAATCCCTGGTTCAGCATAATTATGGGATCAAAAACTTATTTTAAGCCAATATGTATGGGAGTCACTACCTCATATTACTAACTAGGCAAGGATATATTTGCCACAAGCTAATGTTATAACATATACCAAGAAACAGAGGACTGAAGGAAACAGAAAGGTGATAGAATTTGAGGCATGGTGTCAAGGAGGGCATCTCTGAGGCACTTCACTAAAGACACAATGAAAAGAGAAAAGTGTTCATTAGCTTTGGAAACATGGATGGAGGTACCTGGTTCCCTGATTAAACTGGGTTCAGCAGAGTCATGAAACTAAAACCCAATTAGAAAAAAACGAAGAGTAAGTGAACAGGATGTAGAATCACAAGCATACATCTTCATAAAGCTCTTGGATAGAACAAAAGAACAGAAATGTTAGGGAAATTAGCATGGGCATGACAAGACCATTGATGGCGGTGGTACGCCTTCATATGTGCATAAGCATGGGAAAAGTACTAAGAAAAGGAAAAAAATATGATAAAGATGTTCAAACAGTGCTAGAGATTAAGAAATAAGAAACGAATGGGATTTTCTACATCATGACAACAGGGGATAGGGTTGGATGAGCACTAGGATAGATTGTTTGAAGTTCCATGGGCCTAAGAATGAGGGAAACCATGACCAGTGCTTTTTGGTAGAGTAATTCTCTCTTCATAAGTAAATTTGTATTCTAATTTCTAATTATGTAACTGTTAATTAAAATATTAACAAAAGCACTTAAATTGGACTTATGTTTATTTTTAATGCAATGATTTGGGATTTGAGGGTTTTTTTAATTATGTATTTTTTAATTATGTATATGTGTCACGGAACACACATATGTGCACATGAGTACAGGTGCCCATGGAGGCCAGAAAAGGCTATTCCATCATCTGGAAGTGGAGTTACAGGCAGTTGTGTGCCAGTCAGGGATGGTGGAAACTGAACTTAGTCCTCTGCAAGATCACGATGCACTTATATTTACTGAGCTATCCCTTCAGTTCCCCTAATACTTTGTTAAATGGGGCTAAAAATTGAACCCAGGACTTTGCCTATGCAAGGAAAACTCTTTACCATTAGGACGAATCCCCAGGCCAAGTTAGAAATTTTTAGATGATAGGGTTTCACAAAATTGTTCAAACTGCTCTCATTACATATGTACAAACTTACTACATAAGACCAGACTCACTTCAAACTTGTGTTCACCCATTTCAACCTTCTGAGGAGAAAACACTATAAACATGTGCCAAGGTTTAAGACTTTCTTTATATCTCCCATCTCTCAGGTGCATATATAACTTTACATGGTTATGAATGAAGTTCCTAAGACTGTCATTTAGTTAGATAGATGTATGGATAGATAGATGATAGATAGATAGATAGATAGATAGATAGATAGATAGATAGATAGATAGACAGACAAATAGAGTGATGGGTATAGATAAATGCATAGGCAAATTTTGTTGCTTAGCATGACTCTTCATTTGGTAATGGCATGAGACATGAGGCATGAATAATCTTTCTATATAAAGTTGTCTTGCTTATTTGATTATTCCACCTTCCCCTCACTAATTGGATGTCCTGTGCATGTTAAATTTTTCCAGTGATGTATTGGTTTATTTCTGTGGTTATATCACATTCTGTTTCTATTGTGAAGTACAAAATACAGAGAAATGAACAACCAATATGCATGTATAGTTAAGTGAATATTTTTTAATGGGTTCTCTGGTACCTACCACTTACATTGACTCAGGAAGCATCAAAATCCCCTCTAATTTCCCCAAGTATCCTCCAGTTCTTGCATGTCCTGCTTTCCTGTATGCAACCATGGTGCTGCCTCATGGAAGAAGATGTACTTGTGCACACAAACACAATACATTTTTGAGGACATGCACTCTCTTTTAAAATGATTATGAAATATTCCAATATCTTCCTGGCTAGTCTTCACACTATTATTCCTTTGTAGCATTTTTATTTTAAAGATCCATTCTGGAATCAGATTTCATAGTTAATAAGATTATGTTAGCATATTGGTTAGTATTTTACATAAGAACCTAGTGCTAGTTGGGTAGCTGTGGAGCTCACTATGACCCATAATATTTTTCTTCTAAGTATGTTCCTACAATGTTTTATATGGCTTTAATACTCTATTTAATATTTTAGTAGCTCCTTGAAGTGATTTTTCATTATTACAACCAGGGATACTGGCTAGCATTATCAGTAGAAGGTTAGATACTAAAGGCCTCTGTTTTAAACTAGCATCAAAGGACAAACATATCAATGCATATAAACTGAAATAATTAAAAAAAACATGTTCTTTACTAATAGCTTGAAGAAAAAAGCGGAAGTAATTCTGAACAAATAAGTATATAACTCTGCATTCTCTGTGAAACAGGAGATGGGTTTATATGGAAAAACCAAGGGAAGAAACTCAGACACATGCAGACCCACCACTCCTGTGGACCTCAGGCTTCCTAAGCTTCCAAAGCTTACCTAAGCTTTGTTCTCTGTGTATTTACATAAAGGAATAGATTAACCCAATGTGTCAAATTGAAACACGTATAATTTAGTTTCAGAAAAAGATATTTTCTTTGTTTTAATACAGTGCCTTCTTTCCAGTCATTTAACACATCTTTGTCTTATTCAAGACTGAGGTCAGCTGACATTTTTTTCCTCTGGTTGTTGAAACACACATATCAAGCTAACGCTTTACCCAAATATTAGAGTCACTAGTTATATTTCCAGTCAGTATTACATAAACATTGTGGAAATTACTGACATTAATTATCAATGGAAAGATGAAAATTATTAGAAAATCATTAAGCAGCCTGAATTAATTACCTCTTCAAAGTTGGACAATTAATGCTTATATGTCATTGCTTGAATCATTACTATGCATTCTTACATACATACATGACATGTATGATTGTAATAAAATGCAAACAGAATGGAATTTGGTGAAAATGTCATAGAACATAGAATTTTAATGTTACACTTTAGAGATGGTCATGACAAAATGTTCTGGCAACTGAAAGAATCACAGTATTTGTTTTGTCTGCTTTTCAACTTTATCAAATTCTTTCCCATCTCTCTATTTCCCATGTGTGTATGTGTGCCTCTCCTTGGATGGTTATCAAGTCTTCAGGTGACAATAACATGCTCTCTCCAGATATGGATACGTTTGAAACAGTTCATTTTATAGAGGCTTTGTCTGAGTATGATTGCTATTTTAAGGGCAGAAAGAAGCCCAAGGAATAGGAGAATAAACTGAAAGGGTGAAACAACAACAAAATCTTGCTTCCAGTAACTTTGACAAAGTTGGCGCGCAACAAACTTTGGCTTATTCAGTCATGTGCTGTTACTTACAATGATACATGTAGCAAACTCAAATTAACACCTAGGTGATTCTTAAAGTAGTCTGTCTGTGGATGATGGTGTCAAAACAATTGTGAGGTAACTTTTTTGGAGAGCATTTGGATCAGAAGATGGTGTCCTGAAACAGATACATCTCTGGCCATCAATCAGTCACAAACACTCAACCAGTGAGATAACCTGGGGTGGAAGACTTCACTCTTAGTATTCACCTGTGCTCCATTCTTACTTCATAGGTCTGTATCCTGATGCTTGGTTGTGTCATGATTCAAAGTCTTCCCACCTGTTCCCACACCCATGGCCCATTCCAGGGAGAAGAAATAAAGCAAAAACCAAATGTATCAGTAAATACGGTCAATGAGGCTGTATCACCAAGAAATGCTATCAGCCAACATGTCTTTCAGTGGACAAATGATAAAGAAAATGTGGTGCATATACACTAAACAAAATATAATTCATCCATAAAAATAATGAAACCCTAACAGAATTGGAGGGTAGTATATGAAGTGAAAATAATTCAGGAACAAACAGTTTGTGTTCTCATTCATTTGTGAAAACCTAAAAAGGACGGCTCACAGAGGAAGAGGGTGGAATAGTCACTAGAGATTGGGAATGGTGGAGGGGAAGAGAAGAATGAGGTTAGATCACAGGTACCAAAAACAGTTAAACCAGAGGAGTAGCTTTGGTGTCCTCGCATACATCCTATAATTTTTGATACACATCAAGATGACTAGAAGAATCTGAAGCTTCCTAGCACAGATAAATGATAGATTTGGGGGAAATTAAGATGCCAGGTGCAAGTCATGCTGGTTGAGCTTAGCCTGTCCCACACTGTGGATTTTAAATAGGTTGAGAGCTACTTGTGTGGATGTGTTTGGGCCTAAACACATATCATTCATATAGGTGGAGGGGAAGGTAGGAAAAATTCTTCTACTTTAAAGTTATATTTAAGTTAAAAGAAGGAGCCACCATTAGAGCTAAATGATGGTTTAGCTTTGGTTGCAATACTTAACTAAAATACAGTGAACTCATGCACAGTTTTACCGTGACTATGACATGAAACACTTTACAGAGGGCAGAAAATGCAGAATAGAAAGGCGAGGTTTGCTGTTCAGTTTCACAAAGATAGTGCTTAGGCCTTCCTTCCTTCCTCCCCTCTTCAAATGTTTCCTTCTTCTTTCTTCTTCCAGGTCCAAAGGAACCTTACTAATAGCATGGCCCCACCTCTGGGCTTTTGCACAGGTGGAATCCTCTGCCTGCAATGCTTGCTCTCTTGATTTTCACATGGCTGCCTTCTCTTATTTCTTTCAAATCTCTGCCCTGTCCTTCTACTCAAGTATAGATGCAGCCTTCCTGATCATTGCCAATGTCTGCTTCCTCAGAATGTTTTTGAGTTCTTGAGATTATAATTATATCATTTACTTCTATCCATTTCCTCTCTCCAACCCTTCTCATGTATCCTTCCTGGCTCTCCTTCAAATTCATGGCCTCTTGTTTCACTAATTGTATGTAATATATACATACAATTTCAGAATACATATATACATACAGGCACACATACCTATTTAGTCACACACACACGTATACATGTATGTATGTATATATGTATATATGTATATATATATATATATTCATCAGTCTGTGTAATGTATTTGTAGTATGTTTTTAGGGATGACCTTCTGGTATTATACAGCCAATAACTGATCTCTTCCCAATGCTTACTTTGTAAACTGTGTGATTAGGAAAACTAAAACATGAAAGCACTGGGTGGATGGGGCTGACTTTCTGGATGTTTTTTTCATCAAGTACTGACACATTCTCTGTTTGACCTGGCAGGATTAGTCACATGCATGTATCTGTACATATAAATGTGTGTGTGTGTGTGCATGTGTGTATATATATATATATATATATATACACACACACACATAAACATACACACACAATATATATACATACATATATTATATATATGTATGTATATATATATACAATAAATGCAAATATAAATTTATATTTGTATGCTTAAATGTTTGACTGGCTTTACAAAAGAAAAGTAAAACAAAGAAAGAAAATCCTTGGTATCACTAAATGCAGATTTGGGACTAGCATGACAGCCACACACTTTACCGTATAGTATTTCTCCCGTACAGATTCGGCAGATGCAAGCATCAACAACAATGAAATTAATGAGAAAATGAAGAATTTGAATTGCTCATTACTTCATTCTAATAAAAAGCTATTTACTTTTATTTTTATGTAATTTAATTTTAATAGTGGCTAAAACTTTGCTATCTCTACCCTGTGTGTGTATATGTAATACACATATTGAAGTCAGTCTTCTTTGTAAGAAATAAAAATCAGAATATTTGCCTATTTTCTCCAAACATACATAGATTAAAGAAAGCATCAGTTTTGTTGAGTTTGATCTTATAGCAGTGGATGCTAATAGCAGGTTTAATGACAGCTCTGGCAACAGCTTCAGTGCTAATGCACAGGAAATGCAAGATATTAAACTAAGAATTATACAAGCATCTCAACTAAGGCATCATCGAAATGTGTATCCTATAGAAATGCAAAGATCTCCTATTGGTGAGCATCACGTCACAGTAGATCCACGGACACCTTACCCTGACAGATTTCCAAAGGCTTGTAGAGACTGTCCTCCAGGCATTAGAGCCCCAGACAAGCTCCAAATTGGGGTCAGGGTGACCTCCTGCTACATCACTACCCAAATCCCAAGCTGCTGACCACCCTCAGTAGAACAAAGCAGAGGAAGAGGAAGAATTTACAGTGCTAACTCCTATAGAATGAGAAGAGGGCTATACAAGGCATCGCTCAGTAGTTCAGTCGATGGATAGAGAGGTTTTACAAGGTTGTTACCTTGTAAAAAAAAACATTCACGGAAGTGTTTTCCTTTCCTTGTCTCTGGTCTCTACTTACAGCCAATTCTCTGTCCATCCTCCTGGCCTGGCCTTAGCTAAGCTCCTAGCTGAGCTGTATCAGGAGTTATCCGTTCCATGTAGACTAAACAAAGTGAGTGGCATGCTACTTTGTTTCTTTTGTGGAACACTGTTTGCAATGAAGTTTATGCTAAATCACAACTCCTTAGTCCAAGAAGCTGACAGTTTTGTTTTGTTTAGCTGCCAGGGTTATATTTCTTGTGGACAGATAATTATCAAGCTACTCTTCCTTTCCAAATGTACACCAGATCCTCACAATTCAGTGAATGTGGCACTCTTAAGGTGGCAGTGGTTGTTCTTCAAGTTTAATAGCTCACTTAATTTAAATCTTTCAAGGGGAAAGTTTTTCATAGAGCCACATTTTCATATTTCCCACCAAATGGGATTTATACATAAATTCTACCCATCAACAGTTGTTAGTGTTTGAGGTGACCTTATGATCTCTAGAAATAGACCTCCCAAGAACTCAGAAGATCATGCTGTACCTAAGTGTGGCTTGAGCCACAATGGGTCCTTTCATGGCCCCATGTGTGTTGGTCCAGAAAGGAAGAGCAGAAGTTCTAAGAGAATGCAAACTCTGTCTTGAATTTATCCCTGATTCCAGAAGAGGATAAGGCATTTCATAAACTCTAGAGATTGTACAAGGTCACTTATGAGCACCATATGGTCTGGCATCAGTAAAATGTCACCCTAGTGGGTTGGAGAGATGGCTCAGCGGGTTTAAGAATGTTTGTTGCTCATGCAGGGTACCAGAGTTTGGTTTCCAATGCCCGCATTTCGGGGCTCACAATCACCTGTAACTTACTTAGCTCAGGGATCCAATGCCCTTTTCAGGCCTCCGTGGGCATCTGTACCCAGTGGCATACACTCACACATATGCATACACAGACACATAAATAAAAATAAAATTAAAAAAATTAAAGATCACCCTAGAAATAATACCAATTAGACTTAAAGATCAGTTTTTCATAGATCTATTTTTAAGTGCCGTAGAAATGATCCCATTAACTGAAGGGCCTATTTCTTCCTATGTCTAACCACATACATTTACAAAACAATATTGGTACAAATCACAAGGCCTTTCAACATCTAAGATGCAGGCAAGCGATAAGGTTCAGTTTGAAGAAGCTGAGGAGGTAATGTGTTTCATTTTTAGGAGATTCATTCTCCAGGT
Organism: Cricetomys ansorgei; assembly: GCA_026225945.1. Lineage (NCBI taxonomy): Eukaryota > Metazoa > Chordata > Mammalia > Rodentia > Nesomyidae > Cricetomys > Cricetomys ansorgei. The sequence goes on from JAMJFZ010003875.1 coordinate 35,504,668, forward strand.
TTTTTTTTTTATCCCAACTCCCAGTTTTTCCATGGCTGGTAACAGGTCCTGCTTGCTGCTGAAGCAAAGTAAGCTTCATAGACTCCTTCACAGACTCCTCCACTGGCTATGGTTTTAGGTTTGAAATCTCCATGACTAAATTGTCTAGCTGGACGTTTTCAGAATCATGGCAAATATTCCAACTTCACTGAAGCAGAAGCCACTCTGGCATTTCTAAATCACCTTACATAAATAAATTCATCAATTTTGTTTAACAATGACAGCAAACAAAAACAAACAAACAAAAACTACTTGCCACACAAGCCTGACTACCTGCGTTTGACTCTTAGAACCCATAAAAGGTAAATGCAGTGGCACATATGTATAATGCCAGCATTCCTTTTGGCAGATGGAAAATGGAGACAAAGTTTTCTAGAATCTTCTGGTCAGTTAGTCTGGAATACACTATGTAGCAGAAACAACAAGAGGAATCTTGCCTCAGCAAAGGTGGAAGGAGACAACTGCCTCTTGAAAGATGTCTCCTAATCTTTGACTGCATGCCATGACACACGACAGCTGGTACACACATATACATGCATACACAAAATTAATTAATTAATTAATAATTTTCATTGTATTTCATAAAATAATCCACATAATTAATTAATTATATTTTGATAGAAGAAAATAAGATCAAAGGGTCCCCAGGAAAGATGAGTTATGCTTTGAATAGAAGCAAACAAAGGGACTAGAGAAACCTGTCCAGGGAATTAGGAGGACAGGAGCATCATATTAAAGGAGAATGGTCTCTGTAATATGCCACTCTATCAAGAGTCCTAGTTTGCCTTACCTGATCCTAAATCAATAGTATGAAGACAGGACACTTCTGATCATAACTTTCCACAGAAAACGCCACGTGAGCCATCACTCTGACTGTCCATTGGTATTTTTCTCACAATAAGGTCAACTTAATTTCTTATTTTCCAAAAGAAAATAGGGAAGACTCTGGACTTTGTCCTGAGTGACTTTTCTACAGATCTGAGAACCAGTGGGCCACAGCTCAAGGAATCCTTGATTTTCCTTCCCTTGTTTTGTTCTTCTCCTTCATACAGATCAGTTTTTAAATCCTTGCTTCACTTACCAAACAATGGAACCCGATCTTCAACACTGTTGTTTTTGCTTTCTCTTCTTATATACCCTCTTTTCACTGACTTCAACCACAACCCAGTTACAGATGACTGGAAAATCTTAACTTTTAGTGTATCATCCTTAAGTCCTAACCATACACTCCAAATTTTGTGCTCCTTAGACAGATCCAGTAAGGCTTCTTCTCATCCAATCACCCAAGGAAGAGTCTTGGAAATATTATGGATCCCCATTTTTCAATGCAAGTCAGCAAGGTTGGCACACACTCCACCCATACATAATCCTCAACACTTTATAACACAGAGGACTTGCAACTGCCAGACCATTCCACTTTCTGAGAACTTTATTATCCCTGCAGAGTCCTTCTTTTCCTATCTGTGCAGCAGGTTAGATAAGATCTGAACAAGATTCTCACCAAGACAGCATCTAAGCACCAATGATCTCTCCTCCAAATAGTAAAATTAATAATAATAATAATAATGATAATAATAATAATAATATAGCTCATAATTGAGCCAGATTATTACCCCCATTTTCATAAATTTTGTTTTATATCTAAGGCCTATCAGCTGGTTAGAAATGAGAGAGGCTGTGGGTATCATAGAAACAAGTATCTGATGGTCTCTTGTTGATAGAATCACTTCCATCTGCAAGGCTTCACTGAAGCTGGTGAATTCACGTACATGGGATTCTCTCTGTTTTATTGATGACTGATCACACAGAAACTTCATTTATGAAATATACTCTTGTATCCTCTTCATCTCTCTCTGTCCTGATCTTTTGTCTGTATGTTTAAGACAGGGTCTTGCTTCACATCTCTTTCTGGCCTGCTGCTCACTTACGTAGCCTTGGCTAGTCTTGATTTCAGGGTAATCCTCCTGCTTCAACCTCTTGAGTGCTAGATTATAAATGTGTCAAGATATCAAACTGTTTCCTTTGCTCTTCATATCCCAGAGCTTCCATTTTATAGTTAATATTTATCTTCCCTCCCTCTTTCTACTATCAGGTCATAAGCACACCTTAGAGACAGGACTATTTTTTAATCCCTGCTGGACACAGCAAATGCCCTGCCCATTGAGTGATAAGCTAATAAATAAACATTTAAAATAACTTTTGGATACCTTTATATCAATAGGAAGAAGTGCAGGTGTAGCGGGTATTTAAAAGCTCCAGCCCAAGGAAAGATCTTTTGGTAAACAAAATGCAAAGGCAGAAAGTTGGGAAGAAACTTGATAGTCAGTGTGAACAAAATCCTTGGTACTGGAGCCTTGACTAAAAACATACTTCCTCTCAAGAAGTCAGAGTTCTATAATCCCATAGGGCTTGGAAGATTTACTTGAGTAGTCTGAAGAAAGTATTATTTCTGAGCCACAAACAAATATAAGGACTTACTTCTATATGAGAATTTAACCAAGAATTTCCATGAATCTTTTAAGTATGAGAGTAACTTCCATCAGACACATTTTGGACCACATAACCAATTTAGGTGAAGCAATTCTCTTGAGACCACTTAATAACAGACCTCAAAGAAGTAAACTCAAAGAAATGTTTGATTGGAAAGCTGCAGAATAAATTACCATTTCAAAGATGACTGACACTCTATTTCCATTTACTATATGTTATAGCGGTAATTCCTGGTAACAGAGAGCAAAACTATGTGAGAAACTCAGAGGTTACAGGAGATACAATTAACCTCAGATCAAACTGAAGTTGGCAACTGTAACCCTTCTAGGAACTAGGCAGTATATGACTCAATCAAGCTTCTGGCAGACAGCTAACATAGACAATGTTTGCTAGAGAAAAGAGACTGAGGTAAGCAGACTCTGTTGCATGAGCAGATTCTCCTAGAAAGCTTGGAGGTGCTATAGTTCAAAGGTAAGCAGAAGTTCCCAAAAATCTGTACACTGAAAGCTTGACTTATTAATGGTAATATTGGAAAATACCACGGGCATTTAAGAGATAAGGCTTATTGGGAAGTCCTAGGTCTTGGGGAGGTATTCTTAAAGAGCACTGTTGATCTCTGACTAGTCATCTCTCTATTTCATGGCTTGTGATATGATTCCTACATACTTCTGTTGTGATGAGCCACTCTTTTCAGAGGCTGAAAATTATAGCCACCTAGTCTTCAACTCAACCTAACCCTCTAGAACTTAACCTAATCCTCTAGAACCCTCTAGAATATTAATAATATAATAAAAATTATATTAATGTATATTATAATTATATGTTTATATACTTATATATAATATAATAAAAATTTATTAATGTATATTATAATGATATGTTTATATACTTATATATAATATATTATAAATATATTAGTAATATAATAATAAGTAATAAACTTAAACAATAATAAACTTTTCTCTACATAGAATTTGAGCCATTTAGGAACCTAACCATGTATACAGGGAGTTTACTGCTGAGCCCTAGCCCAAGCCTCTATGCAATTTATTTCATTATAGTTTCATGAAACTGACTAACATAGAGGAAAGTTTTTATAGTGCCACTGATGCTGCCCCCTTAATTTCTCAGAACAATGAAGATGTGGTTCCATGTAGGCAAAGAGTTTATAAAGAAACATCATCAATACAATGGCCACTCCTGCTGCCTCTCAGTATTTCACTAGAACCAAGTTCATAAATTTGCTCAATAATTATTAGAACTTTACCTCTGCTGAGTATATTAAGTCACCTTTTCAAGGATATCAATTACATTCTTTTACACGTTGTGAAATCCATTGTTTGGTATTAATGTAAAAAAAATAGCAAGCACATAAGTGTTTTTTAAAAGATAAAATTTTATAGATAATACTTGTATTAGCTCTTCCCAAATAATGCACAGGGTAGGCTCCCTATAAGCTACCTTATTGTAATAAGTTAGTCATTTAGGGTATCTAACGGGCTGACTCAGAGTAATCTAGAATTGTGAATGATGAAAATTTCAAGGAAGAAGACATAGGAGTTGAAAGAGTGTAAATACAACTAATTAGAGCCACCCTGTCTTCAAATTGACCTCCAGAACCATGAACTACAGTAAACTTCTCTCTATATAAATTTTGAACAGTTCAGTTCAAAACACTCAGTATACAGAGTGTCTACTGGTTCAAGCATAGATAATAAAATGCAAACTTATCAACTTGATGAAGGAGAAAAGTGCTTATGGGAGAAAATTGTCAGAGTAATTATGAGAGGAAGTCTGATCAGAGAGTAGGGCAATCCACTGTAATGTTGAAGGTTGGAGGTATTTATGATCACATGATCCAGCATGAGCCCATGGGAGAGCGTAAACTTTAGTAACTCCCAAAATGAGATCATCGGAGAACAAAGAATGGAATAGGGTCCATAAGCGCATTGTGTTTCTCTGTCTTGGAAAGTTGATCATAAAGATATCTATAGAAAGTATAGGTATACATGTTTTACATAATAAATGCTGTTATTCTATATGTTGCACAGAAATTCACACCTAGTGGGTATTTCTTAAGTACTTTTCCATACAAGCATTATGAATCCCTTTCTTTACAAATATTTGATATGGATTGCTTTATAACTTTTTTAAAGTTAATTTTTGACAACTTCATATATATATATATATATATATATATATATGCATACCACACTTACAATCTTTTGGTCTCCTCTCTATAGTAATCCTGGGGCGTTCAAGGGAGAAATTTAGATAGATGCCTAATTTGGGCCTGAACACTCATCACTGATTCTTTTCACTTTGATTAGTTCTAAGTCTTTTAACCTTATTCAAAGGAAGTCTCTCTGACCAAGGCTGAGGGTAGTCCTAGTTCCATGATATTAAAAAATATTTAAAAGACAGTTTGACAACATGTATATTTAGCAAACCATCAGTGGTAATCTGCCCCCTCACATATGAACTATGTCCTCGCCAGCTATAGGATTTTGGCCAGGTTTACAGTACTAGACATGTACTGTTTTCTGTGAAATAGGCTTCATATCTAATCAGAGTTTGGTTACTCCCAAAACAATCATGCAACTATTTTATAATAGTGGGTACATCTAGCTGGGGATTTTACTATAACTTAATCATTAAATTTGTTTATTAATACTATTTCAGATTTTATGCTATGGAAAGCAATGGTCTAGTAAATATTATTCCATGTACCACCAAATACTGAATACCTAAATGTTAAGAAATAAGTCAGACTCTGGAAATTTAAACAGCAAAAATAAACAAGAACTGTATCCTCTGGGGTTTTAGACATTACCAAAGAGAGCTCATGAACTGCCAGATCTACTTGGCAAGAAGGTAAACAGAACAGAACACAAGCAAGTTGAAACTCATCCACAAGGGAGAAATGGAAAGGGGAGAGAGAAGATGCTTACTTCTGTCAGAATGTCCAAAGTCTCGATGGAAACGTAGCTAGTGAGCTGAGTCCTGTGGAATGAAAATGAGCCAGGTGGCATGGGGACTCGCACAGGAAGAGCACAGAAGCGGCAGTGCCCTCAGTGGGAAACTGTGTTTCCAGGAAACTGACAGACAGTGGCAATGAATTCTGTGTAGGGAATTTAGGCCAGTGCTAGGGTGGAGAGACAGAAGATGGCTAGATGGTGTAGGACGTGAACTTATAGCTTTAAACTTTAATCCAAAAGCAATGACAAAAAGACTATAAATACCTCACTGTTATGAGGTAGAGGGGAGGGGGCTCAATGCCTCAAACAGCAACTTACTAAAAGAAAAAATTCCTATACTATATTCTCTGTAGACATACAAATGTGATACTCATACTAAAGAATCATAGCAGAAAACTATTAAAAGAAAATGTTAAAAGTCTTTGCCTTGCTTAATTGAACTGTTGTGTTTTGTCAGAGCAGAGAACTTTGTATTACATTACAAACACTGTGTTCCACCACACAGTAGTCTCAAGCCTGTAACAAGGTTGTTCAGGTAGTATATAGGTTTACTTGGTGAGTTATTTTTCCATTTTCACTGTGTAACAAATGAATGGGGTATCACTTGATTATTTCGAATGCCATTCATTTTCTTATCTTTTATTGCCAATGACCCTCAAATGAAGCACGCATGAACAAGACAGGGGTGTTTTACAACAACATATAGAAGTAGCCAGAAATGTTTTACTCAGAATGTGGGGCGAGCCCACAGTATGACTGCAACACATTAATGCGAATGATGGTTCCGCCTAATGTCAGCCTTCCTCCCTCAGTCCTGTCCCAGACGACTCCTGTAGGTCCTGCTTTTATTTATAGATACCAAGCTTTGATGATTGCAACCCAAGCTCTACCGCAGTGGTAGCGTCACTGAGGTCACTGAACACGGTGGATGCTGTGTGTAAGTTCAGCCTAAAACAGGTATTTTTTAACAAGGTAGCTAAATGTTTTATCTATTAGTGGAATAACCTGGAAACATTCTCATAAATGTTTTCTCCACAATAATCCTGGAATGGAGATTGGAACAGAATGAAAGTGGCAAGCGAAAAAGTCTGAGTAAAGATTTTGTGGAAGGAAGGAATGAAACTGACATCTGTAAAAAGATATCTGAATGGTTGGCAAATGAAGACACTGAGATTTCATGATCAAAAATTCATTATAAAGATACAAGCGTGGGAAGACCATAAAGGGTGGCACTCATTATTAACATAAGAGTAACTAGCGATAAAATTAAGATGCTTTCTGCAGTCCTCCAGGGCCTGGTCTCTGGGTTAACTGGCATCAGCTCTGGGCTAGGTCAGTAATCTCTGCTACTCTGAGGTCCACACTGCTCTGAGGCTCCCGTTTTCATGGAGGTAACTCACTTTATCTGTTTCTCTCATTTAAATTTCTAACAGCCTCCTTTTCCAGCCACATGATTTGAATTCCTAAGCACACGGTTAAAGGTCACTTTTGTTTTTAAAGTTTCAGTCTGCCACAGCAATGGCATCACTTTCGAGAACCTCATATCCGTATTTGTGACCACTTGCTGTGAAGCTAAACCAGCTCTTTTAACATCATGCCTGCAAGATGACAGAGAGTCTATACTCAGACCTTGAGCTGAAGTAGGACCAGTTTTGACAAAATATGTTAGAAATGAAGAAATGACACCAGACCTGTTGTTTGAATTTGTACTAACAGTTCATGGTGCCTTCCAGTAGATTTACTTTTGACTGCTCTTCAGCTGAAGGGACTGAGCATAGCCTATCGACCTTTGCCATCTCTGCAATCTACTTTATAAGAAGTCAATCTAAATTTTAACAGGCTACCTGCTACAAACTGCTTTTCCAAAAAAAAAAAAAAAAGCATGCAAAAATATCATAAACATGGCTGATTAGAGTCTAACCTATGGACCTCCTTTCATTCAAGAGTTCGGGACAGTAAACCATGACCCCATCTCCAGATGCAGAGGCCACTTAGCAAACTGAGGTACACTACAGACAGTTCATAGGGAAGGAGGTGACATAAAGACACTTCCTGAAAATTCAAGAGATGTGAAAGTTCTTCCTTCTAGAAGTATTCAAGTAGTTAAAAAGATATCTGATTACTCAATTCAGTCTTATCAATTTTTATTGTTTCAATAGGAGTGAAATCACTAAAGAAGAAAAAGTATGCACCAAGTTTTACTTCTGTCTCTTTCAGAAAAAACCAAACCAAACCAAAACAAAACCAATCACATAAAACCTTGTAAGTATTCTGTGGTGAAGATTTTTCAGGTCATGCTGAGAATAATTAAATGGGTCATTCTTGTCTTTCATTGCAGGCTAGAAGGACACCTGCCAGGGGGAATTAGCATAATACATGCAGACAATTCTTCTAATATGTACATGACATAAATATGTTCATATGAATATATGTTTTAATATAAATACAGATGCTTAAGAAGCTTTGTTTAAAAAGCTGCCTGTCTAAAAGTCTCTTGCAGGACTAAATATCTTAATATAATTAATATTTAAATTATACCAACATCTAATCAGTATTAATGATAGTGTGAGGCTGGAGACCCCAGGCCCTGATCATTAATCTTAAACCCTTAACAGGACATTCCAGAACTCCCTGTTCCAGGAACTAGCCCACCCCAGAAACCACAAAACAATTATTGTCAGGCTTAATTCAAGAGCACTGTGACCCAGCCCACATTCCTAAAATGAGCGGCGGCTACAGGCACCGCCTAGGCAAGGGACTTTATCCTAAGTGTACATTTCCTGGTGCCCGTGGCCTTGCTATCATCAACTTAAAGGTTAACTAGCCCCTACCTATCAAAATGAGAAAACAATTTGGGAACTAATCAACTTGTACCAATTCGGTTTATGCCCAACAAATGTATAAAAAGCTTTACCATTTGTTCCTTGGTGCCGCTTCTATCCTGCGAGTTAGAACGGCCCCAGCGCTGGTTAATAAACCTCTTGCTTTTTGCATCGATTATCCGACTGTGTCTCTCTGTGGGCGCGTCACCAAGTTGGGGTCCAGTTCAGGAACCCAACAGTTTGGGGGCTCGTCCGGGATATTGACGTGCCCCAGAGACCAGCAGCCCGGATTTTCGGAGGTAGGAGCGATCGCCAATCTGTCTGTCTGTCTGTTAACCTGTCTGCCTGTCTGTTTGGGATAAGTAACTGGCCAGAACTGTGTCTGTAACGGTCTGTGGTGTGGTCCGTAAGGATCCCTCCACGTGGCTTAGGCTCACCGAGACGGTATAAGCCAAGACCGACCCTGGAGGACGCTCCAGTGGAGTTCTTTTTGGAGGGGACACCGTAAGGTTTCCTCTCTGTCTGAGCCGGGGGGCAGGCAGCCCCGTGGCATCTGACTGGAACCTCTGCCATACTTTTGATTTGGCAGAAACCGGCAGGGAAATTCTGTCTGCTATCTGTGTTCTGTCTTTCTCTGTGTGTGATTTCTGTGTTAATTGTGACTGACTTGACGATGGGACAGACAGCGACGACCCCTTTGACCCTTACTCTAAAACATTGGTCTGAAGTTAGGGACTTGGCAGGGAATATGGGTTTTTTAGTGAGGAAGAAAAAATGGCAGATCTTCTGTACCTCTGAATGGCCAACCTTCGGGGTTGGATGGCCCCAGGAGGGGACGTTTTCTCCTGATATTATTCTACAGGTTAAACTTAAAGTGATTCAGAAGCATGGGGGCCACCCCGACCAAGTTCCGTACATCACCACCTGGGAACACTTAGTGGAAGAACCTCCTGCATGGTTAAAGCCTTTTGTCCCTCCAGGCCTGTGCACCACTGAAGTCTTGGCGGTTTCTACCGCCCAGGGATCCAGTGGAAAGACCCCCGAAAAGAAGGAAGTCCTGCCGGAAGACTCCAATCGAGATCTACTTCTTCTGGATCTCCCTCCCCCATATCCTGTCCCTCTCACTCCACAGATGGTGGAACCTCCTACTCTCCCTCTGGGGGCAGCGGCACTGGCACCGCTGCCAAGAGCACCCCTGGTAGAGGAAGGACTGGGGGGACCAGCCACCGGAACCAGAAGCAGAAGGGCGGCAAGCCCCGATACAACGGTGGCACTCCCACTCCGAGCCTATGGTCCCCCAGATGCTGAGGGAAATCAACCCCTACAGTACTGGCCATTTTTGGCGGCTGATCTCTATAACTGGAAGAATCAGAATCCCTCCTTTTCTGATAATCCTCAGGTCCTTACTAACTTGTTAGACTCCCTCCTTCACTCCCACCAGCCCACCTGGGACAACTGTCAGCAGCTGTTACAGACTCTCCTCACTACAGAGGAGAGGCAGAGGGTCCTGCTGGAAGCTCGGAAGAACGTCCTCGGGCAAGACGGAAGACCCACCCAGCTGCCTAATGAAATTGATGATACCTTTCCCTTGACCCGGCCCCAGTGGGACTTCAACACAGCAGAAGGTAAGGAGCACCTCCGACGGTACCGCCAGACTCTAATGGCGGGTCTCCGTGGGGCGGCACGCCGCCCCACTAATTTGGCTAAGGTCAGAGAAGTAGTGCAGGGACCTGAGGAATCGCCTTCTGCATTCCTGGAGCGACTAATGGAGGCATATCGACAGTATACTCCATACGATCCTGCCTCCGAGGACTTCAAGGCGACGATTACGGTAGCCTTTATTGATCAATCAGCCAAGGATATTAAAAAGAAGCTACAGAGAGTAGAGGGATTACAAGACAAGTCGCTGAGGGACCTAGTACAAGTAGCGGACAAGGTTTTTTACACTAGGGAAACAGAGGAGGAGAAAGAAGAAAGGAAACAAAAGGAACAAGATGAAAAGGAATTAAAGAGGGAGAAGAGGCAGGAAAAGAATTTGACTAGGATATTGGCCACTGCAGTCAGGGAAGGAAGGAACATAGAAAGAGAAAAGAAGATGCAGGGCGGAAGGCGCAAGCCGCTTGATAAAGACCAATGTGCCTACTGTAAGGAAAAAGGACATTGGGCTCGAGACTGCCCTAAGAAAAGGGGGGCTCGCCGGCCATCAGAGAAGGTACCCAATCATAAGGTGTTGGCCCTGGAGGAGGATAGCGACTAGAGGGGACGGGGTTCGGAACCCCTCCCCGAACCCAGGGTAACCCTTAGAGTGGAGGGGACACCTACTAAATTTCTAGTTGACACTGGAGCTGAACATTCCGTGCTACTCCAAGCTGGGGGACCGTTATCCCACAAACGGTCATGGGTCCAAGGGGCCACTGGCTACAAATCTTATTCATGGACTACCCGAAGAACGGTGGATCTCGGTGCGGGCCGGGTATCCCACTCCTTCTTAGTCATTCCAGAGTGCCCCTACCCGCTGTTGGGGCGGGACCTCCTGACCAAGATGGGGGCCCAAATACATTTCCTACCAGATGGGCCCCAAGTAAAGGATGGTGACGGAAGGCTTATTCAGGCCCTTACAGTTAAACTAGAAGATGAGTATAGACTCTTTGAGACCCCTCGCCAACTTAAAGGAAAGAATGTTGACTGGTGGCTTAAGACTTACCCCAAAGCATGGGCAGAGACCGCTGGCCTGGGACTGGCGAAGTACCAACCTGCCATCCTGGTAGAATTGAAAGCTTCTGCCACCCCTGTCATGGTACGGCAGTACCCTATGAGTAAGGAAGCTCGGGAAGGGATCAGACCCCACATTCATCGATTACTGGAACTGGGGGTACTTAAAAGATGTCAGTCCCCCTGGAACACCCCATTGTTGCCGGTACGGAAACCTGGCACCGACGATTACCGGCCAGTCCAGGACTTAAGAGAGGTCAACAGACGAGTGGTGGATGTACACCCCACTGTTCCTAATCCATATAATTTGCTGAGTGCTTTAGCACCTGAGAGAGTGTGGTACACCGTCTTAGACTTAAAGGATGCCTTTTTCTGCTTGCCGCTAAGCCCAGCTAGCCAGCTTATATTTGCCTTTGAGTGGCGTGATCCGGAATCTGGCATAACTGGGCAGCTGACATGGACCCGGCTTCCCCAAGGGTTTAAAAATTCACCTACCATATTTGATGAAGCACTCCATCGGGACCTTGCCCCATTCAGAGAGCAGAATCCACAGGTAACTCTCCTTCAGTATGTTGATGACCTGCTGTTGGCCGCCCAGACTGAGGCTGAGTGCCTCAAGGGAACACAGCGGCTGCTGACGGAACTTGGAGACTTGGGATACAGAGCCTCAGCTAAAAAGGCACAACTCTGCAAGAAGGAGGTTAGTTATTTGGGGTATCTCCTACGAGATGGGAGGCGGTGGCTTTCGGAAGCAAGGAAAGAGACTGTGCTCCACATCCCAGTGCCCCGAACGCCCCGACAGGTGAGAGAGTTCTTGGGCACGGCTGGGTTTTGCCGCCTGTGGATCCCCGGCTTTGCAGAATTGGCGGCTCCCCTATATTCACTGACCAAGGAGAACTGCCCATTTACCTGCGAGGAAAGGCACCAGGCGGCTTTTGAGGACATCAAGAAAGCATTGCTATCCTCCCCAGCGTTGGGACTTCCTGATGTCTCCAAACCATTTCACCTTTATGTTGCAGAACATGATGGCATAGCTAAAGGGGTCCTCACCCAAAAATTGGGTCCCTGGAGACGACCCGTGGCCTATCTATCAAAAAAATTGGATTCTGCGGCAGCAGGATGGCCCCCTTGCCTGCGCCTAGTAGCGGCAGTTGCAGCTTTAGTTAAAGATGCTGACAAATTGACTCTTGGTCAAAACCTAACCATAACTGCCCCTCATGCATTGGAGAGCGTGGTCAGACAACCTCCCGACTGGTGGCTCACCAATTCGAGGATGACCCACTACCAGACATTGCTGCTAAACTCTGACCGTATCGCCTTCACCCCCGCAAGCGGGTTAAACCCTGCCACCTTGCTGCCTGATCCAGACTTTGACGTCCCTGAACATGACTGTCTACAAGTCTTGGCAGAAGCTCATGGATGGAGAAAGGACCTGACCGACCTCCCCCTGCCAGATGCTGATGCCACGTGGTACACGGATGGCAGCAGTTACATTGAAGAAGGTAAGCGGAAAGCAGGGGCAGCAGTAGTGGATGGAGAAAAAGTTATCTGGGCCCAATCTTTGCCGGAGGGAACCTCCGCCCAGCGAGCTGAGCTCATAGCACTAACCAAAGCACTGGAACTGGGACAAGGAAAAAGGATCAATATATATACCGACAGCCGGTATGCCTTCGCAACAGCCCATGTGCATGGGGCCATCTACCAACAACGAGGTCTCCTCACATCGGCCGGGAGAGAAATTAAAAACAAGGCAGAGATACTGGCCTTGTTAGGTGCCCTCCACCTGCCTCTCAAAGTTAGTATAATTCATTGTCCGGGGCATCAGAAAGACTCCTCAAAAGTAGCCAGGGGCAACCGGATGGCAGACTCGGAAGCCAGGAAGGTGGCAGCGGACAGTGATAGTGCCACCATTTTGCCAGCATGGGTTCCTCACCCGCTCGCGCCCTTGCCCAGACAAGACCTGCAGCCTGAGCCGCCATTTCAGTACACAGTACAGGACCTGGCCATGATAGCAGACTATGAAAAAGAATATGATTCTGAGCTACAGGTATGGACAAACCAAGATGGTAAGATCCTGCTTCCCCAGAGGGAAGCTGAACAGATGATACAACAGATGCACCAATGGACTCACCTAGGAGAGAAGAAACTAATGGCCACCCTGAAAAATACTAAGTATATCATTCCAGAAGCCAAGAACTTGGTGTACCATGTGGTCTGGAATTGTGTAGCCTGTCAAAAGGTGAATGCCCGCCCAAACAAATTCCCCTCTGGTAAAAGACTGAGAGGGGATCGGCCAGGTGTCTACTGGGAGGTCGATTTCACTGAAATCAAGCCAGCCAGGTATGGTAATAGATACCTACTAGTTTTTATAGATACCTTCTCAGGCTGGGTTGAAGCCTTCCCCACAAAGAGAGAAACTGCAATGGTGGTCGCCAAGAAGATCCTAGAGGACATCTTCCCGCGGTTCGGGATTCCTAAGGTAATAGGTTCTGACAACGGACCTGCCTTCGTTGCTCAGGTGAGTCAGGGAGTGGCCAAGTATCTGGGGTTTGATTGGAAGTTACATTGTGCCTACCATCCCCAGAGTTCAGGGCAGGTGGAAAGAATGAATAGAACTCTAAAAGAGACCCTGACCAAATTGACCATGGAGACTGGCGGGGCCGACTGGGTGATGCTCCTTCCCTTAGCGCTGTTCCGGGTTAGGAATACTCCTTCCTTACATAACTTAACTCCCTTTGAGATCCTGTATGGGGCCCCTGCGCCCCTAACCACTATGTATGACCTCGGGCTGCCCTCTCAAATAAGTAATAGTGATTTGTATGCTAGGCTCCGAGGTCTTCAAGCCATCCAGAAAGAACTGTGGCCGCGATTAGCCGAGGCTTACAGGCCTGGGACTCTTGAAACACCTCACCCGTACCAAGTTGGAGACTCAGTCTACGTTCGCCGTCATCGGGCCCAGACGTTGGAACCGCGGTGGAAGGGACCTTACATCGTCCTCTTGACTACACCCACGGCAGTCAAAGTAGACGGCATCTCAGCTTGGATTCACGCCTCACACATCAGGCCTGCAGATCAGAAGCCCGACTCCACCTGGACGGTTCAGCGGACTGAACATCCCCTCAAGATCAAGATCCAGAAAAGAATCTGATACAAGATGTTCCTGATTTCATTTATGATCCTCTGGGTATGGGCTTCGGCCCAGTCATTAGGTAAAGTGATCGGAGGCCCCAACCCCCATGCCCCTCAACTACTTACTTGGGAGGTTATCTCCCAGACTGGGGAAACAGTATGGTCCACATCCAAGACCACTGCCCCCTACACTTGGTGGCCAAACCTAACCCCGGACCTCTGCCAATTGGTAGCAGGGCTGGACGCCTGGGATATCCCGGAATATTACTCTGGGGGGGGAATGGACTCAGACAAATCTGGGAGGCCAGAATGCAAAGGAAAACCCAGTTGTTCCGAAATGTCCTGTTCCGGGGAAGGCGTCGGGGATTCAGGAATTGGTTGTAGACACCCTCGACTCCGAAATAAGCTGAGGGATGCCCCATTCTATGTGTGCCCTCGGGATGGGCGTGATAGGTCTAAAATCTATAGATGTGGGGGCTCAGAAAGCTACTACTGTGCTGCCTGGGGTTGTGAAACCACAGGTACAGTTTATTGGAACCCCAGTTCCACCTGGGATTTAATCGCTATAAAGCGGGAGTCCACAGGACCAGGATTATATCAGGACAAATGTCAAGGGGGGTACCAACTTGCCCGGAGGGCCCAACATTCGAGCGGGACCTGGATGGGGATGGGGCCATGTCTCAATTTTACTTGTAATCCTCTTAATATTAGCTTTATGGGACCAGGAAAAAAGGCCGGAGAACAATGGCTTAGAGGAAAAACTTGGGGACTGAGGTTTTATGTTACTGGGACAGATATAGGGCTCACTTTAAGTATCAGACTTAAAATAGAAACCCCAAAATCATCAGCTATAGGGCCCAATTCTGTACTTCTTCGACCCCAATCTAGGCCACTCAGTCCAATCTCCAACACTGTCACCAAGATGGCCCTGAGCCCCAGTCCACGGACCCCTATAACCCCTAGCCCAACCGGGTCAGACCTTACTTACATGATTGAGCAGGCATTTAGAGTCCTAAATGCCACCAACCCAACGGCCACTCAGGCCTGCTGGCTATGTTATGATATAGCTTCCCCTTATTACGAAGCTATAGGATTAATGAACAACTTCTCATACTCAGCAGATGCAAACGGATGCCGGTGGCACTCCAGAGGCCCCAGACTGACCATCACTTCCGTTTCAGGACAAGGGATTTGTACAGGGCAGGTCCCTTCCACCCACTCACACCTTTGCAATTCCACCATTCAGGCTGAATGTAGCTCTGGATACCTCCTTCCGCCAGAAGATGGATGGTGGGTATGCGGGACTGGCCTAACACCCTGTATTGAACTAAGTGTCCTAAATCTAACCAAAGATTTCTGTGTTATGGTGCAGCTGGTGCCTAGACTTATTTACCATCAAGAAAGTGAATTACTAGATATCTGGGAGGGGCAGGTTAGGTTTAAGAGGGAGCCTATAAGTATGACCCTGGCTGTACTTTTGGGGGTAGGAGTGACTGCAGGAGTAGCTACAGGAGGCACCGCTTTAGCCCTCCAGCCTTCCTACTACAGGGGACTAAGGGATGCCATAGACATAGATATCAGAGCTATGGAAGACTCAATTTCTAAACTTCAGGAATCCCTAACCTCTCTCTGAGGTAGTCTTACAAAACCGAAGGGGACTAGACCTCCTCTTCCTACAACAGGGAGGATTGTGTGCAGCTCTCAGAGAAGAGTGCTGTTTTTATATAGACCACTCAGGAGTAGTTAAAGACTCAATGGCTAAGTTGCGGGAAAGATTAGCATCCAGGCAAAAAGAAAGAGACCAGCACCAGGGATGGTTTGAATCGTGGTTCAATCAGTCCCCATGGTTTACAACTTTAATTTCTACACTCCTGGGGCCACTTATAATATTGCTTTTGCTGCTTACTTTTGGCCCTTGCATTCTTAATCGCTTAATTACTTTTATTAAAGAACGAATCAGTACAGTGCAAGTATTGGTACTCAGACAACAATACCAGACAGTTCCTGCAGATGAAAGCCCTTGATTCCATGATTGGAATCAATTTTCCCAAAGAAAATGGGGGAAATGTGAGGCCGGAGACCCCAGGCCCTGATCATTAATCTTAAACCCTTAACAGGACATTCCAGAACTCCCTGTTCCAGGAACTAGCCCACCCCAGAAACCACAAAACAATTATTGTCAGGCTTAATTCAAGAGCACTGTGACCCAGCCCACATTCCTAAAATGAGCGGCGGCTACAGGCACCGCCTAGGCAAGGGACTTTATCCTAAGTGTACATTTCCTGGTGCCCGTGGCCTTGCTATCATCAACTTAAAGGTTAACTAGCCCCTACCTATCAAAATGAGAAAACAATTTGGGAACTAATCAACTTGTACCAATTCGGTTTATGCCCAACAAATGTATAAAAAGCTTTACCATTTGTTCCTTGGCGCCGCTTCTATCCTGCAAGTTAGAACGGCCCCAGCGCTGGTTAATAAACCTCTTGCTTTTTGCATCGATTATCCGACTGTGTCTCTCTGTGGGCG
This sequence comes from Cricetomys ansorgei, assembly GCA_026225945.1. Lineage (NCBI taxonomy): Eukaryota > Metazoa > Chordata > Mammalia > Rodentia > Nesomyidae > Cricetomys > Cricetomys ansorgei. The sequence continues at coordinate 35,521,364 of JAMJFZ010003875.1, forward strand.
CGTCACCAAGTTGGGGTCCAGTTCAGGAACCCAACAATAGTATATAACATTCATAATCATATTAATATTTAATCACTATTCAAATGTTCCACTATGTTGGTATTAAACATATTAAAACATAAATATGCTGAAATTTGTGACAGTGTTTCAGAATTTATATATGTAGTAATATATAATATATAAAATACTATCTAGTATATCTAAAAGCAAGCAAGTTATTTTGTCATTCTTGTGATTTCTTATTTATTTTAATTTAATATGATTTGTATGTGTGTGTATGTGAGCATCTATGTTTATAAGTGTATATGCCAGAGGTCATCTCCGGTTGGTTTTCCTAAATCACTCCACTTTATTCTTTGGGACAGGTTCTCTTACTGACCTCAAAGCTCATTAATTTGGCTAAGCAGTCTGGCCACCAAGCCCTTGGGATCCTCTTGTCTCTGCCTCTTCTGTGTTAGGATTGGAAGTATGGCTATATATTTGGGTGCTGGGCACACAAACCTAGGTCTTCATGCATGATGGGTAGGCACTTCACTAACTGAGCATCTCGCCAGCCATGGAGTATATCAACAAGACCTTCAACTCGATACCTATACACAATAAAACATTATTAATCAGATTAGTGAGAAGAATGGTTTGAATTAACTTTCTTATTTTTATTTTTTATTTTATTTTTATTTATTTATTTATTTTATATATTTATTTTTATTTATATATTTATTTTTATTTTATCTAATTTAATTATTTTTAATTGAGATATAATGTATATGATTTAATTCCACTTGTAATTAATTTATAATTAAATCAAACTGAAGGCCAGCTAAATGACGTGAAAGATGAAGTTCTGTAAGCTTGTGTGAAGCTACTTCCCCAGGAGTGCCATCTCAGAAAGCAAGGACGAGGAATCTCTGAAGCAAAAGATCAATATGAAAACATTTGTGTCAGAGATTACTCCTAGAGGTGGCTGGCTTTCCCTGATCTCATAGGACTATACTCTGAGATCCATAAGAAAATCCTTTAGGTCAGTCAGTGTAAAGAAAAAGGATGTTTTAGCAGGCTCCTGATTCCCATTAGTTTAAAAAGTAGTCTGTTGTGGAAGTTTATTTTTAATTACGTACAAATAATTGTTTCCTGCACTGTGGGTGAGGGACTCTCTAGGTCCTGGAGTTTTGTATTGTCTGCAAGTGTTGGATTTCTGTAGGCAATGTTTGATTGCTTATGATCTGCACCCAAGGAATTCTGAATCAATAAAATCACCTGAACTCAGACACTCATGGTTCCACTGGCCAGAATGGTTCTGGCCAGGATGATGGTTTCTTCTGCTGAGGTTTGGCAGTGCTTGCACATACGAATATGCCTCCTCCATGTCCTTGCTGAGCCATCCCAACAGCAGCAATCTACTACAGTAGTCCTCTTTCTGGGTAATATCTTCTGAATAGATCAGGATCTCATGTAGTCCTGTGCTTTGTATAGAAACACAGGGCATGAGGTAAGTGGCATATGGTTCAGATGGTGTGTGATGTGTACCAACTTGTACTAGTTAAATGATGGCTTGAGGCTATCATGAGCTAGTGAACCCTGCCTTGACTGGAAGAGACAAGTGAGAACAAGCAGCTCAGAAGGGCATATAGGAAGTGTAACTGCAGATCTCTTGCATACGTGGGAGGAAAGAGCTATCACGGAGATGTATCTGCTTACAATACAAGTCTTCAGAGATCCCAGACATGATTCACTCTGGTTACCCACCAGAAGTTGGAGCTTCAAACAGGAAAGTAGAAAAATAAATTTATGTTTTGGCTTTTTATTATAATTTTGATTACGAATGTGTTTTCTGTTTAAGAGTTCTTTGGTTAACTTTTCTATTGATTAAAAAACAAGCAAAACAAACAAACAAAAAACACCATGACCAAAAGCAGATGGCCATGCCCTGTGTCCTGGTTATGTTTTTGTTCACTTGACATGAGATAGAGTCTTCTGAGAGGAGGAAACCTCAATTAAGGAGATGTACCCATTATATGAAAATACTGTTGATGCCTAACTAGTCACTGACAGAAGAATGTAATGAGAAGGAGGAGAAGGTTCTGTTTAGTTGGACCTCTTAACCATACACACATTACACAGATTTAAAAATACTATTGACTACAAAGCAAATTTCAGTTTCGGGGCACATAAAGTGTCAAAAGCAGACTTGACTCAACAAATATTTATCAATCATAATGTCTTAAAAGTTGCCATTTTATCCAAACAACGTGGTGCATACTTTTAATTCCAGCACTGGGGAGGTAAAGACAGGTGAAAACACACAGACATTATACCCCAAAAGACTGAAAAATAAACACATGAAAACTTTATCTTAAGATACTGTTACAAGGCACCAGTGCTTCCTCAAATGGTTGGAAAACAAGGTCAAAGGAAGAAAGAATCATATGTTTCTATTCACAACAACCGAGGTATAGAACCATCGTAGATGCTCACCAACAAATGAATGGGAAAAGGAAATATGGTATCCACATGATGGAGTTTTATTCAGTCATAAGAATGAAATTATGTCATTTGTAGGTAAATGCATCAAATGAGAAGACAGTGTGTAAAGTAAATAGACCAAACACAGAAAGATAAACCACATGTTCTCCATCATATGTGGCATGTGTGTGTGTGCGTGTGTAACAAATGACATGAAAATGGAAAGAAGATTATATAGGAAGGAGAGGAGAACCAGCAAAGGTATGAGAGAGTAACAGGATTCATACATAATTGATATAGGTGACATACAAGTATGAAAATATCATGATGAATCCATGATTTTATATAATGAATTTTTAATCAAAATTTACTGTCAGAATTTTGACAGTTTTATAAATATAAACACTGTATAAGGAAAGCCCATTTTAGAAATACCAAGTGACTAGAAATTGGCATCCAGAACTCACAGCTGTGGTTACCTGAAATGACAAAGTCCTTTTATTGGAAATCAGTGCCCACTTACTGCACCAAGCCCATTGGCACAGATGATATATAAGGGTTTGTCCAAGCACATATTTAAGGACCATCTGTGAAATGGCAGTTTTCCTAGAGAGTATGGGAATAATTAAGAGTCCTTTATATGAAATAGATATTTATAACCAAAAAACTTAAAATGCTTTGCAAAAGCAAATGGCAGGAGAAAAAAAGAAAAGGAAGAACCAACATCCAACACATTAGCCTTCTAAATAGCTCTTCTCCTAAATGAACACACATCAAGTGGATGTTGGAAAAGCTGATGTAACCTAGCACCTGTGATTTCTCTAAATCAACTTGTATTCACACGTGATGCAATTATATATCTGCATGAAAGCATCAACTGTCTGAGAAAAATAAGCTGCCAGAAATTGTCTTTAGGGGAAGTGGGCATTAAAACAAGGCTTACAGGGTGGACTGGGTCACCATCACAGCCACAAAATTTCCTTCCATCCTATAACCCATCCTCCCTATAGGATCCGCTGGGAAAATGAAAAGGCAGAACCCCATACCAAGGGAGGAAATCCACGCCTGATACTGCATGGCAGGCAGGGAAATAGAGACTGGATCACCAGGAAATTATTTCTAATGATATCCTGCTCTACTTATAGATCGGTGCCCAGCCCAGTTCTCATCAGACAGGCTTTCTCCTGCAGCTGATGGGAGCATATGCAGAGGCTCAGGGCAAATGTCATGCAGATCTTGGGGAACCATGTGGAAGAGGGAGAGGAGAGATTGTGGGGATCAGAGGTGTCAAGGACACCAGGAGAACAAATACCACAGAGTCAATGACCAGCACTCTAAGGGGTTCATAGAGACTGAAGAGGCAGACATTGGACCTGTAGGGTGCCCTAAATATAGCTTATGGTTGTCTGGCTTGGTGTTCTTGCAAAACCCCTACAGGCTGGAGCAGGGAAGTCTTTTACCCTTTTACCTGCCTCTGGGACCTTTTTCTCCTGGGTTGCCTAGTCCACTCTTGATATAGGGATTAGTATTGACCTTGTTCCATCTTGTTATGCTCTGTTTGAGTGGTAACCCTGGGAGGTCTGCTCTTTTCTGGGGAGAAAGTGAGCAGGAGGGTAGATCTGTGGGAGAGAGAGAGGAAATGGGATGGAGGTTGGAGGAGGAGAGGGACAGGAAGAGGAAGGTCAGAATGTACTATAAGAAAGAAGAAAAATACAAGAATAAAATAAAATAAGTGAAAACACTGTTCAGAAACGAGCAAGTCCCCCTTTTGGCCAAGTAATCCTTTTTGGGAAAACCTAGACATCAAATGCTGAAAATATCATTTAAACCCTCTCCCAAATTATCTCCCAGCACCATTCATCAGCTGGAAGAGTTCAGCATCTTCAGATTATAAAAGAAAGTGGAGAGTAAAGCTAGCATAGGACATTCCAGTCGTCTACTTCATCCCAGTAGTATCCCATAGGATAGCCATCATGCGCAGATACATGGCACACACATAGATAAACACACAGCCATACAGACAAATGCAGACAGACACACACAGAAATACATGTGTACATTCGCACATGAAGACACCTCACATATCTATGGCCAATTAATTTTTGAAAAAATTATCAGGATAACTCAATGGAGAAAGCACAGTATCTTCAACAAATGGTGTCAGGACAATTAAATATCCATACACAAAAGAATGAATTTACCCACCTCCACCTCACATCATACAGAAAATTCAATGAAAAATAGATCAAACATCAATACAAGACTAAAATTGTAAAACTCTTAGAACAAGATGCAAATAAGGAATGAATATGCACAACCTTGAATTCACTGATGATTTTTATATAGTGCACCAAAACTACAATGAACTAAGCCAGGTGATGGTGGAGCATGATTTTAAAAGCCCAGCATTCAAGGTAGAGGCAGATGGGTCTCTGAGTTTAAGGCCAGCCTGGTCTATAGTGTGAGTCTATAGTACAGCCAGGGTTATACAGGGAAATCTCGTCTAGAAAAAAGCCAAAATTAAAACAAACCAAAAAAAAAAAAGCAAACAAAAATCATAAAGAAAAACAGATAAATTTACAGATAGATTTCATGTTGTTCCAATTTCAAAATTTTGTAATAAGAACTCTACCTAGAGAGTGAAAAGGTATCCACAAACTGCAAAAAAAAAAAAAAAAATCTACAAATCATTTATCTGACAAAGGTACTATATTAGCTGGTTTTCTCGTTGTAACCGAATGCCTGGCAGAAATGTCTTAAGAGAGGAAGGGTTTATATTACATCATGGTACAGAGATGTATGATGATGGATCGCTCCCATCATCATCAGCTCCCATAGCTGTGTGGCAGCTGCCTGCTGTGTGGTATTGGACAGAAGGTAGAGGAAGTGTCAGAAGGAAGGCCAGACCATAAATCTTAAGGTCTGCCCTCAGTGCTTGGTTTCTTTCAACTAGGTCTGTCTCCTGAAGACTCCACAAGCACCCCATGTAATGCCACCAGCTGTGAATCAACTGTTCTAACACATGAGCCTCTAGGCTGTTTCATATTCCAGCCATAACATTCTGCTCTTGTACTTCATCAGGGTCATGTCCATTTTGAAAGTGCCCATAATTTTACAATTCCAGCGCTTTTGAAAATCCGCAATTTCTCCTGAGACTCAAAACAATTTCTTACCTGTGAGACCTTGTAAAGCCAAAAACTAAGCTCCAGACTTCCAGTGATCAATATTATAGAGTAAACATTTACATTGCACAGGGGAAGAATGTGGGCAGAGTAAGAAAAGTCTTGATGGAGGCAAGACCTGAACCTAGTAGGGCAAACACGAAAATCTGTAGCTCTATTTCCAGCATCCAGGGTGCACGGCAGATGATCTGGACATCAGCAGGCTTGAGAAAGCTCTGCCCATTCAGCTTTGCTGCCAGAAGCATGTGTAGCCTCTCTCTGGGGCTGGGCTCCAGTCTTTACTTACAATTTCCCTTGTTAGTTATCTTATGTTTCTGGCATCTACTACATGCTGTTGTCTCCACCGCAACTTGGTCTTCACCTGCACAGCTTCTTGTTCCTCTCACTCAGGAGTTCCATATGTAGCCTGACTCACTTATAACACAGGCACAGTAGTATGTGTGTGCCTTTGTGGGTGAACCTGACTAAACGCTTCCTACAAGCTCTATTAGAGCATGGTGGTCTGGAGGCTCTGTCTTTTTCTTGCATGCTTTCTTTTCAAACTAGTATGCATTCTTACTTCCTAGAGGTTTTGATGGGTCTTGGCCTTGGAAAATTATTCCTATTGTCCTAGAGCAGATGAGACATTTCTATTTAATAGCTCTAATGTCTTTGACAATCACTATAGCATTATTCACAATGCTAATTTCATGCATATTGTTTCCCTCCCCCAGACAATAAATCATTGTTCTTTGTCTTATTGCCTTGAGAAAGGGTCCCTCAACTGAACTGGAAGCTCAATGTTTCTGAACTCTCAGGATTGACATTGTATTAATTTCCTCCTATGGCTAGAAGGAATTGTCACAAACTTAAAACAATACAAATGTATCAATTTACAACTCTGAAGGTCAAAAGACCCAAATGGGACCTAAAGTCCAAAGCCAAGGTGGTGGCAGTTATTATTTCTCTAAAGTCTAAAGATTACATTTCCTTGATATTTCCAGCTTTGATAGATGTGCTGGTTAGCTATTCATCAGTTTGACATGCACTACATTTATTTGGGAAGAGGAAACCTCAGTAAAAAAAATGCCTCCACTTTCCATAGCAAGTCTGGGGGGATTTTCTGGACTGTTGATGAGGGAGGGCACAGCCCACTCTGGAAGGTGCTACCCCTGGAAAGGTAGTCCTGAGCTGGATAAAAAATCAAGCTGAGAACATGGTATGATGGCACACACCTTTAATCCTAGCACTCCGGAGGAAAGGCAAGCAGATTTCCATGAATTCCAGGCCATCCAGAGCTACATAGTGAAACCCTTCTCCTCCCCAAGTAGCTTTTGGTCATGATGTTTTATCACAGTAATAGAAAGCTAATTAGAAAGATAGAGTGCTCTCATTCCTTAGTTTGTGACCCCTTCCTGTCCTTAAAGCACATCATCCCAAACCCTACTTCCATCATTGCACCTCCTTTCAGATTTATCTCTCTCTTTTAAAACCTTATTTTATTTTTTGTGTACTAATGTTTTACCTGCTGTATGTCAGTGTACTGCCTGTGTGCAATGCCCACAGATATAGGAAGAGGGCAACAGATTCACTGGAACAGGGCTTACAGGTTGTAAAACACAATATGTGTTCTTGGAATCAAACTCAGGTCCTCTGGAGAAGCAGCAAGTACCCTTAATCACTGAGCCATCTTTCCAGTGCTCTGGTTTATCTCTCATTTTCCTTGTGAGGACTCTTGAGATTACTTTGGACCCACTTAGAGTATATACTTTGAAATCTTGCAGTTGATCACATCTGGTAACTCCATTTGTTGTATAAACCCATGTGCTTTGCAGTTCTATGGGTTAGAATATAAATATCTGGTGGGTGATTATTCTGTCACCCAAACATGCTATTTTAAATTTTTATTATCCTACATTCCTACTTCAAACACCATCCCATTGTCACCTGCCTTTTAACGATCAATGTCTTTAATATAAGATATTGGTAAATATCAAGTATTGTCAGGAATGTAGAGCAACTCATCTATGTTCATAACAGCTTTATTCATAATAGCCAGAAGTTAAAAATAACCTAGATGCCACTCAATTGAAGGACAGATGAATAAATTATGGTACATTTACACAATGGAGTATTACTCAGTTATTTAAAAAGTGATTGCATGAACTTTGCAAGTAAATGGATGGAAGTAGAAAAATCATCCTGAGTGAGGTAACCCAGTGGCAGAAAGACAATCATGGTATGTACTCATATGTGGATACTAACTGCTAAGCAAAGGAGAAAAGTACTAGTATCCACAGACATAGAAAAAACTATGCAACAAAAAAGGGCCCCAATTGGAATACAGGTATCTCCCTAGTAGGGTGTAAATTGAACAGAGGGTGCAGATGGGGTGGCGGGAGATGGGAATAGAAGTGGGGGGACCATGTAGAGGAGAGGAACAGAGGGAGAAAATGTAAGGAGAGACCACAAGAAGTGGGAGATAATTAGGGGGTGATCAGGAGACCTAGTATAGTGGAAACTCACAGGAATCTATGAGAGAGACTCTAGCAAGGCTCTCTAGTAATCAGAGATAGGGAGCCTAAACAGGCCATCTCCTGTGGCCAGACAAGTTTCCAGTGGTGAGACTGGGACACCAGTCCAGCCACAAAACCTCCAACTAATGGCCTATCTGCCCTGCAAGATTGACAACAGAAAGGCAGAACTCCATGCCAAAGGAGGAAACCCCTGCCTGAAACTGCAGGACAGGACAGGAACTAGAGTCTGGATAATCCGGAGACAATTTGTAATGATGTCATACTCACTCATGGGTTAGTACCTAACCCAGTCCTCACCAGAAAAGGCTCCCCCCAGCAGCTGAGAGGAGCATTTGGAGATGCCCAGGACAAAGCATCATGCAAAGATCTGGGAACCCCACGAAAGAGAGAAGGAGGGATGGCAGAAACCAGTGGGGCTCAGGACACCAGGAGAACAAGCCCCACGTTGTCAACTGACTAGCATTCTTCAGGGTACACAGAAACTGACGACATAGACACGGAACCTTTAGGATTCCCTAAATACATCTCATTGCTTTGTGAATTGGTGTCCTTGAAAGACTCCTAGAGGCTTGAGTGGGGATGTCTCTGATCGTTTTACCTACCTTTGAGACCCTTTTTCTCCTGCCTGGCTGCTTAGCTCACCCATCCTGTTATGTCATGCCCTGATTGTGCTGTATCCCTTAGGGGAATGGTTCTTTTCTTGGGAGAAGAGGGAGATGTTTGCAGCTGATGATGGGTAATAGATGTTGGAGAGATGGGAGGAGCTGGGGGTGAGGGAGGGGGGATGGGGGCCAGGGTGTATTCTATAAGTTGTATTAGAGAAGAAATTTTTTTTTAAAATTTTAAAAAAGGATCTAGTTCTCCTGGTTAGGTGTTTAGTGGAAAAATGGGGCAGTGTCGATAAAAACTCATGTTTACATAAAATAAAAAAAATGTAGAGCATCTATCTCACACTGATGGGTAGAGCTCAAGTTAGCAAACTATCTTGAAGGACAATTTGAAGTGTATATTATGGAAATGCAATGTGTACCCTAGGAGCCAACCCTCTAGTGAAACTGAAGTCCATATGAACACATGCTCAGTAATGTTCAAAACAGTAATATCTATAGTTGACTACAGTTAGAGTCAATCAAAAATGTAAATAGCAGACAGTGGGCATTTGCTACCCATTTCTTACCTCTCCCTCAGAAGATTAAGACTGTATTTTTCAGTGTCTCATGAAGTTAATTTGGGGTCATATTGCAAGGTTTTGACCAATGCAAAGGAGTTAAATGATAATTCTCTTTCTGTCAGAAAACAAAGTTGCTTGTGACCCTACCATCCAGCTCATCATGCAGCTGTATCATTCAGCAACAAACTGAGGAAAAGCCAAGTAAAGACAGTGATATGGGTAGAAGAGGTGACAACCATGAGTCAGCACTTGGAGCACTCACTGGGGCAGTTGTCCACACAGAAGCCTCAAACTGGAACTTTGTATGAGAAAGAGATGATATTTTATTGTGATCTTCTAGTATTGTATTAACAGTAGGTGTATCTCTTACTTTCACTAGAAATTAGACAAACAGATAGTAGAAAGAAAATGGTTGGGGTAAGGAATAAATTCAGTGAGAGTTAGAGGTTAGCCCCGAATGTGTCTGTATGGCTGAACTTTCATAGAAGGGTGAGTAGAATATGTTTCAGGCTGTGTTGTATATAAAATGAAAGTGTTGCATTAAACTTATGAGCACACATAGCATTTCTACATATTTTCAAAAGTTAGAAAGACAGAGGGAAGTATAAAGAAATGTACAGGAACTACAGGTATTGAAATAAAACTGTAAAGACAGTTTGATAAACCCTCAAAAAGTTAAACTGACTCAGAAATTCCACTTCTGGACATGCGCTCAAGAAAACTAAAAATATACATTCACACAAACATTTATTTATAAATGAGTAGCCTTAGTATTCATAGAAGTGGCGCTATTCAGAGTAGCCCACAATGGAAACACCCCTGATGTCCATGAACTGATAAGGAAATAAACAGATTGTGGGAGGATAAAGATACAGAAAGCCAGTTATCCATAGAAGTGAAGTAGAGTCACATGCTGTGACATCAATCAACATTGCGCACATTGTGCTAAGCAAAAGAAGAAAGTCACAAAATACAACAGATTATACAATCCCTTTAAAGTGTAATATTCAGAGTAGGTACATACCTCATGACATGAAGAAGATTGGTTATTGCCTAGAACTGGGATTGGAAGGCTAGTAGAGAACAGGGAGAGACTGCCAATCGTTAATTGCATTTCTTTTAAACTTGATGAAAAAGTTCTGAAATGGGCAGTGATAAAGTTTGCTCAGCTCTGCACTCCAGAAATATACATTTTGGTTATGAGAAACATGAATTGTATATCCATAAACCTGATATATATACCTATCAGCAAAGAGAGAGGTGTTTTAAATCACAATGATTAGGATGCTAAGATTTGGAGATAAATACTATTCAAAAAAAAGGAGAAAATAAGAATATAACACAGGGCTGAAAATAGCTGATTATAGCAGAGGCTACTGAATAATCATAGTGGCAAATTATTATTCTTCTCATTGGAATTCAATTGAGTGCGTAGTGGAAACCTCCCATTGTCTAATCTACCTTTAGCTTAAATGTGATTCTAGGGTATGCTATCAAACTAGATTTGAACAGTTTTAGTTTGAACAGTTTTATTTCTCCCTGATAGTTCTATCTGTTGCTATTTGCCTCTTCACTGGGAGCTTAACCTTTTCTGTTTTCCTTTTGACTGAGCACATCGAGAGAGAGAGAGAGAGAGAGAGAGAGAGACAGAGAGAGAGACAGAGAGAGAGACAGAGAGAGAGAGACAGAGAGACAGAGAGAGGGAGGGAGAGAGAGAAAGGGAGGGAGGGAGAGGGAGAGAGAGAAAGGGAGGGAGGGGGAGAGAATATGTGTGTGTTTGAAATTGTGTACTCTAGTCTTCAAACCACCTCAACACAGGCTTGATTTTTCATGTTTTCTTCTGTGTCCATTGAATATTTATAAGCACCATTCCTTCAAAAATCTGAAGTATGTGTAGTGTATGTGAATATGTCTCTGTGTACAGTTACCACTAGAGGCTAGAAGAAGGCATTTGATAACTCTGGAGCTGGAATTACAGGTGTTTGTGAACTATCCAACATGAGTGTGAGGAGTTGAACTTGGGTCCTCTGGAAAAGCAGTATGTGCTCTTAACCACTGAGCCATCTATCCAGAGCCAACTATTACAGCTTATTTTACAGGACACAAATGAGGAGTCAGATAAAGACATATATAGGAAGAAATCTGGAAAGTTCCCTAGCATAAGAGTTTGTTTCCATGGTACAGGAGCGCACTACCCTCCCAGAACTAGAACTTGTTCACCAACTCAGAGGCTTCACAGTAAGTGGTGTTTTTTGACAATTTCACTATGCAAACATGACTGTGACCATGGGGACTGACAGCCGAGGGACCACTGAGGAAGAGGAGGCAGGAAAAAATGTAAGAGCCATAGACTAGGGAGGGGTGTCGTACAATGCTATCATTTGGACAAGGCACGACTGTTACAGTCATGAAATCATAGCAGCTATGGCTACCTGAAGAAGACCTGTACAAGATCAAGCCAGCCAAAACTCTAGCATGGATGGGGAGGAGCTCACAAGGACCTACTCCTTACTGAGAACCTGAGAATGTATTGCAGTTGATAGATTCTGGGGGAAGAAAAAACATTCTTCTTTGAGTGTAGGATCACTGGAAGATTGACACGGTCTAGTGACTATCTCAACACCTACACCTATTTGTAGCACTAATTGTATATACAGTTATAAAAAGTGAGAAGTTATAAGAAGGCTGGGAGAATATGGGGATGTTGGAGGGAAGATATAGGGGGTATATATGATGATATTTCACTGTATATATGTAAGAAGTTCTCCAAGAATATGTTTTTGTTAAAAAATGATATAATATATGATATCTTATTTCATATGATATCTTATTTCAGTCACATGATCTAAATCAATGCCCTATAAAAATTAATTTTATATATTAAAATTAAATTTGTGAAATTACAGGATTGATGCTTAGTACATAGTGCATATCAGTTAAATGTATAGACGAGTGATTTTACTAGTTCATGATCAATCTAACACAATGTGCACTGGAACCACTTGTTGAAGAGCTCACTTTGAAACTCTGTAGGATCAGATTTTACTCTGAGAAGCCTCTGTCCTCCTGGGTTGTAAAATTGAGGGAAAGCCTCCCATAGGATTCTACTGAACTCTCAGATACCATTCTATTTTGTGAGCATTTTACTAACCCAGAAGTTCTGCCTTCCACAGCTAAAATTCATTGCCACTTCCTCTCTAGACCCATTCCATTCACCTCACTGTCTTACCCTTACTGTTCCTTCCTCCTGTGCAGCAGGGCCTGGGAAGGTCCTGGGCTACCTGCTATGCTCTCTACAGTTCTGAGGTCTGAGATGTGCTGCAGATCAATGAAACCACATTCCTGTGGACTGGGGCCTGGAGTAAGTAAATCAAGGCTCAATACCCTCTTGATGCATGAGAAAAACACACTCAGAAAAGCAGAAAAGCAGAAAAGCAGTCCAAGAATGCATCAGAGACCGCATTTAGGTGTGTGGAAAGGGCAGTTTATATATGGATACATATATAAACTGGATACATATATATATATATCCCAACAGCACTAACATGGGTTTCTTATACCAGGATATGACAAATTTCAAATACTTTAACCAGTTCTCATTAAAATGTTCTTGTTGTGAAATAGACTCCATCTCTAACTATCCCAATGGGTAATCAATTTCTGCTACACACTAACCAAAAAACTGCAGCCGTTTCACTATTTCTTCATGTAAAGAAGCGTAAGATTGTAACGTTAATGCTCACTGTGCACGTGTAGGTATTTATCACATACGTAAGTTTACAGTCACACATGCATATGTGGACAACATTGCTACATATTCAGGAGGGAGGTCTTGAAATAACTGTAGAAATGGGAAGCACTATGCCACTCAGCTCACAATAAAGACATCTAGACCCACATCAGCGGCAGCAGTGGCATACTCATGCACATAGATATCATGACTTATTGCAGACTTTCAGGCGTCCTGTGCTGTCTAAGCACTGCTTGAATATTCTCTTAATGGCTATGGAATATATAAATTGAAAACAATGAGCAACAGATTGTTTACAAAGTGCTGGCCAAGGATCATCTCCACAAAAATTAATCTGCCTCAAAACGTCAAATTTTGTTTCTTGTAATGTGCTTATCACTGTGGCACTTATAATATTTCACAATTTTCTTTTCCAAAGACAACTCAGTAATTCTGAAACACTGCTAAAATACTCATATTCACACAGATAGATGTTTTTCAAAAAGAAATGAATGGTTCTCATAATTTGGGAGGAAAGGAAGAAAGCTCTTTTATTTTTATTTTGTTATTATCTTAATAATAAAGAGAAGTCTAGTAGAAACTAACATGATAGCTGGTCCTCTAGCAATTCTGTCAGATACTAAAATACATTTGGTCAACTGCATAATCTCTAATCATGATCATTGTGCATCTTGCATATCAATGTGTGTGTGAGCAAGCCAAGTCCAACACTGGGTAGGGGAATATGACCAGAGGCCACATATTTTTGTTGTGGTGAAGGCTGTATGACTATGTGTGACTAACGCCCATGGAACAAAACAGGCATAGGTGCATTAGATCCAGCTAATCTACTCAAATAGAAACTCAGCTCATCACAGGTCTACATTTGGATATATATAATTCTTTCAAACTATTATCTATCAGCACGTGTCAAATCTTTAAATGTAACGTGTGTCCTCCAGACAGTGAAACAATGCAAAGTTATGTAATGGAAGAACATGTATGTTAAAGCCTCATCGTTAAAATGAGTAAAAATGCTGGGCTGTGGTGGCACATGCCTTTAATCCCAGCACTCGGGAGGCAGAGGCAGGCAGATCACTGTGAGTTCCATGACAGTCTGGTCTACAGAGTGAGTTCCAGGAAGGCCAGAGTTATAACAGAGAAGCCCTGACTCTAAAGACCAAATAAAAGAGATGAGTAAAAATTTTGAATAACCACTCTACCAAAGAAATGAATATTAGCAACAACAAACACGTAAAAACATGCTAAGCATCATTAGTCATTAGGAAAATGTGCATTAAAGTGCTACGAAGTATCATCACGGCCACAAGATGGCTAAAGTGAAACTCTCATTATACCAAATATATTTAAAATAAAATAACAATGAAGCCATGTTGTGATACGGTTTGAATGACTTTAATGGTGGACATTATACTCATCTTTCAGAGGAGGAGGGATTAATGGATCTGAATGATAAGAATGAGCCACATAAGTCAAGTCCTTGGGCAGACGCAACCCAGATCAAAAGAAAGGCCAATGTGCCCACAGGAAGATCAAACAGAGAATAGTGTGTCATGAAGAGGGGAAATAAGTTGGTATACGTCATACAACAGTACCACATACTAGAATATGAGAGTTTATCCTGTGGAAGATATTTGAAAATTTATCAATAGGAAATGTCATGGAATAATGTACATTTTTCTATATTTTAAACTTCTTTCAGTCACAATTTTATTCATCAATGAGATGGCAGTAATTAATCATTCAATGTATATAAAAGGCTTAACGCAGTATCTACCATGATTTGAAATGTGTTTATAGTGAAGCTAGAGGGCAGCTCAGTGTTTAAGACCATTTGTTGCTCTTGAAGAGGACATGAGTTCAGTTTCCAGTATCCATATGGTGGTTTACAACTATCTATAACTCCCCATTTCAAGGGGATCTGATGTCATCTTTTGGTCTCTGCAGGTATCACATATGTATTTGTTGTAATTAATATATGTAGGCAGAACACCCAAGCACATAAAGTAAAAATAAAAACTTAATAAAAAGTTTGTGATTTTATTACCATATTTTATGGGATTTCAGAGACCAAGGAATGGATGGCATACCATCATTTCAATAGTCACTGGAAAACTAAAATGCTATTAATTACAATGGAGATAGGTACAAGAGAGGATAATGGAACTGAATATGCTAAAAGTGCCTTATATAAACAATTATAAAAATGTCATAATGAAATCCATTATTTTGTATGATTAATATATGCTGATAAAAAAGAAAAGTCACAACATTTATTATTTAAAGGCTTTAGTTCTCCCTGATTTGGGGATTTACTGATTCATAGCTTTTCATCCCACACCATGTCTTTAGTATACATTAAACAAAATACATAAGCAAAAATAAAAAAGTCTGAGTTCTTACTATAATGTCTTCCCATTCACAGTCTTACTATTCTCTCACAAATCCAGGTCCTCAGACTTCATGTACTGTGTTTACACTGTTGATGACATGAGGGTGGCTACCTGGAAACCATGAGACACTTTTACTGTCCCTACGCTTTGGCATATTAATCTGGTTTAGTATCTGCATTGAAAATTTAACTTGAGAATGTTTCCCAATATTCCACAGATAATGCAGGGAGTGAAAATTGCTCTCCAAATCCACACACTAAAGTCTGAACCAAAGATATTGCCCTGGTCCCAAAGCTGTATGCTTTGAATATCCCTAGATTTAAGTCAAATAGTAATCATGTGGATCCCTCTACTACAATTCTGTCTGTGTCTTCTGGTTTTCCTTACTTCTCTATGTAGTCTTAATAATGCTAAAAAGTCTCTTATTATAGCAATCCACTTTGTTTCTATTATTTGAATATTTTCCTTTCTTCTGCCTACCAACATGGCAAATTCAATCACACAAAATTTCTCAAAGGAAAATAAAGTCCAGTGCATTTCTATTGAACATACTAAAATGGCCACTTTGACCTGAGTATGAAATAACTCAAAGCAGACAGTCACTTCTCCACTCATTGAAGCCATACACATGGTTTCTCAAACAGAAAATATAAAATATATATGCAATTAAGGGAACTCAGTTACATGACCAAACTCCCCAAGTCTGAAGAATTGTTGCATAAATCCCTGTCTGCTTACGTGAAAATTCTGAATAATAGAAGACTGAAAGTTTGGTGGGGTCGTGATGGCAGGTTCTGGAGAAAGACATGACTGGCTAAGTTGAGAATGTGGCATTTTTTAAAGCTTTCCTGAATCTTGTTTCATCACCTGAAACATAGAGGTTACCACAGTACAAACTTCATGGAGTTATTATGAATAGTACTGCCACTGGATAAATGAAGTAAAGGTTACCTGTGTTAGTAAATACTAATTTCATGTGTCTCTATTACTGGACTATAGAATGCCACTCATTTGGTTATGAAGTATTTGTCACTTTTTATGAAGATGTTTCCAGATTAGATTAACATTTGAGTTCACAGACTGAGTAAAGCCAATAGCCCTCTATACTATAGATGGACATCATCCAGTCCATCAGGGTCTGAAAAGAAAAAAAAAAATGTAGAGAAGGCTTTGATTTCTAGAGCTGCTGGATGTATTTTGTCCTGCCTCTGTACTTCAGGCTCCCAGCTCTTTAGACTGAGGTTAAACTGGAACCATACCATCAGCTCTCTGATTCTCAAGTGGTTGCGGTATGACACTGGATTTTCTGAGTCTTCAGCTTATAGGTGGTGGATCATCAGAACCTCACCTCCATAATCATGGGAGAGAATACCTTGTAATAAACACCTTTTTATTTTCTGGATGAATATAGCTGTAATTCCCATCACTACTGTTATTTCTCTGTCCTATTATTGTTCTGTCAGGACCACAATAACAATAGTGCAATGTGTGGAGAAAGTCATAGGAGGTGACACATGTACCTTTGTATCTGCTGCTGTGTGTGACTGAATGAGTCTCCTCACTATTCTGATAGCTCCCTGACAGAAGCAAAATTATGGTATAAGAACTACATAAATAAGGATATTCCAAAAACAGTAGTTTGTGGCTGGAGATGATACTCTGATAGATAAAATGTCAAGCTTAAAATGGTCACTTTTTTAAAATTCATGTGTGTGTATATGTGTGTGTCTGTGTGTGTGTGTGTGTGTGATGTATGTGTGTGTGTCTACATGTGTGTACACATGCCAACACATGCATTTTGAGGCCAGAGAACAACTTTGTGGAGTTGATTCTTTCCTTTCAACTATATGTGGGTTGAATGGAGAGGGTACATGGATCACCAGCCTTGCACAGCAAATACCTTTACACACTGAGCCTTCTTCCAAGACCAATAAAGGAATATACCAAGCTGGCCTTGAACTCTCAAAACTCTTTCTTCTACCCCTTTAGCATATTCTACTGGTATGCACCACCACAAGTGGATGTTTCTCAAACTGTAAAAAACGAAAATCTTACCCAATTAAAAGGCTACCAAATGTGTATCAAGTCTTTGGTAAGTCTTTTTAGGTAGCTACTGAGTGTGTACTAGACATCTACTATTGAGCCAGAAGCATAACTCATTCATCTGTTCATCACATCTTCTCTATTGATCTCCTAGTATATGTCAGCTAAAGAATATCACCAGATCTACCTTATGGGTCAGAATAATGGCAATTAAAAACAACAGAGATCTGTGATTGTTAATTTTCAGAGGAAGCAATATATTTTGTCAACTTGCATGACTAGTAAGGGTCCACACAGAGGCTGGAATCCAGTGCCCCAAACATAAAAAATGCTTTTGTATGCAGAGAGATCTCAAGGTTAGTGCTCACAATTTATATCAGATTCCAAAGCTGCCAGTTCCAAATTAAGGAAGTCACAGCAGGTGAAGGCCAGGCATGACTGGCATACTGCAACAGGACCTTCCCTGAAGGGTCACAGAGCAGCAAGGGTTATCATATATTTCTGTCACAAAATTCAGCTACTATTTCCAAAACAAATAGAAAATTGCCTCTGCTGTGAAAAAGTAAAAACTTTCATGACTAAGAAAGAAAAATATAAATTTAGAACAAGTACCCTTCTCACACATCGCTGTAGCCCCTGTTCTCTGTGACTTGTCTGAAAGAAAATTTTCATGAGATTTTTTTTTCCTAGAAGAAAAGAAGGACTTAAGACTTTCCTGGAAGAGAAAGTAAGGTTATGGATTCTTTGTAAAGACAATCCAGGAATCCTACAAAGAGCTCAAAAGAATAAAAAGATAAGTAGGTAACATTGTCAATTAACAAAGATTCTTTGTTTGAATAAATCTGGTCAGACTCCTGTACCTCAGGCCCATCTGTGAACTTACTAATAGAACCAATTGTGGGAAAAAAAACATGCTAAGTGAGTTAGTTATCAAGTCTTATCACTTTTGATACCTGTGCACTCTTCTTCAACCCACAGTATATTTTTGATTGCCATGGTCTGTCTTCAGTAGGTATCTGTAATGTTAGATGACCTACAATCTTTCTTTACTCCCCCCACTCAACCCACACACACTGCCCAAAGTTTCTCCTTTGGGTAATTTTACATCCATTAGTCTCTACCTGCTCTTTGACTCTACATTCTCACCTTCATAAGAGGTAAGACAAAACTTTCCCTTATTGCAGAATTCTATTGCCAGGGCCCTAATATACATCAGGATGCCTCTGAATGGTGCATTTAAAAAACTTAAACAATGCTTTAACAAGTATCATTGATTAAGTGTTCTCTTTAACACAGCTAATCAACATAAGACTATTACCCCACCAGGCTGTGTCTAGGAAGAGGCTCACATTCTACAAGACTCAATAATGCAAAGTATTTCAGGAACAGCAAATAAATCTAGACAGACAAGCCTAATGTCCCTACCTAATCAGTGAAATTATCATAAAGTACATAACTGATAATTGTTTGTGGAGAATACTGGAAGCATCACTGTCTCAGAGGGCCTGAAAGTAATCATTAGTTAGGATATAAGTTAGCCGCTTTCTCAGGCTTCCATAAATATTCATCCACAAACAAAATAATGACTGTATCATTGTTCATATGAAACATGGACAGCAAGACTACAGAAATAACATAAACAAGGATCTAGACTGCAACTGAATAACATTCAAAATAGGAGTACATAGCAGCAACCAAGGTTAGTTTAGAATTTGTCTTTCCCCAAAGTTGATCTGCTGTAACAAACAGGAGTCCGTATAGGATACTGCAATTGCAAATTGTACAAGTCACTGAGAGAAAATAGATTCTGTATGTGAATTCTCAAGGGGAGGGAGAACATTCAGGACAATGGCTAGGTACACATATTTCATACTAGTTTGGAGTGAGATGTCCTCACTAGCTTACTATACGTTCATTTCCCTGAACATCATTTAGGGTGCAATCTTATCATTGATTTTCCACCCATTAAGTTAGATTTTGAATATGCAAATGAATTTTCATTTTAACTGCAGTGGTTTATCAACACAAATCCATTTCTTACCAAAGCTCCAAAATAGAAATAGCAGTACAATGACAAATTAGGACATAAAGAGAAAAACTAAGATCACAAGATGCTGGGAAGAAAAAAAATCTATGTGTGGTGTCTTTGGTAACTTATAATTCATTTCCAGTAAAGAGGTAGTTTCAAATAAAATCAGTCCAATGCATTGGGACTGCCAAAATAATATGACCAGAGAAATTCACTGGGTTAGATATTTTTGTAGAGACTGTAATTACACTGCTCAATTGTGCCTTTACCCACTCTAATGATCTGTATTAGTTTTGTTTTGTTTGGGGGTCCTGGCTATATATGCTGCCTTTGTTTCTCAAAATGGATAATATCCCAGTGGTTGGCTTTGCTGAAGAACTATTGCAACTGTGCCAAGATGGCTTGGAAGAAAGTAACTCCTGACTTTTGCATTTCTCTTGACATTTCTCTTGACAATATCAATGACCAGTTCTACCAACTATGTCTCCCATTTTCTTTTTCTAACCAACTACTGTTCATCAACTGTTAAGCATGCTCAGCTCCACTGATCTTCATCTGGATTTCTCCCTTTCAGCTTTAATCTGCCAGTCAATCCACACCTTTCATTCTTAACTTTCTTTACCTTTTTACGTCAAATTTTTTGAAGGAACTGACTTTTATGCACACTTGGATCTATTTATCTTGTACTCATCTCTGTGGCCTCCAAGGAGAGATGACACAATACATGTCTCATGGGGATGTTGACTGCATTAAACAAGATAAGCAAGTGGAAAGTTTCAAATAGAGGCTAACATATAATTAAACATTAATAAGCACACAGAGTTATCATTCATGTAACTTTTAGTGAAAATTTATTGAGTAACTGTATCAGTTAGTGGCACAGAAGACACTTTAAAAATTTAAAAAACATAACATCTAGCCTCTTTCAGTCCAATGTGAAAGAGAAGAACACAAAGCATACTGGAGTGCATGGTATGGTAAAGCAAGGGCAAAAAGGAATCACCATGGAAGTTCATCTACACTGTGGACTACACTGTTACTGGTGGTTCCATTCATATGGACCAGAAGTGAAGGTTGTTCCTTGAAGTTGAATCACATAAAGCTCTGAATGTAAAAGATTTTAATCTGGAAACCTGGCATTCTTATTAGAATATGGGAGACACTGTTACCACTCAGGTTCAATAGTTAGAGCCATCCAGAGTGGGAAAGGATAGGTCAATGTTATTTATTCAAAACCATAAAAGCTCACTCTTCCTCTAGCCCCAACGGTGTTCCTGACGTTTCTTCTCTTTATTCTTTTAGGTATGCAGAAATTATAAGAGAATTTTCTCTACGTGTCTGCCATTGCCAGGTTGCAAATAAACATCTAAGCTTGCTCCTGTATGGAATACTCTATGAGTTGTCTGTAACAGTGATGATGACTTTATTTAAACTTATCCCTCTCTCCAATTTGAGGCCAAGTAGCTTAAAGTATAAAAGAACAGTAATGTAATGTCCTAAGAGCAATCATTGATATTACATGCTAACTTTTGAATCTATCTTCTTACTCCACAGTTGTTTAACTTGGATAGCCAGTGTGAAAACACTTTTCCCCATCATTGTATGCTACTTGAAGACATATGTTCTCAAAAAGAAACAATTGCTATTGTTCACATCCGACCATAGACTTCTAACCCCCCGATATCCATTCTTTACTGTTCCCTGGTTAAGGGCATTTCAACACTTGTAAAGACTCGCTAACATTTTTTTATTCACCTGCATGTAAATAGAACTAAGAATGCCTCTTACATTCTCTTCATTCCCTAAAAAAAGTTTTAGTTTTAGTTTAGAAAGACCTAGTCTCAAAATCATTTTTATTATCTGTATTGATAGATACAACTTTACATGTAATTTTTGTAACTTTCCTGTAACTCATCTGATGTTTGTTCCTACAAATGGTCATGACTGTGAACCATACTAATGGGAGCACAAAGTTCTATGACTGCCTTGGAAGGGACAATTACCAACTGGTCTCCAGTGCCCTACATGTAATTGCATTACATGGGTAAACGCTTTTCTCCTGGGGCTATTTTGTTTTACTTTTTCAACACAAGGTCAATTGTAACATTACTTCTTCTATTGTAGTCTACTTTGCAACATTAGATTCACTTAAAAGATTTATGCTTAGCCATTCATGATTCCAATTCAGCATCCATAGTGATATAGATGTTTATTTGGAAATGGTGTTGAAAATTTCTTCGTATTCTGGTTTAATGACCTTTAATTCACCATGCATAGACTGTTCTTGTCTACTCTAATAGCTCTATAGGGGCACTCATGGTTGATTATCAAAACAATGCTTTTATATTTTATTGTTTGAGAACTGTCTACTTATTTTATTAGTCCATCTATTGATTGAATGATTTGGATTTTCAGTGTTACAGTGAATTTTAGTGTATGTACACATACATACACACACACATACACATACACACATACATATACATATATATACATACATATACATATATAGATACATACACAAGTGTATGTATATGTGTATATACACACACATACACACATACACTTGTGTATGTATCTATGTATGTATGTATATGTGTGCATATTGTCAGATATACAGCTAGACAAGATTTTCCCTATTCTGTAGGATGTCTCTTCTTTGTTAGCTGTTTTCTTTGCTGTACAGAAGCTTTGTAGTTTCCTTAAATCCACTTTGTTAATGAAGAACAAATGTCTCACAACGATAAAAGTCATTTATCTTCACTATCAGAGAAACACAAGTAAAAATTATACAATTCCATCTCACCCCAGCAGAATTGCAGCCAGCATGAAAAAAAGAAAAGACAAATGCTAGCCAGGGTACAGACAAAAGGTAACCTTTACATACTGCTGGTGGATATGTAAGCTAATATAGCCATTATGGAAGTTATCATAGATATTCTCTGAAAGACAAACAATAGATCCTCCATAGACCCTGCTATACTGCTTCTGGGTATTTACCAAAGGGCTTCAAGTCAACTTATTACTGAGATACTTAGATACCACTATAGCTATGTCGTGGAACCAATCAAGGCATCCAACAACAGAAGTATTTTTAAATAAAGAAATTGTAGCTTGCATATGCCATGATTTTTTTCAGCAATGAGAAATAGAACTGTATGATTAGAAGGAAAATGATTGCAACTAGAGATCATCATCATAAGAAAATTAAGTCAGTCATAAAGCTAAGTACTGTGCTTTCTCTCATCTGTAGCTCCTTTATAGACTTATAAATATATAAAATCATGTATGCATAGATGTCATGAAAGTAGAGTCACAACTGTATAGAGAACAAAGGGGACTAATGGGAGGAAATGTGATACAGGTCTGGGAGATGTTCAAGGTACAATGTATGTTAGCATGAAAATTGCTTTTGGTAACCCTGTATGTGAAAATAAAATTTAAAAGACAAAGGCCTTGTTTCATTTTAAATAAAAATTTATCAAAGATCTGTAAAGTTTTGTGACATAGGTTAAGAGACAGGTATGGAGCCAGCAAGCTCTGCTCCGGCTGACATGTATCCAGACTGACTTCCAAAAGTCATATCTATGTTCCTGAGGACTTTTCCAAATCTCAGGTGGTGGTAGTAAATAATTAAGCTATCTTAGGATTGGTCTTCAAGTATACCTTATAAAAGGCAGTCTATAAACATTTGGGTTCTTTCACCTTTGGATAGGTGGATTCTGAAACATGACTGTTGCACACTTTCCAGTTTTCCAATGTCGGTAACTTTTCTGTTATGAACTGAGTAGGTGTGTCTCTCTGACATTTCCTATGTTAATGCTTGGACCTAAAGATGATGAGATTCAGAGGTGGGAACTTAAGGAGGTGGCTAGATGTTGAAGGCATGGTGCCATGGACAGGATCAGTGTTCTTTGAGAAAGCTGAAGATGAGCTTTTCTTCTGTTTTGTCTCCCTGCCTCAGGAGGGTGCAGCCATGTCCGCTCTTTCTAGAGGATGCTGCATTGAACCCCTTTCGTGAAGCCAGCCTTTCCAGATGCTAAAGGTGCTGGAACTTTGACCTTGATGATTTTTTTCACCTCTAGATTTTTGACTTCACAGACCTTTGAAAACTCTGATTTAACTTAAATAATGTTATAGTAAATCAACTATCTTTTTTTAAAAGTTATACATTTACAAAGGCCATCTTCATGTACTCATATGATGTATGTTAATCAAATTCCCTCACAGTCCATTATCCCCTCTTCTACTCTTCCTACCATCAGACCCGTGAGAAACAAGTTTCTATTATTTATAAACAATCTAGTCTAATGTATTTAGTTGCATTTCAGCAATGAACCAAGCCATAATCCTTCAGTGTGTGGCTATTTCTCTTTCTTAATGATGTTCTATGAAGTTTCCAAATGATTGACTCGCTCTTGAATCCCTACCTCAAGTTCTGATTCTAGAGGGAATTCAAATCAAAACAGAAGAAGTCAAAGGACTTAGGCTTTAGAAGTGAGAAAGTACTTTTTCCTATTATCTTTTATGAGCTTCTTGCAATAATTGAATGAGATAGGGTATAGAGAATTCAATTGCTATGAATACTGTCTTCATAGGCTTTCTGTTATCATTGCCAACTTTGCTCCAATTCTGAGTAACGTCTTTTTATAAGCAAATAAATTTATAAAAGTACACATGACAGTGATAATCTATGACTATGTTACTGGTATATGTATACTATAATCTATATTTTAGAGTGTATTTTGTGTTTTTAAGAAATCACTTATTATGAAACTATGCTATTTTATACCAGAAGTCACTTCATACATTTTATGTTTACTGTGCCTCTTGTTTACATCAAAGGCGACCTCAAGAGATGTACCTGGGTATAAAAATACCATAATGATACATATTACATTGTGTGGTAATTTTTAAATTAATGTTTTTTTAAAAAGATGTGCCTGTATTTGGCTTTTGTAATGTACTCTGTAAGGTTGCATAGTGACAAAATCACAACATACACATTTCTCAGAAGAAATCCACATCTTTGGGTAGTAAAGGCCAGCTTCTGCCCCTGCTTCAAATGTCATTATTCCATTCTGATCTGATCATTCCAGGCTGATCTGACCACACTATTTGAAATCACACTCATGACCTCCACACAGCCCAAACCTTCTGATCCCTTTATCCTCTCCACATTTTCCAAAGCACAGTCAGCTGCTGACATTGCACACATTTATTTACAATGCTCACTGTGTGTTCTCTGTCTCTCCTTCAAAGGAGGGATTTATCTGCTGTGTTCATTACAGTGCCCCTACACGATGATTTGACACCCTAAAACACACAGTAGAGCTCAGTGTTCATCTAGTGGAAACATGGATGACTAGTTCGCAATAATAACTGTAACATCTGCTTTCTATTTCTTTCAATCTAGTCTGTCAATGAATAAAGCAGAATAAATAAACAATGAATAAAATAAATGTATAGGCACAACCTAAATAAACAGATATAATTGTATTTGTTTAGTTTAATTTTTATTTGTTATTAGTGTGTATGTGCATGTGTATATATGGGGGGTTATGTGGGGTGCACCTGCTACAGCGAGCATATCAAGTTCAGATGGCAACTTTGAAGTTATCTCCTTCCATCTCTACATGGGTTTGAGGGAGCAAACTCAGGTCACCAGGCTTGTGAAGCAAATGATTTTACTAGATGATCTAGCTTGCTGGCCCTATGATTATTTGTTTTGCTCTTATCAGTTAAGTAATTAAATTAGAACCAAAGATTTTTTTTTGATTTTTTTTTTGTTTTTTTTTTTTTTTTTTTTATTCTACAGTGGTGACAAAAGCAAGTACAAAGCCTGGACCACACAGAAAAAGAAAGAACTCCTCAGTGAGAGTACTGTGCTTTGTGTTTAAAATAAAATTAAAGTTGGAAAATGAATGGAAAGCTACTCCAACACTGCCCTTTTCTAAGCAAATAAAAATTCTAGGCACAGTTCTGGAATTTTCTATCTCATTTACCTTGCATTACTTTTTAGCAAGATACAGTGATATCATTATTCTTAGTTCTCTCTGGCGATTCTCATGTTGATTTTGAGATTCTCCACTCATTCTATAGAACACAAATCACTGGTAAGACTCCACTAAACCATACTGTAGGATACACTTCATGTAAAATGGCTGTACTCCACTATTCTGTAAAATGCACATGATGTAGAAGGCCCTATTCTACCTATCTGGAATACACGTCACATCCAGCACACGCTCTACTGCATTATTCTTTAAAATGTTCATCTATCCTCTATCATCCTATAAAATGTACATTATGTATAAGACTCCATTATAGTCACTGTTCTATTGCTGTGAAGAGACACTATGACCGAGGCAACTGTTTCAAAGACAGCATTTAATTGAAGGCTTGATTACAGTTTTAGAGATTTAGTTCATGATCACCATGGTAGGGACCATGGCATCAGGCAGGAGTGGTGCTGGAGAAGTAGCAGAGAGCTAAGTCCTGATCTGCAAAGAAGAAGAGGAGGGGGGAGGATACTGGGCCTGGCACGGGCTTTTGAAATCTAAAGTCCACACCCAGTGACACAATTCCTCCAACAAGGCCATACCTACTTCAAAAAGAACACACGCCTTAACCCTTCTAATCCTTTCAAAGGGTTCCACTCCCTGGTGACCAAGCATTCAAATATATGAGCCTATGGAGGTCATTCTTATTCCAATCACTACAGTTCCTCTCTACCATTTTATAGAACACATATCATGGAGAAGGCGCCACTCTACCACTCTATAGACTGCAAAGGCTGCACTCCACCACTCTATAGAACGTGCATCATGTACAAGGCTGGACTCACTGCTGCATACATTGCACTATGAGTGCTTTATGCTTCCACAAGATGAGATCATAGAACGATCCTAAAATCCTTTTGAGTTTTGATAATCCCTACCTCCAGCAAGCACAAGACTAAATGATTTATTATTCTATTTTGGTTTAATTCAAGTAAAATATAATAGAAAATTTAAAAATAATTATGCACTGTTGAAAATCTGAAAAAAAAAATGATTGCAGAAGCCAACTCATGCAATGTTTCCAGCAAATATTTGAAATTATACTTTTAAAAATAAGTTTCATGTCAGCATACTAACACTTTCAATTTTTATCCTAGGATAGAATCTTTAGATTTTTTTCCTTTAAAATATAATTTCTCTTATAAGTACTTATGGAAAATGGCCTGTGTGTTTTCAGTAAGTAAGATTTAAAAATCACAATATTTAAGAAGGAAATGGTAACAGACCCCGTCAACCAAAATGTAACAAATTCAAACACTCTGAGGGCCAAGAAGATGATTTATACAAGAAAAATCACATAATGTTAGATGAAAGGACTGGTGTTGACTATGGTAAAGTGAAGACTCTGACCTGTCTATGATGCAGACAGATTACAGGAGACAATTGCCAGGAGAACTACAGTGAACACTGCCAATTACTCAACAATGTGTGTGTTTGTGTGTGTGTGTATATATATGAGAGAGAGAGAGAGAGAGAGAACAACAACCAGAAATCTGCATTTCTCAAAGAAACTTCACATTATGTGTGCCAAGCAAAATAAAATTTACTACTGTGCTCTAGGTTAACATCACAGTATAGGTAATACACAACAGGATTCGCAGAGCTCTATGCACTTGGTTTTCAAAGAATGGCTCCATCACATTCCTAGGTCATCAGTTCCCCAAGGTTAGCGAACTCTGTGTAGTAAGTGATTCACCCAGTTTAGATACATAAAAGGCTGACACAGGTACTTGCTTTGGTAATCCAACCAAAGTGTACAAGCAGTTCATACACTACCATTGAAATTTCTTTCCAGTTTCCACTGTAGAATATTCTATATCCAGGAACGTTTCCACAAACATAGCCATCCAGAACTAAAGAGGTTCAGAAACTCAAACTGAGAAGCAGTTGCTTCTACCACATGCTTTGATTCATTTCCCTTCCGAGCCTTCTTTGCTTCTCCCCACTTGCTAATGTGTCCATTGCTATGGGAACAATAGAACCAAAGACTTGGGGAGAATTGAATAAAACCTCAGTTTTCCATATAAACCTCAGTCTCTGTTCAAATAAGACACATACCACAATCAGTTATATTCACACCAGGCTTGGGACAACAAAGCAGTAGGTATACTACATCTAGTAATCTAATAATTATCTGTAATTTTTTTTAAATCAGTTATTTGCTCTGTTGTTGAAAACATAACTCTTAGCTAATGTTGTACTTCATCTCTCTCTGTTTACAGAGTGTTTAAAATCTCTACCTTCTTGCCACATCTAACAGTCGAATTTATGTCTGGCTCTAGGAAGCAAAGAGAGAAATTAATATCAGTGTGGAGCTTTTTCTTGAAGGAAATAGATATGTTATTTCTATCTCTCATTATAGAATTTTAAATTTGCAGCACCATTTTTCCCATTTGAACTTAATTTAGCCCATTAAATAGTGGTATAGCCACAAACACATATTAAGGCCTGCCAGGCAAAAACCGGGAGTGTGATGCAAAGATGAAAACACAAGATAGCTACTTTACAATTTTCATGCAGTACAAGTCAGAAATCCGGTAGACCTGTTCCATATTATAGTGATTGTATGGGGATAAGTCAGACATATGGAATAATTTGTGTGTGTGGGGGGGGGTTCAATGAGTAGATAAAGTAACCAGATGGCTGGAATATTTATTTTGGTGGTGGAAATGAAGACAAGAACAGAGAGGAGTATAACTCAAAACCTCAGTGAGATTGACAGTTGGAGAAAGATACACAAGCAAAAACCTTCAGCTGATGAGACTGAATGGTGGTGGGATTGTGAGGCAAGGAAGATAGAGTCTACTGGAAAAGTGAATAGATGGACACACTAGGGAAGTATCCATTGTCTCTCAAATATTGATGAAAGACTAAGCAAACTACATAGCTGGTGGTTCTAGGACCTTGTGCACAGTCTGTGGATGCTCAAGTCTTGTGTGTAATATTTGGCCAAACATCATCTCTAGATTATCTGCAATACTTAATACAATGCAAGTGTTAACTCTTGTTACAATGCATTACTTGGGGGGAGGAGGAAATAAAAAAACCTGTCTGTACATGTTCAGTGTGGGTGCAATGTTTTTCAAATGTCTTTTGATCCTTAGATAATTGAATCCACAAATACAGAGCCCACAATGCATGGACATCTGTACTGTTCAATTAAAGCATGAATGGTCAAATATAATTGGAAAATTCATTTGATATTTATTTCTATATATCTAAAACCTTTAGGATAACATTGTCCTAAAAACTACACAAACAAAAAGTTCTACTATTTCTATGTGATGTTTTTCTTTCTCCACATCTCTCCTACAATGCCATTTTTACAGGTTAAAGCACACCCAATGTGTAATTGTCCCAACATTGGAAGAGGATTCTTCATTTTAAACAATTCTATTCTCTCTCAGGGTGTTTGCTTCTGGGGCCAGTAAAATTCAATGAAGGCTAAGGTTTGGGGAAAGTGGCAACTCAACTAATGGTGAAAATCATTAGCCAGAATAGCAGTCTTACATGAAGACATCTGTGTTTTCCATTGTGATGATCAACTCAACAATCACCATTAGAAATGAGCATGCAAAGTGATATCCAGTGAACAGCTGAAGAGTTTCTAAATTGTGTGCAATCTCGGCATTTTAACTGAAAAGTGAAATTGATAATTGTTGTCTATAAGAAGTCTTATTTTAAACAAAAGTTTGTTTGCTTTTGTTCCTTCCTATATCCTCCCCACCACATAATCTGCTATTGAGTAGACAGAGAACCAATATTGCTCAGATGAAGTCTTCCTGATTAATCTGGAGAGTCAAACACCAGAAGAGTAGGGGAAGGAAGCCGTGGTATAGTACAGTGCTTTGAAGACAAAAACAAGGTATTTTTCAATGCTAAGGGGGAAAAATGTCAATTCCGTTAAAAACTGGTATATAGGTTCCCACAACAGAACTTTTTTTAAATTGTAAATGAAACTCGTTTCTTATACAAGCAACACGATACTGATTTTGTATCTTGATCATGCAGTTAATCATAACAGTGAACAGAGCAAGGAAACTATGACTTTACTTAACCTTTGATGGGGAAATTCAAAAGCAGAAATGCAGAACCTGAGAATTTGAGCACACTGAAGAGTCCACACAGATTTGTTAATCAAATAAAGCTGTATTTCCTGAATGTTCGGGGTATATACAAAGCTGTTCTGTGCATCTACTGAGTTGCTGTTGCCCTATGTTTGTGGAATTTGGATGCAATCTAGTTTGGCTCTACTTTATACTGTCTAACTGTGGCACAGTTGGCCTTGAATGACTTATTTAATAGCGTTCTTACAGCAATTAATTAATGTGCATGGGGAGCATATTTTGATGATTGTTTACATCTTGTTCAGTATGTTATTTGTAATCACACAAATGTAGTCTGATTTTCATATAATTTATATGCTGTTGTTGCATGAGTAGCTAATTTTGTGTTTGTCTTTGTAACAACCTAGAAGCCAGGTTTGAATTCAAAGACAAGGTAAAGAATCAACCTTCATCACTTTCCAGTCTCCTTTGTACCTTGGCCCCTAGAACCTTTATAAGGACACAAGTTCATTCATCCCCCAAAGAGCTTTTATCTAGTCCTGTTATGATGAGTCCTAGGAACATAGACGTCAAGGTCCTAGATACCCAGAGCAAGGCCATGAATGGAACCACAGGCTACAGATGGAACACGGACTCACTGATGATACAGAGGCATTGCTGACACAGTCGGAGAGTATTGAAGGGAAGAGCAACAATCCCTTGATATACATGGTGACCAGAAGTAATTCAAAATTATTTTATCTGTCTTGTTTATAATATAATGGAAGAATAATTACTTTATTTTGTTTCTTCTGTTTGCAAGCCATCTTTTCTCAGGTTAAAGTTTATAAAGAATTATAAAACATCATTATTAGGGCTTGAAAAGATAGGTCAGTGGCTAAGAGGGTTGACTGCTCTTCCAGAGTATCTAGCACCTATTCCTAGCACCCATATGGCAGCTCACAACCATCTGTAACTCCAGTCCCAGGAGATCTGATGCTCTCATCTGGCTGCTATATATTTAGGCAATCATACACATACATAAATAAAATAAAATAAAATAAAATAATAAAGTAAAATAAAATCTCATAAAAATTTTAGCACCATCATATTTCCTGGATAACCACAGAAATTTTCAATTTTGATGGGAATGTCAGTAGGTTAAATTTAAAGAATTATAGGACATATTAAATATCAGACACTCCAGAAAAATGTCTAGAGCTGTGTTGATGCCCAATCCATTTCCAAACTGTCCTCTTAACCTTTGCCTACATATTCTCTCTTCTGAACAAAGGAATTTCCTTTAAACATTCTATTTGTATATGAGTGTCACAAATTACCCCTGTTATGGAGAATTCACAATATATCATCCATATGTACATCACAGTGAATGAACTGTGTAAACTACATCACAGCAAATGGTCAGCTAGGAAGGGTGATATTCAGTCCTGTCTGCCTCCACTCCTGGGGTGAAAGACATTTTAGTTGTGTCCTTGTTTTGGTTTGAATTAGTTTTGGAAAATCAATAATAAGCCTGTCAATCAGAGAATCTGCCCTCGCTGGTGTTCAGTATGGTACACTAGGAATGAAGTGGGGATAGTCAACCTTAAGTACAGGTACCCATGCTGTGGGCAAGCCCTGAGCAAAAGAGCCTTGTCTAAAGCCTGTCTATTAAGTTCCGGATACAGATGTCTAGATTCTGGAGCTGATTCTGTACTTCTCTGTTTCTAAGATGTTTTCCATGTGCATTTCTTTTGGGGAATTAACTTTCAGATTTTGGGGAATTCAATTCTTTTCTATTTAAATTACATCTATTTATTTAGGACTTATTGTGGGAGGTTATATATGTCATTGTCTATGAGGAGTTCAAAAGACAGCTTGCTGGAGTTGGTTCCCTCCATTCATCATGTAGATTCTAGTGATCAAAAGATCAAATTCAGGCCCTAGATCTTGGCAGCA
The DNA here is from genome assembly GCA_026225945.1 of Cricetomys ansorgei. Classification (NCBI taxonomy): domain Eukaryota; kingdom Metazoa; phylum Chordata; class Mammalia; order Rodentia; family Nesomyidae; genus Cricetomys; species Cricetomys ansorgei. The sequence goes on from JAMJFZ010003875.1 coordinate 35,552,979, forward strand.
AGTGCCCTTTACCCCACAGATTCATCTTGCCTGGCCCTCCTGCTAATTCTTTTAGACCTCTGACATAATTCTAATGGATTCCTTTTACTTGAGTTAGGAAATTTCTTTCATTTGCATGCAAACTTAGAGTCATTGCCTATACACCTGGCAGAGCCCCTGACACAACAGATAATCAATGGATGCTGTGACATGAATAATCACAACCAGAGTTGGAATCATCACATTTGTAAAATAGTAGGTTGTTCTCTGATTCTGAAAAATTCAGAAACATATTGAGAGAGATAAAAGCCCCATTTCTACCTGAAAGAGACTGCCTTTTCTGTTTTCTTTCAGTGTTTTATACACCTATGTGATATTTCAGTGTCACAAAACATGTCTTCATAATGTGTGACATGCAGTAGAGTCGCCTGAGCATACCACTTACAATTATGCCATGACAAGAGCCTCATATCGATCACATTCAATGCCTACAGAATAGCCTGTCATCTATAAGACCTAAAATATTGTGATCAGCCTCTGCCATTTAGTTACGCATGCTCTTCTAATTTTTGCTATACATTATATTGAATAACCTTTTACTAAAATGGTGCTGGTATCTAGTACCTTATCAAAGACTAAATACAAAATAAAATAAAAAGATAGTTTCTTTCAAACAATATGAATTTTAAGAAGCATTTGTCAGGTATTTTCAAACCCCTCTTTCAGAATGCTTTATGTAACCTTCCTACTATGGGCAAATAAGGATGTCTCTGTCAATGTCTCTTTGTCAGTATTGTTTCCTTTCACTATTTTTAATATTTAATACACATTTAAACTTTATTTTTATTTGCATTTCTATTATTAATAGTAAGAAGATAAAATAGATACTTCCACTTGTCTTTTTATATCTTCCTTTTGAATTATTTGCTAAGATATTTGGACAACAAAGGTGATGTTGATTGTTTAGAATTTGCAATAACTTTTCAGCATATCATTGCATTAACTGTCATGGTTGGTACAACTACTGCTCCATATAAGCTCCATTTTTAAAATGTGTATATTTGCATAAAATACATACTACATACCCAAAACTATATTTTGTTTTGTCACTTTACCCAGGGTTTTGTATTTAAAAACTCCTTCACCTCAAGCTAGTTAAACAGTTTCCAGTAGCTTTGCTTTGCAACTTCCATATACATGTCTCAATAATGTTGTAATCTACTTTGGAGAGTCATGTAAGCAGAAGATTTTAGCTCAAGGTTTTCTGCAGATACACACTATTTCCTTGAAGTTTTTGTCCCAGTTTTTGTTTTTGTCACAATAAAACAGTCCTGTTTTTTAATGTTTTCTCCACTCCTTTTTCTAAAACTGGTTTGAGCCTGTGTCCAGGCTGTTCTCTTCCACTGATGCATTTATGAACCTCTCCAATAGTACTATGCCATTACCACGCTTGAGTTTGATTAGTCTTAGTTTTATTTCAGCGGAGGAAAAACAACCACATCCATCCATCTCCACGCCAGTGCTGCATGTACTAGCCATGACCTCCAAACATATTTACCATCCTCAACCACCTGTAAATACACACAACCTCTAGGTACCCCACCTACCTTTAGTCTCCTTGTATCTATCTACCTCCATCACTCACCGCAACCCTCCAGCTTCAGTCATCACCCTTTTATGTAAATGTCTTCTACCTTAAGGTAGTAATTCATCCAGAACCATTTTTGTTGCATTCTACCAAGTCCTTTGTAAAAACTATTATGATAGATTTGGAGGAACTGTAACTACTTCATAATGTTCATGTTTCTGACCACAAATAAGCGGTGGCTTTCTGTTTTCTTGTTTCTTAGTTTTATGCACCTTAAGAAAAATTTCATAGCGTTCTTCTTAAGTGTTTACATATTCAATCTTATTCCCAAGCACTCTATCTATGCACAATTCCTGTTTCTCTGGATATTTGTATACTCACAGTTTCATGAATAGTACCATTTTGCAATATATTTTTGTCAACAAATGCTGGAATTTGGGGTAGTCTTTTATTTTTGAGCATGTATTTTATAACTGACCATATTACCTAATCTCTTGACTAGTACCTTAGGTTTTATTTTATTCAACTCTTGGCCAATCATGTGTAATTAAAAAAATCAAGACACATTCTGATTTTTGGCTATTTTCATGAAAAACTTTATTTAAGCATATGAATTAAATGATATTCTATTATTTTATGGAATAACTTTTTAAGGAGATCAAGTAATGTAAATCTATAGCCACTAAAGAAATCAAAAGTATACAGTGGATTCTTATACTGTACCTCATTACATTCTTATATCGTGTACAGCCCTTCCCAACCAAAATAATGGTCATCCTTTGAATTAAATAATATAAACTAGACTACAGAAGCATATATAAGGATTTTATATATATGACTATAATATACCAGGGACTTGGTACCAAATAAAAATCAGTTTCTTTCTTATATTTATTCCAACAACAATGGCCACAGTCATTTAAAAATAAAAACAGAGCTCACATATATGGGTTCAGAAATTGCATGTCCCCCCTTTTGTTGTTATGCATCTTTATAATCTTGAAAGACTCCTTAATGATTGATTCATCAAATATTCATTGTGCTCATGATATGGTTACTATTCTGAGTTCTTAGAAAGATGAAGTAGCGCCAGTGAAGATCCTGAGGAGACTCTAACAGAGCCTGGCTCAAAATCCAAGCTCTGTAAATGTATCATTGTCATATAACATGATTATTCAATAGTTTCTAGAAGGCCAAAGGTCAATTTTGATATTGTCTGAGATGGAGCATGACCATCAGACCTATGCAACCAATGTTTGCAGAACATTTGTTGATGCATTTTTATGGAAGTCTTAGTCTCCAGAAAATACTCTAATCCAGTTAACTGGTTCCAAGCCTAAAACTGATTCTTAGAATATGCATTTGTTAAAGCCAAGAATACTTCATTTTTGAAGTTACAATAAAGTTCTGAATTGCTCTTTTCATGTTAGTAAGACAAACAGTTTCTGAAAAAAATAATGTCTTCAAATTGGCACAGAAAAAATTATATGAGGCAGAGTATTCCTTCCATCACTTATTCATCAGACACAGACTGAGCAACTTCTGCATACAAGACACAGAATTAAAGGTCATTTCAAATCTTGCAGGCATTAAGTGACCAGGTAACTAATCATAAATTAGGAATATTAAAGACAAGATAAGGGGTATTGAGGGAGCTGAGTTGATGAGGAAGAGGTCAAGTAAGTTAGACTGACAAGACAAAAGGAAAAGCGTTTTGGACATTTGTGACAGCAGTTAAGTGTGACAGCAGCAAGATGCCCATAATGAGGCTGGACAAGGATAGTGCATTCCTAGCATTTCTGGAAACTGTAACAGATGTCTGGGTAGCCTTTTATGCAAGGATAGGATCCTATTTTCTGTAATGGGTTGGGGGATAATCAAAGAATCAGAGTTTTGTTAGGAAGTTGTATTCATGAGCTAGGAAAGAGAATGTGACTTAGAATTTCATATTTATGTCAGAAAAAATATGTCAAAGCTTCAATTTATAAATCATTTGGCACTTTGGAGTGTTCAGGGCAAATTAAATGGAGGTATCAAGATGACTCTTGCTATTCTGCCAAAATTATGCTTATAGACTTTGTACTGTTTACCAAGATGAGAAAAGAACAGCTATGCTATTTGGGGAATCTACGGGACCTCAATAGCCAACAAATCTAATAGAGATAACCCAATCCTGGTACATGGCATTTGTTAGCCTTTGGTACCCAATAAAGTCATTATTGCCCCATTATAAATTATAAGGTAAGTCCAATGTGTGTGTGTGTGTGTGTGTGTGTGTGTGTGTGTGTTTACAGTTTAGGAGTAATTGGTATTTCATGTGACTTTTCCAGAAGGTCTTTTATACTAGTTATTCCTCCCCATATTCTCTCTACTCTACTTTCCTACCTCTCACCCCAATAATACTCCTCTTCTCCAAAAATTTGGTGACTATTGAAGAAGAGGGAACAGAAGGAGACCGTGAATGACAAAGAAACAGCCTTTTCCAGACATAAAAGTTGTACATATGAACTTTCAGCAGTTGTGACAACATGACCATGACCTACACAAGCTCAAGTCAGATAAAAATCCAAGCTTGAAGTGGGAAATGGGCACAGACTCCCACCATTGCCTGAGGAAACATTGGTAACTCTCAATTGCTGAGAGAGGAAGAGTTAGGTTTTTCAATGATGTGGTGCCTGGTAGCTCTAAAGCTCTCCAGAGGATAGCAACACACCCAAGAATATATAGGCAGCACAAACTGGACTCCATGCATTTAAAAACATTAGGACACAAAGTTAGTGGAAATGCAATGGGGATTGGATCTGGGAAGAGAAAAAGGAGGGGTGATAATAATCAAATACAATATATGAAACTCCCAAAGAACTAATGAGAATATTAAAAATGAAAAAATCTAAATCAACCTCACAGGAAAGAAATAAAGAAAGAGATAAAAGATATAAAGAAAAGAAATATGTGGGCAGTTGAGATCTCAGGAGGTAAAGGTACATGGTACTAGGCCTGAATTCAATTCTTGGGAGCCACATGATGGAAGGAAAAAATGCTTCCTGTTAGCTAGCCTCTGACCTCTACACGTCACATGTGCTATGGTATGCGCATGCCCACATACACACACAGAGACACATAATACATACATACATGCATGCATAAACATTTTACAAGATTGATCACACACCACTAGATGGCCGTATACCTGTGAGTATATATGCAGCACAAACTGGACTCAGAAAAGAAGGGAGATGAACCTGGGAGGATTTAGGTAAAAGAGTGGGAAGTGAGTATGACCAAAATACGTTGCATGCATGTAAGAAATTCTCAAGGAACTAATAAAAATATATTTCTAAAAATGAAAAATTATTGATTTAAAAATAAATAAATATTTTAAAAAGAAAAAAGTGCAGGATTTTATTTATTTATTTATTTATTTATTTATTTATTCGTTCATTCATTTATTTATTTAATTTTGATATTTTTTGTGTTGTTCTGTAATGCTTTGCTAGTGTAGCCAAAAGAGAGATTATATAAAAACTCATGGGAATACCTATAGAAGACCTAAGCCCCAGTTTCTTTCAGTTTCCATGAAAGTGACCCATGAGTGAGGTGTCTATGATCCTGCTCTTCGCTATCATACTTGGGAATATAAAACTCAGATAAGTTAGTCAGATTAAATATCCTCTGATGTGTTTCCTGGACTCACACCATTCTTTATATTCTGAAATTCTATCAAAGCTGTTGCTGTTCTTGGCAATGTTAGTAAACTGAGTTAAATCTCTACACCAAATTCATGATAACCCAGAACCTGTCCATATGATCTAATCTGGAAGAAATGTTTTTGGAGCTGCAATTGAAGTAAGACATGACTAGAATGAGCTCTAAATTCCACAAAACAATGTCCTTCTATAGATACTGAAACCTGGACACAAGAGCAGACACAGAAGGAGCCACATGAAGACTAAGGTAGAGACAGAACTATGTGGTCAGGGGTAAGGAATGCCTGAGACTGAGAGAGCCTAAATTGGGGAGGAAGCACCCTCTCCTACAAGCACCAGAGAACTGCCCTGCTAACACTGTGGTATTAGACCTAAACCTTCCAGAATCATAATACAATAAATTTCTCTTGTTTTAAGCTATCAAGTTTGGGGTATATGGTTACATCAGTGCAAAGAAACAAAAACAATTTAGAATATTTAAGTATAATCATGTGCTTGAATCTGACATGTATAACCAATACATATAATATAGGTGACAAAGGCATACATTTCCTTCTCAAAAAGACTGCCACCATGTCCGGGTGCTTTATGTCATTTATGTGGGCTTTGCTACTTACAAGCCTGTACCACAGATGAAGAAATTAAAGAGCTTGTACAAAATCACAAAGCTAAACACAGGAGAACCAGAGTTCAAATTTAGCTTTATCTCATCACCAAGATGACACTGAACCCCAGGGCACCTGTCTCTCCTGCCTGTCCATTGAAGCAAACTCTGAGGATGTAGGGGAGGAATTGACAACCTGGGTGTTCAATGCATTCAGCTGAAAGTCACATGTGTTAGTTAAATAATAAGTTGCAAGGACTGAATACAATAAATCTCTTATTCACAGAGGAACACAAAGTTTATTCTAATACAAGTATTATCCTGAACTTGCCATCAACTTCTACTGTTTTCATTAGAAGTTCTGCTTTTGCACATGTGTATGCGAAGCATTATCAGGCTGGACATTTGCAGCTTTCATTTACCTAAATGAATTTCCCTCTTGCAGTCCCTGTTTCATTATCATGATACTGACTCATTCTTGCCACCTAAGAAGAGCATAAGAATAAATAGTGTAACTGCAGAGGGAAGTATCTAAACTTCATGTTCACGGACAGATGCCCAGCCTCAAATGATAAAACAGGAAATGAAGGCATGTTCTAAATTTACCTTTCCTCCTTCTCAGTGGGCCATGCTGCTGATCATAATAGATACAAATGTAAGGTATCACAGCCGTTGTTGTAGAATGTCAACTTCAAGAAGGCTGATGTAGGAGGGGCTTCTTCAGAGAGTACCTTGTCCATCTGGACTCAGGTTAAAGAAGCTGCCTGCATACCACCAAGCCCCAGAAGAAAGAGTACCCTGTAGCTAGGCCTCCTCATTTCCCCAGAAACATATCCAGTTTTCCAAGCTCTTCTCCATGCCTTTTTTTTTTCTTTTTTACTCCTATCTTTAAAAGATCCCTTCATATACAGATGCACACGGCTATAATTCTCTTAACTGAGAGGTGAATGCTATCAAATTAACTTCTACCCATCCCAATGGAAAGCTCCAGATGCGCACGGTTTCAAAAAGGATGATCACACTTGTGCTCCAAACTGGACACTGACAGTGCTGAGACTTTTCAAGTTTATCCTCTAGGAGACTGACATTACACACAATTTTAACCAGAGTTTGGAAGCAATATTCTTTTCCACAATCTGCCCACCGGTGCACACCAGCAGAAGTTCTTTCCCAATCCTTTGCAATCCACCAAGAGAACAGAGACAAATAACAAAGGAAAGCACAGTCCCATAAAGGTTCCGCTATTGCATCTTGTGGTCCACACCTGCTAAAAGACAAAAACCATATGGAACCCTGCCCTGGCAATGCATCTAGCAGTCTCTGCAAGCAGCAGGCACCGTGGTACCACCGGCAGGGCGTGCGCGAGTGCATACACAAAGAACTGGTGTTAGGCTTGCTAGCCTTTCGGGGTACCAGCAGACTACTACAACTGGCATCCAGGATGATCTTCTATACCCTGCATCCCTGCATAAAGACATTATCCTTTATTTGACCGGCGAAGAGAGACCCGGCAGGATAATATCGCATGGGTTGGGGGTTGGGGAGTGGGCGGACCCCAGATCCCTTGCCCATCCTCGGAGGTCCCTAGCCTTTGGCATCTCCTAGGAGATGCACAATCAATTGTGCTGTCATAGAGATCTCCTTTCGCATCCTCTCTGGTCAAAACCTGATGCCCGGGGTAGCAGCCGTGCGCATCTTGGCAAGCGCCCCTTCTGGATCCGCTACCTATGCAAGCCGACCTGCCCGGTGCGCCTGCCTACCTGGTGGCTGGCTGTCAGCAGCGAAGCCGCGGTGCCTCATCTGCGTCTCCGCTGCTGCTACATCTGCTATATCGCTCCGAGCGCCATGTTCCTGCTCTCCCCGGGCGCACGCTGGGGAACTACTACGGCTGGGTAGGGGCAAGGGGGGCGGGGGCTAACGGAGGGGGTGGGGGCAGAGCAAAAGCTTTCTACTCTCCTCCCAAACCTCTCCCAGCTACTGAGCATGCCCAAGCCGCCTGGCTTCGCCCCTAGGAGGACTGTCCGCTGAGACCACTCAGCTGCTCCGGGTTTTCGGGGCAGCCGGCTGTAGGAAAGCAGTAGCAAGAGGGGAGGGAGCAAAGGGGGAGTGTGGAGGGAGTGTCTGCTCGCGGGAGCTGGAGAAAGCAGCCAATCGCATCACACTTTCCTTATACCCTCCCCACCCCCCTTTGCGGACTGCTCCCGCATGCCCCCTCCCTGCACATCCCAGTTTGTCCAAATTCTGTGTAGGACCTTTGCAGATCTGCGCTACATCAGGACCTTGGCCTCTTTGCCACAGCCTGGTCCTGTGCTTTGCAAACTTTAATGAGCCTATGAATTAAAATACAGATTTGGATTCAAAAGGACTAGCCCTGAGGTTCTGGCAAGCCAAATAACTTCCCAGGAGATGTTTGATGCTCTCTGCTGTTGGTCCTTTGAAAGGTCAGGAGATGCAAAAATCCAGAAATATCTTCAGTAACCTCTAATTGGTCACGTCCTTTAATCAGCAATGGTCTCTTGAGCCAAAGGAGTTACCTTCTGCTTTGAATGGAGGCTGCAATTCAAGTGAGTGTGTCCCTGGGGATGCTATTTCTTTCCTGGGATGGAGCTCTGTAGGGCATACACTGGAGACACAGGATAAGGTGATTATTTTGATTTAGAATTTGGCGCTTAGGAGAAGACGAACTCTTGGACCAATTTATAATTGCTTTGATACTCTCGACTAGGAAACTCGGGGTCAGTTGACCTGTTGACCTGATGTTCCATTCAAGCCTGAACCAGTCTGCCTTGCCTTAGCTGGGACAAAACCTGAGTGGCTCAATAGTTAAGGAGACTGAATGATTATGTGCACAGGGCCTTTTGGGAGAAAAAGAGCACAGGCTTTTTTGTTGAATGATGTTTGTGATGAAGCTTGCAAGGATACCTTGTGGTTCAAATGGAACCCCACCCCTACTCTTGGCATAGTCCCCTCCTGTGCCTTTGAAGGTATCCCTATTATTGGGAATATTCACTATCCACGTGGAACAGAAGGAGATTCACAAAACCAACTTGAAACTTTAATCTTGGAAATGAATCACATCCTTCTCCATTCTCACCTATCCCTAAAGTATCCTTATGAGCATACAGTGTCTGATCCTATAACTTAATAGTAGATTACGAAACAGAAACAGGGACTTTTATCTCTTAGTACAATTTTCTAGTGAGTAGAAGATACTTAGCGCGCACACACACACACACACACACACACCCGCAGCTTATTGCACACACACACACACACACACACACACACAGCTTATTGTCTGCTCACACAACACTCTTAGTGGAGCAACTTTCATGTCAAAACAGAAACATGACAGAGATTGGTGCTGAAGAGATGGCACAGCCATAAAGAATGCATGTTGCTCTTCCAGAGGGCCCAAGTTCAGTTACCAGCACCTGTATAGGGTGAGTCCCAGTTGCAGGGGACTCCAACTCCCACGGAGTCCACGCCCTCTTCTGGCATCAATGGTGCCTTTGAGCTCATGGTGCACATACAAATATACAGGCACACATGCATATGCATAAACAAAAGTGAATCACAAAAAAAGAATCATGGAACAGATGGATGGTCACTGTTCTCCATTGATATTCCTAAGTATAAAAGAGAAGTGCATCTTGTCTTATCAAGTTCTATTTTTTTCACTCATGTGACTAAAGTCAATAAATTCATCAATGCTTGACGTTGACCAAATGGCCCTAACTCTCCACTCACCAATCTCGTTGTAGCTCATGGTCATTGGCATATTTTCTAATCTTTACTTTCTCATATGTGGAATTGTGTGGATGCAAAAGTCAGGAAATAGTTTGAGATGTAGTTTACTTGTGGTTTGGGGTATCAATAAAATGTTCACCCAGTGCCAAAGTTAACTATATAATCTGAATATTAATATAGCTATTATAGTATTATAATAACATAATCCTGAATATCCCTGAAACTACTGATAAAAAAAAATTAATGCAAAGCTGTTCCAAAAGAAACCACCAAACTTAGATGGTTTAACGACAGAAATACAGCACACATTGGAAAAAGAATTAGTTTGACACAATTTTTCCCAGAAAGCAAGAGGAGGAGAACACATGTCTCAACTCATTTCATGAGACTATAATTGCCCTGACTACAAAACCAAATAAACTTTGTAGGAGAGAAGTCCTAGAAACAATATAACTTACAAATCTACAAGCAAAAATTCCTGAGATATATGTGGGAGGACTGAGAATGGTAATACAGGCCTGTGATGCCAGCTACTCAGGAGGCTGAGGCAGGGGAATCATGAATTCCCTGCCTGGGCTGCAGTGTGTTGAAGAAGATCCCGTCCAAAAAAGGTGATGGAGGAACTGGATGACCTCTTGCCTAGCACATATAATGCCCAGATTTCATCAGCATCTCTGTGAAAAATATTGGCCTGAATCTTACATGCATAAAGAGAAGTACATTATTTGTATAAAGATGTGTATCAGGAATTCAGAGCTGCCTTAATATGCAAATATATATATATATATATCACATATAATCTATCATATTGACAAACTCAAAAATTCTATCAAGTTAAAAAGAAAAACATTTGACAAAAAAGAGTACTTGTCAAGGAATAAAAACTTTGAGCATATTAGGAATACTGGTGAATTGCCTCATTTATTGAAAGCATCTACTAAAAAGCTCTAGCAAACTTCCAGCTTAATGATGAAAGTAAATGTATTTTCCTCCTAAGATGTGGAGAAGAAAATCAAGAATATTTTCATAAACCCCTCTTGACATAGTATTAGAAATTCTAGCCTCTGAAATTAGACAAGAAAAATAAGAGATCCATGGTTGAAAAGGAATAAATAAAAATATTTAATTATATACAGTCAACATAACTGTGTTCATAAAAAAACTAGGAAGCTACAAGATACCTTTCAGAACTAAAATGTGAGCTCAGTAAGATACAAAAATAATTAGCTGTATCTCTGGATATAAACCTTGAACATTTAGAAAATTAAATTTGAAACACAATAACAAGGGAAATAAAATACTAAGACATAGATCTAATAAAATTGTATAGGGGTTGTATTCTCAAATTGCAACATACAAATGAAAGCAAAGACCTAATGCATAGACATCGTATCCACATATTAGAAGGCTCAGCATAGCAAAACATATACATTTTTAGACTAAATGGAGTTACATTTTCAGTGACATTTCTATATGTATTCACATTCATTTTTGGTGACACAGGCAAGTTTATTCTCAAATGTACTTTTGAAAGGTACATGTTCTAGAACATCTAAAGAGCATTAAAATTTGCAGTTGTCTTAAGAAATGAGGCTAGACACTTAGATATGAGAATAGAGAACCCAGAAATAGATTCATATAAGCATGAGCAACTTACAACTAACAGCTGAGAGAAGCCATGCAATGAGAATGAACAGCATTTCTGCAGTGTGCTGCTGCACCAATTGGATCTACATCGGCAAAGAAAAGCTGGAACCTCCTGGGAACATGTTCAACTGAAATACTGAACATTTTTCTTACCAAAAAAAAAAAATGTCAACTTTACTGTTTTAATTCCATATAGTATGGGCAACTCTAGGTGGATAATCAATTAGGAGGATTAAAGTATCCAAAATTGAAAGGAAAAAGCAAACTTCGTTTTCAGAAAATATGATCTTATATATAAAAAATCCTGAAGTGCATATATACACAGACATACACACATGCATGCACATCTATGTATGTACCCACCTTAAATTAATAAAATTTCTAAATAGTTATAGGATATAAAATCAACCCACAAAAATCAGTTGTACTTTTATATACTGAATGCCAACGACCTAAAGGGAAAGTTTAAAAACAAAAACAACAACAATTACCTTAATAGTAGCTTCAAGAAGAGTAAGATACTTAGAAATTAACTTAGAACTAGAGCCACTCAGAAATATAAAGATATCCCATGTTCATGGATCAGAAGACAATGTTAGGACTGCCCAAAGCACTCTACAAGTCCTTTGAAAATCCTAAGAAAATCTAAACAATATTTTTGAAGAATAGCAAACCTATCATAAATTTTGTATAGACTTTGAGGGTATCCTGAATAGCAAAGACAATCTAGAAAAATAAGAGCAATGATGGAAAAGTTATTTTTCCTGACTTCAAAACTTATAAAACTCCAGCAATCAAAATGATTAAATAAGAACATTAAAACTAGTATCTAGATTGATGGAATAGAGAAATAAACATATGTCAAAAATATACATATGTTCAATGATGGTCATTAGAAGTATCAAGACCATAGATGGAGGAAAGAGCAATCTTTTTAACGATCATGCTAGGAAAATTGCACATCCACATGCAGAAGAATGAACTAGGACCTTACAGCAAATATGCAGAAAAAGACACAAATAGATGAATAAATGTTAGAAAACCTGATAAAATCTTCATGACGTTGGATTTAGCAATGATTTCTTGAATGTGACACCAAAAGAATTGGAAGAAAAAAAAAACTCAGTTAAACGTGAGTACATTGAAATTGAAATTTTCTATGCAGAGCATGAAAAGACAACTCACAAACCAGGGATAAACTACATGCAAACCATATTTCCAAGAAGAGTTTTATATCCAGACTATATAAAACCTCTAAAAGTCAGCAACATAAAAACAACTCATTCAAAAATGGGCAGAAAACTAGATTTTTCCAAAGATGATATATCGCTATCAGTAAGCATTTAGAGTGACACTCAAGGTCACTAATCAAAATTTCAAAACACTGTGATACAACTAAAACCAATTAGCCTGTTATTTAAACAGAACAGAGAGAATGATTGGCAAGAATGTGAAGAAATTGGAGGCCCTGTGCTATACAGTAGAAATAGAAAATGGTATGAGTTTTATAGAAAGAAGTGGGGCCTTCCCTTAAAACTTAAGCAGCATTACTCTAGGATCTAGCATTTCTATTTGGGGGGATATATTCATGACATTGAAAACAGAGATGTAAACACGTGCATTCTAACAGTCAAAGCAACAGGAGCTAAGAAAGTGCAAACTACCTGAATGCCCATGAACAGATACATGAATACACAAAAAGTGGTATCTACTGACATAGGCACATTCCACAGGCCTACACAAGAATGAGATTCTGATGATGCATGTGACAGCAATGATCAGTCATGAGAGCATTCTACTAAACAAAGTAAAAAAAAAAATACAATATCATAAATATTGCATGATTCCACTCATATTCGATACCTAGATATCTAGTCAAATTCATAGACAAAATGTAGATGGAAATTACCAGAGGCTGAAAGAAGGGAGAAGTGCAGATTGATTATTTAACAGTACAGAATCTCAGCTTGTGGTAGTTATAAAATCCCAAAGATGGAGAATGGTGATAGTTATAAAAATATATGCACAATCCTGGGACATAGCTGTGTGGTAGAGTGCTTGCTTACTATGAGTTCCAAGTACCAATCCTCTGTACTGTAAATAAGGAAGCAACTAAATGAATTTCTGAATAAGAAAAAACAAAACTAGTTCTCAGACACACTGAAGGTTTAGGGTTCTAAAGGATAGAAAAATAAGTCTGGAGCTAGACAGGGAAATGTGAACGACTTGACAATTTGGTTATTATCTACAACGTAAAGACTGCCTCGGGAAACTATGGAGTGAGAAGAACTCAGGCTCATTCAGTGAGAACATAACGAGAGTGCCGCAGTTTCTTTTCTGGTACCGTGAGTTAAAGCAAAAGCTGTTTCCTGAACCAAAAGCTGGCACCACGTGACCATCTACGCGTGGTAGAATATAGTGAATCTGTTATTGCCATGACAGGAACAAATTTGTGTTTCGTAAGAAAGGTCACATTGGATAACTCTAAGGATAGTAAGGGTATTTATCTTTTCAAAAGAACAACATGGCTGCTATCATAATACATTTTAAGTGTGTGAGAGGAGAGGTTGAGGGTCTTCGAAGGGGATGTGCAAGATTAAGCCGAGTAATACCAAGCAGCTTTGTAACCTTGGGGCATGCCATCTATGCTTCCCAAACTCCTTTGCTTATCTGCAAAATACAGATGTGAGTTCAGTTTATTTCACAGAATTTTTATTAGAATCAAAAGAAGGTGCTTTGAGATGGGGGAAAAATGTGCTATAAGCAAAGATCAAAGTACTGGACAATTGTCTTTTCTTAATGGATTTCAATAAATGCATAGAAGAACAAAAGAGTAGTTGTAAAATTTTTGTGTATCAAACTTTTATTTGAGAAGTTTATTTAAAATTAAAATGTCTGCCTGTATTTTGTGTTTACCAATTCACAGAGAAACATGAGTCTCTCAAAGCCCCTGGCTGATTTTGAAAAAAAGTAAATTTAATGTGACAGATGCTTCATGTGTTAAGCAGATGCCTCTTCCAGGAAAAACTTGTTTCTTAGCCCCTAGGAGTATGGTGTGTGCTCAGCATCTTCAAGTATTACCTCAGCCCCAGAGAACTAACCTGTCTCAGGTCCTACCCTTTCCCAGGGCATATTGGATAAAATAATTGATAGAGGTGGCAAGATCAAAGTTTGGTCATCTTAATCCATTTTGGTGAAACTTTAAAGGTCCACTGTGGCTCCAGAACTTTCTGGGACATTAGCCAGACTTGCTGGCACTCTGTGTCATTCTGACCTTCTCTGTTCTACCTACTTCTACTTCCTTTCTATCCATCCATCTATGATGTTGTATCATCAAGGAGAACTGTTTCCTTGTTCATGTGTGTGCAGGTTAATGTATGTGCCCATATGGGTGTTAACGCATGAGAATGTAGAGGTTAGGAGGTCTACCTCATGGATTATCAAGAACACCATCCACCTTGAGACAGGGCCTCTCATTGCTCTGAAACTTCCACATAGGCTGTACATGTTTCCAGTGAGTCCTTGGGAACCTGATCAGCATTGAGATTACAGGCATGCTACCATATGCAGACTTTTCTGGGCTACTAGGGATCAAAATCAAGTTCTCATGCTTACAAAGCAATCACTTTGCTAATGGAGCCACCGCATCTCCAGGACAAACTTAAGTGTACATTCAACACCAAAGCTCTGTCTCAAAGTCTGCTTCTGGGTAAGTCAGCCTGCTACAACAAGGGAAATGTGAACTGGAAGGCTGGGTTGAATCATTTCCTTCTTCATTCCCAAAACCTTCTTAAGACTCTATTGAACACATGTCTTCCTTGGAAGCTAAAGCCCTTCCTGATTTAACTATTGACTTTTCTTTCCATCCTATTTCCCAGTCTGTGTTTCTTAATCCCCATTCAAAAAAAAAAATAAAAGACTGTTTCCTTTAATCCCTATACAACATAGGACAAAAGCAGGGAGATACAGATGTGTTACAGCTCCCTCAGGATAGCACCACACAGCATACAGGGAAATCACAGTCCTCTCTGCATTGATGGTGTGGTCGGAGCTCCAGAATTGAGGTTGTATACAAGTAGTAAATTTAGTAGCAAGTTCCTAAAACTATCCTAGGCTTGCTTTGATCAAATTGCTTTCTGCTTTGTTGATATTTTTATGATAGAAGGAGTATGAGCTGCTTTTCCTCTTGTTATAACTAAATACTAGACAAGAAACAACGTAAGGAAATAAAGGTTTGTTTTGGTTCACAGTTTGAAGAGGTATCATTCATCGTGGCAGGAAAAGACGTAGTGTGAAGCGTCTGAGCTTCCACAGTGAGGAAGCAGAAAAGGATGATATGAATGCGGTCCTCACATCACTTTATCCCCTTTTTCCTTTTATTCACATGGGGCCCCATTCCATAACATGTTATCACTCATGTTCAGGGTGGGCCTTCCTTTCTTATTTACATCTTTACACCCTTAAAAACAAACCCAAATATGTGTTTTAAGGTGATTTTAAATATATTCATTTTGAGAATGATCTGTCATCATAAGTTTATCTCTCTTGTCACTTGACATCCGAACATGTCACATTTAGTTTTATATTTTTACCTTTAATTACATGTATGTATGTTTATGTGTATTGTGTGGCTGTGCACATGAATGCATGCCTGCAGAGGCTAGAAGTTGTGAGCTAACTAACATAGGGTTTGAAAGCTGAACTTTAGTGTTGTGGAAAAGCAGTAAGCACTTCTAACTAACAACCCATCTCTCCAGACCACAAACACATTACTTTTCAGATACACCATTATACCATTGAACCTCACAAAACTAACGGTAATTTTTGTAATTCAAAATTCATTTAAACTCCAAAGTCCCTACAATAAATTTGACAGTCTCAATACTGTTCAAGAATCCAAAAACTCTTCTGAGACTCATGACAAACCTTTAACTGTGAGTCTATATAAAGTTAAAACACAAGCTACATGTTTGCCGTGTTTGATGACACAGAATAAATACTCTTGTTTCAAAAAAAAAAAAAAAAAAGATAAATAGGATGATAAAAAAAAGACTAAACCAAAGCAAAACCCAAGGACAGCAAGACAAACACCAAATTTGAAAGCTCTATATCCAACATCTGTATCATTTGATGGCACCATTAGGACTCCAACAAACTTTTGACAGTCCTATTTCTTCCATTCTGCAACCCGAAGCACATATAGCCTCTCTCCTAGACCAGATGCGTTTCATGACTCCAACTTTTCTCAGTTGGTATTTCATGTTCTAGCATAATAGTTCTCAACCTTCCTAATGCTGTGATCCTTTAATACAGTTCCTCATGATGTGATGACCCCCAACCATAAAATTATTTTCATTGATGCTTTGTAACTGTAATTTTGTTATTGCCATGAATAGTAAGGCACATATTTGATATGAGGATGGTTTTAGGCCACTCTATGAAAGTGTCATTTGACCCCCCAAAGGGGTCACAGCTCACAGGTTGAGAACTACTATCTAACATCTCTGATAATCCAAGATCTCCACTGTAAATTAATCTTCATTTCTCAACTCGATGACACATTGTCTCATGGGAGCTGCTTTCTGGAACCTTGGTACAAACCTCTATGAAGCTATAAGTTCACATTTTGTATAGCTACAAAACTAGCTATTATGTGAATGATTCTGCAAGTTGCAGATTTACTGTAGCCCAATTCTGCCACAGCCCAATTCTCTACCACAGGTGATCTCTGGACCCTTAGTGGCCGGGTGTGGGAAAACACCTCCATGTGCTGTTGTCTTCCAGCAAAGAAGCTCCTTAGCTCACTCTCAGTACATGATTTTTCCTTCCAAATGAATTTGCATTTTCACAAGTTAGAGCTTGTCAGGAGCCATGTCAGAGGAACTGCAGCCAACATTGGGGCTTGAGGAGTACAGCCCACTGTTTGCCTGGGGATCATCTCCTGAATAATCCCTTCTGATGCTGCTGCTGTTGGATTCTGACATGCTGACTGCTATTAGAGTCATTTTATCTCTCTGATGGCACAAAAATTCTGTGAGGTTACTATTCATAACAACAGTGGTGATAGTGGTGATTTTCTGAGGGGGCAAAGCCACTCAGCTGAATTGATGATTCAACTGAAACTCCAGAAATAATAACTAAGAAACACACATAGTCAGAGAGACTAGGTCAGTGTGTTTTGCCAGCTGCTATGGAGAAACTTACCTGGTGAAAGCGAAACATATTCTTGGTAGCTTAGGACTTGCTAGAATCAGGACGCAAAAACAAAATGCAGTTACTAGGGCCCACAGGTTTCATCCATGAAAGACAGGTCTATGATTAATAGAAAACAGGCAATTTCAGTGCCTACTGTTAAGTTTGATCAAATTTGATTTTCCTTATTCTACAATTATTTTTGAAATTTGCAGATGAACCTCAAAAACTTAAGGACAATTAAACAGATGGATTTTCTTTATGTGATAAAGAAAAAGTGCCAGGTGCAGATGGAACGAGCCTTTTCTGCAGGTGGGTTCACAGGACTCCACTCAGGAGGGGAATACAGGAGGAAAGGAAATTTATGGACAACAAAGAAGATAGTCCGTTCTTTATGGCAAATGAACAGAATAGTTCATTCTTTTATGGGACCCTGCTATGGCACGCCTATGCACTTTAAGAGAATGACATGTACAATTGAGCTTTAGAAATAAAAATGTAGAAGCATTTTTAATAGGAAAATTTAACAGTGTACACACATCAACGGGAGAAAGGGGCAGGGAAAACAGGACACACTGTTATAATGGCACTGCAGAGAGAGAGAGAGAGAGAGAGAGAGAGAGAGAGAGAGAGATGCTGCTGGCTGAGAACTTTAAGGGCCAGTCATCTCAGCAGGGGCCTTACTGGTATGCAGGTGTGATCCAGGATGGAGCCTTCATCATTCTTCCTGGCAGCCTGCAAACCTGCAAAACCTGAGGTGATTACAAAGAACATTTGAAAAAAAACATCTGAGAGGATGAGCTGCCAATGGCTGGAGGCTCCTGTTGGCTGAATTTAGCTCTTCTGGTGTGGATTCACTTTTTGGTGTGCTAATATTAAAGGCTATCTCTTCCTGAAGCATTAACACCTGTTCCAGGGCAGTATGCCAGGGCTTAGGGAAAAAGGGCCTGCAAGGTTTCTCAGGTGAAGTGGCTGCATTCCTTTCCCAGCCAACAACCACCAGCTTAGGTAGGCCATGTAGACATTCTTATTAAAGATGAAAATTCAGCAAGGAAGGGGAGCAGTATAGCTGATGGACTAATATTTCCCACACTAAAGAGTCCTGATCTTTGTCAGACAAACTCTGTTTAGCATCAGGGATACTCATAGGCTTCAGCAAAAAGTAGGTTCTCTTTCTGCTTTTTCTTTATCATATTTGATTAACTTTATTTGGTTAGCATATTTAATTAACTTTAATAGAAAAATAATAGGATAATTGATTATTTGGTTACCATAAACTACAGACTAACAAGGAAATTGGCTAAGAGAAAATACTTGGTTTCCATAAACTCTGTTGAACTGTAATAGAAAATTCATTGCTTTGTTGTACAATGTAACTATGGGAACAGAACATATGAGAGATGTTTTGTTATGTGTCAGTATTTACATTGATAACTTGCTTAAGGGCTTTTGTTCAAAGGGTATATAAGATGTATGTGTGTTGATGCTTTGTTGAATCCATAAGATTGAATCCGTAAAGTTGAATCTGTAAGATTGAATCCACAAGGCTTCTTCCACAAGATAGTTTGCAAGATATATGGGTAAGGTATATGTATGTTAAAGCTTACAAGATGTAGGTATGTGTGTGTGTGTTGAAGCTTTGCTTCATCTACAAGATGTATGAATGTGTGAATGAGTGTGTGATTATGGGAAATGAAAAGAATAAGGTTGTTGAAGTTTGCCTTCTCCCACAATAGGTGTAAGTGTTTAAGAGGTGTATATGATCTTACAGAAAAAATACAGTAGAGACTAAGTTTAAATAAATAAAATTAAATTATACAGACAGGATAAAGATTGAATTGTATAAAGAGAGAAAAGAGAAGGAAAAGCCTAAATAAAGAGAAAAGTCTGTTGGCATATCTATAAGAAGTATGAATAAAGAAATATGACTGTTCCCATAAATAAGAGGTGTGTATGAATGAGTTATTTCCCCAGCTGATTCCACACCCACCTCCTCAAAGTCCTGACCTGCCGAGGCCAGATTCCCAGTAGAGGAGCTTTTCAAGGGTAGTGTCTTATCCTTGAGGCAACTTCCTTACTGTCCCAGTGCACAGACCAATGTTTCTTTTAATAACTTTAAACATTTTAAAAATAATTGCAGCTGTTCTGTTCCTAGCCACCTTCTCTAAAATTTTAAGTTGACTTATGTTCTTTTCTTCACAAAACTTCACATCTTTCATATCATTCTGCTTTGGATCTCATGATCAATATCATGTCACTAATCACAGTGACCAATTACCATGAAGAACACTGAATATTATGCTGTCTTGAATTTTTCTACACCAAACACCAAACAGTTTTCTACATCAAACTATTTTGATTTTGACCTCATTAAAAAGTTAGGACACATGGAGATTGAAACCAGATTCTTTGCCAGAATGTAATATGAATGGCCTCTTATCCTGTAGCCATACTCATTCACCACTGAAATCTCGCAAGCCAGGATCAAGACTTTGTTGTCTGCATTTCTGTCCATTTGTTGGTCTTCACATTCAGACCAAAATGGTTCGCTAGGCCCTTCTCACAGCACTCCACCCCATTCCTCCTGCAGATCAAGTCAAAGTCTTAAAAACTATGTGTTTTTAAATTTAAATTTATGTTTTAAATTTAAAAATGTTTCCTTCAGCAAGGACTCCACATTTTGCTACTAATTTTCTATATTAGTTCCTTTCTCATCCCTGTGACAGAATATCTGACAAAATCAAGTGTTAATAGAATCTACTATGGAGAATTTCCAAGTTCAAAGCAATATTGAGCTGAAAATATACTGATCGTCTAGAAAACTACTTCACTCAAGTGTACATAGCCTCCCCTCATTATCAACACTGTTAGAAATAAATTTTGGGTCACAAATAAAGAGACCACCACTCTTAAGTGTCTCAACAAGGCAAAACTTTCCTGTTGGTCAAGAGGTTGCACTGTTTATAAGGTGAAGGAAATACCACACAGAGGCTTTGGCTTTTTATTCTAACACAGGTAGTGACTATGTCTTTTTCCCAGGAGCTGGATCCAACCTCCTAATCTTTCATCATTGGGTAGTTTTTAAAGAATCGGGAGCATGGGAAATGAAGGAAAGTAGGAGTAGGTCAGTCACTAAGTCATTTAAGTTCTGAGAATCTAGCAGGTCCTTTATAGAAACAAAGATTTAACTAGGTAGAGAAAATTAAAATATTAGCATAAAAATGATACAAGGTGGGGGAGATAAAAAGATTTGATTTTCTTGAAGTAACACAAAGTTTATAGCACTTGATAGAAACGACT
Source organism: Cricetomys ansorgei (assembly GCA_026225945.1). Taxonomy (NCBI): domain Eukaryota; kingdom Metazoa; phylum Chordata; class Mammalia; order Rodentia; family Nesomyidae; genus Cricetomys; species Cricetomys ansorgei. The sequence continues at coordinate 35,573,746 of JAMJFZ010003875.1, forward strand.
AATATTTAATGTTTCATACAAATACTCCTTACTAAAATGTATGGTTATGTTATATTATATTACATTATATTGTATTATTATATTATTGATAACACTACATTGACAGTCCATTGTCTTCTAAAGTCCATACTCCATTTTCAGTACTGAGTATTCTATGGATTTGAGACAATTCATGTGAAATGTTTCTACCTTACAGTATCATACAAAATGGTTTCAAGTGCTTATAAACCCCTTTAATTTAGAATTTAACATTAAAATATATGTGCAATCCATATTAACACATTTGTGCTAAGATTCCATTTTATAATTTAGTAATTATATGAATTTAAACAACAATTACAATGATGTTTACCTTTAATTTTCTCTTTTTTATTTAAATAAATTTATTTCTTGTTCTTTGCTCAGTTAAAATTATGTGGCTCTTATTCAGTTATGAGAACAGATGTTTTTTCCCAACATAATACTTTTATTAGTTTGTTGAATTATTGTGATCACACCTCTTCCCATTTCTCCCACCCATGTGTCCTCAAAAAAAAGTATATATATGTATAGTGTGTGTGTGTGTGTATGTGTGTGTGTGTGTGTTTGTGTGTATAATAACATACAAACACACACATGGTAAAAATGAAAAGAAAAAAATAAGTGAAATCTGTGTGGTGGTAGTAGCATGGATCATAGGTGTGACCACGGTTTGTGGTAGAGGTAAGCATCTTGGATCATGGACATCCACCTGGCCTATATTTGTAGCAGTAGATGATGTTGATGTTGATTCACCCAAATGGAGATGTAGGTTCAGGTCAGGGGACAGTTTATTCTTTTCTCTAATTAAATCATTGGTTCTTGCCTGGAGCCCCAAGCCCTATAGCATTTTGGCCTCTTTTTAATCTATTTTTAGTCATTGGACTGAAAGACTTCAACCTTTGTACAATCTAGAACATTTAAACTACTAGCCCAGACCTAGAAGGCTTCAGCCTTACCCTCCCAAGACCTGCTACTGACTGAGATATTCTATCTCCTTCTGAACTCTTACTCTTCTGGTTCAACTCACACTTGGCTTCTTCTGCAGAGCTCTGCTGTGTCTCTCCCTGAGCTCTCACTGCTCCATCCTGCCTCTGTAACTGACTGCTTCAACTTACTACTCTTACTCCAGCTTCAGCTTCTGTCACTCCTCTATAACTGACTCTTTAACTTACTCTGTTAAGTACTCCTCAGCTGACTCTTCAGCATGCTTCTCAACTTTCTTCTTCTTTATTCTTCTTCTCCTCCTCCTCTTCCTCTTCTTCCTCCTTCTCCTCCTTCTTCTTTCTTCTGCCTGACCCTTCAACTGACTGACTTTAACTCCTATGTAACTTTCTTTAACTGAGCTGAGAGCCCACCGTTTGTCATGAGAGTTGGACATACCCTCAGTCTGATAGCTCTTCCTCTGATTAGTCACTTTGTCTGCCATTCGATCTGACTCATCTCAGATGTCACTTCCTATGTTACATTGCCTTTTGAGCTCTGCTTCCTATGTCTGCTTCTGGAAAATTCAGTTTTTCATAGGGATTAAAGGTGTGGACTGCTTTCTGAATACTGCGATTAAAGGTGTTTGTTACCACTGTTTTCAGAATACTGGATTAAAGGTGTGTCTACATTCCATCCTGACCATATAGGCCTCTAAATGTAGCCCCTGAAATTTAGACCCTAGCTTTCATGCAGGACTATTCCTCTACATGTACTAGTCTGAGATTAAGCAATGAAACATGAGAAAATGTAACCTGAGATTGAGCTTCACTGCCCAAATAGGAAGGGACCTGGCCATCCTGTGGGCACCCAGGCATCCCGTAGGCATCATGGCATTCCACAGGCACCTGGTCATCCTGCAGGCACCTGGAGTTCACATGGGTACCTGGACATCAATGAGTTTTTAAAGGATGGTGGATTGTTGACTAGTTTAATGGATGGAATAGAAAGGCAGAATATATAAAACTTCAAGAAATATACATTCAGAGTTAGATAAGTTTCTTCACAGAGACTAAACTAATTAACTGAACATTATTTCCTCAAAAAGCATGAGGATTCTACTCACTGATGCACAGGGTTTCTTCATTCAATGAAACAGACAGACTAGCTAACCTAGTAGCTAACTGAAGAACAAAAAAGAAATCCAAATTTGAGCACCCCAGGTTCGTGATAAAATATGAGTATTTAAATGCAGTTCTTCAGGTTGGATGTTGGCATAGATACTAAATTCTTCCTGAAAATAGAAAGCACAAACAAAGACTGGGGAGGAGTCTCCCTTTATGAGCTTGCTCTCAAATTGCTTAGCACTCTTGCAATACACTTGACACAGTGGGTGTGGTTGCAGTTGGAGAGGATCCCAAAGCCGTGATTGCTGGGGTTGGCTTTCTCACAGACCACCTCCATTCAGATCCCACACACCAGATTCTTACTGTGCTACACAGCAAAAGAGAGCTCCTATCTTTTTCAAGACTTTATATGCTATGGCCTGTGTGTCATAGGAGAGTCTGTGGAGATAGTTTTCCCACAGCAACACTCCCACTGCAGCATAGGGGCAAAACTATTTTGTCTTCATGGAGATTGGCTCCTTCTCTGACTGTGCCTTGGTCGCTGAGCCCTGAAGGGGTACTTCAGTACAAGGCTGGAGGTGGTTCATGAAAGGGCAGTACACGCACAATAAGGCTCCTCTACAGTGGCAACTACTCAGTGCATTTTAACATGCTCCTACAGTTGGAACGTTTCCATTTTCTTGATTCATCCTCACATGGATTCATTGCAGCAAGTGATCCAACTTCAGATGAGAGACTGGAGGAAGCAATAAGGGATGGTTCTGTAGCAGTTACTTCTTCCTGTTTTAATGACTTGCTGTGTTCATATCTTCAGTGGTCTCAGTAAATACGATATACCCTTGTAGTAGTTAGCTGCTGTGGGGGCTCACAAAGAGAAACAAGGCGGCATTTTCATAGACTCAAACCCTGCCAGATCTCAGCAGAGGGAACCACCTTCATGGCAAGCACCATCCTCGACAGTGGAACCTGGAGCCTGTCAGCTCAGATGTTTTTATTCTTTCAGAACTCCTCCAGTATTCTACTGATAGCACATGCAGGTCATTAGCAATTAAACAACCCCGCAGAAATCCAACACCTGCAAGCAATATAAAACTCCAAGACCTACGATAGCCCCTCACCTAACAGTGCATAAAACAATCATTTTATATATAACTAAAAATAAACTTCTACAACATACCCTCTTTGATAATACTTCCACAATACACCATATGAACTGTCAGATTATCACAGTGGAAACAGCTATCTCCTTCCTTACAAACCCCATGCATCAAATATCTGCAGGCTGCCTGTTTCATCCAGTGGCCACCCTCTCACCCTAGGATTGGGATGGAAGTGTCCAATACTATCATGCTGTTTGCTGTGGCTTCCTTATTGCCTTATCTAGGAAATAAAAGAAGACAATACCATCATTTAATGGTCTGTAAATTTAGGTTTTAGTATATTTTTGTAAATTTACTACTTGAAAACAATTTACTAATGGAAAAAAAAATGCTTTGTATGTCTGTTAAAACTAAGAGACTAGACTGAATAATTTGGGAATATGACATATTAGAATGTGTGAGAGTTCCGCTTGTGTCAAGCCCAGTTTGTGGTCTAGAAACACTAATAATGCACATTAAGGAGTGGCTTCATATTAAGGATGGAGAATTTTAGAAGACAGTAGGTTTCAGAAAGCATTTGCAAAGGACTAGTATAAGCCAATAGATTTCTAACAGGAAAAGGAAGAACAAATTAGTCATGAGAACACCTACATAAAGGATCCTATTGTGGCTAATCTTTTGTCAACATGGTTGGCTTTGGAATCACCTAGAAACACACCTCTGGGCATGTCTAGGAGAGAGTCTCCAGAGAAATTTAACTAATGGAAAAGACCTATCTTGACTGTGAACAGAACAATCCAATGGACTGTGGGTATGGGCTGAATAATGTGAGCTGAATGTCAGTGTCCATCTCTTTCTGCTTTCAGACAGCAGATGTAAGGTAGCAAGTCCTTATGCCCCCACTGTCATGTCTTCTCAGCCATACTGGATCATTATTCCAAGAATTAGAGGCAAAAAGAATCCTTTTAACCTTTAACATCAATTATTCAATCAATGAAATGCATAAATGTTTCTTTTTCAGTGTCTGGAAGTTTTCATTGTAGAGGTCTTTCTCTTCTTTGGTTAGATATATACTTAAACATTTGTTTTCAGGTTACTTTTAATGGTATATTTTTTCCTACTTTCTTTTTCTATGATTATATTGTTGGTATATATGAAACCTACTGTTTTTTATGTGTTTTTTGTGTCCTGCAACTTTACTGTGTTTATTAGGTCTAAGTGTTTCCTAGTAGATTGTATAGGCTCCTTTAAATAATAAGAATCATGTCATCTGCAAATATAGTTTGACTACCTTCTTCTTATTTCCACTGTATGTCTTTCTCATTTCTAAATGCTATAGTTAAGGATTTGGGGACTATGTTAAATAAGAGGAAAGTGGGCATACTTGTTTCATTCCTAATTTTAGAATAAATGTTCTCAGTTTGTTTTGAATTAATATCAAGTTGGCTATAAGGTTGTTGATTGTAGTTGTTCTCTTACTGTGTCACTCAGCAAAGATGACACGGAGGCATTTTCATAGGTGTAAACTCTGCCAGACATCAGCAAAGGGAAACACCTGTCATGGCAAATGCCATACTGAATAGTGGAACCCTGAGCGTCTCATCGCAAGGGTTTTTATTGATACCTAAGTTCCTCAGGTGTTCTGTTGATAGTACCTGCAGATCACGAGGAATTTACATAAAGCCAACACCTGCAGGCAATACAAATGCCAAGGACTAGTGAGCCCTTTTCCCAACAGTGCACAAAACAACCACTTTAAACATAACAAAATATATAGTTCTGTAACAGTTGATAGCCTTTGTTATTTTGAGGTATGCTCTATGTATTCCTAAAGTCACCAGAACTTTTTCATGAAAGTATGTTGATTTGTCAAATGCCATTTCAGCATCAATTGAAATAGTTAAGTGGTTTCTATCCCTAATGAAGCATTACATTTATTGATTTATGTATTTTGGACCAACCTTGCCTTTCTGGGGTAAAGTCCATATGGATATAGTGTATGATCTTAATGTGCTTTTGAATTAGTTTTGCAAGTATTATATTGAGAAATTTTGCATCTGTGTTCATCAAAGAAAGTGGTCTGGAATTTTCATTTTGTTGTAATTCATCTGATTTTGGTATCAGAATAACACTGGCTTCATATAGTTATTTTGGTAATGTTTCTTCACTTTCTCTCTTATGGATCAAGAAGAACTGGTGTGAGATCTTCCTTGAAAGTTTGATATAATACAGCAACAAATATTCCTGGTCCTGGGCTTTTCTTTGAGGGAAGAAATAAGGTTTTTGATTACAGTTTTAATCTCATGCTTGTAATGGGCCTGTTTATACCTCCAGGACTTAATTTGAGTAAGAAATGTGCATTTAGAAATTATTCTATTTCTTTTGGGTTGTGAAGTTTTTTAGAGTATGAGTTTTCTTTTGTTTTTCTCAAGACAGAGTTTCTCTGTTTTAATTCTAGCTGTCCTGGAATTTACTCTGTAGGCTAGGCTCGAACTCACAAAGATGTGCCTGCCTCTGCCTCCTGAGTGTGGGGATTAAAGGAATGTGCCACCATCACCTGACTTAGAGTATAAGTTTTCAAAGTAATCTCTAATAATGTTCTGTATTTCATTGAAGTTAGATATAATGACACCCTTTTAATCTCTAATTTTACTAATTTATCTTTTCTCTATCATTTTTTTTTGTCAGTTTGGCTAACTTATCAATTTCATTAACTTTTTTTTAAAGAACCAATTCTGGTTGATTTTGTGTATTGTTCTTTTAATCTCCATTTCATTAATTTTTTTCCCTGATATTTATTATTTCTTTCTGTCTACAGTGTTTTGGATCGGCTGCTTGTTGTCTTTTGAGAGCCATGAGATACATCAGTAGGTGGTTTATCTGATATCTCTCAGATTTTCATTCTGAACATTTACAAATATACACTTCCTTCTTAGGACTGCCTTGGCTGTGCGCCATAGGTTCTGATAAAGATAAATATTCATTATCATGTGTTTCTAGGAATTTTTAAATTTTCTCTCTGATTTCTTGAGGACTCACTGTTTATTTAAAAGTGTTTAGTCTACAGATTTTTTTTTGGTTTTCTTCAGTTCTCTTTACTGTTGGTTTCTTGTTTTATTCTACTGCGGTCTTGTAGAACATTTGGAATTATTTCAATGTCTGTGTATATGTTGAGACTTGATTTGTTTCCTATATGCTGCTGAGAAAAATGTACACTGCCGATCTGTTGGGTAGATTATTCTGTGTGCATCTTTTACTTCTAATTCATTCAGAGTATATTTTAGTTGTAAGGTTTTTTGTTTTCAGCTTGAAAGCCCTATCTTAATTTGAGAGTGTAGTACTAAAGTCCCCCACTATTATTTTATCAGGACTTTCTGGCCTTTTAAGTATTTTAGTTTTTGTTTTATGGAACTAAAATCTTATTTCAGTATTTGGTTCATAAATATTTACAATTGGTATATTTTTTGGTGAATTCTTCCTTTTATTAAAATATACTGTCCCTTTTATCACTTTTAATTAGTTTTGGTTTGAAGTTTATTTTGTCTGAAATAAAGATAGTTATGACTGCTTTCTTGGAGTAACTTTTTTAATCCTTTGTTTGTTGATCTTTACGAGGTAGATATGTTTCTTGGAAACAATACACAGTTGACTCTTGGGGTATTTGTTGTTGTTACGTTTTTGTTTTTAATCCAGTCTATTAGTCTGTACTTTTTTTTTTCTTTTCTTGAGACAGAGTTTCTCTGTTGGAACTCACTCTGTGGACCAGGCTGGCCTTGAACTCACAGAGATCTACCTGCCTCTGCCTCCCTACTGCTGAGATTAAAGGTGAGTGCCACCATCACCAGGATATCTGCATCTTTTTACTGGTGAGTTGAGGCAATTTATATTTAACATTATTATAGAGAAGGGGTTGCTATTTCTTGTAAATATATTATGTGATGTTTTGTTTTGATGAATTATTGGAATTTTTTTCTTCTCCCATAATTGTTTTGAGGATTTGTTGTGTTGCTCTGTTGACAAAATTGTTTCTTTCCCTAGTCTTATTTGTTCATCTTTTGTTTTCATGAAGTTTAGACTGTCATGTATTTCCATCAAGAAGGCTATATTTGGGACTCTAGAATGTTTCAGTGGTTAAGTGCACTTACTATTCTTGTAGAGAACCCAGTTTCAGTTCCCAGAACCCACATGGTGGCTCACAATCAACCATAGCTCCATTTCTATAATATCAGATGCCCTTCTTATGACCTCCACAGGCACCAGGCATGAATGTAGTGCACATACATATAGGTAGGTGAAATGTTCATACACATAGTATAAAGTAAATGTAAATAAATTATTTTAAAAAGGCTATTCTTCCTTTCTGTAAAGCATTCCATTAAAAACTTTCTTCCATGATGGCTTGGTTTTCATAAATTGCATTAATTTGTGTTTATATTGAAACAATATTCCTCCATCAATTTTGAAGGCAGCTTTGTGGTGTACAGTATTTTTGGCTCAGAGCTATTTACTTTCGGTGCTTAAAATATTTCATTCCATGTTCTTCTGTCTTTTATGGTTGCTGATGAAAAGTATATAATTTCTGACATTTATGTTCTTCTTTGGGAGTTGATGGTGTATGTGTGTGTGTGTGTGTGTGTGCTCATAGTACATGGGTGTGCACCACTTTTAGGATCATTATTTTGTATTTTTGACATCTTAACTATAATATGTCATGAAGAATTTCTTCTCTGATCATTCTATTTGGAGTTCTATGTTTGGATGACTACTTATTTCTGCAAATGTGGGAAGGTTTCTGCTATAATGTGAAGTAGCCTCTCTATTATATTTGATTTCATTTCTGATCCTTCTTCTGTGAACTTTCAGGTTTGACCTACTGAGTGCATCTGAGACCTTTTAGAAATATCATTCATGTTCTTTAATTACTTTTTCTCTGTATACTTCTACTTGTATTATTGTCTCAATTTTATTCTTTATCCCTGATATGCAGTCTTCTCCATTTTCAAGTCTGTTAATGATGTTATCACTTGTGGTTCTTATTTGATTGACCATCTCTTTCATTTCAAATATTTCTGTGGTTTCTTTTTCAATGTTTTGTTCTTCTTGCTTAAATTTTCCTTGGCATTTTGAACTTTTGCTTCCAATTCACTGTTAAATTCACTTTGGAAACTATCAATAGATTCCCTTAATTTGTGAATCCCTTTGAATCTTCTATGATCATTAATTCTTTTAAAAAGTAAAACTCTGAATTCATTCTCAAATATTTCAGCTGTATCTGTAGTTTTGGATACTCTTATAGGGAGTGTGGTCAGTTGATGCTGGGTCACTGGTGATAGCTGTATGATTCTTTGTGGTGATTTACACATCTGCTGGAGTGGGTTTCTTTGGGCTTCCTCTTCTTTAGAGCCTTTTGAGGTGTCTCCTTAGAGGAACATTTGCATGAAGTCAAGTATGGGGACTGGTGAAACTTAGTGTTGATTGTCAGACTGAATCTCTCAAGTGATCCTGTTTGGCTGTGTTCAAATAAAACCAACAATAAGGCTACATACTAGGGACCAAAACAACCAGATGGGAATCAAAACCTTGGTCACCCCTTGGATTCCATGAACCTGCCAGAGGAGGAGCGCCAAACTTCAGATGCACTGAATTCTATCTACTATCTGGAGCTATGTTTAGAGCTCAGGCCCAAAACAACCTCTGTGACCACAGAACCACAGACTCTGTATACTGGGGTGATAACTGGAACCCTAGAAGTCAAAACTCCACATCCACACTGAGCTGGTGTTCTCTGCTCCCACAAAAGCCTTCAAACCTTTCCAGCTTGTGATACCCATAGAGCCATAGGTAGAGGTGTTTCTGGCCCACAGGGGACCAAATAAAAACTCATTCTCCATGTGGTCTTAGGTTGGAGAATCTGTGAGCCGGCAAGAATGTACAGAATTCTGGAAGCCCGCAGCAGATGGGCAGGACTCAACTTAATGGGGGACCTAGATTACATATATAGGAAAGGGAAGAGTCCCTGTTATCCAGGGATGTCGTTAGAAGCTTATCATCTTAGAACAGGCAGTCCTATTTGCATATTGGGTGGTCACATCCTGGACCTAGGTATTTTCCTGGGGACCAGCGGGAAAGACCATATATGGTTATATAGGGAGAAGTGCTACAGCTCCAGATAAGGAGTTCTGTCAGGTCACATACCTTTGAGGGAGTGATGCCTTGCTGTGAGAAGGCAGCATAGCTTGTGGCCTGTCAGAGCTGAGGAGGGGAGGGGCCAAACTCCTGCCGCTCTCAGAATGAGAATTCCAGGGTTCTAGGGACACCTTCTACATCCAGAACAGTCCCACAACCCAGAAAGCCATTAACTGTCCATAGCTCTTCAGGGATGGGAGCTCTTGATCCCCTTCTCTCTCCATACTAGAATGCTATCCAGTTTGGTCTTTTGCAAGTATTTTATAGGCTACCATAGCTTCTTTGAGTTCATAAATGGAATGGTTTATGTCACCTAGACCTCTGGCTTTACAATCCATCTCTCCCTTCTTCCATGATGGTCTCTGATCCTTGGTATGTGGTGGGGGGTGATATAGATGTCCCATTTATGAGTACTCCATTGATGCTTCTCTGCACTTTGACAGTTGCAAATTTATGCATTAAGCATTGTTCACTACACAAAGAAATTTCTCTGATGAGATCTGAGAGCTGGGTAGAAAAATTAAAACATAGAGAACAGTTTGGTAATATGTCTATTTCACATAATAATAAAAATAGGTGGTTCATGTCCAAGGCCTGTGAGTTTCCTAACCATTAGCTGGACTTTTGTTCAAATTTACAGTACTAGACATGTATTTCTTCTTGTGCAGTGGGTTTTAAGTCCAATCAGAAATCAATTGATTATCTCCATAACATTCATGGCATTACTGTTCCCATAAGCATATCTTACCATCCTGGTCATTGTTATAGTTCACAGGGTTTATAACTGGATAAGACTGGTGATGACTTTTCTCCTTGTAGCCTACATAGCATCTTCTAGTACTATGAAAAATAGCTAGGAAGGAGGAAGCTACTTTAGTACTGCCCTGGTTTCTACATGTCCTATGATAAACTCTATGAAATCTTCAGCAATAGGGTCCTAATTTCAAGTTCTGAGAGGTTTAAGTGAGAAGAAGGATGGGAGAGGAAGACAATGTATATGGAGGCAGTATAACTAACACTAAGGGTGTTTGAAAAAAATATAGAAACTTACTAAATTATAAGCTTCATATCGTTCATAACCTTCATATATCTAACATATATGTAACTAAAAGTAATATTAAAATAAAAAATATAATAAGACAAAACAAACAGGGAAAAAAGAGCCAAAGAAAAAGCACAAGAAATGCATGCAGACAGACACTGAGACACATACATTTTCACACATAGAAAACCCATAAAAACAAAGCCAGAAAATATATAACCAAAAGAAGTGTAAGGTTAAAAAAATGCCCAGAGAAAACATTGTAAGACAAAAATAAATAAATTAAAACCCTCACAAATACATTCAGTTCATTTTGTGTTGGCCATCTACTGCTAGGTAAGGGGCCTGCCCTTAAGTGTGATTTGTAAACACAGTGAGACTCCATTGGAGAACATTAATTTTTCCTTTGTGAGAGGTTATCAATCGGAGATAGCATCTGTGTTAGGGATGGGGGCTTGTGTCCACTTTCTTACACAGTGCCAGGACCCCATACGGCTTAGACCTGTGCAGTCCCAGTGCAGGCTGCCACAGTCTCTGTAAGTTCATGTGCTCATCAGTCCTGTTGTGTCTACAAGGCCCCGTTTCCTTGTTGTCTTTCATCTCCAGTGGCTCTTACGATCTTTCGACCTCCTCTTTCACAGAGTGCCCTGATGTAGACATCCTATTTAGGATTGAGTTTTCTGAGGTCTCTCACTCCCTACACATTATCCAATTGTGGATCTCTGTATTTGTTCCCATCTGCTGCAGGAGGATGCTTCTATGATGGTGGCTGAACAAGATACTGATCTATGAGTATAGCAGAATGTTTTTAGGAGTCATTTTATTGCTATGTACCTTTAGAAGAAGAGTAGAATTTGGTTTTCCCCTAGGTCTATGTCCTATCTAGTCTCAGGTTCATGGCTATCAAGTCAGTATCAGACATGGGTTCTATCTCATCGAGTGGATCTTAACTCCAATCAGAGAGTGGTTAGTTACTCCTACCACTTTTGTGCCATTATTTCACCAGAATATTTAAAGACAGGCCAACTCAACATTGTAGATTTAAAGGTTTGTAGCTAGGTTGGTGTTTACCTTCTCTCCTCTGGTGGGCTGCAAGTACCTTCTCTTACCATGAACACTAGTCAGTAGGGGTGAATTCTCAACACCAGCTCAACTTTTCCATGTTCAATGAGTTATGTAAGTGTTCTCTAAAGCAATGGGCTTTAAAATCAGTTTGTGGAGAGCAACTAGTAGCCTTGGCAATAGTCTGGGGTTTTTGGGGAGTTTCCATGGGGCCCCTTTGGCCAAAAATTCATTTTGATGGAACCCATTCCCAGTACTAGTACAATGTTTCATTTGGTGGTGGGATGTCTACTTACGGCTTTGCCTTTCCTATTATTAGGTGATACCAATTAAGATTTTATTTCATTCATATACAAATATGAAGGAAATACATATATATGTATATATGAATGAAATAAAATCTTAATTGTATATATATATGAATGAATACAGCCTCATTCATATATGAATATATACTTGTTCATGTATTAATTAAGCTTCTACTGTATTAGGTTTCCATATGACCCCTCAAATGTTTCTTTGTTTTAGCTGTCCCTCCCTGTATTATATCTCTTACCACCCCCTCTTCCTTCTCCCTCCATTTGATCCTCTCATTACAATTTCCCATCCATCCTTCCATCCATTAATCCACATGTGTCTATCCTATTTCCTCTTCATAAGAAGATTCTTTCTTCCCAGATAGTTGCTTTCTTTATACCTGCCTGTGTGGTTATATAGATTGTAGCATGCTTATCAAGGGCTTAACAGCTAGCATCCCCATACCAGTGAATAGATATTATATTTTTCTTTGGGGATTTGGGTTACCTCATTCAGGATGAATTCTTTTGGCTCCATCAATTTATCTATGAATTTTATGATTTATTTTTATTTAGCAATGGGTAATACTCCATTGCAAAAGTTCCATATTTTTGTTATCCATTTATCTGTTGATGAACATTTAAGCATTTCTAATTTCTGGGTATTATGAATAGAATAACAATAAAAATAGTTAAACAGTGTCTCTATACTAAGATAAGGCATCTTTTGGCTATATACACAGGAGTGGTTATGGCTGGATTTAGAGGTAAATATATTTCTAGCTTCCTGAGAACCCACCACACTGATTTCCATAGTGGCTGTACAAATTTGCACTCCCAGCAATGGATGAGTATTCTGCTTATTCCACTTCATTTCTAAAATGATATATCATTTATTTTATTGATGTTGACCATTTTGACTGGTATAAGATGGAATCTCAAAGTAGTTTTGATTTGTATTTCCCCAGTGACTAAGGATGCTGAACATTTCTTTAAGTGTTCTCAGTTATGTGTGTTTTCTTTGTTGAGAATTCTGTTTAGATCTATGCTCCATTTTAATTGGATTATTTATTTTTTGTGCCCATTTTCAGTACTTTCTATATTTTACATATTAATGCTGCTTAGAGATGTAGTTGGCAAAGATCTTAATGTCAGTTTTTAAAGGTGCATATCAGACTTGATTTTATTTTATACTTGAGGACTGGAATAAAAGAAAGAGACATTCACCTGGAAATGTTTCTACTGGTACTCACAAAATACATAGTATCTTGGTCTCTACACCCAAAGAACCTGATCCTGAGATAAAGAATTTTTATACTGGTTTATTTATGACTGGATTCCTGGCAACAAAAATAGAGTCCTGAGGAAACGAGGCTATGGGAAGACATGATAGTAAGCCTCTTACTGTCTGGTTGGAATCTGGGAACCAGGTAGAAGAAATGATTATGAGTTAGTCTATCTAATAGTGCAAAGAAGCTGGGGCGTTTCTACATGGCCTGCTTACAGTCACTGTGGAGGGCTTCTTCTGAGTTGAGAAGTACGTGTTTATTTCCTAACACTTCCTGCATACTCTGAATTCATGAAGAACAGTTTCTATTGCCAATTTGAGCAAAAATCATGGGTGCTTCATGTTGGAGATTAGATTTTTTTGTGTGTGTGTGCCAAATTATATAAGTTCAGTTTGATTTGATGGAATGTTGAAAATAACTTGAGAAGGAAAAAGTATATATATTGAAGGGCAGGATAACTGGCTCAGAACTGCATTTTCTTTTGGTCTTCTCATTATCTAAGATGATCTGGACTGATTGTTGTTGCACTGAGTAGTGTTCTGAAAGTTTTCCATTGCAATTACATTCATTACTGCTTGGATTTTAGTTTGAAATTACTCCACTAGGGAATTTTAATAAGAAGGCTATCAAAGTAGAAATTTACTTTGCTCTCAAAATTAGATATGTCAAATTTTTTTGCAACTTATAGTACAAAACACGAGAATAAGGTTATTTTGCTGTTCTGTCAAACATAACACCTGCTCTCAAATAACCATATAGTGTATAATTGTTGTAGGAGCTTTGTCTGCTCTGGTGTTTCACTATTGCCTGAAGGAAAGATGAAGTTTCCCAAAATACCTGTGGTGTGCTTTTCTGAAGTTTCACACCTTATTTCATTTTCCATCCCAGTGAAAAGACTTTCACACATGACCAGACCTAGCTGCAAGGGAGGCTCATAAAAGAACTTTATTCCAAGCAGTCACATACCAACAAAAAGTGAATGCATTATTTCTGGAAAAGTAGAAAAAGACAATTCTCATTATTTTTTACAAGTCCCAAAAAAGGAGTGTAAATTTTTAAAAATCCAAAATATGAGTAGCCTCTAACAGAAAGTTTTAGCTTAAAATAAATAGTAACTATTTTGGTAAGCAAGAAACTGATGGTTTCCTTACTCTCTCCCTGAACTCGTACTTTGAGTAAAAATTGTATCAATTCAAATAAATAAAGCTATAAAGTAAAAATATTGCTGAGAAGTAACATGGTCCTATTCCATATGAATCATGTAGGTGTGTAGTATACATTTGGGAAAACATAGAAATTAGATTCTTATAAGGTGTTCTTTTTTATATCAGATATGTAGATATTTGACCTGTGTGAATGGAAGGTTACTATGTAGGAAAACTTTTTCAAATATAAATTGTTTATATAGGTTTTGTTCTCATTGGTGTGGCCTCCAACTCAAGATATTTATTTGGCTACTAAATCTCACATATTCTTTAAGTTGACAATAATGTGATAAACATTTTTAGGTCCTACAATAGCCACAAAAAATAAGAAAATATTTTTGAAAGACATTGAGAGAGATATTTTCAAGGTCAAGTCTCCTAATAACCATTACAAAAATAGAAAGGGAGGGAAGGGAAAGAGAGAGAGAGGAAGAAAGAGACAAACAGAGAGAAAGAGAGGAGAGAAAGAGAAAGAAAACCTAAGAGAAACACATTATTGGCATTGTTTTTACTTAAAAATTCAGAAGCAGATTTTATGGTTAAAAATAAAAAGCATAGGTCTCTTAAGAAATATGGATGGAAACAAGATCTGTGAACCTCCTTGGGTGATTGTGATGGAAAATCAGAGGCACAGCTTTTTCATGTTGATTGGCTAGGCTTTCTGGAAACCAGAAATGGAATCCATCTGGACATTTGCTAAAGGATACCAGATGGAGGCATACCATGTGACACTGAGCAGTTCTCTCTGCCATCATGCACCAATGGTGTTCTTTGCAAGAATATTACTGCAGACCCAAGAAACCATTTTTTTAATCTTATGATTTAACTCCAGATTTGTTATATCTTGGCCTTCTCATAGGAACAAAAGAATTTTTAGCATTCTCATTTCTCTTTATTTTTAAAGTTTAAAATTTGGAAAACAAGGAGTAACTGCATAGCATGACCTTGTACTTGAGAAGATTCTAGAACATTCCATTAAAGACTCATGTTCAGGCACCATGAAATTAATCTATGTCAATTATTAGCAACAATAACCTTTCTCATGCAAATTATCTCATGACTATAATACATTACTCATCATTTGTGAAATATAAAACAGCGTCAAGCCATTGTCCTCACAAACCCTAAGTCTATACTTATAGCGGTCTTGAGGACCTAGTTCATATTGTTTCTTCACTATACTTGTGATTTTCAGCTGCCTTTATTCTTGTTATCTTTAATATTGATTGTCTTGTCCTTGTTTCCTAGACAGTCATCTCCATCCAACATTGTACACTTATTAAATAGATTAGCCTATCATTCTCTTGTCTATGTCTTCAAATTTGTTCCCTCCAAGTCTTAGTGAAGAACCTCTTTATCTACTATGTCCTATCTAAGAAATTCATTTCAAGTTCTGTTCCCCACTAGGGTCATCAAGATCCTTCCCCTTTCCTTAGAAACTTCCTTCCAATGCTAACCAAGAACAGCATATTAAGTTTGTTAATTCTTTCAGTAAAGTTAAAAATATGCAACCTGTGAAATTACAAACATAAATTTGAAGTCATAAAGGCACAGAGTAATACTATGTAAACAAATTCGTAAGCAGTAGTCAGCCAAAAATCACCACAAGGGATGGAATTGTATGAACAGCAGAGATTTGCTTTTCTCAGTCTTAAAAGTCCATCTTGATGGGTCTTGGGTAGTCTCCATCATCCATACATTTTTTTTCCTGTTTTCCTCCGTGTCTTTACTCTTTGTTCATGTTTTAAGCACCATGATCTCCCTTCTCCATCAGTAGATTTTCTGTGGTCCTACGTCCACCTTTTCAGAGAGAATCTTTACTTTTGGTATTATGGGTTCTGAAACATCTAGTGGGGGCTTCAAATCTTTTCTGAAGAATTCCTCAGTGTTCCACAAAGTATTATCTTATCAAATATACATGAAATCTTAAAACACAACTTGTGGGAATGTTTGTGGTTAAGGAGGAAAAAAAAAACACAAAATATGCACAGAGTGCTTTAGTGGCACATAGAGGATGGTAGTATGGATCAAATCATGCACACTTATAAGCTTCTAATTTGCTATATTTACTCTGTCTAGCATTAGTTAGTCGGCATTTACCCTATTATGCCCTTGCTGGGGAAATGCAAAGAGGTAGCCATGTATACCTTATAAGTGTCTATTCTGCGGCTTTATTGCCATTAGGACTGAAAAGCAAATTTCAGTCTATGCAGAAGTATATAAGCAATTTTTATTTTGTTTTATATTCATTTTTCTTAATAAAATGTCTATATCTAACAGAGGTAAATATGAACTTAGCAGGCATGCATTTAATACTCTTTCACTTTCATGCTTTCAGAGCACTGAGAGCTATCAGGTACATATTACTATGCTGGGAGTCAAAGAGAAGAAATAGAACGATAAAGGATAAGAAGACTAGTCCACCAAGAAAATGCAATGTACACAGGAATATCTGCTTTAATTAAAGGCATATGGTATAAAACTTACAATGATGGAAAGTGAAGCAGGATTACATAGTTTGTAAGAGCTCATGATATGAAAGTTTAACCTAGTAAAGAATGGGAACACGTTAGAGAAAGATAAGTACCAAGATCTAAAGAATGGGTATTAAGTAGACAAGGTCATAGTAGGGGAAGACTGAAAAATATTTTGCTAAGAAAACATGCATCTGGTGGTGTAAGCAAATGAAACATTAAAGAAATTGAATGTGAGAAGGGCAAGGTAGCTGTAAGGTTGAAAGCAAAACAGAGGGTTGTTTAAGGTGACACTTAAGTAGACAGAATCTAGATCATGTAAGAATCTTCCAGGCTGCTAGAGGAATATTGAATGCATTATGAGCTGAGTGATGGAAAGCCATCAAGATGATGAAGCAGGTGCAAAAGAAGCTCACTTAGGTTTTACTGAGCATATATTTCGTGACAGGACCACCATAATGGATAGAGAAAGAGAGTTGAAAAGATCATGTAAAAGTCCAATTGTTAGGTGAATTAGTCTGGTGAAGGGCCATGCAGAGAGGGAAAGAAGCATATTGGAGAAATACTTAGAAAGTATTTTCAGAAACAGTCAAAGATAATTTTAGGGTTTCTATCTTAGACAATCTGGTAGATGTGGTTTAACAGGACGTGGCTTATAGGGAGGTGGATTACATGTTGTACATGTTGGCGGATTCTATTTTTTCCCCTCTTCTGCTAAGGAATTCTGCTTTACTCTGTATTAAGCTCAATTCCACTGTAGCAGGTCCTGAAACAAACTGAATGCAAAGCATTGTTTTAAGGAAGCAAATGTGTAAAATAAGTGATAGAGCATTTCAAAAGAAATGGACAGGAATTCAGTAAATGCAAAGAGGAACCAGTGGTCATTCTACTGCAGGACTCTAGAACAAGAATCTGAATAATTTTTGACTTCTCTAACATGGTAACATGATGCTGATGAATATGGAAATTTTATATGCTAAATCATAACCTTTAATGTTTGAATAATTGTTTATGGGCAATAGCTTATGTCACTTCTGGTCTGTCCTATGCTTTAGTCAATGTAACTCTGGAGATCGGAAAAATACTCAGGCTTTCTCAGTAGGAAACTGGTTGTACTCTGAGGTCAATGCTGAAGGGATATTGGCACAATGTATATAATGTCTTTTGTTCTCAAATTCTTTCCCTCAACAATTGGGGAATTGTGTTTGTCTGTACATGTCTGTGTAGGTGTTTATGTATGTGTCTCTGTGTGTGTCTATGGGTCTGTATATCTGTTTGTCTGTGTGTCTATCTATCTACATAGAGGTGATATGTATGTGTGCATGCATCCTTGTGTGTGTGTGTATACACACATTCACAGATGCACATGCCAGAGTATGCAGAGGCAGCCTGAGGAAGATGTCGGTGTCTTTCCCCATGACATGGAGACAGTTTCTCACTGATCGCGAGTCTGCCATTTTCAGCTAGGCTGGTGGCCACGAAGACAATGCCATCCTCCCATCACTAACTTTACCCACAAGCTCCGGGTTTACAGGTATTCATGACACACTAGCTTTTTAAATGGGTGCTGGTGGTGGGCACTCAGGTTCTCACACTGGTCCAGGAAGCACTCTTGCCAACTGAGCCATCGTCCTATAGCCAACAACTTTCAGCTTTCACTATTTGTCTAAGTTCGTGCATTCCATCTGATCCTTTTGAAATGTTTCACACCCAATTCATATCTTGATTTCTTTCTACTTCTATATTTTAATTAAATCACTGATCTACACATTCTTTGGCTTCCAAGTGGAAGCCACTTACACCATACTACTCCCATAACCTCATAGATTATTATAATGAGACAAAAATAAATTGTGAGATCATACATGATTATGTGCCTGCTTTGATGAAATCTAAGAAGATGAACTCACAGCCCACTATTTCAATATAGGTCATGATGAAATGGCACTGTAAATAATATTAGATTTAAAGATAGCCTTCAGTGTTTTGGTCTTAAGCTGAAAAAAGCACTAGATGAATTTCTAAAGGGTCCAGATGATAAAATCCTCTTTATTTTCATTAGCGACTCCTGTGATGGAGTGGAGTACACATCTGACAACATTTGCACATACTGCCTATTTGGCAGTAACCACCAGCATATTGGAAAACTGAATATAATACATCATACATAACTGGCCAGAGACCAGATACTCCATAACTACTTGGTGATTGATGGATTGAAATCTACTACAATCACTGTAGGCATATTTCCCAGATCCTGTGTCAAACCTCTCTATTCTTTTCATCATTAGTTCTGACCTCCCACTTTTTATATTTGACCTCTTGTCCACGTTCTTTAACTTTAAAGACGTGATTTTGGCTCCTTCTGTTGTACTTTCTCCTCCAAAGAGTTTTCTGTAATAATGGTTCCTTTTTTCTAGACTCACTCTTCTCTTTCCATCCATCCTCTACATTGAGGATTTTCTCATCATTTCCTTATCTTACAGGGTGGACACATGCCCAAGCATGCTGCTTCTAATCATGTGGATGTCTTGAAGCTTAATCTTTATCTCTGAGGAACACCAACCTCTGTGTATATATTACAGCCCCTTAGAGCAGCACATGGTACAGGTCTGAACATGGGAAAATCAACCACAGCCATTCCACATGCAAATGTTTAATGAAAGACAGATGTCAGCACTTTGCAGTTTTGCTTCCCACTCCAACACTTACAGATTTCCACCATTCATTTTATCCTGCTGATCCATAGCTTCCATCTTCACTCTTTTTCTGACACATTTATAAAAGTGTCCCAAAAGTTCTTTGGTACTATCAGAATTTTCTTTTGGTGTCAGAATGCTCTTGCTTGATATACTCTTTGGCTGGACAGACTCCAGTATGATTTCAAATCATATAAGTGCAAAAGGGCTAAGTCAAGTGTGAGGCTTCCCCTTTTCCTTGCTCATTCCTCACCTTTATCTCTGAGTCTTATCCATTATGTAACATGTATTTTCTTGGACATTAGACAGCTTGCTATTTCTATACTGTGTCTTGAACTCTCCTATATCCATGCCTTCGCTTATGCAGGGTCACTACAGGTGGTATATTTTTGTGTGTCCTTTTGCTAATATCCACTTTCTGAATCTTATGTGCTTAGTTAAGCCCAATATGACAGCTATTTCCTTCACAAACTGTTCAGAAGACCTTCAAAGGAAAAATACTTATAGGCACACTACAGCATGCCATCTCCCTAATATTTTCCTAAGTACAAGTTATATAAGTTTGTGGCATCTTCCCATGCATGTCTGGCCTGCTCCAGACCACTCTAATGTGACCTCAGGTTCATCACGGAGACATTTCAGGATTTATAAAAAATATATACCATAAAGGACACTTTATGACCTCTAGTCTATACGCTGACCAGAAGTCCTCACTTTACTACAGCTGGTTGAAGTGAGTTTGGGTTTATGTAGCTCTGAGGCAAGGAAGAAAGGAACATGACAGAGGTGAGCACTTGCAGTTAGCACCATCACTGTATTTTATATATACCTGTTCTCAAGAACTAAAGGACTATTGTCAGAGCATGGGCAGAGGAAGCAGCAAGTTCAGCCACACCTTTGTAACTGTTTCACATGCTCACTGGACCATATGTGTCTCAAGAGCACTGGGGGTCAAGGGTATCAAATGGTTATAGAGATTGAAGGATCCCTCCTCTTCAATTAGTTGACAGATGATTTTACCTTTTATGTTTGTCTTAGATTAAGGAAGGTAAGTGACAAGATTACTAAAGAAAGGCTTGACTGTAGAGCTGAGTATTTGCCTGAGCAGCAAGTATTCGAAAGAATGAGACAGACAATAAACACACACTTTCTTTTTAGCACTCAACATTGTCAGAACAGAGTTGCTGACCCTGCAGCTCACGAATTGGCTATGCTAACTGACCGGTCAGCCCCCATGGTAAATTTGTAACTTGTCTCCACTTCGCCCTGGACAGAAGGTTACAGACTGGCTGTTTATATGGACCCTCAGAAGGCCAACTGAGGTCCCCATGCTTACATGGAAGGCACTTTAAGAGTGAGCCTTCTCCTTAGCACATCAGCTTGTATTTTTAAAAATGCAGTCAAGGTAAAACATTTATTTTGAGCTTTTTTTTTTTAATCAAATAGTAACCAACATAAGTAACACTTGTTATGGTACAAACAGTATCGTAAATGTTATGCCTGTGTAATCACTTCACTTTCAAAATTATCTCGTAAAAGACTTATTTCCTTCTTAAATGTGAGAAATCATCTGACAGAGTTACTAAGAAATTTGCACAATGTCACACAGTCAATGGCAGACTGAGAATTATTTTATCTTATGCAATTGTTCTATAGTTTTTCCATTTAACTAAGTAAGCAAATTTTTATCCAACTCCACCAAGATTTGAAATTAATTACATATGGCCTGGAAAAGCAGCTTATTGGTGATGTGCTTGCCTAACCTGTATAAAGCTCTGGGATCTATCTTTGCCATGGCATAACACTGGGCATGGTGGTAATCCTTTTATCCCAGCATTGGTAAATGGAAGGAGAAAGTCCAAAAGTTCAAAGACATCCTTGGCTATGTATTGAGTTCAACTCCAGCCCAGATTACAGTAGGCCTTGTCTCAGAAATAAATAAGTAAATATTAAAAGAAAAAAAGAAAGGAAGGAAGGAAAAGAGAAAGAAGAAAAGAAAGGAAGGAAGAAAGAAATGGATTAAATATAATAAAGAACTCCAGAGTCGTGGGAGATGTTTGCATTCTCCTTTTATTGTTTTTAAGATTTTCTACAAAGGTATCATATTTGAGCATAAAATGTATAAATAAAATATTCTTTTAAAAACAAAGTGTGAAGTCTCTTTGGGCTGACTAATGCTTTGCCATCTATATGAGACATTTTATATATATAAAAAAAACATACTGAGTTTTTTTTTTCCTTTATTCTTGGTAAATAAATTAACATCTGTTATCCTGAGTAGAGTTTAAGTCAGCCATAACAATTTTCAACAAATACATTCTGGAAGGCTTTAAAGTTATATTTACTTTGAAGACTTGAGAAAACTGGAGTAAGCAGCTGGCGATATCTCCAGGGTTCTACTGTCACTTTACCCATCTTATTGAAGTCACGGTCTTTCAAGGGTCCTTCACAGGAATCCAAAAGGAAAGTAGTAAATTATCAGTTCAATCAGAAATTATTCTGGGAATAAAGTCATATTCATGAGATTTAGTTTTCCTGGGGAAATAGACTATTTGAACAATCACATTATTTATTTTGCAAACCATCAGACATGGTTATTGAGATATGAACATTGAGTTCCTAAACAAAATAGCCCTTCTCCATATTCAACCCCTCTACCCCTCAGAAAAGAGCAGGCTTCCCAGGGTTACCAACCGAACAGGGCATAACAAAATAGAACAAGATCAGGCACAAGCTCCACATCAAGGCTGGACAGGGCAACCCAGGAGGAGGGAAAGGGTCCCAGGGGCAAGTTAAAAGGGTCAGAAACCTCCTCTTACCACTCCAACTTTTAGAAGCTCCACAAGAACACCAAACCAGACAACGTTAACGTGTGTAGAGGACCTAGTGCAGACCATGCGGGCTCCTCCTTGACTGCAGCTTCAGGCTCTGTGAGCCCCTGAGTCTTGTTCAGTTAACTCCATGTTCTCCTGGTGTCCTTGACACCAACCCCTCTTCTCCCTCTTCCCTGTGGTTCCTGGAGCTCTGCTTGCCCTTGGGCCTCTAAATCTGTGCTCATCAGCTGCCAGGGGAAGCCTGTCTGATAACAAAAATTCACTGATTTTTAGTAAAATAAAGTCTTAATTATTTTATGTGGACAGACTTTTTATTGGTTTAATATTTTGCTAGTGAATTAAATCAACAAATTTAAATTTTAAAAAAGAGAGAGGTAACACCACACCCACTCTTTGGTACCTATGTACCAGAAATAAACCCCAGAATTCCTCCTCCACATGACATACTTTCCCCTTCTGCCAGACTTACTGAAATATTTACAAATTAAAAGTG
This sequence comes from Cricetomys ansorgei, assembly GCA_026225945.1. Classification (NCBI taxonomy): domain Eukaryota; kingdom Metazoa; phylum Chordata; class Mammalia; order Rodentia; family Nesomyidae; genus Cricetomys; species Cricetomys ansorgei. The sequence continues at coordinate 35,596,495 of JAMJFZ010003875.1, forward strand.
TATTTATTTAACTCATGCAATACAGCATTTTATGTAAAAACACCTTGTATAATAAATTCCATATCAAGAAAATTAGTATATTCTCACCTCAGATAGCTATCATTGTGTGTGTTATGAACACTTAAGATACACATTCCACAAGCTTCAAATTCACCAGGCATCATTACCTACATTTGCCATTAGGAGTCATTTGTTTTACAACGAATTAATTTATATACTTTACCCATCAGCTCCCATTTCTTCTGTATATTCCCCAGCCCCTAAATACCACCACACCACCATTCTCTCTGTGTCTCTCAATTCAGCTTTGTAGATACTGCACACACACAGACAGACAGACACACACATACACATGTATCCATATATATGGTATCATACAATAGTTGTCTTGCTGTGTCTCCCGTGTTTCAGTGGGACATCCACACATGTTCAATGATTTTTCACCGATATATACCTGTAGATTCATTTTTATTTTTTGCTATGGCATATCTTGGGGGCATTTTTATTACTTGGCAGAAATACCACAGCAAAACCTTAGTTGTAAGAAAGTCTGGTTAACATAGTTTTAGCTTTCCAGTCATGCTAAGGTACATTCCATAAACGAAGGATATATCACAGATTTTTTTTGTTAGCTGTCCATGAACAGGTAAGGTCTGAAATAAAAAGTATCTCTTTAGAAATCTTTGGTCTATTTGACAGAGCAATCTTATGTCTGTTGAATGTAATAATCATAATCAGCCTGTTTGAGTTGTTTGGTTCATTGTTTCTCCCCATCTATTGAAAATAAATTATTTTCTCATACAATGTATCATGGCTACAGTTTCTCCTCCCTCTACTCCTCCCAGTTCCTCCTCCTTCCCCTTCTGTCTGGATCTTCTCCTTTTCTGTCTCTCGTTAGAAAAAAACAGTCTTCCAAAGGATAATAGCATAAATTATAATCGTTAACACTGGATAAAATGTCACTGAAAGACAGAATAAAGACATCTTAATAATAATAAAATGTATAATAAGTGTATAATAAAATAATAAAATAAAAATCTATCTATAAGGGACCATAGGAACCTTCCTTTTTGGTCAGTGGTTTTTATTTTTTTAATTAAAATATAACTAAATTGATCTCCCCTTCCCTTTCCCCATGCAATTCCCATATACCATCCCTTTACCCCGTCTTGAAGTTATGGCCCCTTTTCTTTAGATGTTATTACCCAGGCCCAGTTGGTACATCTACCAGAAACCTCTTATCCCTTAATTCTCAGAGAATATCAATAAAAAGGGAATGGGGATATTTTTAACAGTCAGAAGACCAGGAAATCTGATGTGACATTGTATCCTAAAAATGATAGGGAAGCTTCAGGCAGAAACAAGACCTGAAAAACACACCACCAATAGGCATGCTCACATGGAAGGGGAAATGCCATGTTCTACACATCTCAGAGATTGATCTGGTGAAGGAATGAAGAGAGGATAGGCACACAGACTCAGGTACAGACAAGCTGGGATCAGGAGTGCCATGAGCACTCAGATGGGGGACACCTAATACACCACTCAAGAACTCTTCAAGTTTATTTTATACATCAGAATCCAGGAAGCAAATTTATCTACAACAATAAGGAGGGAGGTTAGTGGTGTACTGTTGAACAAGAAGAAGGGTTTAACTAATCTTGGTAGGAGGTCTCTGTAGAGGAGCAGACTCAGGCTGTAGTGTTCCGAGAGGACAAAACTGTGGTTGACAGTTTCTACATCCACCTTCAATATCTGCAACTCAGATCAGAAAAGGGCTTTGTCAACCCTCTGAGCCTCACCCATGGAAGGCTTTGCCACTCCCTTGGGCCTGAGACATTAGGGTACTTGACATTATTGTGCTTGTCAGCCACACACATTTGCTCAGAATTTCATCAGTGCCTTACAGAGTTGCTCAGGGTTCTGTTGGTTCCTCACTCATTTACTCAGGGCAATCTCAGCTCCTCCTAGGGAAATCTCAGATGATCCCACCCATAAAGAACTACAGGTAAGGACAGAATAGTCCTCCCCAGGGATGAGCCGCCTAGTTGGCTGCCAAGTGGTCAGCCCTAAAGTCAGAAGAAAGATTTTTTAAGTTCATATTTTCCTTTGTAATTGAGTACAGTGGCTTAGTCACCAAAACAGCTCCTCTCCCATATTAAAGAAGGCTGACTTGAATACTTTCAAAGTCATTGCATATACATTTTAAGGTTGGGTTATAAAATATTGTGGCTTTCACATTGCTCTCAGAGAAGTCAGATATCTGTTCTTCAGGTACTCCCACAGTTCTTTAAGGAAGCCCAGGTGCTGAGGAACAGAGGAACCCCAACCAATAGGTGATATCAACCTGCTAATCAAATGAACATCCATCTTGGATGTAGGTCTCATAGCCCAGCCTGACCCTTGATTACCTGATTGGCAATTTAACTCAAACTTGTGGAAGACCCTACCTGTAATTGGCCAGCAAAAACATCAAAATTCCTCACACATGGAAACTAAATTTGAAAATGTTTTCTTTTTAAATAATTGGGAGAATTTGTTGAATAGGTAATTTTTACTAGTAGTGATAAGAGGAACCTCTGAAATCTTTATTATATATTATCAAACATGATGGATATTTTATTGAATATTACTGTTAAATGAATAAAATTCCAAAATCATAGTTGATTTTTCATTTTACATGATTGTAATTATACATATTTAATTTTTCAAAATTATAGACATTGTCTCCTTGATTGCTCTATTAAAAGAGGAGATGTAGTTCTAACTAAAGAAAGGAGATAAAGAGATATTTCTTTTAAATATTTGGGATAGGAAAATTGTCCAGAATGTGACACAAAAAAAGGATAACATCATGGTTTTCTTTTTGACTTGGATATTTTAACATACTTACAGCAACATTTTTTTTCTATTTTACTTTTACATCTTATTTCAGATTTGAAAGGCATGCAAGATAAAGGATTATTGAGGATTATCTAAAGGAAAAAAGAACTATTTTATATCCAGGAGGACAAAAAGAGACACCCTACAGTTATGCTGTGAAGACTCAGGAGAGAGAGAAAATGTCATATAAGGCTCCTAAGACTGAGCATTGTGTTTTGCATAGTAGACACAGAATATACAGCTTACCTCCTACCCTGCCACTCAATGGAACCATTGTAATATTCATGCATGACCACATACTTAAAGAAAATGGAACTAAAATGATATAAAATTTACCCAGTTTAAGACATAGGTGGGTCAGCAGTTTTTAATCTCAAAAGTATTTAAACTTGTGGGATTTTTGCTGACTACCCTGCAGTTTTGCTTCTATTTCCTCTAATCTTCTTTTATGCACATATAAAACAGAAATAAATAGTTCAGCAAGAAATACCAAAGAGTAAAATCTTACACGACTTACAAAAAAAAAAACAAATGCCTTTTCTATTTACAAATATAAGAGTGAGAATAAAATACAAAGTCATATGGAAATTAGACTCTGCTAACAAAATAATTTTCCCGTTCTCATGAAAAGGAGCTCACGACCCTGGCTGTTGTGGTACAGCACCTTTAATCTCAGCACTCTGGAGGCAGAGGCAGGTGGATCTCTGAATTCAAGGCCACTCTGGTCAACAGAGTGAGTTCCAGGACAGCCATAATTACGACAAAGAAACCCTGTCTCGAAAAATCCAAAACCAAAACTAAAAAACAAGACAAAACAAGTGAAAAAGGAGCACATCCTTTTTCTAGTTCTTTTTTTATAACTTTTCTGAATCTCTACTCAGCCTCTGTAGTTTCATTCATTTAAGCTTTTGTATAATGCTTAACATTTGCCATAGAGGCCTGTGGCACAGAACCATCACATGTTGTCTGAGCACTGATGCCTGAAGTTTAAATGACAGAGCCTTGTAAACAGCTTCATTAAAAAAATAAAATGTGGAAGGTATGTGAGCCTACTTCAGCTTTTCTATGTTAAAGGGGGAGGGTGTTTGCTCTTTTGTTTGTGTTGTCTTTTGAAGTTCTGCACTCTCCAGTACCTTCTCATGTTTTTGTCATTCGTTTCATTTTTATTTGGGGTTGATAGGAGCGAAAGTTAGAGGGAGGAAATAGAGGAAGAGCTGATGAGCTTTGGGCTTGGCTCTGGGGTCAGCTGGTTTCCAGCTCCATCTTCATGTGAAGTAAAAAGAGTCCCTGCTCTCCCTCAGCCTGCGCTGATCCTGGGGGTAGAAGGTGTGATGGGTTTTTCTGAGTAGTAATATATTTAAAATGCTTTCAGGTCATACAATAGACTGATTTAACAGAAGGGGAAAAGAAGATTTTAAGAGAGGTAGACATTCTGCTGAAAATATTCTTGAATATCAATGACAGAAGAAAGAGAGCAGTTTGGTGGAGTCTGCACCTCTGTGAGTAATTCTCTGTTTCCTATTTCCATGATCCTTAAATGGGGAATTCTTTGTGAAGTTACTAACTTTGAGTTTAAAAACTGAAAGTAAAACAATTTTAAAAAATTGATAGCTGATGATTAGCCCTGTGTGTGATTCAAAAGCTCATTTTCTTTAAAATGTTTTCTTTTGTATTAGTGAATAATTCCACCATGTCTTGTTCACCTGTAAAATTATTACACTTCTAATTCCTGCTGAAAGGTCACCTGTTCTGCGACAATTTGAATTCTGAGACTTGCACCATTTTGACACCAATGAAAGATATTGTTATATCTTGTTTATATCTCATCTTACTGAGATAGTGAGTTCTGAAGAAGGAGGGATGACTTATCTTTTTTTTTTTTAATTCCAAGGGGATAAGAATTTCAGAAGTCTGGTCCACAGGAAAAACAAAGAGGCCACAAGTTGGAAAGAGAGTTAAAAGAGCTTTGGAGGTAATGTGAGAGGAAAAGTTATGTTTTAAGTTTTAATTACTGTGCCTAAGAGATCTACAAAACAAAAATAGATAATCCTGTAATCCCCAGTTGCCCACAGATAACTTCCTGGCATGCTGGGGGGCTGTTTATGTAAGATAACAAGCCACATGTTTTCTATTCCCTTAACAAGTTTGATTCAACTCCAATGGATGTGCTTGATCATAGGTAGGTGAGGGGTTTGTGGATTGGAAGTACATCAGAATATGTGTTTGCCCCTGATTGGATGAAGATGAGAAGTATGTAGCCTTATGGGTTTTGCCTTTATAAATCTCTGCTGAATGTGACTAAGCTCTATTTTTTTCAGAACCCCTGAATGATATTTAATTAAAGCTTGCATCAAATTTGATTCAAAAATTGCAGTAGTGGTCTTATTTTTGACTGATGGAGTTTATAGAAGGAAAAGAAAAGGGGAAATGATGTAATTATAATCTCAAAGAACAATTTCAAGATCCAATGAATGTTGGTTGAGTGAAATATATATAAGTATGTATATGTGTCTGTGTGTGCATTAACATATCTACCTCATGTGCTTTCCATGTTTTTTATTGGCAATAAGAGTTATGTACATATATCTCGAGATATATGTAAAAGATCCCTTATGCATACAAGAGTAAAATTTCTGCATTGCATAACCTACTAACTTTCCTACCTTTTATGGAAATTCCTTTTACATTGTTCTACAAATTTATAATCATGTAAGCCATCAAACAGAATTTCAGTAGTCTTACAAGCTTTGCAGTACTTGCTATTCTGACTACACAACTTCAAATTTGGTGTCTTTTGGGCTCTGAGGTTGTTCTTGTCTTATTTCTGATAGTGTAGTGAAATATCCAAATGAAAAGTAGTCTAGGGCACAAAGGCTTTATTGACCTACAACTCTGGGTTTTAGCCAGTCATTGTGAGGCAGCTAAGACAGAAACTCCAGCCCTGAATCACTTCACATCCGTGGTCAAGAGCAGCAAATGCATGCAGGCCTACTTGCTCACTTGTTTGCTTGCTTGCCTGTTCTGAGCTAGCTTTCTCTTCTTTTATACTGTTCAGGTTGCCATAACTGGGAAATAGCACAGACTACAACAGTCTGAGTCTTCCTACATCAGTTAACAATCAGAAGTTTCCCACAGGCATGCCAGCAGATAAATTTAATGCAGATAATTTCTCATGAAGACTCTTTCTTCCTATGTGACTTTAGACCATGTCACATTGTCAGGAACTTCACAGAAGTAAATCTCATAATCATTTTAGGACTAATGTCTATCTTGACTTAGGACTTTGTCCTCATAGTAGACGCAACTTTCCAGCTGCCTGTTGGTTCTATTTTGAACTCAGAAAGGAGATAGTTTATTTCAAAGACATATTTGTGAAAGTCAGTTTCACTTTGGATAAACTCCCTTTTAATTAGCCCGAATTAAACTTTAATCTTAAAATCGTTTCCTTTTTGTCCTATGATGCAGGCTACTGATAGGTATGAAATTTTAGTATTTTCTCCACATTGCTACCATCACATTGCAAATACACAACTGAGATGGTTTGATGATCATCTTAGAAGTCCACCTATCATTTTGCATAATGTCTATCTCAAAATTTGATTTTGTTGTATGACTTTTCACAATTAGGTGAAGGTGCACATTCTTAGAAATACCAGAAATGTTGTACATCCTTTTAGTTATCAAAGAGGGAAGCAAAGAGGGAACATCATAGTTTGTTATCTGTTACTATAATAGAGTACCTGAGACTGAGTAGTTTATAAAATGTTTTCTGGGTTTTGTGTTTTTATTGTTCTTCTTTTGTTGTTGGCTTATGATTATAGATCCAGGTATGTCCAAGATTTGACAACTCAGTCTGATGAGGGCTTTGTGCTATTCGAACTGATGGTTGAAAGTGGATGTTACTATGTTATAGCAACATGGAAAGTAATTATACAGATAATTGATACCAAGATATTGGGTTGTTTCTATCATAAACCTTTGGGGACTGGTTTGTGAAGATAATGTGAAAGAGTTTGTAACAGAATAGAGAACACTAGAATGATGTATGTAGAATAGAAATCTAGATAATAAAGACTGGGTTACAGTTTTATGACATGGAAGTAATTTTATTAGGAACTGGGCCAAAGGCTATTTAGAAATATACTTATGCCTTGAAATTTTGAATAAGGCTGAAATAAAAAATAGTGTTTGGAATTTGTTTGGTGGAAGACATTTTACAACCTCAAAATTTACAGGCTGTGGCATAGTTGTTACTTACTTCTTTTAGGCATATTTACAATAGAAAGGGAGATAAAAAATGAAAACAGAAGGTTGTAACAAAAAAGTGTGCATATTTGAACATGCATGTGTTTAAATCTGTGAACAGAGCCAAGGGGGAAATGAACTAAATTTCTGAGTAAGAAGCTGAGGCCTTCACAGTGAGATAATAGGTGTGGTACTTTAAGTGGAAGACTTTGTCTATTCAATGTACCAGAGTCTAAAAATGCAAACTCATAATGAGACTTTCATTTTAAAAGAAGGCACTACTTCAGGGATACTTGGCTCAAAGATAACTGCTTAGAGAAGGCTTATCTCTAGTTTTGCTACACAGACACTCCAAGGCTACTAAAGACTTAGACCAAAATGGTCAGGCTGTATCTCCAGCTGACCTCAGTTTGGCATTGTCTATGTGGTACTTTTTTTTGATAACTCAGAAAAAAATCCCATGAATCTGATTACTATATAGTAGGGTCAGATTCCCTCCACAGAGATCTCAAGCAAATGGTATATGAAGCTTTAAGTGTGAAGCCTATGTTGAAATGGAGACTCTAGGATATTAGACATGCCATGAACATGGAATGCCTTCTCAGAAATATTGCAAACAACAACTGTCTTATTCCAAGAAAGAAATCATGCATATTATACATACCAGAATCATAGGGGCAAGGTTCCCATCATGCTACCACATGCCACTGATGCTGCACATGAAGCTATAAGAATTCCTGGTTGCCTGGCTTGTTTTTTGGTGTTGCTTAGGCCTAGTCTTCTATTAATTTCCATTTCCATTACTCCTTTTGAATGGAAATGTTTACTTTATGCTACTATGTACTGGTACTGCATAGCATACACTTTGATTGTATAGCGGCATGCTACTAAAAATTGTCTTGGGACTTTTGAACAGTGTTGTTCAAGATTTTCAATAATTTTTAAGATTATGAGGATTCCAAAAGTTGTGCCTAAAAGCACTTTTATTATTAATTTTATTATTTGATAGTTTTATATATGTATATATTTTGATTGTTGTCTTTCCTATACTCTTTCTTATTTCTCTTTCTTTTCTAACAACCCCCCCCATCCATTCCAGTCCCTTCTCAGAATCATAACATGTGATTTTGTGTGTGTATGTGTGTGTGTATGTGTGTGTATGTGTATGTGTGTGTAACTCATTTAGCTTAACCAGAGTCACCTGTAAAAGTTCTGTGTTGGAACTATCCACTGGAGACTGGTGAGGTCATTAATGGGTATATAACTGAAGACAACGATTCTTCCTCCCTGAGTCTATCAGTAGAAAAGAGTTCAGCAGTGAGTGTAGGGCCTCTTCAGCCCCTAGTGATTTCTTCATCCGTGTCTAAGTTTTGACAGGCCAATTTTTGTGCAGAACCACTGCAGATGTCAACAGCTGCTGTAAGTTTATGATTACAATATCTTCGTTTTAGCCCAAAAAAGACTTTTCTCAGCCCTTCTTCTTATCAAACATTCTTGTCACTCCCTCTTCTGCAGTGTTTCCTGAACCTTAGAGAGGATGGTTTAAATGTTTTAGTTCTGCACACTCATCCACCACTTACTCTTTGTACAGCCATGAATCTTTGCATTCACTATAGTTCTCTGGAAAGAAAGGCTTCTCTGATTAAGGCTGAGACTAATGTTTGTGTATTGGTGTAAACAGATATTTAGAAGGCAGCTGGACTGTATGTATATTTAGCTAAACAACAGAGATGACGGAATACATTTTTTAAGGGAGCTGACAATAAGCCTATGTGGGCAGGAGTACAATAATATGGTTTAAATTTGACATGTCTCCCATAAGCCCATGTGTTTGAATACCTAATCAGAGGCTGGCACAACTTTTGGAGGTTCTAGAACCTGGTTGGCAGAGATAGATCTTTGAGGGACCTGGTCCTGGTTCCATTTCCTCTGCTTCCTAGTCGATCATCAAATGCTATGCATTGTGTTGACACAGACTGAGATCATTTCTGCAGCCATGTCTTTCCCACCATAATGGACAGGAATCCTTTGAAGCCATAAGTCAAAACAACTTCTGCCTCAGTTTGAAGTCAGAGTCTTGAGAAAGGGCTGCCTGGGAGTGGCATGAAGAATTGATTCAAGAGTCAAAAGCTGATACAAGCTGACAGCCAGCCATCTCAGGAGAGGATCAGAACTTAAGAATTCTTTACGTCTCTCCCTGTCTCCCTCCCTCTCCCTCTCCCTCTCCCTCTCTCTCTCTCACACACACACACACAAACACACATAGACAGACACACACACACACAGAGACACAGACACACACACTTTCTTTCTCCTGCTTCTTTTTCTTCTGCTTCCCTCTCTCCTTTCTGCTTCTTCTGAGAATGAACCAACTCAGGCTTTTATTTACTAAAAGTACATTGCAAATCTAACAGTTTATCAAGGTCAAGCACATTCAAAGCTTTACAGAAAACTCACATAGTTACATTCTTTTAAATGTCCATGCTTACTTGGTAAACTTAGCAAGAACAACATTCATTGTAACAGCTTAATCTTCAACTTGTTTTTTCTCAGAAAACTTCTAACACAATAGTTTATTGGAAGTTCGCTGGGTGCCCTACTTACAGTTTCAGCATATATCAAACAGACAGAAAGCCAAAAAAGTGCCAGAAAAATAAAGTTTTATATTTATAGATTTTAAGCTTTCTCTAGTGCGCTGCGCCGACCTCGTCCAGCAAGGAAGACACGACACGACTGGTTCCTTCTCAAGGCAGTTTAATCAGGAAGTTTATTACAAGAGAGAGTTGCAAGGAATGGCCCCGAGCCCCAGGAGCAAGCCGCTTATATACCCTGTGGTTCATGCTGATAGGTCACCTCTGCAGCACCTCATTTGCATAACCGTTTTTGGGCAGTTATGGGTGTGTCTTAAAGGGCCAAGCTGTTCTCAACTGTAGCGCATGTGTAAAGCTATTGTTTACTACCAAGCTGGCTGAAAACCGGCGCCATCTTGGAATGGCGTCCTACATCTCCCCCTATTTTGTATAAAAGACAAAGAAGAGTGTATTCCCGATCAAGAGACAAACCTCTTGTTGGAGTCAGTCTCGATCAAGGGATTGTTCCAAGCAGAGGGGGAAACAGTGACCTGATCCCTTGTGCTTCCATATGGAAAGAGTGAGACATTGTAATAGGATGTTTGCCCTGTCGGTGCACCAGAGGCCATACCTCCTATACCCGTCTCGATGACCTTTTTTTCAGGGGGAGGTATTTTGTGTCATCAAACCTCCATGTAATCAGGTATATTTCCAGGAAGACCATGTGTCATGTATCCTCCTAGTCAAGTACCCACTTGACTCCCTGGCTGTAATTAAACATCTTGATTGTCTTGTAAGGCTGCCAGCCAACATTGGGGAGATTCTCCCTTGTCTAGGGCAGCCAGTGCTTGGTAGACAACAGTCTTATGTCTGTCATGGCTCTTCTTGAGCTTACACAGCAGCCAAATACAGAGGAAACTACCAGCAAGAAACACAGCCCCAAATAAAAACATTCCCACCCACTCTTTAAAAAAGGAGAAAGCATTAGCAATTCGGGAGGTGAAGTCTCCAAGGGTGATGGGATCCACTCGAGTTCCATTCAGGGTGGCAATCTGAGAGAGTAAATCTCTGGTCATCTGTTCCGCCTGTTGCGACCAATTTCCTCTAAGATATTCCGACAATTGATGACTCTGATTAATAAACTGAGAATGGTTAACATGCAAAGGAGTAATGCACAATCCTTTAAGGGAGGAGACACATGACATTTGCACAATATTATAAAGTTCATCCAATTGTTCTTGTAAAATATCAACTCTCTGGTTGACCAATAAAACGCCTGAAGCAAGGTGGGTATTAATCTTTTCCTGTGTAGTCAAGGCAGTGGCTGTTTGTAACACTACCGAATTAATAGTTTCAGCTGCTTGAACTTGACTAGCCATAGCAACAGCAGCAGTAGTAGCAGCTGTCGCAGAAATAACTATAGCAGAAATAATGGCAGCTGTAATTCTGAAATCCCTTTTATCTCTCAACAAATTAGTAATTGGAAAATTTCTTGGATCGGCATTCACAGGTATAGGAACAAAAGTGGGAAGCTTCACCACAAAAGCAAGATCAAAAGATCCATTCCAACATTCAGCCAAATAACAAATAATTCCAGTTTGATTACAATTAATCTGATCTGTAGTATCATTATTGGTTAAAATGAAGAAAAATGGTGGTCTAACACATACACCCTGAGGAGCATATGAAATATTAAACAACGTCCCTTTAGGACGAATTTGTGTAAGAACTGGCCCAGAAGCATCATAAAGTCTTACAGCAGATATATTTTTTAATTCAAAACTTTGTCCTTGTAAACCAGCAAAAGCTGATAAACTAGTAAACGCTCCTGCTTCATTAGATAATATCCACTGATACCAAGGCCATAAATTTTCTCTGCCAGAATTATCATTATCTCTGAGCATATATCTATGTACAGGTGGAGAAAATTCAAATCCTTTAGAAATCTGCCTAAGTCTATGTGCTTTGGTCTGACAAGGAGAAAACACAGGAGGAAACTCTAAATAAGGAGCACAATAAGGAAGTATACGCCTATTAGTGGAATTTGGAAGGAAAGCACTAGATCTAACAGGCATCGTTCCATTATGAAGTAAAATCAATGTAGTAGTTTTTGCCGTAACCTTATCATACATACTCATATCACCTTTTCCTGTAAACTGTCCCAAATTCTCTCTTTTCATCGTATCAATAATTGTAGCAAAATCATTCTTATTCTTTCCAAGAGGATCCAACCAATGTGCTAAAACTCCTCTTGTAAGCTGTATACATGGCAATTTTGACTTATCATGTTTTATGTGAAAACAAAGAGTACCAATTAAAGAAAAATTTGTAGAAGAATAAGATTTCTCCTCTAACGAAGGTATAATACAAGGAACATCTCCAAGGCAGTTAGTAGAAAAGAAAGCCGGCATCGTAGTTGATTTACTATGAACCGGCATTGGCACTGGCCATGTTCTGGCCACCGCCCAAAGCTCCAAATTATGGCTCAATTGAATTACCATCAATAAGAGTATCACCACTCGAATCAGGGAGTGCATCTTCATCCTGATGATCAGGAACTGTCTTTACAATCCGTGTCAGTCTCTCCGGTACCCAAATTGGATTTTCTTGATTCTGAGGAAAAACACAAACAGAGCCCCTTGTCCAGGCCAGAGCAGGATCTGGTCCATTCCATTGTCCAGTTAAAACATCTTTCCATTTAACATAACCCTTCTTATTATCATGCCAATTAGCATGACGTTCTGCAGAAGAGCATCCATTCACATCTAGTTGTAAAAAATTTAAAGTAAAAAGAGCAAGGGAAACACGTTCCCTCGGGGTACGGCCACGACCAATTCCCCCTTTTTGTTTTAATAGGCATTCTTTAAGAGTACGATGTGCCCTTTCAACTATGCCTTGCCCCTGTGGGTTATAAGGCAATCCATGTTTAAGGGATACTTGCATTTGAGTGCAAAACGACTTAAAAGATGCAGCTGTGTAGCCAGGACCATTGTCCGTTTTCAATTCTTGAGGTTTACCCCAGGCCGCCCATGCATCTAAGCAATGGCATATAACATCTCTGGCTTTTTCTCCTGATAAGGGAGAAGCAAAAATAAGACCTGAACAGGTATCTACAGATACATGAACATATTTTAACCTTCCAAAATCAGAAAAATGTGTCACGTCCATTTGCCATAAGTGTAAAGGTAACAAACCCTTTGGATTTACCCCAATGTTAGGGGGGTGAGTATAAATGCTACAATCTGGGCAATGGACCACAATTTGTCTAGCTAGTTTTCTAGAAAGTTTAAATTTAACTTGTAAAGTTCTTGCATTAACATGAAAGTTTTTATGAAATTGAGTAGCCAACGTTACCGGAGAATCTAGAAGATTAATAAAAATAAACTCTCTGTGTGTGGTCATGTCAACTTCATCATTAGCAGAACTAATGGGTCCAGGCAATCCTGTATGGGCTCGTACATGTTGTACAAAAAAAGGAAATTTACGATCCCATATTAAATGTTGTAATAACTATAATAAAGTATAAATAGAACTATTTGACTTTATTTTACCAGTAGCTTCTAAAACTTTTAAAACATTTACCACATATAACGAATCTGATATTAAATTAAAAGGTTCTTTAAATTTATCAAAAACCTCTATAATAATTTTCAATTTTATAATTTGAGGAGAGGTAGGAGTAAATTGAACCACTATAGGGTTATTAGCATTATACTTATATGATTCACATCCATTTTTGGAACCATCAGTATAAATAATAGCAGCACCAGTTAAAGGGCTACTCTTAGTTATCTTAGGAAAAACAATAGGATGGGATTTAAAAAATTGTATTAAGGGATGTTGAGGATAATGATTATCAAACTGTGCATTACACGCACATTTCAATATAGTCCAATCATCCACAGTAGCATACAAAATCTGTAATTGATTACTAGTAAAGGGTATAATAATTTTGGATGTTTCTATACCAAAAAACTGTAAACACTGTTGTACACCCTCTAAGGCCAATACAGCAACAGTAGTAGGATAATATTCAAGAGTTCGGGCTACTGAAATTTTTGGATGAATCCATTTTAATGGCCCACATTGTCATAAAACAGTAGTGGGTTGAACCTTTGTTTTAAAAATTAATAAGAATATATCCTCTGAGGGTTGATACCGTCGTAAGGACGCTTTTGTTAATTCCATTTTTACCAATTGTAAAGCTGTTCGGCCCTCAGTGGTCAATTGTCTAGGTGAATCCAAAGCGGAATCACCACATAAAATATCATATAAGGGTTGAAGTTGATAATTAGGAATTTTTAAATATGGTCGAATCCAATTAATATCTCCTAATAATTTTTGAAAATCATTTAAGGTATTTAAACAATCTAAGCGAATTTCAACCTTTTGAGGCTTAACTTCAAGAGGCTCAATTTTAGCTCCCAAATAAGATACTATAGAATCTTGTTGAACCTTTTCAGGGGCTATAAACAATCCTTGTTTACGTAAAAGTTTTACTAATAAGGCATAGGCCTCCTGTAAAATACACTCATCTTTTGTTGATAATAAAATATCATCCATATAATGTAAACATCTCAACATAGGAAATTTTAATCTTATAGGTTCAATGGCTGTAGCAACAAACAACTGACACATAGTCGGACTATTAGCCATCCCTTGAGGAAGTACAACCCATTCATAACGGGTGTCTGGCTGTTCATGGTTTGTAGAAGGCAATGTAAAAGCAAATCGTTTACAATCTTTATCACATAAGGGAATGGAGAAAAAACAATCTTTTATATCAATTACTATAATGGGCCATGTTTGGGGTAATGTAGTTAATAGTGGAAGTCCACGTTGAATAGGCCCCATAATCTGCATTTGGGCATTAATAGCACGTAAGTCATGCAATAATCTCCATTTTCCTGACTTCTTTTTAATTACAAATATGGGAGTATTCCATGGTGAGACTGAAGATCTAATATGTCCCAATTGTAATTGTTCTTTTATTAAAGACTGTGCAGCTATTAATTTTTCTGAGGATAATGGCCACTGAGGAACCCAAACCGGATCCTCAGTTTTCCAGGTAATAGGTATGCTCTCCTCAGTGGCCCCTAGGAAAAACCCAAACCTTGTTGGTGTGGTCTGGGAGAAACTTGAAGTGGACTTGTACGACCCTGTAAAAATTTACCAAGACCATGAGAAGGATGCCATCCCATGTTTTTCATCATAGCTTTAGAGGTGGAAGAATAACCTTCTTCATTAGTTAATTTAAAATTCATTTCTTTTAAAAGATCTCTTCCCCATAAACTAACAGGTAAATCCAATACAAATGGCTTAATATTTCCTTTATGGCCTTCTGAATCTATCCAAGGAAGTTCCCTGGCACTCATGTCAGGTGATTTGGCATATCCAAGACCTTGTAATGTTCGTGAAGAAGCCTGAATAGGCCAATCAGGAGACCAATCCCTACTAGCGATTATGCTACGATCAGCTCCTGTATCCAGCAATCCCAAAATAGGCTTTCCATTAATAGTCAATTGTATTAATGGACGTTGATCCAAATCAAGAGAAAGAAATACACCATCATGTCTTGAAGAATCAAAATTTTTATTTCCTCTTCTTACTTGTTTTGCTGAAAATGTAGAATGCAAACTGGGAAGCAACACCAACTGAGCAATTTTATCCCCAGGAGAAATTGCAGTAATGCCTCGGGGGGAGGAAAGTAAAATTTTGACTGTACCTTCAAAATTTGAATCAATTATACCAGGATGAATTACTAGTCCTCCAAAAGTGGCAGATGCACGGCCAATTATTAAGCCCACAGAATCTGGAGGCAAAGGTCCCTTAAAATCAGTTTCCACGGGTTGCACTCCCATTTGAGGAGTTAATACGAGTCTGGTGGTGCAACAGAGGTCCAACCCGGCAGAACCGGGCGTGGCCCTTTTTGGGCTTTTTGACTTGGAATATTGGGAAGTTGTCCTTCTGGATTCTCCATTGCCCCATATATTTGTGTTGGGCCCTGGGGTCGAGGGCCCTGTTGACCGTTTTTTGAACGAGCTCCACCATATCCTGGAGTTAGTAGGTTTCTATCAATATCTTTAACGGATCTGTATTCACCAACCCAATGATTTCCCTTTCTGCACCTTGAACATATTTTTGGCCTAGGCCTGCCTCTAGATGCCTCCCGTTCAGGGCAATTCTGTTTAAAATGTCCTCGACGTCCACATCCATAACATGTCCCTGACTTGTTTCCTTTTCCCTTATGAATCTGTAGAACTGCGGCAGCTAAGCCAGCATTGGATAACGGACCTCCAACTTCCCTACAAGCTTTCATCCACGCTGTTAACCCCTTAGATTTCCATGGGGTAATAGCTGTTCTACATTCTTTTGTACACTGTTCATAAACTAGCTGTTCAATCAAAGGCATGGCAGAATCAGGATCCCCAAAAATTCTTCCTGCAGCTTCCATTATTCTGGCTACAAAATCTGAAAAGGGCTCTGTTGGTCCCTGAATTATCTTAGTAAGATTACCTGACACTTCTCCCTTATTAGGTAAGGCTTTCCATGCTTTTATAGCTGCGACATTAATCTGGTCATACACTTGTGCAGGGAGTTCAGTCTGATTATTTGCCCACTGTCCTTGTCCCATGAGCATATCAAAATTCCAGGCTGGTTGATTGATAGGGGGCGCAGCATTAAGACGAGCCTGTGTTTGCACCAAATCAGCATAAATTGATTTCCAATCCAAATATTGTCCCATTGTCAGACAAGCTTTTACAGTACTCATCCAATCATTAGGAGTCATGGCGGCCATCGCCAGACGCTCCAATTGTGCTTGTGTAAAAGCAGCATTTACACCATAAGTTTTTGCTGACTCTGCTAAATTTTTTAATTGTTTAAAATCCAATGGCTCATAAAATCTCTGACCTTGAGGGTTAGCAAATACTGGAAGGGCCAAAGAGGCAGATGAAGCCTCCTTCCATGTCTGAGGACAAAAGGAACATTTAGGCACCGCCTCCACATAGGGAGGGGGCACCGCGGACGGTGCCGTAGGGCAGGGCAAAGAAGGCTCCTCCCATTTGGGCGGAGTTTTCTTGTCTCCTTCCTGTTTTTCCTCTGGTCCGTTTCCTTTTCCGGGCAAAGAAGGCTCCTCCCATTTGGGCGGAGCTCCCTTGTCTCCTTCCTGTTTTTTTCTTAAACCTTTTCCTTTTTCGCCGCCATCTTTTTTCTTTGTCTTAGAAAGGGCTTTCATTTTGTTTAACAATGAAGCCTCCATCTCATTTAACAGTGTCTTAACCCCTTTTCTCATTTCTTCTAGTTCTTGTTCAGAATCACTAAAGCAGCTCTTTTCGGAATCACTAGAGCGACTTTCTCCTGTATTACTCTCACTACCACTTTTGACCTTCTGTAACTCTTCTTTTAAGTCTGGATAAAGCACTGGATAAGGCTGTCCTCTTTTTTTTCCCCCTTTTTTCCGCTCATGGATGACCTTTCAGAACGTGCTTCCTTTACTGCCTCTAATGCCTCAGTAGAGGCTTGTACAGCCTCTCGGCAATCTTCGTCTTCCAAACAACTACGTATCATTTTCCAAACTCTCCTCACTCCTCCCTTTAAGATTTTTTGTTCCCAAGCAAAATCTAAATCTTTTCCCAATTTATCCCAACTTGGAATAGTTACTTTGCCTGTAGCTGCAAACCATGGAGCCACGGTATCCACTTCCTGTAAAAACTGAGCTATAATTTTATCTTTTATTTTAATTCCGCGAATGCGGAGAAGTTCTTGTAAAGCCAATTTCATTGGACAGGAAGGTGAGGCACCCATAGTTTTGTCTTTTAAATTTGTATATCCGCAACGGACACACAGATTCACTATTACCGCCTTTTCGCGGCCCTCTAATTAAATCTCTTACCGAGAACTTTAGCTCAACCTCTTTTCGAGGACTTTAACTGAACCTCTTTCCGAGGACTTTAACTTAACCTCTTTCCGAGGACTTTAACTTAAGCCTACTTACCTAGGCACTTACCGATCGATCGCCCTGACCGCCAAGAGTTCTGGAACCCCGGGACTTCACTGTCCCCGTACGGGCCACCAACTGCGCCGCGCCGACCTCGTCCAGCAAGGAAGACACGACACGACTGGTTCCTTCTCAAGGCAGTTTAATCAGGAAGTTTATTACAAGAGAGAGTTGCAAGGAATGGCCCCGAGCCCCAGGAGCAAGCCGCTTATATACCCTGTGGTTCATGCTGATAGGTCACCTCTGCAGCACCTCATTTGCATAACCGTTTTTGGGCAGTTATGGGTGTGTCTTAAAGGGCCAAGCTGTTCTCAACTGTAGCGCATGTGTAAAGCTATTGTTTACTACCAAGCTGGCTGAAAACCGGCGCCATCTTGGAATGGCGTCCTACACTCTAGTTCTTCTGCTTCTTCCCTATATCTATCCAAACTTCAATCATATGTTTCTTTATCATTAACAGCATCTATTTCTCTTTCCCTTAACTATCCATTTTTCTTTTTTCTGGGGCTCTCTGTAAACCCCAGCCGGTTCAGAAAACACAGGCTCAGTAGTATAATTACTGTCCCTGAACGTGGTCACATCATATAGTCCCAAAAATTTCTTTAAGGAACAGTTCATGTACAATTTCATCTTGTTCCTAGTTGACTTGAATTTAGTGAAGCTGAGTCAGGGGCAATAGCCTTTAGGACACTCAAAGGCTTCCACCTCAGGGCCCTTAGATTCAGCCCTCTTCCTTATCAGGTGGCTACAAAGAGGGTAGGCTCCCATGGAGGCATTTGCCTGGAGCCCATTTACAGGAATAGAGGAAGCTTTAGAGAGGAAAAGAAAAGTTTAACATACAAAGAATAGTAGGCCCATTTGTAGAGCAGTTATTGCCAGATGTCTTCTGCATAGGTAGCATGCCAGAGGCTAGAACTGTGTCGAGCAGCCATCTGCGCAGCCATGCCTTTCCCAGCAAAGTTCTTCCTTTCTTGGATTGCTATTGTCAAGTATTTTTGTCACTGTGCTGAGAAAAGCCACTAATGCAGTCACTTTAACATGAATCACTTACTGAAGATCCCTCTTCTCAATTCTTATGCACTGTAAACAGACTGTTCCTTCCTCTTGAAACAATAACTGAAACCAATACTGAAAGAGATACTTTAAGATTATACAAGTATTTTCTCAAATACTAATCTATACATTTAATATATTCTGGTATATTTTACTGAAAGGATGATTATTTGCCCAGTGGTGAGTTTGTATATTCTTCATTTATTCTATATTCACTAATTATAGTGATATAGTATCTTTAATGTACAACTATATAATGTGAATTGAATATGAAGTATATTTCCATGTAAAGTATGTCTAGTATTACTATTATTAAATACTAAAAGGAAAAAAGTATATAATATTTTATACCATAAGGAAATGTTTCTTTATTTACTAGTTGACTGTTTATTTTAGGAGTTATAATACAATATTTTCACACCAACTCGTTGATGCTTTAGTCAGTTGTTACTCATCCAGGAGGCCTTTTGTCTTTTTAATCCAATTCCATTTTCAAGCACTTTCTTCCTTGAATTGCAATATCTCTATAATTATTTTCATGTCAGTTATGAAATGAAACATCATCATAAGGATCTTTGCTTGATTTTATTGTAAAATAATATTTAAAGACTAAGACCTGGATATTAGATTTTCTAGTTGCAAACTAGGATGGTACTGCTTACAGATCCTTTCAGTGAACTGATCGGTGAGATATATGTGTGAATGCATGGATTAATACTATGCAGATATTTTTTTCTTTTGAATAAACTGTATGCTTCATGTCCAAATTTAACCAATTCTTTTAAAGTTTGATTTAAGTTTTCCTTTTTTTATTTTTCTTAGAATTCAACCTTCAACCTCGGTTTCCTTAGCTAGAATAAATACTTCACTTTTTAAAAAAATCTCATAATTCATTACAGGAATCATTGATTTATTTCCCTCTGGATTATGTCAACCTCTTTTTCTAGATTAGAGTTGTTACTGGGTTTTAAGTGCCCTGTGAGCAGAACTAAATTTCAATGGCTTTTACAAAGGCCTTTTTTGTTGAAAATATTTTTTAAAATAATATATTCTGGTCAGTTTCCCCTCCCTCATCTCTTCCTAGATTCTCTTCTCTTCCCAACCCATCTAACTTTACACCTTTTTTCTCTCTTCCTTTAGGAAACAGACAAAAACAAACCTACCATAATTGAAAAAAAAATAGCACGAGAAATACACACACACGCACATCAAAACAGAAAATGGGAACATAATGTACAAGCAAAAGACCATTAAGTTAAAAACAAAACAAAACTCTGAGTTTGTTTTTGTTGGTCTTCTACTGCTGGCCATGGGGCCTCCCCGTAAGAACAGTTTATTTGGAGAAGGGGACCCAAGCTCTAACCAAGAAAGTATCTCCAATTGACAACCACTTACAAAGGAAAACAGGTTTCTCCACTGAAGTCTTGCTGGGTATAAAAAACTAAGGACTTTTAATAGTCATTTGCTTGTAGGATCAACAACTGAGACATCTTTTCTGAGGACTTGCCCATTTCAAAACAGGTAATTAATTTGTGAACAAAAATTAATTTTCAAAAACATTTTCATACTTTCTGTTAAACAACTGATCAAGAACAAAATTAGCAGAGAACATGCAGCAGTGTACACAGCACTGAAGGTGTGAATGCAGGTAGATTTCTTCCTTCACCCCTTAGAGCCCTTTCACAGGGAGGCCTCAGGGATCTCCCAGTACTATAAATTAATTAGACCATTTAAGAAGCATCTTAAAATGATACCTTATGAAGTTTCAAAAGCTACTAGGAGTGCATTAACATGAACTCTGTAAGGAACTAGTCAAGTATTATATACATTCTACAAATAAGGTCATAATATTTGTTTGTTTTTAATTAAGAGAAATAACCAGCTTGGCCTCTTTCTCCCCTGGTGAGGGTTGTTTTCCTCTAAAGCACATTTGTTAGGCCCCTTGATATTCCTTTTCTTTAGGCATATACTGTATTGGAAACCCAGTTGCCTTATTATCATGTGTGGTTAGCATAGTTTTGAACAAGTTCATGTTTAGATGTGTGTGTTTGTGTATGTGTGGGGGGGTGCCCATGCACACACAGGCATGCATTTGTGTACCAGATAAACAAATCTTTCTGATATGAGCCCTTAGGATTGACTTTATGACATCATGAAAGTAAGGCAGTCACTCTACCCTTCATTGCTGCAGCCTTGGATAAATAAAATTCTATTCTAGCTCTATTTTCATTTTGTCTACAAGGAACTAGGAAACTATATCATACGATCACTTTTCACCTTCAAAATTCCTTCAGCATCCAAACATGTTTATTGTCTTGTGAGTCTAGTCTCTTTCTTGTATCTTTTCCTGACATGAAACCGATGCTGATGATGGGGAGTTTGGTAATTCCATAGTGGCAGAAAATGGTTGGTTTGCTTTTTTGTTCTTTGCATCTTCTTCTCAGATATGAGATTATTTGAATACCTTAAATCCTTGAGAACCAATTCTGACCTCTGAAGGTCCACTTCATCTGTCAGCAACCACAATAAACCTGCCTCCATGCAGATAAGATCTTTCTTTCCAGGAATATCTATAACAATGAGTTCAGTCAACTCACCAGGTAAACATGGTAATGGCCTAAAGACAATACCCCTTGTTAACACAATGTGTTCATTGGTGGTATAAAGAAGGGAGTTTTCATGGAGGTCTGGTCTCTTTATTTTATATACATTCATAAAGTAAGTGACACAGCTGGTGGTATGAATGAGCCATGCTTTAGGCATGGGCATGATCTTCATGGAAGTAGTAGGAGGGAGTAGTGTAAGATAAAGAACATTGTCTTGCCGTATGAGATGTCTTGAAATCCATCTCAGGAAGTGTGTGCTACCTATAAAAATGTTCTACATTCTTAGGTAGTGATGGTCATTGTTATATTTTACTTTCTTTTGCTGTGGTAAGACATTGATCAAAACCAACTTGGGGATAGAAAAGGATTCTAGCCTATAATTAGTCATTGAAGCAAGGCAGAGCAAGAATTCAAGGCAGGAACCTAGAGGCAAGCCGTGAAGCAGAGGACTCAGAGAAATGCTACTTATTGGCTTGCTCTCCATGGCTTGTTCATCTTACTTCCTTACACAACCCAGGACCACTCGTTCAGGATGGCACTGCCCAGTACGGGCTGGGCCTTTCCACATCAATCATAAATCAAGAACAAGCCCCTTAGACATATCCACCAAACAATCTGATAGACGCAATTCCTCAATTGAGGTTCCCTTTTCCCAGGCAACTCTAGCTTGTGTCAAGTTGGCCAAAAGTAACCCAGATAAGGAACTCAATGCAAGTATAAAACCTCATAGAACTCTATAAGAAAGATGAATCGATTTTACCCTGTTAATTTTTAAAAATATACAAGTATGGGCAATGAAATGTTTCAGGATATGATAAAATACAGTCCAGCATTATTATAGCTAAAATATTGTTATAATCTCATTTTCTCTGATTGCCTTGTTTACTTCTAGGGGAATAGTCAACAAATTCAGTCCTGGAAAACATATTCGTATCCATCAGCTGAGAAAAGACATTTTACAAAATATTCAAGTGCTTTATAGACCTTTATGTGGGCTGTGCTTGAGTTCTGCCTGGCTGACAAATGCCCCAGCTAGCCAAGCTTCTCAACCCCACAGTAGGCATTGTTCTCTTTTCCAGTTTGAAGCACTGCCACCTTCTTTAGCCACACAGTTGATACCCTAAAATCCTACACCAAGCCTCATGTTGCCTCCACCAAAGACAAAACATTTATGTTTGATTGTCTTCACCTGTGCCTCCCAGTTGGCATCCTAATAGTGATTTTTAACTTGGTTTTTTGGTCTCTGTTTACAAAAGACCACTATCCCGTTAGGATCTTTTCTTCTTAATAAGCTATGTTGCTTTCAGTGCACACAAGGAGGTCAGGTATCACACAGATATCTAAATTATAGGTGGGGGGTGCCACAGGAACATGCGGCAGATCATCTTGTTGTGGGGGCTGGGGGTTGGGGAGGGAGTCAACACTACAAAGGAGAGGACTCAGCAATGGTCCAGATTGGACCTTTGTGTGTCAGGATGTATTTCAGTTTATAGGTGCTAGTCCAAGCAGTTTTGTAGATAGTTTTATCATATGAAAATAAAACCGTGAAGATGAATAAGAGACCTAAATGTTTTCTTTTGTAGAAACCTAAATTGAAGACAACACAAAAATAAAGCAGACAGAAACTATCAAGAAGGACCTAGCATCCCTCTTATTCATAATGAATGAACTTACTCCAAAAGACATGCTCCTCCCAGGGAGTGTGAGAGGCTTGCCTGTGTTAATGACAAGGACTGGGGGCTAGTTGTATGTAAGATAAAAGACTTCTTTAGTTCAGTAGGAGAACAATATGGGTAGAGGGGAAGTTTCCAAGAGGAGTGGTGCACTTCTGGGGGGAAGGTATTAGGAGAACACACAATTGCTGTCTTCTCTCAGTGAGACTTCTCTCAGGTTGGCACACAGTTTCATCTCTCAAATCAATTTGATGTCTAAGCCTCTGTTATCCTTCAGTCTCCTGAAACTCCATGTGCATTTGTTGTTAATTTTAATAGCTTAAGGTTTTCTTCTTCTTCTTCTTCAATTATTGTTGACTGCAGGAGTGGGACAGAAGTGTGCTATATTCCACTGCTTCTCAAATTGTTACCATGTAAATCACCAGGGCATACTGATCAAATGCACACTCTGTCCCAGCAGGTCTGGGGTGCACCCTGAGAACCTGCATTTCTAACAAATATCTGGCAATTCTAGCGCTGCCACTTGGTACAGGTTGAAAAATACTGGTTCAGCTTTAGATGGACCCATTTATGAGAAAAGTATCTTGCCCCTGTTTCTGGTGGATTAAGGTTAGCCACATTCCTGTGATAAACTTCACAAAGTCTTTCCCTGTTTGGATGAAGCTGCTTCACTTTGCCTCACTGACAACAGCAGGGGGAAAAAAAAAAGATCAGAGAAAGATCCATGTGGGGAAACAACCTTTTCCTTTCTCTTCTGCTGCAAAACAGCTGATCGCTGACTTGAAATGCAAATATAATGATTTCCCCAAATGGCAATATGTAAATGAATTATATCATCAGCAAACTGAACTACAAGCATGAAAAGGCTTTTTTTCTGAAAAGTACTATTAAAGAAATTTTAGGACACCTAATTGCTCTTCCTTTTATATCCCACCTACTTTGCACAGCACAGCTAAACCTCCCTCCCTGGTGAACCATGCTCACATCTATAATACCCACTCACTCTGTTGATTTAGGGATGCAATCCTATACTGAATTTTTACCATAATTTACATACCTTGTGCATTCATCTTGCCTTTCCAGAAAATATTAAGCTCTCAAAAGAGCAGGGATAGTAATACCAGAAACAACTATATTAACAGATATCAAACATTCATGATGGCCAGACACTGTGCCTAGATTTGGGCTTGGTTTAGGGTAGCAGGAAAGTCGCCTAACAGGTAAGCTCTCCTGCCTCTCTTGAAAAGGATGCAGCCAGGGGCTAGAGCACAGCCAATCACAGGCTAACGGAGTATTACAGAGCCTGACAAAAGACAAAGAGAGCAGAGGCAAGTAGAGTGGAGTCTTACTAAAAAAGTGCTTACCTGTCAACTTCTATTTGACTACTTTCGTTTCTCTAGTTCTCATTACTAACGGCTTAAAATTCCAGCAGCCATCTTGGACTAGCAGGTAACCTTGAAGATAAAGGTCATACACCTGTGCAGGTCCCTGGTGGTGAATGCTTTTTATTACCAGTACTCAGGAGGCAGAGGCAGGTGGCTTTCTGTGAGTTCCAGGCCAGCCTGGTCTACAGAGCTAATTCCAGGACAGGAGCAAAAAATAAATAAATAAATTTTAAAAACGTCATACACCTGTGTAGTAAAGCCCCAAAGTAAGAAATGCCTGCATGTTAATGATGTTGAAGCAGCCGTCTTGCTTTTGAGATTTTCCGTCTTCCAATCTGGTTTTATTTCATCTGATATTCATGTCATCACTAATAAGAAGTGTTGCGTAAATCCACGCTCACAGAACTGAGTTCTGGCAACCGTAGCGCCTAACTTATGGCGTGTACACAGCAAGCCCAACTTAGTTCACTATGAGAATGAACATATATTTTGTACTAAGATAACTCTTCATGGGATTTTCTTGCATGGTCCACTTCAGGAGATAAAAGGCATCAACACTGACATCTCCGTAAATACTCTGAAGACGGAGGTCATTCGTTGAATGCCACAGGCATGTTCAAACATTCCTTTTCACTTCTTATTGTCCCTGGTGTCCATATTTTTCTCATTTGCAATCCATATGTATGAGGTAAGTGTTATCAACCATGTACTCATTTGTGGAGTGTATATAACAATTTATAATAAGCACAGATGAGTCAGAAGAATGGCACAACTGAGGGTGCCTCCTCTTGGAAGAGCAGAAGTGAAAAAAAGAGAAGTAAATAGTATGTTGAACAATAAGAACAAAAACCATAAAACTGTTTTATCCCCACCAGGAAACCCAGTATGTGTTTTTATTTCAGGAACAAATCCTAATGAGAGAAGGTGGGTGTGTGTGTATGTGCCGTGGGTTGGATATTGTTGAGTACTGGCTTCAGGTCACATATCATGTATGCACTCTACCATTGAGCCCCATCCTCCATCCCTGACTGAGACACTTGTGAGAAAGTTCTCCATTAGGCTTGACAATGTGCGAAGCTTCCTATGGACTTGCTTGGGCATCTGTTGTCTAACAACCTTGATTTGACAATAAATGATTTGCTTCCCCTCTTCATTTCCTTCTGCTATCATGTCACTCTCTGGGGCCCAAATGTTTCTTTACTCAAATAATATTGTACCTTTGAAAGCAAATTGGAGAAGAGAATGTGAATCTTAGCAGTTGAGCATGCGTGGGAGCTTAGGTCCATACCCAAGATGTGCGCTGATATCTAAGGAACTAGAGCATATCACATAATCCTGATATTTATTTGTTTATTGAAAATTCTGACACATTAAGCCCAATTTCAATTTTATGGAAATGTGAACTCACTCCCAGTGTCATGCCATCTAAATATAAGTAGGGATGGAAGAAGTTGGAGAGAATTGAAAGCAATAGAACAGAAAGACAATGGAGGGGCTTCTAAGGTTTTTAGCAGGATAGGAAATCTTCCTCTAATGTTTAAAAACAGGATTATGCTGGAGTTTTATTGCTATTTTATTTTCCTCATTCACCAGACTACCTAAAATCTGGATGATCGTTGGTCAAGCATTTGCTGGATACAAGAAGTGCAGAGTTGGTTGCCCCTCACTTTGCTCTAGGTCTGAAACTCATCTGCCCAGACCAGGAACAACCAATCACAGGAAGTCTCCAGAAGCTTCAGGTGGCTGGTGTTATTTATCATTGGGATTACAGTCAACAACATTTCACTTCTGATGTACATACATCTAGGACAGTGTGTCTCTAAAGGAAACTATAGTTTTCATGCTGAGGTATAAGAGTTTTACTACAATCAATGGGTATCTGAATTCAAACAACTGCACATTGAAAAGTTCTAAAAATTTACATCTGCACTAAATTAGTGTAGCTTTATTTTCTTATAGTTATATTCTTATTATTTCTTAAATTCTATAGCATAACAGCAATATAGCATAACATAGCATTTATACTGCAAATAATCTAGAGATGATTTGAGATATGTAGAATATGTATAATTCACATGCAAAATTCTACACCATTATGTGTAATGGGCTTGAATATTGGTCAACTGTGGTATTTTGGGGAATCCTGGAACCAGGATTCTGGGACTCTGAGGGAATCTGCACTGTAAGTCAGGTTGACAAAGATCTGATCACTTCCAAAGAGGTTGATTTTTCACTATTCTCTGTTTAATTATGCAATCAGAAATAAGTGTATTATTGTTCTGTGTGTGTGTGTGTGTGTGTGTGTGTGTGTGTGTGTGTGTGTGTGTGTGTGTCAGAGAGGGAGAGAGAGAGAGAGACAGACAGAGAGAGAGAAAGAGAATTGCCTAGAAGCAGAACTTGAGACAGAGGTCCAGCACAAGGTGATGAACTGAGAAAGAGTTCTTAGAAGACAAGAAGTGAGGGAGCCAAGTTAAAATCAGAAAGAAAATATTAGCAATCTTGTGGTTGCCCTAGGGACTGGCACCTTGATCCCACAGGGATTATCATGATTTGTAAAGATCCTACCTGGGACCTCAGTGGCAAGCAACTCCAATAGAGGTAACCTATTCCTGACATCAGGGTTTTTGTCAACCTGTAGTGTCTAGTAGAAGCATCACTGCCCTGTTATAGGGCAAGTCCATTTCAACTCTCTTTATATGTGTATACGTTTATATTTTAGAAAGCTTCTACAGTAATCATTTTTCATATCATTTTTCAGGTATCCAGTTTTAGTTATTGCCCAATATTCCCTTCTTTACCCTATCCTCCCATTCCCAGACTCCATTTAATCCTTCCTCTTCCATTATTTCCTATTCCTCCCCATTGTGTCACTGCATTCTGCCGCTTACTAATTTACGGACATCTGCGGGTATTCCAACTGAAACACACATGTATATGTAAATATTCAAAGGAAACATCCCCCAAATAGTACAGGCTATTACCATTCTGTTGCCCTCCTAGAACTTGGTAGTAAGACCCTATAGCTGAGACTTCACACACTTCAGTTATAGAACATGGAGAAACTGATTTAGAAGCTTCACCCCAACTGTCTAGCCTTCACAGAGTTGTAAGGGCTTATCCAGCTGAGAATTTTGTAAACTACAATGACTGTCCTAGCAAGACATATGCACAGGTTCAATAGTGGCATGAACATCATGGGAGTAACCAACCACATTCTTATTGTGTTTCAGTCTCACTCTATAAGATGGAATCTATTCTTGGAATCATTACTGGGGCAAAGAACCTGTGGATAGACAAGTCATTTACCCTAGGGAAGGATTTATTACTATCCTTTTACTAATTGGACACAATATTAAATTGACTTGTAATGATTTCTCATTGATGCTTCTCCCAAACCTTATCAGAGAAGCTTCTTTTGTAATAGATGGTAGTTAATATGAAAAAAAAAAACCCAACTGGTTTTCAAGTGGAAAACATCAAGTGGAACGTCATACACACACACACACACACACACACACACACACACACACACACACACACACCTCCAAAGGCTCAGGGGACATTGAAAGGCTCATTGTGGGATCCATTGAGTAGAAAGGCTTTAAGAGCCAGAAGTAGCTGTTGACTACAAAGACACAGGGTTTGCTAGACCCAACTTGGCATATGCATATATGAACTCACAATGAATGTGACAGCAACCTGTCCAAGCTCAAGACAGATGAAATTCCAACATGGAGAAGAGGAAATGGACACAAAGTCCCACCTCTAGTTAAGAAGCTATTGGTAACTGATAGATACTGGGAGAGACAGAACTACTTACTTTAAAGGTGGAACCTATGGTAGGTCCAACATGCTACAGTGATGGTCACACACCCAAGAGCATATACACATCACTAACTGGACTTTATGGTTATTTTTACTTTTTAAATGAATTAGGACACCAAGTTGGGTATGATTGGAATGGGGAGAGAAATCTGGGTAGTGATGAGAGGGGCTTATATGCTCAAAATATAATGTAAAAAAACTCAAAGAATAAAAATATTTTTAATACGGGGTCACACACAGAATGCTTATTCCCTGTCACTGGGGCTCAACAGGGAAGTGAACTCTGGGAAGGCTCCCTGCAGGGGAGTACAGTGTAGGAGACACCAGGTGAGGGCAGATGGCCCCCTGAGTGGAGTTTGGAACCGATTCATGGCTAGTATAAATTCAATGCCTTGGGTGAAGTACCTTGAGGGTCTTATAACCCAATTCAGACTATTTTCCATCTCTACCTTTGAAAGTATTTTTTTAAAGCAGTCCATGTGGTCTGTTGTACTCCTGAGTTATAGCTACTAACTATATCCAAGGACCCTGCTACCCTTCTCCACCTACAGAACAGAGTCATAACCATCTGCAGAAGGCAGCTCATAGGCTGCAGATGAGCAAGGCTATGAGCAAGGGCAACTGAGATGTACATCATTACAAGCAATACTTACAGAAGCTGGAGTGTGGGTGCCCTGGCAATGTACCAACTTGCTGGAGATGGTCCAAAGGCATTCACCACACTTTTTCTTGTTTTCACCCAAGAACTTTTCTTATTGCCTCTGATTTTAGGGATTTTTGCACAATTTCTTTCTTCTTCTTTAGAAAATGATTGTATTATGCTTTCTGTAACTGATCCAAATTATAAATGAGCACTGACTTATCTGGAAAGAATAGAGCTTTGAATTTGTGATCAAAACGCAATAATTCAAACATAGAACCCCTCAGCCCTACCTCATTTGTTGCACACATGATAACCATGATTTTTCTGTCTACGTTTTTTTTCTGTTTCTATTAGCTGTTCTATAAATATCAAGAACTTTCATATCCATCTCAGTATTTTTAGCATCTGGCATACATTCTTCCTGGAGCACACATCTAACAAATTCTAAAGAATAACTGAATGAGTATTAGGGATAGCTGTGGAGGCAGGATTTTTTTTTTCCTGCAAGAATGGAAAGCTTAAAAATTCACGAGTGGGCCAGGCAGGTAATACAAACGTATCAAAGAAATAACTTATACAAGTAAATGAAATAAACGAAGTAACACACACACACACACACACACACACACACACACACACGAAATCATGTCAGTGCATGGATGTAGAGAGCATGAAGTAGAAGGTGAGCATAGAAGTACAGAGAGTATTTAGAATGTGAAAAGTGAGAAAGTGAGATAATGAAGCATAACAGAAGGGTATATATTATCAAAGCACATCTTATGAATGTATGGAAATGTTATAATGGAACCTTCCTTACGTTGTACAATTTATAAAGTTAGCAGGTTTTAGTGCCCTACACCTATAATCCCAGCACAAGGGAGACTGAGCTACGAGAATTGCTGCAAGGTCCAGGTCAGCCTGGGTTACATGGTGAGTTCAAGGCAACATGTGGTACATGACACCTTGGGCTATGTGGTAAGTTCTAGGCTCTATAAATAAGTAAATTACTTGATTACTTAATTAATTTTAAAGATCAACAAATCAGACAAAAGACAGATGGGACCCTGGAAAGAGAAAAGGAAGCAGCACGCACTGACAGGGAGGGGACAGTGAGACAGGTGATGGGATGTATTTAGTACAGTGTGCTTTGCCCCCGATATCATTGTTTCCTGCCGAAGAACTCTTTAAAAAAATCATAGAATGGAGTTATCAGAGTTATCTCAGCTCCTGGGCCAGAAAACTAGTCATTTACCTAGAAACTTCTGGAAATCACTAGCTAAGAGCTTAAGGTAGCAATTGAGTGTGTTCCAAAGCTAGGAAGAAACACCCAGGAGGTGAGATGTAGCATGGGAATGATTATAGTAGAAATATAGACGAATAATGTCAGTATAAAGCCCCAAGCACATACAGTTATCTGTAAATGTACCCCATCCAAACAAAAGATAACCAACAGGGTGTGCCTTACATGCCTTCTCTTTCCTCCTAAGTTACTCCCTGGTGCTCTGTTTATAACCTGGGAAATCCTCTCCAAAGACATTAGCTACATAATTAAGCATCAATCTTTAATCCCATGATAGGAATTACACTGAGCGGGAGTGGACCAGTGCAAATGTGGAGACTGAGTGACCATTACAGGTGAGGTGAGTATCACACTTACCTGCTCCAACTATAGATGATGTCCTTTCCATCTTCTCGGACCTGACTTGTCATCCCACATAAGGTGATCATGTAGCGGGTGCTTGCTGCCATTGTACGTTATATTCTACAGGCTTTATTTGGAAATGACGGGCACTGGGAACAATTACAAATTAGACTGGGTATTTGAACTCTACCTGGAAGCAAAGATCTATAAAGTTATTGCTCTGGACTGGGGCATTGGGTGAGGTGGCTATAGTTGCCAGGTTGTCACTAGCTGGGGCATATTGTTGACGGATAGTAGGTAATTTCTGCATTAGAAAAAACAAATGAAATAATTTAAATATTGGTCTAGTGCAGAAGTAAATTATAGTTTTTTTTGTGTTAATGCAGCAGTAATTGAATGACACAACGAATGACACTGTGCATTTTCTAATAGCTTATTCCTGCTTAGTAAGCCAGACATGAGTCAACGTTGAGATCAGAATCATTGCAGTTGATCAGGTCTGCATCCGATCATTTAAACCAGGTTGACAAGGCACCCCTTTAGTTCTTAAAGTAATTCCAAATGTAACCATTTAGGATGCCCATCCCAGAGATTCCACACCAGAGCACAATGCATCCTGAGCTTTTGGAGAAGTCAAGGGCAATATGATACATAGGAGCATGAAGCATTTTGATTATTTTGTGTGGACCCAACTGGGTTCTTCCTACGAAAGACTGCAAATGGAATTTAAAAGACAAAACCAAACAAAAAAGGTCTAAGACAAGTTTTAAAATTCAAGAATGTGAGTTCCTACATGTTCATCTAGGAAATTTGTTAGGGGGTCACAAGTTTAGAAGAAAGAGATTTCTAGCCATACAGCAAATTAGCTAGCATCTTCATTTCCACAAGGACTCTACAAATACCGTGTGCAAAAAAAAAAATTGGTTCATTAGTGTGATCAAGGGAGCCACCTTTTGGTTATTGCTGACAATTACACCTTAGCTAATTGTTACTTGGTTTTCTTTCTTTGTGGCTGGAGGCAGCCCTATTAAACCCACAATCCTCTACAGAATCAATAAAGAAGACAAGTCTTTGGGTTTCTAGAAGTAGAACAAGATCCGAGTCTTGAATTTTTATCCAGTTCCGTCACACACAGAAGTTTGTGGATTGTGGCTAATTAATCTGTCCCACAGATTTTTCTCATTCTGAGAAATTATTTGATGAAGAAAATTTAAAATCTTGATTGTTCCATTTTTTTGATATCTCAATGATAAAAGAAAACCAAAAAAATACACTTATCCACGGTTCCTGTTTCTCTGGTTCCAGTTACCACCAGTCAACTCTAATTCAAAACTAATAATTGGTAAATTGCAGCAACAAAAGACAATTGGTATGTTTTAAACTGCATTTGATCTTGAGTGTGGTGAAATGTTGTGCCATCTTGTTCTATCCTGTTTGGTAATTATCAGATCATCAACAGTTGAATCACATCTTTGCCCAGTGTATGTGCTACCAGCCTGGTAATTATCAGATTTACTCTTGCAGTACTGTAGAACTTGTATTGAAGGAACCACTTTAAAGACAGAGAAACCATTTCTATATACTTTTTATTATAGTATGTTTTTATAGTTATTTCATCTTATTATTAGTGTACTGATAATATCTTACTACACCTAATCTATAAGTATAATAACAGATAGGTATGAGTAGGAAAACAAGGTTTGATACTATTCTCGAGTATTAGAACACAGCCCATATGGATAAGTGGTAACAACTATATTGCAAGAAATGGAAATAATTTAAACATTGATCTAATGAAGAAGTGATATTTCATGTTGTTTTAAGGCATCACTAATTATTCAATAAATGCTCATGGAAAAATCAGTATATTATTCTCAGAATTGTAGTTTACCAAGTACTCATGCAGACTATCATTTCTATTCACCTGAAGAATAGGTAAAAAAACTAATATGTTCTTACAGGAAAGGCAGGTCTTACCTCTCAGGTTTTGGCTAACATTCGGTTGACTGAAAAGGGGCACAAAGGAACTTTCAAAGTGGATGTAAATGTTCTACCAGGGTTATTGTCATAACTATTGAAAGGGTTTGAATTTAACACTCAGAAGCTTCACGTCACTCTTAGACAAGATGAATGGTTAAGTTATCTGGTGCCAGAATTGCAGACTTGCTCTGTCATTGAAGTAGCTCCTCAAGTTTCTTAAAGAAAAGTCACCAGAATCCCAGACTGGGGCAAATTTTGGTCCATATATGAATCAGAAGTTGTTCCAAACAGCAGGGAAGCCAGTGCACAGGACTTGATCATTTCTGGATAAGTCTATGAAAAGAAGTCATCAATAATAACTATAATTTTAGGGAACCATTGAAAGTAGCAAGTTGGCTAACTGCAGTGGCTCTCAGCCCTGGTAGCACTACAATCACAAGAAACACTTTAGACAAGACCAGTTTTAGAGCCCCACTCACAGAAATTCTGGTGTACAGGTCTACAAGCAGTCCAAGTAATTCTAGTACACACAAGGATTCATGTAGAATACTCCTCAAAACCTAACCACAGAAACATCAGCAGCAAACAATATGTGTTTGTACTGTTTGTGTGTACACACATTCATGTATGTATGTGCACAAATAGATGGGCACAAAAGCTCTTATTGTGTCATTAGAAATATTTTTAGTACAAACTTTTAGAAACCTTAAATCATCTGAATCAGAAATTTGGAGTGGGGCCAGCCATCTGCACCTCAACAAGTCATCTTGGTGATTCTAGTGCAGTGTGCAGTTTTTCCATTGACTTAGAAATGTTCTTTTGTGGGCATTTTATTTCTCTACTTGGTTCTACAATACCATGTTCTTAAAGATTCCTTTTAATGCCAGTATTGATGTTTTTCTTAAGCGTAGATGTCAGCATGGATGTGATATGAATATCTCCATGTTCCATAGCTCTTCCTCCTTTTCTCGAATCCTCTAAATGGTCATCTCCCTGCAGCTCATTGCTTTCCTTTCTTTCCCTGTGCATTTTGTGCTGAATTGGCTTTTAACAGTATCTTTCCTCTCCTTGATATCCCCTCATTGTGCTGCAAGGTTTCGCATTCATTTTCCAGCAGCAGTTGGCTAAGCCAAGTGAGAAACCTCATGCTCTTTATTTGTTCTTCCAGCCTGCTCCAGCTGGCACCTCATCAGTCAGTGTGGATGGGAAATGGCCTCAATCTTTCCAGCTATTGTTAACGAAGATTATATCCAGGAGAAATATATCATCTGTCATCTCTGATTTATTTTATCTTCTCACACTGGTGATTTGCTAGTTATTTCAGCTGCCCAATGCAATTATTCAAAAGCTTCAAGGTTGTTTATTTTGTAAACAAGAGTTTCCTCTAGGTCTTTGTGAATTTTATAATAAACTTGATCATCTAGATGGTCCTTGCAGTTAAGTATTGCCTTTGGTCCTGGTCTGCCTGTAGTCACTGCTCCAGGCTTCTCTTCAAGCTTGTCTTTTATCCCCTTTAACCTTCCAGAAGGTTAGACTTCACCCACTCTTTAGTGAGAATTTCCTTTTTAGGTTAATTAATTTTCTTCACAATAAAAATTTCTGAAAATTCCTTTTACATATTTATATTACTTTCCTGGACTTTTGCTTTCCAATATTTCATTCTGTTTCATACAGTTATTTTTTTTGTGTTTTATATCCCATAGTTCCTAATATTCAAAAATAAAATATAAATATACTTTCTATAATACTTTATTCATTATTCATGGGTCAAAACTTAATCTCTTCTTTTGAGAAATTTATATCCAATTCCAACCCTTTCAGACAAAAGCTCTTTGATGTTTTCATGCTCTTTTTATATTTACAAAGTTAAGGGTATTTTTAAAGTTCTGTAAAATACTGTGCTATCAATTGTTATCTTTTCTTCAGAGAAAAGAATATTCTTAAGATCATGGCCGATGAATATAGTTTCAGTTAACTATCATTAGTTATTGGTTCAAGAGACCATTTCATGAAAATCATACCTGGCCTAGCAGAGAATGCAGCTTACAGAATCCACCATCTGTTGTTTCTGGCCTCTGTGGAGAGACACATCTTGCCACCAAATGCATGATGTCTCTTCTTTCTTTATGAGTTGCTGTCCCTTAGCTTTCAGAGATCTAAACAGTCTCTCCTGATAGATGTAAAACACCTTTTAGTTTCTAGCTTGGTTTCTACATTCTATAATGGCTTCTCAGCTTTCCCTACTCTGTATTGTTCTCATTCACTTCATTGCACAGAGCTCACTTCTAGGACTCCTGTGTTCTCAATGAAATTTTTCCTCATAGACTACAAAATAATTGTCTTCTAAAACAGGAGCCAGAAACATGTAGCTGAAGGACCAACTGACAAGCTATTTTCTGTAGGTAAAATTATACTAGGAAGTAGCTGTCTCCATCCATTTAAATATTGTTCATGACTGCTCTCAAGCTAGAAAGCCAGAGTTCTATAGTCATGAAAGAGACCATGTGACTGGAGGAGAATAGTTACTGCCTGTCTCTGTATGCATGCAATTTGCAGACATCTCCTCTAAAATTTTATCAATGGTAAGTACAACTCTTGGCACTAATGACAAAAGTTACAAGTGACCTTGAAAAGTCATTCTTGGGTTCAGTTTCTTTACTTTGTCTTCAGGCATTGGTCATTTCCTCCCTAGATTCAACGACAGGATGTCCATCGAGAAACAGTTTGTTCTTGTTCTCATCGAAAGCCTAACAAAACTTTCTCTCTTTAAGGTATCAAAGCCCCATTTCCTCTAGGGAAACAAACCCAGGCTTTATCTGTGGGCAACAGTGACATGCTTAAAATAACAGCTCACATTATTAGGTGGACAGCAAAGAGAATGAGAATTTAAACCGTGTAATTAATAATTTTCCACATGTTGCATCTTTCAAAGCACCTTTTGTTCTGAGGATATATAAAAAGATACTAAGAAAGTTCTGATACAAAAAAAAATGAAATACAAAAGGTTCCAAAATATCTAAGTGAAATATAATGTATTCATAATGCAGTGTATTATAAAAATGGTTTTAATTCTCTGAGCCCTCCTGACGCTCACACTCTCCAAAGTGTTTAGCATTTATTCATGCTAACATGTAAATGATTAATAGAAAAATATTTTTCTTCTTAATGGATTTCCTTGTTTTAAGTTTATAGAGGTTTAGGCTTTAAGTTGATAAGTTAATTGGTTGGAGTTGCAATAATGGAGTACCACAGACTAGGTAAATTAAGCAACAGATATTTACTTTCTCAGTGCTATAGGTTAAGACCATGGCAGCAAGATTGATTATCTCCAACCTGTCTCTTTTCCACTTGGTAGATGACAGCTTCTTCTGTCCTCATGTGCTCATCCCTCTGTAAAGGTCTGTGCACCTTCTTGTAAGAATTCCAGTCATATAAGATTAGAGCCCAACCTAATATCTCATTTTAACATATTTTAACATCCTAGCTCCAAGTACAATTGCATTCTGTGGTAGTAGAGGTTAAAGGTTCGGATTATGAATGGAGGGGGGCACAATTTGGCCCCAAACATTTAGTGAAAACCATTCAGAAAAAAAAATTAAGGACAGAAGAAAACCTCTGAGAATGCTCTGCAAGGCCAAAGGCAATCAACATGGGGAATGAACACGGGTACTAGAGACCTCTCCTGCTCAATATAGTCCTTAAGGGCCTGACCAGCACAGTGCTTTGTTATTTGGGAGTTCCTACTATTCCTACCGTCAGAACTCTTATAGGTTAACAGTGAAATAAGAGACAGAGCAGGGGTTTCAACTACTCTAAGCTACTGCATCAGAATATAAAGGCCATATTCTTATTTCTAGAAAAGGCTAACAAGAATTGAAATCCACACAGAGCAAAGTAATTAGAGGCTGCTCCTGAATCTTACCCATGAGCAAAATGTGAAGCTTGGAAGAACTCTGCAGATAGTAAGTAAAGTCAGATGGGAAACAGCATCAGAATATAATTTGCAGGAACATCAAAAGCACAACGTTCTCATGAGTACTAACAGTGTGCATGACTGCCTGCCATGGCAGCATCCAGAAATGACACGGTGGTAACACTGGGTTGAAGTAGAGTGGAAATACCTGAGCCGTGAATTATCAGTAAATGAAGGAATGTCAAAATAAAGTTATTTATTAAATACAAAGCTGGTTAATACATTACAGAGTAACAAAATAGTTTTACTGCCCTACAGTACAGGACAGAACCATCCATAGCATCACAGTCTTTAGAAGTTAAGATTTAACTTCAAGAAGCTTGGCCTAATCAAAAGTAAACAGTGAATCAAAAGAGTTGTGTTATACTAAAGATGTTTTGTCTAATATGAGATCTAACTATAACATGGATTTTAAAATTTCAAACTGCATTGGTTAAATTTGTGTGTGCTAAACATACAGTTCTTTTGTAGTACTAGCCCTATTCCAAATGCTCAAAAGTTGCATGTGGCTAGTGGCTAACATATTGAACAACTCACAGATAGAACATTTACATTGCTACAAGATGTTCTGTTGGACCACACAATACTAGAAGATCAGATGAACCACAAGCAGTTTGTTAAAGAATAGTTTGCAGGAAACATACAAGTGGTTCTGG
This sequence comes from Cricetomys ansorgei, assembly GCA_026225945.1. Lineage (NCBI taxonomy): Eukaryota > Metazoa > Chordata > Mammalia > Rodentia > Nesomyidae > Cricetomys > Cricetomys ansorgei. The sequence goes on from JAMJFZ010003875.1 coordinate 35,633,628, forward strand.
GAAATTATACCTAATTGTAGGAACTGTGGTTTACAGGAATAGAGAATTTTATCAGATGACTCTGTAAACTGAGACTGTGTTATGAAATATGCAGATGGCTGCTACATTAAAGTTGTGTTTTCCCTCAGTTTCTTTACCTAAACCGCCAAATGACTGGTCCAATCTCAAAGCATCCCACTATGTGTGCAAAATGCCATGTAGTCTTAATGCTATCCACATAGGTTTCTTACTATATAAATGGCTTCCCACAGTGTCTATATCCCCAAACTAATTTTGAAAAAGTAAAATTCCTTTCAGAAATTTTAAACTGGCTCCAACAATATAATAACATGGTCCTATCCTATTTTAACTATATCCAAAGGGATATATTTGTATCCAAAAGAAACTAAATATAACCTTAAAGTTTATCATTATCCATTAAAAAATTCTCAGTGATAGTAAGAAAATGTATATGTTCTCTTTAACTGTCTAAAATCAAATTTTGTTTCCGATTTCATTGTAGAGATGTATCTTTAAGTATTTAATTTTGTGCTGGAAGGTCTTTATTTTTCTACATTCTTCTGTATGTAGAATAGATTGCAACATTTTTCTTGGTAAAGATCATAAAGGTTAAAGTGTTGTAATATTAAAGCAAATTATAATCATTAGTAACATAATTGATAAAAGCATTATAAAGCTATTAAAAATTTTATTAACTAAGTATATACATCAATGTAAAATTTTATTGTATATATACCTCTTAATGAGATAAATAATTTTCCCAGATCATATATTAGTGGGTAAATGAAATACTTCTTTTTGATGAAAACAAAACATGAGCTTGATCATGAGTTCTAATCCTCATCTATTAAAAATGTATAGTTACTATAAAAGCTTGTTTTAATAAAATACATAAAATTGTAGTATAGCATTCAATTATTTGAACATTCCTAGTATGTATCAAAATCAAAACTGCACCATCATCTATCACAAAAACTCTTGAGTTGAGTGTTCTCTGCAATGGTTAAACACTTGTCCTAGGTTCAATCCCCAGGACCCCCAAATGAAATGAAGCTGAAACCTTGTTAAGTCTGACAACTGTGACTTGATAAAAACTTCCTTCAGTTTTACTAATTATTCATGTCTTTGCAAGCCTTACTTGCAAAAGTGTTTCCAGTCCAGTCATTGTAGCTACCCAATATCTCAGTTTCTAAGGGGAATAACAAAAAAGAAAAGAAAATCAAAAACAACAACAAAAAACAAACAAACAAGATTTCTGAGCAATATGGCAAATTAGAGGCCCTTTCTGGGTGAGTAGGTGATTAGATGATTATCCTTAAGGAAGCACAATAGATCAATGAGTCATCACTAGGTCATGATGAGCAGTATCTATTTGCTCCAGGTATCTTCCCTCAAGGTCTGACATGGTACTACACTGCAGCCACTGCTGCTGACACCACCGAAGACACAGGAGACACAGCTACTGTAGTCTCATTGAGGCTATACTTAAGTTCTTCTCTGTGTACAGTGAAACACCCACAGGAGTCCCACCAGGGATTTTCAACCAAGAAGAGACTCTTAGCAGCTCCTGTCCCTGGTTCTAGCCATGGTAGCCACCAAAGCTAGATACCCCAGCTGTAGTAACCCTTACTGGCTTCACAGTAGTGAATAGGAAATAACTTTGACTGGCTTGGTAGCTGTCCCAAGTTGTCATAGTAGCCACAACTGGACCGAAAATACATCAGCCAACCAAATCAATGTAACAGACTCAACTGGGTACACTTGTGGTTGCTGGATAGAATGGTGTTTGTTTGTTTGTTTGTTTGTTTGTTTGAGACAGAGTTTCTCTGTTGTAATTCTGACTGTACTGGAATTCACTCTGTAGACCAGTCTGGCCTCAAACTCACAGCGATGCATCTGCCTCTGCCTCTCAAGTGCTGGGATTAAAGGTGTGTGCCACTCAGCTAGAATGATGTATTTTAAGAGCTGAAATATCATGGCTGCCAGCACAGACCACTGTGCACATTGAGTGTCATAACTGAAGGGAAAGAAAAGCTTTCCTTGTGGAATGTAGTCTAAAAGGAAGATACATAGCAACCTAGTATTCAGCAGGTACTGGAAAAAACACTTGAGAAAAGGATATACACATTTAAGAGTTCACAGGAAAAAGCAAATGATGTTCTGTAAACTATAAAGTAATGAGAACTCAGAAAACTCCAGACACCACAAGAACAACAAAATTGACAAGAATTAATATATGCTTTTCAATAACTGAATCAATGAACTCAGTGCCCCATTCAGAAGACACGAGCTAGAGCATTTGATTAGAAAGCAAGATATATCTTTTTTGCTACATCTAAGAAGTATAACCTTACTTTCAAAGATCTGTGCTATCTTAGGGTGGAAAGATACTACAACTGAGCCAAACCAGGAAAAAAAACAAAACAGGCATTGATATTCAAATATCTGACCAAAAAAATGCCAAAACAATTAGTTAGGATAAAGGGAAAGTTAAACTGATCAAGGGAACAACTCATCAAGAGGATATTATAATTCTAAACATACGCACCAATCACAAATGAACCCATTTTCATAAAAAATACTACCTGCTAAAAAGTCATATCTAGATTAACCCATGCATAGTAATAGTAGGTGACTTCAGTACCTTACTCTCAACAGCAGACATGTCATCTGATCAAAAAATAAACATTAACATTTAAAAAGTCATAGACAAATGAATCAAACAAACTTCCACCAAACATGCCACCCAAACACTATCAAAAATGAAATTCTCAGCAATCTGTAGGGCTTACTCTAAAATTGATTCCGTATTAGATCACAAAGCAAGTCCCAGTATATGTTGAGAAATTTGAAGTAACTACTTGTATTCTATTTGACCACAGTGAAAATAAAGCTAGAGATGATTGGCAAAAGAAATTACAGAAGATACACAAACTCACTCGCTATTGAAATTTGAATGGATCATTGAAAAAATCAAGAAAGAAAATATAAAAGTTCTTAAAACTAAATGAAAATGCAAACACAAAATGCCAAACCTATGAATAAAATGAAGTTAGGCCAAAAGAGAAATTTACAGCTCTCTGCGACTATATTAAAAGACCAGAGATGTCTAAAATAACTTATTGATGATGTACCTCTAGCCTTAGGAAAACAAACGACAACAAAAACCCAAACAAGTAGACAGAAATAAATAAGAGGACAGAAATTAATAAAAATAAAATTTAAAAACAGTGAAAGGAAAATTTAGTTATTTAAGAAAATAAGGAATATTGACTAAACATTTGATTATAATGTAATGTTTTGAGTTTTTTTTGAAGTTGTGTCACTTGAGCTGATAAATGAAATGACGATTGTATTGAGTTGACAATACAAAAACAAAATTAAAAAAAACAAAACAAAAGGAAAACAAAAACAAAAACAAACCCTAGTAGCATGCATGAGAAATCCCCTTTTGAATGGTTTGTCAGGGCAATCCAAGTGACTCCAAAAGCAATATATATTTATAAATTGATGTATCTTTTGGGAGCCTCTCAGAGGTCTAGGGTAAGCCCCTGATGATGAAGATGCTGCATACTTGGGACACAGGAATCAGATAGTTTGAGCAGGATTTAAGCTGGAAGTCTCCTCCCTGAAATCTAGGTTCTATAGTACCAGAAAATACTCTGTAAATTGCCAAGAGAAGGAACGAACAAATAGTCTTACCCAGCTGCAATACCTATGAACTACAACAATGACCAGCATGACAAGATATTCATAAAGGTGCAATAAGTTGCATTCAATGTTGTTGGTAACTATGAGCTGTCTAATTGGACTTAAGACACAATCAACAGGAGATAAATAATGCCTGATACTAGAAAATATAGCCACTTTCTGGAGCTAATGAGGCCATAGATTTAGAAAAGATTCTACTACTTCCAGTTTGCTAGACCAACATAATTCCTATCTCCTAACTGCATTCTACAACTTATCCTTGTACCCACAGATAACCATGGATACTAAATCTCATCAAAGTAGATTTTCTGCTTATTTAATTTTTAATTTCCAGAGAAAGAATGTGACATTTATAATATGAAATCAGATAAGGTAATCAAAATAAATGCTGGTGAATAAAGGCTGTAATTATTATATTTAGTAGCAACAAATGTGAAGAAATGCTCCTGAAATTTTCTCTGAATTTTGTCCAGCACAAGAAAATTTGTAGGCATGAATGCTGATAAGTTCAAAGCTGTGTGAAGGCACTATCTACAAAGAAGAAAATCATTTTAAATATTCATATTGTTATATTAAGTACACACATTAAAATATATATCAATGAAAAGGACTAGAGACAAAAAGTGAGCTGAACATTCTCATTAATCCTAGGAAGCTTATTGGGATAACTTCCATCCTTGCTACAGGGAGGAAAATTCAGTCAACTAAGGACAAAAAAATATTTTGGTAATGGCAAAACTCCATGAAATGCTGAATCATATAAGTAACAATAAATAGTATTAATTGAGACAAAAAAATAGTTCATTAAAATGCTTTTAACAAGTATTTCTGGTGAGATTAAATGAGAATAAAAGGAAATTTATTTTGATTGACCATTAAATTAAGGAGAAAAACTAAAAAAATTTAAAGTATAATAGAATACTCTGAATTCTGTAAGTTCAAATACCTAGTTGTAATGAGTAAGTCTTTAGAAAAATTTAATATGCAAATATTATTAGAGATAATTTAATGAGCAGTAAGAGTAAAGGAAATACTTTATCAGAGATGTCTTCTTCCAAAATATATCATGCTCAGTAAGACTTGCAAGTATAATCTAAAAATTTACAAAAAGGTTAATTCCTGTTGTTTACCACTTTCTTCAGAGACTGTCAAAAGAAAAAATGCTGCCTCTCTGTGACTACTCGAAGAGAGAATTTGAAGTGACTGCAACATGCAGGCAGCATTGAATGAATTCAAAAAGCAGATTGATATGAGCTGATTTACAATGGAAGAAGGTCACTCTCCTGTGGTGTGGTGCCTACACTGAGAAAAGTTTAAATTGAAACCAGAGAGAACAAGCCATGAGAATAATGGAATTGTCAAGGTGATAAGTGCTAAGACCCATAACAGAGAGGTGGTAGAGAAGATGAATTAGAATAGTTTTAAGAGTATTCTAAATAGACAATTTTTATAAGTGAGTAGAGGCAACGGTGAAGACTTGCACAGTTGCCAGATTTCTGGCCCATGAGACTTAGATTGAAGGAGAGACATTTCTACTAACCAAGGTGGAGGAAAAGACAGTGATCAGAGAGGAAAGTACTGTTTGCATAGGTCGGAACTAGAGGAGGGACAGGGGTGGTGATTCTGAGATACATTCGTAAGGTTCCACATCACAAGAAGCAAGTCTGCACCAGAGATGTACTGAGAAGGCACAACTGAGATAGAGAAACCAACACCACATGGAGAAGCAGAAGGGCAAGCGAGGAAAGGGTGCTCTTTGTACTGGAAGCTATTCTTTCAATGGAACATGCCTGCTCACGTGGTGAGTCTCTGGAAATGCCACTGAAAACTTTGGTCTGCTGGCACACAGGTTCTCCAGCCTCACACTCCTGCTCCGCGAGGACATTCTGAGCTGCCTGTCAATGTGTCCAACCTTTTGACATTGCAATACATTATTTTCTGCAAAGTTCATGCCTGAGAACCACGCAATCAAATTCTAAAAACAAACATACACAGAGACACATAGATGCGCGCGCGCACACACACACACACACACACACACATGCATGCACGAACTTGTAATGTTTTAAATAGAGCTCTGATTTTTTTCTTGGGCCACATTCATCACTCTCCTTGGCTGCAGGTAGTGGATATCTTCTGGATCTCTCAGAGGCTTCAGTGAGATGGTGTTCCAATGCAAATACCATGCTTTTTATTAATAATACACCTGCTATCAGTATTGTCTTTCCCTATCTCACCTCCCTACTCCTGCAACATGGTTTTCCCTCTTGGGATCATCTCTGAAATAAACTACTTGAACTCAAATTCTTATATTAGGGTTTGTGCATTTGACAAAACTCAAGCCATCACAGGAGAAGAAGTACCAGGAAAAGGGCAAGTTTAGAGATCTCGGATAGAGGAAGTTGAAGGGTGGGGGGACACTGTGATGTAACATGGGGCAAATGAGAGAATAAATTCAAAAAGAAGAAAACACAAACATATGTATGAAGAATCTGGAGTATTGGAATTTATAGAAACAGAGAGAACAAGGGGCTAGGCAATGGAGAAAATAGGATTTTTTAAGTGAGCAGATAGAGTTCCTTTTTATTTCCAAGATGAAGAACCAGAGAGTGAGTGTTCAGTAGCTGAGTGTAACACAGAGAAAAAAAATCAAACGAGCTAAAACCATTTGCACTCCTAGAGCAAGCCAAGTGGCCATCTCAACTTCCCAATAGCATGACCAACTTCTCCAAAAAGCTACTTTAAATTGTTTTCTATTTCTTTTCGTGAACAAGGTCATGACTATCTCAAAAACTTACATGAAAATCTGGTTTCTAAAATACATTTTGGGCAGGGACATGTAATCATATCTTTTCCCTAGGTCAAAGTCTTCTTACCAATAAGATGGCTGAAATGAACATGATATCTAAATCTATGTGTCTTATAGTTTATGGTTCTATAACCTCAGACATATTAACTTATTTAAAGTATTGTATTAAATTAATATAATAAATTAGCATATAATTTAACTATTTTACACTGTCTCTTTGTTTTATTCCAATAGTGAGAAAGTCACTCATTCTTTGACCATTTCCTGCGTTCTCCCCCTGTGTTATTCCTACATAATGAAATTAACTCAAAAGAACATAAAGAGGGATTAACTGGTCATGTCCTTAAAGGCTTGATTCTTCAATTGACACCAATTTTTAAATAAAATATTGTGCTGGTTGGTCTTACATCAACTTGACATACAAACTTATCTAAAAGGAGAGAAATTGAAAAAATGCTTACATAAGATCCAACTCTAAGGCATTTCCTTAATTAGTGATTGATGGAGAAGAGCCCAGTCTATTGTGAGTGGTGCCATCCCTGGACTGGTGGTCCTGGGTGCTATAAGAAAGGAGGCTGAGCAAGTCATGGGGAGCAAGCTAATAAGCAGCACCCCTCCATGGTTTCTGTATCAGCTCCTATCTCAGGATCCTGTCCTGTTTGAGTTTCTCTCCTAGCTTCCTTCAGTGGTGAACAGTGCTATGGAAGTATAAGCCAAACCCTTTTCTCCCTAACTTGCTTTTGGTTATTGTCACCGCAATAGAAACCCTAACAAAGACATATGAAATGTAGATGAATTAATCAAGTAAACATTTTTTTATTTTTCTAAAATAGTTGAAAATGGTAAATTTTATTATGTGACTTCCACATGAAACTGTTACAAAATTCTCCACATAAGAATGTTTTGCTTGGAGATAGATATTAATACTTCTTTGCCCACATGAAAAGAATATTGTCCATTGTTTCAGTGAGTAAAATTTCCATCAGGTTTTACTGTTATGAAGATTAAAATCAACTCTGCTACAGAAGAATAAATAATTAGCTATGGAGTACAATGAACCAGATTATTAATACTATATTCAGTATAAAAAAATCACAGCTGCTTGTCAATCTCACATATTACATTTAAAAGACAGATTTTTTTTAACTCTTTATATTGGAACTAGACTAATCAGAAAACTAATTTGCAGTGACACTTTTCATCAAAGACACATTGGCAAAATCAACTTACCATTCTGCAAGTGTGAGCCACACCCATTAACAGAAGTTCATTCATTTCTTGCTTTATAGACTCCACCCCAGCTTTAATGGCTTAAAATATTAATTGGTATTTATCTCATAACTCAATATGTCAGTAATTTAGTCTAAATCAGCTTGAGAGTTATCATCCTTGCACATTTGTGGCATATAGTAGCTCAATTAAATGGCTCTGCATACAATATTTGGTTTGTTGGTTAGTTGATATGAAATTCGGGTGAATAAGTCAACTGCCAGGCTGTCCTTGTTTACACAGACTCAGAGAGCCGAGCAGATAACAAAAGCATGTCAGGCATCTTCCAGTCTATTCTGTGAACTAGAACGAAGGTTTTTGTTTGGGTCTTTTTTTTTTCATATTCTGCAGAGTAAAACAAGCTAAAAGCTGTACCTGACTCAAGGAATAGACAAATTGGTTCTATCCCTTAAATGAGAGATATTACAAAGTCATATTGTAACTTGCATGGACACAAGGCCACAAAAAAAGTGAGACTATTTTTGAATTGGCACAACACACTTATACAACATGTTTCTGCCTTCTTTACTTTACCGAGATTAGATTTCCCTGGAGTTACTAACCAGAGAGGCATTCAGCAATGCAAGGACGTTAATACCCAATTCACCAAACGTGGGCCAGTGAGAAACAAGAAGAAAAGCTTACATAAAAATCATTTTCTCTTCACTGCTGCCCAAACAACCTTGTCAACACAAGTAATATGCAGAGAAAGATTCTTAATTAGATTAATTGAGTTTATTAAGGAAGAACATTGCAATGGGAATATCCTTGCTGTGGTACACTCTTAACGTATTCCAGAAAGTTGAAGCAAGGGGAAAATTTTAAAATGTAGAGACTTACATAAAATATTTTAAGACAATAACCCTTGGCTACAAATATCAGTGGCACCATTCCAAGGGTAACAACCAGCTGCCAGGCAGATGTTCTTGTGAAAGTATGTTTTTGTGCAGTGTGGTGGCATCCTTTGTGAGTCTTTTGAGATAATTTTTGGGGTCAGGAATATGTTCATAGAACCATTCATGACCTTCTGGATTTGTTAAGTTGATTAGCCATTTAGTTAGTAAAGACTTTCAGGACCTGCTCTCAGATGCTGTCTCGATAAGGTCACCTTATCGAGAAGACACCTGCTATCTCATTTTAGTTTAATAATAATCTTGGTAGCTCTGAAATCTACTTCCTTACATTTTCTTTCTCATTTCCTGGCCTCTGTTTTCTATTTCCTCATTTTCATTGCACTTGCACTCCCCAATAAAGCTTGGAAGGATAAGCTTTTGCAATATAGCAAAATATCCTAAAAATTTGGTGTCTTATAAAAGCATGGATTTATTTAGACCATAATGCTATCTATAGTTTGGCTGTTTGGATTGGTAAGGCTGAGCAGAGTTTCTTTCTGATCTTAGCTAGACTCACAGATCTCCATCTGTTTTGGGGGTTGGTAGTATAGTTCGTATTCCAGTAGGCTAAATCAGGTGTGTTCTCATGACAACTGAACATCTGTCCAACAGCTGACTGTTAATCTTGGAAACACATTATTGAACAAATACTGCTGTGCTAATGTTGATATGTTTTGAAAATAAAACTCTATGTTTATATTGTTTACATATATTACCAAAAATAAAGATGGATTGAAATTAATTCCTAGATCCAAAGGTACAGAGGTACAGCACTTACAGTACAATATAATTAGGGTGAAGAATTTCTCCTCAAGAAAGACTCAAGACCCAAAATGTACAAATGTAAAGACCACCAAATTTTCCTTCCTAATGTTTTGAGTCTTCTTAAGATAGATGTATAAAATGAGTAACAAGCCAGAGCATGATATGAATAGCACCAAACAATTAAAATATGCACTATTTCTGTAACTTTCAAGTTTCTGTTTCAGACAACAAAATCCACATAAGGAACCTAAATTATATGATAAAACATGTATAAAACAATGAAGGGACCAAAAGGCAGAAATTGTGTGTGTGTGTGTGTGTGTGTGTGTGTGTGTGTGTGTGTGTGTGTGTGTGCAGTGCACCTAAACATGCATGTGCCTGTGGAGGCCACAGGATGGTATCAGTATCTTCACCAGTCACTCTACAACTTTATTTTTGAGATGGGGTCTCTACTAAACCTGGAGCTCACTGACTCAACTAGTTGGCCCCTGAGCTCCAGAGATTCTTTTTTCTCCATGGGCTGACCCACCACTGCTTGGGTTACAGACACACACTAATGTCCCTAGTTCTTCCCATCGATACTGGAAATACAAAACCCAAGTATTCATTTTCTTAAATAATACTTTTATTAATAATTTGTGTTTTATACAATGTATCTCAATAACACCAATAACACCCTCTTCCCATTCCTCCTTGTTCCCCTCTCCAGCCCTTGTGTCCTCAAAAGAAACAAAAAATTAAAATAAAATTAAAAAAAAAGAAAATTAAGTCCAGCTAGTGTGGCAGAAGCATGGATTACAGGCATCCCCACAGATCCTGGAGCCAGCAGGCTGCTCTAATGATGGACATTCACTGGGCTCATACCAGTCCATGACCAAACATGATGACCTGAAGGTCTACTGCCTAAGCCTGCAGGCACACAGACACCAAGCAGGCATGCTGATATCTTTCAAGCATCAGGGCATCCTGCATGTCCTTAGACATTCTGCAGGCACCATAGCATTCTGCAGATGGTCATCCCACAGGGACCTGTATTTCCCATAGGTACCAGGACATTCCCCAAGTCCCAGGGAATCCCACAGATGCTCAGGTATCATGCAGATACTAGACCAACCTGCAGACACCTGGAATGCTCACAGGAACCCAGCTGTCTCATAGACATTCAGACATCACATAGGCACTTGGCCATCCCTCAGGCACCCAGTCATCTGACAGTCATCAGGGCCTCCTGCAGGCATCAGGACCTCCCATGGGCACCAGGTTATACCACAGGCTCCACCAAATCTCTCAGATGTCTGTGCATCCTGCTGGCACTGGATCTACCAACAGACACCTAGGCATCTCACAGGCACTAGACCTCTCACAGGCTCCCAGACCTCCCATAGTCACCTGGGCCTCCTGCATGCATCTGGCCCTCCTGCAGGGACTCAGGTATTCCACAGGGATCTGATGTTCCTTCAGGCACCTGGGAAGCTCACAGGCACCCAGATGTCACATAGGCACCCAGGAACAGGTACACCCAGTTTCATGCAGGTACCAAACAGGCTATTGGAGCAAGTGCCTCCTGGATCCAGACTCAAGTACCTGGTGAACTCAGATGGTGTCAGCAACACAGAAAGATCTCTAACTGTTCTCATCTACGTGAGCATTTTGAGGTTTCTAGGATCCCATTCCAAAGGAGGAGATCCAATCCCTAGTATGGAATATTTTTCAACTGGGACATCTTACAGTTGCTCAGGATCAGGGTGAGCCCAAGGTCCAGCAGAGTGATCAGGGTCAGGACCTGCTTGAGCTCCAATTGTTGCAGACATGCACACCCCTTATAACCATTATCACCATCCTGCTGCCTTGGCCTTTGTACTTGCAACCTTTGGGTAGCTCCACAGTCCATGGTCGGCCCTGCCCTATCATGGAGAGTACTATTCATAGCAGCTATGGCCTCAGGAGTGGCAGAAGTGGTGGGGAAGACAGTCAAGAGGCCAGCTGGGAGGGAGAGTGGGGGGTCTGTTGGTCACCAGAGGACAGGTCTCTTATGTGGATATTCAGTCCTAGAAATGAGACACTCTTCAGATGGGCTATCTTGTCATTGCTCTGAGGCTGGGTGATCATTTGGCTTGGCAGACAGTTTGGGGGTATGATCTGGTCCAGCTCCATACCGCTATATCTCATCACCTGGCCTTTGTGCCTGCAGCCCCTGGTGGTGCCCATAGTGCATGCTTTCCCCAACTCATCAGGGAGAGCAACAAAAGAGGAAACATGGCCATGGGAGAAGCAGAACTGGCCTCATAGTCAGTGGAAAGGCTAGGATGGTTTGGTAGCAGTCTGAGGACCTACCCATTGTCTGCCCTGGGTGTACACCCATGCCTGTCCCTGCCTCCAGTAATGTGTTTCCTAGTGGCTCTTGCTGCAGTTCCCCTGTCTGCCTGTCCCCAGATCTGCCTCTCTTTGCAGTGTGTATGCTTCATTCTGAGAGTGGCAGCTCCAGTCCAGCAGGTCACAATAGGGCAGCCAGTTTGTGGCCTCAGCCTTGTGGCATCAGAACCTTCCCACTCAGGGACCCCTAGCTCCCTTGTCCTCCATCCTGTTCATGATTTTGTCTCCAGTTTAGTGTCTTCCATTCACCCTACTATCCTTCCTCTCCACTCACAGACAGCTGACCTTCCAGGTGTGCTACTGACCTCACATCTCTCTAACCACTTTTAATTCACAAAGTTCTTCTCACCTGACCAGGCACCAGTGCAGTTCTCTGGGTCCATAAATACAAGAGGAGCCATGGGAGACCTTAGTGGGGTTAATATGCAGCCGTGAGAGCCCTGTCAGATTTTGAGCCCCCCCCAACTGTCCACTATCTTGAGTTCCACCCAAGGCTCTGATCTTCCATTCCATCCAAGACTCCCTCTTCATGGCCTGCCTCTTCCATGTCTCGAGCAGCACCCATGGGCTGAGTGGGGGCCATGGCCTGTTAAGTAGCTATGGTGCCCAGCAGACCTGCTCCCATGTCTTTCTGTTGTAGAATTCTGCCCCAGTTATCTATTCCTGCCTCCTTCCAATTCATTCCTCCGTGTTGCAGGCAGAACCCATGGACTATCATGTAGAATCTGCTGGCCGAACCAATAGGCCAAGAAGGAACCTGTAAAGGAGCACTTTGCCAAAGTTTGTTCTGTGGTAAAGCCCCACCCCTTTGCAGTTACATGCCCGTTGAACAGCTTGGAGGAGGTAAACAAGAGAGAGAGTGACAGTTGGAAAGAGTTGAGAAAGAGACTGGGGAAGACTGAGCACCAGAGTTAACTGGGTGGCATCAGGAAAAGTGAACTCCAAAAGCTGCTGATGGGAAAGCAGGCAGAAACAAGACTCAAATAAAGACAGAGTTCTAGAAAGAAGGCAGAAATTACTGAGGTAACTGGAGGAAAAACGTTATCACAGAAAAAAGAGCTTAGAGTTAGTTCAGTTTCCCAGGCTTAGAGAGGTCCCTTCCCTTTTCTTCTCTTTTTTTCCTAATCTGTTGAGGTAACTGAGGTTTAAAAAGTTACAAGTTAGAAATCTTTCAGCTGGGAACAGAGGGGTGGAGTCAAGTTACCAGTGAAAAAGTAATAGCAGCCTCTGAGAGCTCAGACCCTAACAGCAGAAAACAGCCATCTGTGTACACCATCTTTTAAAAGATAAACTGTTACAGGAGCCCCCTGCCTTGCAGGCAGCTATGTGGCACCATGGGCCTGCCCAGTAAAGATGCTGTTCCACCAGACTCTGCTCTCTGTTTGCCTCTTCTGCTACACAGGCCAAACACACTGTCCATTGTGTCATTCCAATCCCCAGATTCTCATAGTCCATCCCCTCCTCCCCATCCACCTCTGGACCAGGTGCCAATGTAGCATCTCCCATTCCACAAACACATGAGGGTCTGTGGATGTCTTAAGTGGGAGTGGCAGAGCAGCTGCTGGAGCCCTGATGGACTCTGTTTGCTGCCCACTACCATCTGGCATCCAGTCCAAATCTTCATTGTTAATTAATTTTCTTTTAAAATCTGTACATAAGTACTATATTAACATCATTTCCACTTTCCTCCTGCCCCCACTCCTGCCATGACACCCCTACTCTCTAATTCATGGCTTATTACTCCCACCCCCCCCGTCTCTCTCTCTCTCTCTCTCTCTCTCTCTCTCTCTCTCTCTCTCACACACACACACACACACACATACTAACAAAATCTACTGAACTAACTCAGTTTTGCTCATATGTACATGACTTCAAGACTGACCACTTGGGTTTACATAAACTATCATGGAACTCATCCCCAGAGAATACTAATTCTTCCTCTCTCAGCAGCCATCAATTGCCTACACTTTATCCTCTATGAGTGAATCTTTGTGCATGTCCCTGGTCACTACGCTGGTCTTGTTTTGGCAATCATATTATTTGAATTTCCTGGATACAGCCTTTCTGTCACGTCTGAAGACACTGCCTCACAGCTAGCCTCTGGTCTCTGCTTCTTATGATCTTTCCACTCCCTCTTCCACAGTGTCCCCTTTGCTTTAGATATAAGGGTTGCATTGTAGATGTACCAAATGCTTTTGGACTCCATAGTCATTTATTACTGTATCTTGATCAGTTGAGGATCTTAGCTCCTATCTCTTGCAAATAGGAAGGCTCTTTGGTGTGAGGTGAGAGCCATACTTGTCTGTGAGTAAATGGATGAGTATTTAGAATAAGAGTTAAAAACTGTATCATTTTAGAACATGGCAGTAGTAGATTCTCCTTTCAGGTCTATGACCTCTCCAGCTATGGGGAATTGGCTGAATTTGCAATATTAAGCATAATTCTCCACTTGTTGAGCAGCCCTTAAGTCCAGTTAGCTGTCTGATACCCCCCCAAATAAAAGTGCTACTGTTGTACCATTGGGGAATGTCTTGGTGGGTTAGTCATTGCTGTGGTTCTTAGGCCTTGCAATTAGTAGGAATTTGGATTGCTTTTCTTCCTTGGCAACTTGCTTAACATCTTCAGATACTATGAAAGCCAGTCCTCAGGAAGGAGGCTTCCAAGTCATTTCTTATTTGTTTCCTCCAAGACGTTGTCTGAAGTATGTGGTATCTTCAGCAAGTCTTACCCTCGAGTTCTGTGAGGCACCCAAGGGCAATCGTACTAACATATATTGCTTTGGAAATCTTGAGCAAAAACTCAAAGGGATGTCTCACCTGCCTAGTACCAGGGTATTTGGTAGATACTTTATGAGCCTTGGGGGATGTGTGTGTGTAGATCTGTGTGTGTGTGTGTGTGTGTGTGTGTGTGTGTGTGTGTGAGAGAGAGAGAGAGAGAGAGAGAGAGAGAGGGACTCATTTTAAAGTAAATGTGTAAAATAATATGCTTTCCTGTGGCTTTTCCTAATGTTTTTACTGTTATTTATCTCTCCTTTCTCCCTCTGCATTGTCCTCCTTCCTCCCTCAAAAGAAAATCAGTTTTATTAATTTTAAAATTATAATGTTGACAGAACACAGGAGCTCTTGCTGAACTATGAGCTGATGGAGAGATTCTAAATACACTCAGATTTTTTTGTGGAAAGTGGGGAAGGTGTAAAATTCTTTGACTCAATGGTTGTTTTTTTTTTTTCCCTGAAATGATTAGTTTCATCAAGAGATACTTGTCAGAAGTTTACTCTATGTTATGAAAACTCATACAAATATCAGACAAGTGTATTTTTTTAAATTAACATGGGAAGAGTCCATGAAAACTAGCAAATTTAAAAGTAAGTTTTAGTACCAGAAACAGATTACATTTCAGAAAAATAAAAAATATAAACATATATGTAATGCAACTATTTCTGTTGTCTGTAAAAAGTCTTAATAAGATATATATATATATATATATATATATATATATATATATATATATATGTATGTATATAGTGTGTGTCTGTGTGTGTGTGCGCATTGTATGTGTATGTATGGGGGGTAGACATTCTGGAAAACAAACATCTCACTGTTATTACTTTGGAACAATAGTACCTGGAGGGAAAGGCTTTGCTTTTCAATGTGTATATTTTGTCAAGGTTTGAGTATTTTACTATAAGATTCATTGTTCTTGTAACTTTAAAATGTCTAATGTTCCAAGAAAATTTCTGTCAACAGCTATTCAAACTTTCACGTCACCCGTTAGAGCTGTCTTTCCCAAGCCTGTCCACTGTAATTTCCATGTTTATCATCATAGATTATCTTTGAGGTCTGAAAACTTGCCTGGGAAATCTTATGAGATTGTGTCTTCCTGATAAGTATCCAAACTTCAAGTGGAATTAATTAACCTTGACATTATTCCTAAGGCCTGCCTGCCCCAACACAATTTTTTTTGTCTTAACACTCTTTCCAGTTTCTGATGTTACATGCTAATGAATGTTACCACTGAATTCCTCTTGAATAAAACCTTGCTTGGGACTGTAGCCAAAACAGCTGAAAGCACAAGTCCCCAGTGAAACTGTGTTGGCCACCCTTTGACCTAAGAAAATAAACATGGAGCAAAATTGTGCTTGCCATTTAGAATTAGAAACAACAGCGTATGTGTTCTGTACTTAGTTTTGCTTTGTTCAGAGGCTTTATTTATGTACATTTCAGCCTGGTTTCTTTCTGGCCCCACTTACTTAACAGGAATAAATATCACACAAAACAATTTGGGGATGTTTGTACATTTAGGTTACGTGAAGACAGGACACAAAAAAATGAAAAGAGGAATACACAAATGTTTCATTGCATCAAAGCCATGGGGATTAAACAAATACAGAATCTTTTTCAAAAAGCAATGCCCCAGTTTTGTTAGGTTTTGTTTTGTTCACAATCCTTCTTTACTCTGAGGTTGATTAGAAGAAATGTCAAAACCATTTAGGGTTTAAGATAAACCAGAGTAATTTCATGTCCACATGTACATGGCTAGAGGGGGGAAATCCCTCTTAATTAGTTTCTGAACTAGGCGGAGAAAAACTATGCCACTTAGAAACAGATAATGATCATAAGAAATGGGAGACTCAAAATTAAAATATCACATTTCTTCTCCAATAGAGATAAATCCTATTCCCCAGAATTTTTCCATTTAAACAAAGAGATTCAGGTAAAGTTCAGTGGGTAAAGCTGTGTCTTGAAGCACGAGGATCTGAACCTACATAAAAGATAGGGATGGTGGGACACACACTTATAATCCCAGCACTGGGTAGACTGGGGCTCACTGGCCACACAGTCTGGCCTACTTGTTGACTTCAAGACCAGTTAGAAAACCTTTCTCAAAAAAACAAAATAAGTGAAACAGTACCTGAACGACACAGGAGGTTGTCATTAAGCCTCCACGCCCTTGAACATGCAATACACACAAACACACACATATGTATGTGTGTGTGTGTGTGTATATCTAACACACATGAACATAAACACACATATGCACACACATAGAAACAAATGTTTGCTGAAGTTTCCATTTTTCTATTTGAAATGAAAGTCATCTCAGACAAAGAGTAGGATTTATCTTCATCTCTTGACTTTGCTTTTTCCTACCTCTCCTCCCTCTCATTTTACCTTCCCAGTGTCTTAAGGAAATCTAATGCAAAACTAAGTGGCAGTTCTCCAAGTCTCTGGTTTTGTCTCCTTTAATTCTGAAGAAAGGTTTTTTTGTGTGTTACCTTGCTAATTAATATGTGTAAGCAAAAATGGTATTGAAACTAAAACTGAGTCCCTCGAAGTGTGAAGGTCAGTGGCATTGCTGAGCCAACAGGGCTGGAAGCACCTTGCCTTGAGCCTGCACCAATTGCATCTGAAAAAAAAATTCCTGGGAAGCCAGTTCCTCCCTGAGACACAGAGCCAAGTCTATTGTTGCTGCCAAGGATGAGACAGTCCCTACCCAGTTAGAGTTAACAAGGCAGGGGCAGAATTGAAACTCACGTCTCAGCTCTCTAACCACAGCACTGCTCCTTCACGATGGTTACTGGTTAGTCTCTCTAGTATCAGTTAATCTAACCACAGGAAGGAAAGAATGCTCAGTAAGGAGAGAAGCCATTGCACACAGATGATTAGTGGTTAGCAGCTTCACATTAAGCCTTTCTCTTCCTGGCTCTCGAAGAATTCACTCTGTGTATGTTATGTCACATGAGAGATGAAGCTGTAGGATTATAAAAATTGTGTCATGCCAGGCTTGGTGGTGGTAACACCTGAAAGGGAGAAACAAATGGGTGAAAATGAACATTGTGCACACAGACAATGTTGCTTCTAGGAACCACCGTCTTGCTAGCTAATTCCTCTCTGTCAGACTTTGTTTACCACTTAATTCTTTACCACTATTTATAAAATTGTAAAAGTGATTTATATGGTTTCTTTTTCTGAAATTTACAATAAAACGTGCACCCAATTATTTGCCCTCACAAAAACATTCAGATTTTCTTGTCCTCTTAGCTGATCTGGATGGCTGGATCTGAGAGAAGCGGAAAAGGAGGGGGAGGGAAGAGACAGAGAGAGAGAGAGAGAGAGAGAGAGAGAGAGAGAGAGAATGAGAATGTCAGAATCATTCTCAGTTTTCCTTGCTGTATATGAATATTGTCATCTCACATTTTATCTTTATGACAGCCAAGTTATTAAAGTCCTCTTTTATTTTCTAAACTAATTACCAGATTATATGATCTTAGAATAATAGGAAACTCTTATCGTTATTTACTTACAAATTGTCTATTGAAGACTTCTATTCAATTGTAATACAATGTCAACTATTCTAAGTCCAATAAGGTGAGTTAGGTCCATTAAGATGAGGAATGCAGACAATTCAATGGGAGCCTTCAAAGGGAAATACTATTCTACTTACAGATGCTTGGGTGAGAATGAGGGAAGCAGTTAGGAGGGCTTAGACTGCACAGAAAAGGAACAGTGGAGCACTGCCATCATCCCTAGATCCAGACTTCTAGATCCAGAAGACAGTGATGATGTCACCATAGCCACCTGATGACTCAGATGGATGATCTGAGGAGTTATCCACTTCTAGAACTCGAAACCCAAGGCTGGCAGAGTGGTGAAGAATTGCCTTGAGCCCCTACCTTACCATGTGATCTCCAGGAGGGCTTCTTATTGGACTACCCCAAAAGACTGATGGGAAATAGGCAATGCAATTAATTCAGAGATATCAGCCTCCAGGGTACTGAACAGGACCAAGAAGGCTAAGAAGAAACATGAACCAAAGAAAAGAGGAAACACACCCACCTTATTCCTTAGATTCTTGCCATGAACAATGGCCCCACTCTTGCAAGACTGGACCTCTTAAAATCACAGGTAGTCTATTTAGTTATGAGGTATTGAAGAAATCTAAATATAGGAGCAAACCAGTCATGAGAGACAAATGATTGATACGTGATGCCATATGTTTGGTTAAACATCCTGTGGGAGCATATCTCTGCCACTCTGTATGCTGCAGTCTCCTAGTGACTCATATTTGGACTGTATTGTGATGCATGCTTCAGGTAATTACAAAACCTTACATTCCTGGTGTTGTGGAGAGTTCTGTATTGAAAATATTGGCCTTGAATACCTTGTTATCAGGTAAGATTATTTATTCTATTTTTTTCAAGAACTTAAAAATTCCTTTGTTAGTCCATATTCTTGAAGCTTTATCATTAAGTTGAACTGAAATAGCAGAAGCAAGCCCTCTTGGACTATGTTAGCTCAGCTTTCTACAGGAAAGCCTTCATTAAGCTGCAGTTCAATACTCTGAGTTTAACTAGAGGTCATGGTGAGAAACGGCCATGTGAAGCATGCTTCTGCTTATTCTACAAAATTCTCATGAACGGCATCTGTTCTTTTGTGGTACTCCTTCTATAAGCAGCCACATAAACTCCACTTCCAAGAGTTTTGTTGAAAATGAGGTTTCCAGATTTGCTTCCCTATTTGCTGTAATTGTTGAAGCAACCCTGTTAAATCAGATTTATTGGACACTGCTGCCATTAAGTGGATCCTCTATTCACTTTAATGTTTATTTATTATGTCCTGTTTTGTGGCTTTGAAAAGCATGTCACCCCAAGTTCTTCTTAAAAGAGGAATATACATTCAGAATTAGAAAGGTAGATTCTTCATTGTGAGAAATCTAATTAAATCAAACTGCAATAACTATATAAAATCCCCATATATACATATATGCTTTTATATGTACAGTCACAAAGCATTTATAAATAACTTATGTGTGTGCATATAATTGTACATGTGTGTTTACATGTTATACAATATGTCATAAACATATAAGGATTAAATGACAGGCTAAGACATCCACAAAATGATTTCCAGAAAACCATATTGTGCCAAATGAGACAATTAATCTTCAGCCATCAGTTTATTAATTTCTCAAAATTTTATAGAAGTGATGCTTTGGGTTCAGTGAACTCAAAATCCATCAGGTAGGACCTCTGTCCTCAGGATTTTAGACCAGTGGAGCAGGATGTGATGGGTGAGCAGGTGATTGCTAAGAAACCACGGTTATAACAAACAGGAAATGCAAGTCGAATAAGAGGGGCAGAACTTAATTTATCTCAAGTTTCCTTCCCAAATAACCAATATCAGAAAACTGGAATAATGTTTACAAAATGCTGAGAAAAAAAATGTGACTCGTGAATTTTATAATCCTAAATTATCTCTCAAATATCAACACAAAATTGAAGCACTGAGTTTTGCATCACTGTGACAAAATATCCAAGACACAGAATTTTTAAAAGGAAAGGTCAGTTTTCAGAGATTTCAGTCCATGATTTCTTGATGGCAGAACAAGGTGTCAGGTGCTTAGCAGAGCAGAGCTGCTCATCCCCAGGTGCTGGAATCACAGAGAGCAAGGCCCTGAGGCCCTGATTGCACCTCAATCATCTATTTGCTCCAACTAGTGCCTAAACTAGTGCTCCTAAACATTCTAGCACCTTCCATTAGCATCATTGACCAGCAGACAAACCTTCAAGGTCTGAGCTTTGGGATGGCATTTGGGATTCAAACCACAACAAAAAACTGGCCCATCACCTCATGTATATATGTCCTTGGGTGTACAAATTCTTCTGAGAAAAGGAGTTCTTGAGCATGAGATCCAGTCAATTTATTAAAAACGCAAAAATGAACACAAAGCAGGGTGTGGTCATGATGGATATACTCCCAACACTTCCGGAGTCAGAGGTAAGAGAATCCTAAGTATGAGACAAAAGAAATATAAAACAACAACAACAATAACAAAAACAATTTAGAAGATTTAAATAAGGTAGTATGCAATGACATCGAAGGTATTTCAACTGAGATAGTGACTGATAGTACTATTACAAAAGAATGTTACAAATATGAAATTAATAAGTATAATTAAAAACTGGAGATAAGAATATACTGGTGTTCATTTTTAAAAGTAAAAATCAAGACATGTTGAATAGATCTGAAAAATGTGATGCATTTTTTAAAGAAGTTTCCATAGTGTTTGAGACAACTCTCTCAAATACTGAAAACAAATGTTAACTTTTACTCCATCCCTGGAATCTCCTCCCTATTAAACAATTGCTTCCTAAACTGGAAATAGCCTGACCCAAATGACCCCATCTCGTGTGTTCACAGCCCTCCGTGGATTATGAAATGCCCCCATTATCTTTGCTGAACCCCTAACCTTACGACATCTTAATGGCTTGCATTTATTCCTGTAAAAGAAGGTAAACAGTTTTGCTTTCTTCCCACAGTTTTTTCCCCTGCTGGTTGCCTTCAGTAGAACTTCTGTGCCTTCTGAGTTTAGTTCCTTTGAACCAACTGAGAATCCCAACAGAATTGAGGGAAGGGAAAATGAGAAATTATCAAGGGCCATCTTTCTCTCTCCCTTTCTGACATGTAAATGATCCTATTTTAATATTCCATTTGGTTTTGTTGGAACACTAAATAACATGTTTTTCTTACATTTTAACTCTTCTATCCATTTTTAAAGAACAATATCCTATATGATTCCAGGCCGATGGGCCATGATTTTTGTACTGCCTTAATAATGGGTAACTTACAGAAGAAACGTCTGACATGCTTGCTTGTTGTACTTTGGTAGAAAAGAAGCTAATCTGAGGGTTTATCACTCTACTCTGGTTAAGTTAAAAACAAGCTCAAAATGAATTAAATAATCAATCTTAGAATTTTCTTTAAAATCTATTGCAATACACTGGATTGTTGCTAGTTATAGGAGGAGAAGAGAAGGACTAGAAACTGAGGGTAAACTTCAGTCTCTGTTGCAACAGGAAGTATCAAGGCCACTGTACATGGGCTTTATAAGGTATCACAGGCAAAAGACTCAGGAAAGGACCAAGAGAGACAAGCATTAGATGAAGGCAGAGAGGGGTGATGAACATGAGTTTAACAGCATGTGACTCAACTTTTGCCAAGGACTTGCATTACTGTAGGGCAGAAGATCCTATCTGTGGGTACACGTGGAAGCATGTTAAAACCCCACTCATGCCCTTCAGTGAGCCAGAATACCATCCTCCAGTTAGTGTGGCTATTGCCAGATGACATTTGCTTCCAGTTGCTTCTCTGTACACCGGGGGACAGGTTGACAGTAAATGGCCGGCAAAGGGGATACAATTTATGTTCCAGAGTTCCCATGTGGGATCAGCTGAGGTTGTCCCAAGACCACATACTTGCCATCTTGCTTCAGCCCCTTTCTTGTGGGTTTCTCCTGAAGATCCCTTCCTCACTACATCACACATGTATCCTGGTCTCTGACTCTGCTACAATCCAGATCTTTATATCCTACAGTTTGATGTTCCGTGTCTTTAACCTTCTTCCCTTCCCTTGTCTTTCAGATATTTATCAATCTCTGATTATGTGAGACCCATTGGTTTTCAGTAGCCAGGCATGAGAAAGTCACGAGGGAGGCTGTCTAACTTCAAAACAACCTTGACTCATGTTTCATCTGGTTGATAAGACTCACAGTCCAGCAAAAGTATAAATAAAGCAGAATGCCCACATTTTCTTCAAGTAGGATGTGTAAGTGAATAGCATATTCATAAAGTTCTTCCAATTTCGCACCATTGTATTCATGTACTAAGTGCATCCTCAAATTCCATTGTTTTAAAGAAAATAATAGCCTATAACTCTAAGAGTAATGTATATGTGTGTGTGTGTGAGTGTCTGTGTGTGATGTACACATACACACACACACACACACACACACACACAAAGGAACAGAAACTATTTCTGCTCTGTTTCTGAACAGAAACAATACTTAAGGAAATAAAAAGCAAACTAAGTAGATTAACTGGCTAATGTTATTACGCTGTTAACTTTATGTTTCCTAAACCAGCTCATTTATACTATACTGTAATAGGAAAACTAAGATTGTTATTTACCTAAGTTATTATGTCAACGAAGAGGTGGTGTAGGACTAAGAAATTGCTTGTTTTGAAATATATTTTTCATAATAGAGAGCTACAAAACAGCTTCACCAAGAGCAGGGTCATGAAAGTGAAATCATGACTGAATTCTCCACATAAGATAGAAAAATCACCACGGAAAATCAGCAATAGAACAGACCAATAGGTGGTGCTGTTGCAGTGCGTAATGCACAGAAAAAAAAGGAAGGATCTGTGGGAAAAACAAACACTGACAGAAAGAACCTCAGAGGGAAATAACCCTAACTTCTACAATCCCCCAAAGCTGACAAGGTCACTTCTTGCTCTCTCCTGTATGGAGCTCTATCACATTTCACTGTCTCACTGGATTGAATGAAGGGCTCAGCCTTTGTGTTTTAAGACAGAGCTGTGCCAACGGGCTATTTCCATGTACAGGCTGCAAGTTTCAACAGAGCTTTGGCATTTCTCATCTGACTGGAATAGACATCTTATCCATTAGCCAAAAGGAATTTGAATATGGAAGATAGCATAAAACTCCTCAGAATGCATCTAAGTTCTACAGCTTTGGGGGAAAATAATTATCCTACAATTATCTTTTGCTTGGGAGAAAAAAGTTGAAATAATTATTTTGTTTCTAAAGTAATATGGTTTTTCACAATTCACAATAGTTCTCAAAAGGAATATCAGCTATGCAAAGGGAGGAGGCTCAATATGGGTATCGCATAAACAGTGGTCTTTTCAGAAGCATTAGAGGATAGGATCTGTTTCTGTGTCATAGGATTTATTATCTGGTATCTGTTTTGTAAAATCAGCTTTCATGATTCAGAAAGAAGTCCTGGTATAGAAAGTACATAAGTCACTGAGTCATTCTGAGACCAAAACACCAACACAAATAACCAAGTTGTGAACATGATACCCCAGAGGTCATACATTTTACAACCAATTTGTGGCTACAATTTGTTCTTGACTCCAGTGGTATCATAAGAAGACATTGACCAGGTATAGCTAATCCATGAAACATCTTCCATTACTGCTACCTTCAAAGAATTTCAGTCAAAGAAAAACAAGTTGCATGACAAATTGAGAAAGAAGGAGAAACAGAAATGATGCATAACTATGGTGATAGCTTGCATTGTTTAAGTACTCAAGGCTCCTTTATCAGATGTTGTATCCATTAATTCATTTTTTCTTTGCAATGACCACATGAAACAGATGCTATCATTGCCCCTCTATTCCTACAGAAGACATTGACATTGAGAAATGATAAACAGCTTCCCTAGGACGAACAACTAATAAGATACCTGGATTCAAATTCACATAGGCTGAAAGATACGTACATTTATCACATCATCTTCAGAGATGAAAGTGAACATTAAAATGCAGAGTTTATGTCGTGAAAGGTGCAATTGAATTCAAAGGCAAAGTTTTAATGATTTGTAGTCTGAAGATCTTTCTTGCATTACATTCAATTTTGTTTTAGGTAATTTCTGACTTGCCAAAAATTGTATTTCCCTTTAATATAAGTGCTGTTTCAACTCTGTCAGACTAGCTAGTTCACCTCAGCTACTTCTCTGCACTTGGCCAAAGTGCTATTCGGAATTTGATGCCCAATCATTGCTGTGAGCCCCATTATAAATTCAGGCAGTCTATTCTTCTAATACTCTTCCAACAATATGAACTCCAACCAGAGAAGTGCATAGCACTAGCTTAATGGTGGGATGCAAGGGAAAAGGAAAGAGAGGGTCTTAGATATTAAAATTCCAGACCTATATTCATCCTGGAAAGAAGAAAAAGATTACCAGGTGCCTTCAATCATAGGCATCCAAAAATGTTGAAAGCAGCTTGCCTAATGTCCAATCTCTTACTAGGGACATATGAAAGTGTGAGCTAAGAATCTCAAAGCTTGCAACATTTCATTTTTTAAAAAAATTTATTTTTCTTCTCTCATACACCTTATAGAATACATCCCATCCCGCTCTTCCCCTCCCTACATCTCCCAGCTTCCTCAATCTCTCCAAGATTTACCCCCCATCACCACCTACAAACATCCCCCATTTCCCCCCAGAAAAGAACTGTCCCCCCAGGATAATAGCAAATCAAGCCATGACGTAGTGGGTTGGAAAGAGGCCAGGCACCAAGCCCTACATCAAAGGTGCAACACTTCACTGTTGATGGCTAAGGTTCTTCTGACTTTTCTTTTACTTTCCCCCACCCCTTCCTGAGAAAGGATTTCTCTGTTATAACTCTGGCTGTCCTGGAAATCACTCTGTAGACCAGGCTGGCCTCAAACTCACAGAGGTCCACTGCATGGCTAAAATGAATTTTTTCCCCTAATGTGTAAGGGTGTCAGATTCCCTGGAACTGGAGTTATATGCAGCTGTGAGCTGCCAAGCAAGCAGGTACAGAGAATAGAATCCAGGTCCTCTGGAAGAGCAACTAGTGCTCTCAACTGCTGAGCCGCTGAGCCATCTCTCCAGCCCCTCTTTGGCTGCTCTTAACCACTGAGTCTTCTCTCCAGGCCCTTTTTTACTCTTATTAAAACAGTTCTTCAGCTTCTGAGATGGATGCTGATTATGTCAATCTGCTTAGGATGAGTTATACTATGTGAGAAAAGATATCCCAACTTCCAGGTCTTAATAGCTTGCAACATCAGAGCTTCCTTTCTTGTTCAAACAAACATAGATCGATGTTGTGGCTTTTCCATCTGGACCCATTCAGGCTCAAGGATCACTCCATCTGGGACCAGCCAGTCCAGACGCTGTGGGGAAATAAAGGGGTGGGGGAGGGTAAAACCACAAAGTACAACATAGATCTTTTCCTTAAGACTGCTTGCTGATATTTGTAAGCATGTTTCATTTGGCAGAGCAAGCAATGTGGCCAAGACTGGTGACAATAAAGAAGGAAAACCTAATCCTTTTTGTAATCCTGGTGGTTTGCCTAATTAATATTCAGAAAATGCTGTAGTCATAATATTTAATTGTATTCTATTAAGCTAGGAAGGCTTTTACTTCAATAAATTAATAGTGGAGAAACACAAGCAAAATTTAGAGCATCACTTAGTGTTTATGAAAAAAAATAAAGTGTTAAAGCACTGAAGCACATCTCAATCTTCCCCATTAGTACCATATTGGCAAAAAGTCTTTTCAGGGTATATGGTTGACTTGAAAAAGCATAAAGCAGAACTCAGGGGGCTGCTGAGTCCAAGGTGGAAACACTCCCACCAGACACACATGTGCCAAGTCATGCAGCTTATTTTGAAAATCTAAGCTTCTCGTTCTAGCTTCCTGAATTGCAGTTCTTTTCTAGAATGTTACCCAGACTTTAAAGCTGGATGGTGTGCAGAGACACCACTGAAAGTCCAGGTACACATAAATCAAGGCATAGCATCATTTCATTCTGACACGTTCTGCCTGAGTCACTTGGGTGGGAGCAGACAGATTTATAGTGATCCAAAAATTTGGGGATAATTTGGCTGCAATAAACCAACTTCAGTCATTTGAAATGAACTGAAACTCCAATCGCTACTGGTTTAAATTGCATCTAAATAAGGAGATCTGTCTCATGAGGGGATGATTAGAATGAAGGTTTGGATGTAATTTTTTGAAAATCGAAATGAGATCTAATTTACATATAGGAAAAAATTCATCCATCTGTAAAATCTATGGCATAAAACTTCTTTATGTATTGAAGTTGTGTTGTCTAGCATATCTAATTCTAAGTCTAAAATTTTTATACAAATATATGTTAGAAAAGGATCATGGTGATTTAACTTATGAAAAGAATTTCCTTGATTCTTCTTCAGCCACAGATCAATTTATGGTTTACATTTATGGTTTAAATCAGCTTAGTTTTCGCCAAAAAAGGTGCAAAATGCAACATTCTAAAAACATACCTTGATTCACATGTTATCTGGATATAGATGTCTAAAGGTGAGATCGCTGCTATCTTTACCGAGCCCACATCTTTCTGTACGATTTTCCCATCTTCATTTGACCTTGCCATTTTCTAATCCCCCTTCTCTCCCTCCCTCCCTCTTCTATCTCTGTCCCTCTTCCTTTCTCTCTGATTCCCTCTCACCCTCTGTCTCTGTCTCTCTCTCTCTTCCCCTCTCCCTCCTTCTCTCGCCTTCTCATCTACCACAAAGTCTATCTTTGTGTGTGTGTGTTTATGTGTTGGGGCACACGTGTAGATCTGAAGTAAGATCACATGATCTTCTCAATAGCTTTCCACTTTCATTTACTTAATCAGGGACTCACAGTGGAACTATGCCTCACCAACAGGGCTAGCCTCGTTAGACAGATTGCCCTGGGATCTGCTCCTCCTGAGTGATGAAAGTATAAGCAATCACCACACCTGTCTGCCCTGGTTTTATGTGAGTTCTGGGGATCCCAACTCTGGTCCTCACACTTGCATAGCAAGCACTGCATCCATTGCACCATTTCTCCAGCCCCCCAAATCTATTCTTTAAAATAAAATGTCTTTAATTAAAACTTCCCAGCAGGTACTTTAATGATTAGAGAAACGTAACCTGTTAGTGTAGACCATGATATGCAACTATCGATTGAAAGCAATGTTATAGCTGAAGGAATGATAAGATAATTAGAGGTTAAAGACAACTATGAGTAGGAATGTGATATATCCTATTCTGTAAATCACACATCAGAGAAATTTTAAAACAGTGATAGTCGAAAGAATAATTGACTCATATTGAACTTACATGTCTGTCCATCTCTTTGAAAACTGTATAGTTTTTTAGTTGAAATTTGTTTTCATACATTATATTCTGATCACAGTTTCCCATTAACTCTTTCCTCTTTCCTTTTTAATGATTAAGTGTGTGTGTGTGTGTGTGTGTGTGTGTGTGTGTGTGTGTGTGTGTGTGTGTTCCCCCGTGTACATGGAGATGCTTGTGGTGGTCAAAAGATGAAGCCAGATTCCTTGGTGCTGGAGTTGCAGATAGTTGTGAGCTGTCCAATGTAGGGGCTGGAACATAGTTAAGATCTTAAGAGAACCCGAGAAACTTTCTCAACAGGACTTCTAAAAATTCACTTTTCTATTATGAAAGGCACATTGATCTCATTATTTTTGCAACTAATGAAATATTAATTTAATTTTACATAATGAATGTACTTGAAGAATGTTAAGCATGTATTCACTTTTATTAAAATGCTGTGTGGGTTTAGTTTTATTTAATTTTCTTTCATTGCAGTGAGAAGATCTGAATTCTTTCCCTGCCTTTGTTACTTCTCCAGCAGCCTTCCAAAACCAGGAAGTTGAGTCTATGAGAAAGCCAAACTTAAGGATATTCATCTCTGATGTATGGGTCTCTCTTTTCTTTCTTCCAGTTCTGGGGATTGAACCCAGACCCTCATACATGCTAGAGGAGTACTCTTCCACTGAGTTTTATCCTCCACCCACAGTTCTGAAGTGCTTTGTTGGTTCTTTATTTGAGGATGAGCTACTTTGGTAAAGTAAGCAATCATGGCTAAGTTTATATCTTTGCTACAATGAGGCATATACTACTTAGGCATAAAGCCAACTCACTTGTATCAGTGATCCTAATGCTATCATCTACTAGATATTTTTCAATTACTACTTATTTTAAATATGTAAAACTACCAAGCTTAGAAATGCATTATAGATATATGGAATATATTTATAATTAAGAGCCTTAAGTTCTCATCAATGATGTACATGTTTTTAATTACCATTCCTTTTCATTTTTCATATGGTGTGTCAGTTCACATTTTATCAAAATAGTCTTTGCTTTGTTTCTTTGAGTTACATTTGCACTCTTTAAAACTATATAGAATCCTCATTTGTGCATATTACATTTATTTATATTTCAGTAAATATGTATTTAGGAATAATAGATGAACTTGACAAATTTATATTATATTCATTTACATTTAAAACATTTTTGGCTTTGATTCTTCTTCCTATTATCTAGAATATTCTATTCAGTATCACCTAATAGAAATACAATGTAGATTATGCATGATTTATCTAGTACCTATGTCTTTAAAAGGAAGTGAAAGTTGATTTTAAGTACACGTTTAACATCATATAGTCATATAGCTAATGTTATCATTTCTCATGTCAGCAAACTGAATTATAAATATTTTCATAGTATTTTGTCTAAACTTATTTCACACTTAGAGCATATATCAATTCAGAATGCTTATATTTCAGGTGTTATGTGGGTGCAGAGACTAGTGATCCACAGTTGACCATCTGATGTAGAGAAAAGGCTTACCAACAAATCTCAAGATCTGGTAATTTTAAACAGACTCCTGGTTCTCTGCATTAAAATAAAAAAAAAAATGGAACCCTTCCTATTACCCATTCTGTCTTATAAATATTATAATCATGTGCTTCTATTTCTATTACTAACCGTCTTTGTTGTTTTTAAATCTACACCTAGTGTTTATTTCTTACTAGAGAGTATCCCTCGAGTTCCAACTATATAAAAAACAAAATTAATATTATTTCACTCTCTCTACATCCCAGCTATGCTTCCAATGTTGACTGTGTCACTACTTTGAAATTGTTGTGTTTATAGACTAAACATTCTCCTTATCACCATTGTAGATTAAGTTGTCATGTGTTGTTCCTAAATTTATAAACTTATAAAACCAGTAACAGAGCAGGCGAAATGGCTCAGTGGTGAAAGGTGTTTCCATCAGGCCTGATAACCTGAATTTGATCCCATGGACCCACATGACAGAAGGTGAGAACTAACTCCCACAAGTTGTCTTCTGAGTTCCATATGTGCACTATAGTGTACACATATCTCCCTGTGCCCATACACGCATAAAAAAATGAATAAATAAATAATCTAGGTTCAGCATGTCAAAGAGTCAAAGACGGAAAAATGTTTACTGTAAAAACCAGGCAGTGTAATTGGAGCATTTGGAAGCAGGCTCACAAGCCCTTAGTCTCTCATACTTGAAGAAGAGTCTTCATATTAAGGACAAATGAAATCTCATTTTCTGTACTCCACCAATTTCACTGACTTGTGCTTCGGTTCATTTGAGAACCATCCAAGCTTCTTATACAACTTCATATTTTTTCTCAATGTTTCATTTGCCTTGTTAACTAAGAAGGTGTCCAGTCATTGTATTTTCATATTTTTATGAATGTAAATTATACACGTAAGTACAGGGAAATGAGACTGCCTTCTTACCTCCTGTCTGGAATTTCTCTCTAACTTGCTTTCTAATTTGAATTTATTGCCTTTAATATCTACAATGAGCTGTGATTCCACAATTTAATTTCATGGCTCTACTGGTCAGGTCAACTTTTCTTATATTCCACATAAGTGAAGATATTTTATTAGATTTTATTCTTAAGTAATTTGAAAAAAGCAGCATATGCAAAGGAAATAAACTTTCTGAATCTTTTCAGTTAAAAAAATAGGTTTATTCACCCTTTATACTGGATAAGTACATTTTTGTTTTCTAAGAATTCCACATAGAATTCTTGCAAATACATGTTAGTATATTTCTATTGTTCGGAGTCTACAGTCCAAGTGTATCAAACATAGAACAAACTACCCCTGTGTTTTTCCCCATTATAGGATTGGTGAAGCAATAGCCCAGACTTGACTTTTAATCACTATTTTGTACTAGTTGGGAAATCAAAGTTTCATCATATAAGTTTCCTTTGGTAGATACTTGGAGAAACCACAACTTATTTTAGCATATTCTGAAATGTCATTTTCATAACCATATTTTTTCAAAGATTTAGTTGCCTGGTGAGTGATTTGGGAATTTTAAAACACAGCCTGTGAACAAGAGGAAATGCAGACATGTTGGTCAAGCTGATCATTTTCTTTGTAGATCTTATGTTTGCTTCAGCTATAATTGGTATCCTATATGCTGTCTACTTGATAGTAGCCACAGGCATTTTTATCATAGCTATTTTTTACATTTTCAATGGAGACATGGGAAAAAACTACAACTTCAATGGGGACAGAAGCTGTGTGCTTGAGTCTCGCAATGCTACAGGGAAGCCACTGGCTGACAACACAGAGTCAGTTCCCAGATGCTTGCTGGACACTTCTTTGCCTTCTGACCCACAGAGAAGTCTCCTTTCTAAAGATTCAAGTGCAGTGGAAGAACCATGTGGGAGGATTTCCTGAAAGCTGTCAGAACCTAAAGGTATTTTTAAGGTGAGCTTCTCAAATGTTCAGCTAATTTCTCCGTGATACAAGTGAAATAATTAGCATGCATGCTTAGGGTGGGAAGGGAAAACACCTTCTTTTTATAAAAGTTATGACTTCCATTTCTCAAAAATAGAGCAGTGGCAGCTTCTATATGTCCCATAGTAACAAATTTCAGCAGTAAGTCTCACATACCAGAGAAACTAAGTGTTACATTCTATCTCAAGTGCTGAACAAACAAGAAGAAGCCAAGGTATGAACACTTACTTCTATTTATACCTTCTCTAGCAATTTGGCTAAAAGATTTGACAGAGCAGAGTCTAAAGAAACTGATGCTTTGACCAGATGTGGGGTTTTCCCCTTGATTCCAAGTTGCAAAAATAATCAATATCCTCAAGTGGATGCTATGTTTTCAGAATGATCTTTACGGTCTATGAGCATGAAGACAGGAGCCCTTTCTTATAGCTTTGGTGCTAGGAAAGAGTGGATGCTGTACAGAAAACATGTCAGTATGGTGTAAAGACACTTTGAGTGCCGAAATGATGCTCAGAATTCTATTTTCCCTGCTCTATTTCACAGTTTTGGTTCAATGAAAGCAAACAGGTTGATTCTGTCTTGCCTTCTGTCTGATAAATGTCTACCCTGGGCATCTTGGGTTTGAGTTCTTATGGTTTGATTTATTTTATGCACATACATTTATTCTTGATTGCAAAAGATTCTGGTTTATTGAGTCCATTTGTTGGTCATATTTTAACTTCTTAAAGCCAATCCTTGGCTCTCATATTTCATCCTGTTGATATCTTTTGGACTTTCTGATAGCCTAACTTTTTAAGACATTTCTTTCCAAAACACCAACAAGTAATTTCCACCTCTATACAAAGTAAAACTTATATGCATGCCTTACACAAGAAATAGCAAAACCATAGTCAATAAGGAAAATGAACAACTTCATTCCACAGAAAATAAATGTTTAAACTTCCAAAAAATGGATAATACCTAGTGTGATATGATCCACTCTTCAGTCCTAAGTAGTCCAGTATCACCTCCACAGAATAAAGCTGATAAAATTAGGTTGAGTGAGTACAGATTATGGCAAGGGATTTTAAAATGATCCCCATTACATAGTTTCTGAGTAGATGTAGAAGATGTAGAAGATGTAGAATAGGCTCGTCTAACTTGTAAGAAGGAAATAGAGTACATAGGTAAGCCATACCTTAAAACAGATGACCACTTATGTGCACATTACAACTCTAGAAACATTTTTTTTACTTCTAAGAAAACCTTACTGTCATGCAAATATCATTCAAGAAGATTACAGAATCATTTCTATTCATTAGTGCTCCACTAATTCATGCCCTGACCTATCTTATGGGACAGGGAAGTGAGGGATAGCTCACAACTGTGATTCTGAGAGCAAAGAAGAGGAAATCCCAAATGTGAGGGCTTACCTGAGGTCAGATACTCTAGGAAAGAGCAGAGGGGCAGGGGGAGGAAGATGACTGAAGACAGCAAGAACAGAAGGCTGCATGTGAGCCCTGGAGATGATAAAACTGAAAGAAGCCACGGAAAGGGTTCAAATTGGGATTGAAGGAGATCCTGAACACTCAATAAGTTGACTGTCAACTGTCACTGTGGTAACATTCCACGGTTGTTGTCTATGGCTGCATCCCAATAAAGGGTTCTTATGTGATCTTTGTCATTTGTTCCTGATGGAAAGGATAAAGTTTATGGAAATAATGTATCAAGAAACGACACCAAATCTTCTCTGCACTGTGACTCCTTTGAGGCTGGCTCTCAAGACATCCACATTCTGTTTCATATCCCTCTTCAGAGTTCCCAGCATACTATCAACAGTCTAGAGTTCTACTTCATTCCAGACTCTTCTGCAACCAGAGTGATTGCCCCTTAGCCTCTTGCTGGGTTCCAGAAACATATAAATTCTGAATTCAGTAAGTAAGGAATCATTCCTAAGATTTATTATGCACCAATGATTTATCCAGGGAAACTTAGGGGTCTTTCTTACCCCTTTCAATACAAAGGACTCCAACAGTTGTCTAGGACGCTTTTTATCTAGCTCAGAAGTATCTCCTGCAGTAGCCCCAGAAAGAAATGTCCAGTTTTCTGGGGACATTTGCATGAGAGTTTGTTTCTCACAGGCAGCCTGTTCTTGAGAAGTTCTTTGTAATACCCAGTGGAAATCTGAGTCCTGACACTCTTGTGTCTTTGCCCCATTTCTGTTCTGTTAAGCAATCCAAAAATTTTACTGCACCAGAATTCCAGAATCTGGGAAGTAAAGAGTGTCTCTCCTTATGGATTTCTTACTTATTGCTCAAAGCAGTAAACAAGCTGTCTTTTCATGTACAAATAGGACCAATTAAGGTTATAATGGCCAGATTATGGTGTATTTCTTTCTTTTTTACTGTATAGTTAAACAGCAGCTCTTGATGTGTCTTTTCTGACTTTTTGTACATATTTGTTAATCAAGAATTTTGAAATCCCTTCTCTCAAGGCTCTCTCACTACCACTTTGCCCTAAAGAAAAGTATTTTATTAGCACATCTGACATTATTAAAAAGTAACTCTAATGCACTGACCCAATTTTATGGCACATTGAAAATCTTATTCAACCCAAATGACTCCCATATATGCCCAATAATTTTCCAGTGAACAATGTCCTTTGGAAAAGCTGGTGAGTCTGGTCATTTTGGAAAATTGCCAATATTACCAATACAATATTTCCTGAAAACAGTAGCAACAATATAGTAGTGAGCTATGCTTTCTGTATAGAAATGAAGTCTCTTTCATCAAACACAGCATTCTAGCCCGGTTCAATAAGATCAGCTAAGAAGGCACTGTGAGAGGAAGGAATAGTTCCCATAGGTTCCTTGTGGCATCTTCATTATTTTTAGGGAAGTCTGTGCAGAAGCCTAAAGTTTCTCAGATTGGTTATTAGAGAGACATTCTTAGAAGACACAGAGGGAGTTGAGTCCTGGAGTGTATACCTACACTTCTTTCTTTTTGGTTCTGCATTTGTTGACCTCTCCAACAATGTGTAAGCTTTTGAATTTGGTAGTCCAGTTAAGATCTTGACCCAAAATGCATCAAAAATTGTGTGAACTTGGTGCTTCCCTAGCCTTTGTTGCCCAGTCTGCAAAGGAAGGCATATGAAACCAGTCCCCTTCAATGGCTCTTTAAGGTCTAAATGTTACACAATCAAAATGAGTTTCAAAATATGAAGCCTAGTCATCCCACATGGCAGTTTACACAGGGACTCTCTTAGCATCTCCACATATATTTTGCTAATACTTCTGGGATGTTTAAGTATGGATACCAGAGGGACAAGGTGGCTATTTCTAGGAATATTTATGGAATTCAGGAAGAGATTCTTTAGCCACATTTTGGAGAGTAACCCAGTGTTTGTTTTCATGCTTCCCTTGCATTGCCTGCTCAGTTTAGATGTGACATAGCACTACCAGCAGCCCACAGGTATTCATTCCCTCATTTGTTCAGAAAGGCTGTCCAAACTAAAGCCATAAGCTTCTACTTGCCAAATAAAAGTATCTTATGTATTCACTGTTGGTCACTGAAACTTTTTTTTTACAAGGATCCCAATTCATTTATCCATAAAATGAATGCCCAAGTCAAGCCAGGGACACAAACCTGAACTGCCAACTCCCTGGAAGGCTGAAGCAAGAAGATGCAACTAGCAGGTCTGTCTGAGCAGAGTGTGTCCAAGGCTAGAATGGACAGTATAGTGAGACTGTCCTAAATGAGTGAAGGGAAGGCTGGGGATATAGCTCAGAGGTAGAGGGTGCCTAGCATGTGCAAGGCCTTACTTTGATCCAAAGCACTGTCGGTAGTATGGACAGAACCATTAGCCTTTCCTGGCCTAATATTTAGTTACTGCAGGTGTGTATTGAGAAGATCTTCTCTGAGACTCACTAAAAAAAGCAGTATAGACAAAACAAAGACCACTTGGCCTCTGGCTTCAAAGCACTCCTACTAGGTTTCGGTATGAAAAGATCTATGTCTACACTTGGATGAGATACTTAGGAGAAGTGAATTAACAAACTAAACAATATACTTTTTTTTTCTTCAAAAAATAAAGGGTGAGTTTAAATAAGATTCCAATTTGTCAGTTTTAATTTTATCTGTTTTCAATATCCTGTGTTCTGAGTAACAAAATTAATTCAGCCTGTCCAATTGATTTACATTGCAAATCATCTTTTATGTCTTAGAAGACAGATTTTGTTAAAAGCAAATGAATAGCTTTGGCAATGATTTCTTGGATAGGATACCAAAAGCATAGGCAAAAAAATGTAAAAATAGATCAATTAGGCTACCTTAAATTAAAATCTTCTCTGCATCAACAGACAAAATTAAGAGTGAGAAGGCAACCCAACCTGACTTAATAATGGGGCAAAGGTTTTAACAGACATTTTTCTAAAAGGTTGCACAAATGGCCAATGTATACATGAAAAGATGCTGCATATCATTAGTCACTATGGAAATGCAAACACAAACCACAATGTGATATTGTCCCATAATACTTACTAAGATTACATATAAAATAAGAAAAGTAAGAATAACAAGGATATATCAAAATTGGAGAAATTGGAACATGTGTACTATTGGTGGGAATGTAGAATAATGTGGCCTCTATGTTTCCTCAAAATAAAAATAGAATTATCCTGTCACATTTGGATTTTGTTTCTGAAATAACATATAAGATAATATATGAATTAAAACATTTTTAATTTTTGTGTGACTATAAAAACTAGACTATAGGGAAAGATGTTTATCAGGAAAAAAAGGTTTTAAAGAAAAAATACAAATTATTTAACTTTCTAAAGTTTGCATATAACACTATGCCCAATTATATCACAGTCTGTGCCAAAAACTTTTAAGAGAGAATTATTCTGTTTGGTATAAAAGCCTGTCATGTCAGATCTGAAAAACATCACTAAATGATTGTACTGTGTAGACAGGTTTGTTACGTTGTAGTGATCTGGCTTATTTTGGCACTGGTACCCATGAGGTGTCTACATTGACGGTCAGCTTCTCATAATGAGGAATTCACTGTCAATAAGTTTCATAATGGAAATCCTGTGCTACAGGGTCTTCAGTGAGTTGACTCTCCAAATAGGTGATAACTTTTATTGTTAATGCTGTCAACTTGATTGGACTGGGAAATTCCATGCATAGTCAGTCTGAGTGTGTCTGTGAGGCCCTTGTCAGAGACGGTCACATAATGAAGACTCTGACATTGTGAATGGTTTAATCAATCAATTATTCAACGTTTGAATTCCAACTTAGAGGAAATCAGTCAGGAGGAGGGGTCCTTGAATGGTATGCCTTGTCCTTGTCCTTCCTGTTCCACTGTGCTCCTCTGCCATGGTTTCCCCACCATAAGGAACCCTCTGAAACAGTAAGCAAAGGAGTTTTTTTCCTTCTCTAAACTGTTTTTGTTGGTTATTTTGTCCAGTAATGATAAAATTAACATATAATCACATCCTCCAAGATTTGGGTTCATCATTTCCTTTGAGCATTAAGCCACTGATGCCTAAATTCCAGCCCCACCTTCTTCATGTAAACAAACTCTGCATATCGCATTACACATGTACATAGTCTTATCTCCAAACTGAAATCAAAGTTTCACCCTTCTGTGAGAGCTATATAAATAGATTAAAAAAAAATTTCTGCCATGTACATTGATGCCAACATAGTGTTGACAAAATGTCATATGGATATTTGTCTACATGCTCAGAGACCAGTAGACTGCATTCTCTTTAAGTACTGATATATTAGTCTTCCCCACACTATCTTGCAATATTATCACCAGGGATTGCAACAATTCAGCTGATTTAAACTCCATAATACAAATTTTATCAGTGTCTGGAGCACTGACAATCTCATCCTCCTCAGACTAGAAAGTACTTTGGAGATGGTCTTGCCATATTAGGTATGTGTGACTATAGGATAAGAACAGAGGACTGTGTGTAGACTTTTAAAGGGCAGGCACACTCTCATATACCATTACATTCCCCTGGCCCTAGTAAGTCTCAACACAGTAAAAGATCAGTCAGATAAAGAAGTACACTCCATCTACAAGAGGCATAGAAAAGTGATTCATAATAACCAATGAAGTAGTATAACTATAATGACTAATCAAACTTAATAATCAGTACATTGTATTTAAAAATCTATTAAATAGTATTAACTTCCCTTCATTTATGGGAAATAAACAATTACACTTAACATTGCTAGGCTGAATTTTAGTACATAATTTGAAATCTACCTAATTTATTCTTTGAGATTTTTTTCTTGATTCCAATGAAAGAAATCAGGTGTGGTTGTTAGTGGGGAGAATGCTTAAAAGCTGAATCTTCCCTTTCATGGCATTGTTCAAGGATAGAGACTGTTTCATTGTATGCCTGGTCAGTTCTTTCCTCTACCTAATCACCCAGGATACTGTGTAAATATCCTGGAAGGACATGAGAGCTTTGCTAGACAGAACAAGGTTGTAGGGTAGGAAATATCCTGGCTCTACCAATAATTGGTTCTGAACTTGGGAAAGTTCTGTAAACTCACAAGTAAAAAAGGAATGTATGTAGTGGACTAATAGGTGTTTGTGTTCATTAAATGAAAGAATATTTAAAAGTACAAGGTATTAAATCAGAAAACAAATAAACTTATAAATTTTCTGGATGATACTCTTCAAGATTCTATTACTCTACATGGTGTTTATTTGCTTACTTTAATTCATCTTTACTAATCAGTTGCCATTAGGAGTAGAGCATTTTTTTCTTTATGGACAAGTGGCAAGTAATATTTATAAATTAAATAACTCTCTTTTGAGACTAACAAGTGAAATAGATTATAATAAGGATGACAATTTATATAATTATTTAACTTCAGTTTCAATAATTGAGCTTCCATAATTTTGTAAACTTCAATTTTTATAATGCCAGCTAATAGATATTGAGCATAAAGGAGATAATTTAACAAATCACATAATCAAGTATCTCAATAAATACCTAGAGGCTTACTAGCATCAAATCAATAGGGCTTATAAAGTAACACTTGGTAAAAATTCTCCACCCTGGTTTATATATAAATTGTTTCCTGAATGGGGGAAAAAGAATCACTAATATATATTCTGGAAATGCTTTAGCTTAGGTTTTGGTATCAAGCAATTTCCCTGCAGAACATCTCTATAAACTACTGTGATTTCATGTAATTGTTCATTCTGACAAGTTCAAAAGGAGCAGATCACAGATTTCCTTGCAAATGAGATTCATGTCTCTGAAGAAGGCCTGGCAAATTTAAATACATACATTGGAAAACACATTTTATCCCTAAAGGACATATGCTTTGTAGCTTGACTTACTTAACTGGGAAATGTTTGCTGTATGATGGGGAAAATAATATAAAAACAAGTCTTATGGAACACATATTGCTTTTATACCCTCACAAATCATAGACATAGCAATTGATGATAACAAGAAAATGAACAATTCCTGAAAATGGACATGACTACAGAAAAACCTATCAGTAGATGTATAAATTCAACATTTCTTACATTACACTACTGTTGTATAATATATGAAAGTAAATAAATATACAGTTTTTCAAAGAATGCTTTTAGTCTAAAATTGCAGAGTTTCTAAATTGCTATGCATACATTTGCATTAGTCTCAGTGTGCAGAAGGCACCAACCAAGGTTTCAGCGTGAGAATTCTAGTACTTTTAGTCCTTTCTGGACTGTCTGAATTCTCCAGCTGTAACCATATTTATCGATTTAGCTTTTAACCTCATGATTTTGGTTGGAAATGAGACTACATGTTTCTTTATGTTTCAGTTTGGATTTGGCTTAAGTGTATCCCTGGGGGATTCATGTGCTGGAAGCAGGGTTTCCCCTGACTGGTGGTGTTGAGAGATAGTAGGCGGGACCCATCACTGGATAGTGCATTTTCTAAAATTAGAATGGAATCAGGCCTATAACTGCTTTTGTTAATTTAAGAGATCAGTAAATTATAATTTAAAAGATCAATAAATCATACTGATGTTCCTAGTAAAAACACAAAATTTGGAGTCAGTCCTGCCTTCAAGCCCCAGCAACCCCTTCCCTAGCTGGATGACCTGGGGATACTTGCTTAAGATTCCCAGAGTCTAGCTTCCCTCAAATGAAAGCAGAAGGTAAGCAACAACTACATCCCAGCAAGGTCCTGACACTTAGAAAAGATGGTGTATATTAAGTGTGTACTACACAGTAGGAGCTCAAAACTTGCCATTTCTTAGCCAGACTGTCTTCAGGCCATGATAATTCCTTGGCTCTCTGTGTTTTTAATCTCCTCACAAACCTTATCATGTATATGTTTGATGTAATGCCCACATTCTATGCTGAGTACATTCTTTGCTTTTGGAATTTAGCATCAGTTGTACTACTATAAGGAAGATTACACATGCTCAGAAAATCTTACAAACATATAACCTAACAGAACTCTTTCCACTGTATTGAAAGTTCACTGAAGTCAACTGACGATAAGCAGTAAAATTGGTGCATTGCATGTTTCTCATTCTTTTCAACATTTTCAGTTTGATTTTATAGTTACCAAACACTTGTGCCAGTACCTGGAAAGTTCTGAGACCTTAGGCCTTATTTATGTGGTTCTTAATAGATTAAGTAAGCGCCTCCAGCAACATCACAATCATTTTGCTTAGGCACTGCCTTACAGCTACATAGTACTTAATTTTGTTTACCTTCCAAACAGCAAGTTTTCTATTATTACACAGGTTGATTCCCATTCCCCTTGATTATAAACAATTCTGCAATGTGTAATCTTAAATATAAACCTTTTACAATCCAGTAGGAAGAATTGCTTTAGAATGTATTCCCCAACGTGGGATTTCTGTCTCCAAGTGATCAGCCCTAAAATAAACATACAGGCAAGAATAAATGGATTCAGTGGGTTGCATTTATATGTTCATTTGCATATGACAGTATGTATACATATATATGCAGCAACAATAATTAAAGAATAAGAATTTGAAGAGGAGAGGATGGAAATGTAGGAAGGGTTTGAGGGAGAAAAGGGAGAGGTGATGCAATTATATTTTAATTACAATTTTAAAAAACTAAAGTATTTACTCACATTTGGGAATGTATTCAAATCGGAGCTATTTAACCTAGTTGAAGATCAGAACTGCTCGTGTCACTGTTTGCCAGTTTGGACATGCCTAGTATCCAGCAGGACAGTTGATGAAGCAAATCTATTTGTTCCTTCTGTAATGAGAAATTAGGAAGGGCAGGCTACTTGTTCAGAGAAAAATAAGGACATTCAACTACAACCTGTTTGTTTGTTTGTTTTCTATTTGGAAACACATGCAAATGAACCTAACAGGTACCATGTGGTCTATCAGTAACTGAACAAAAGATGATTGACATCTTCTTCCCGGAAAACCCACATTCTTCCCTGCCTTCACCATTGCTGTGCTTCATTTATTCATCCTTCCCTTATTCCTTTAATTAGTAAACTCCAGAGTAAGAAATAAGTTGAGACTTGTATACCTCTTTCTTAGGTGATCTTCTACAGTAAAAGTCTTCCAGGCTACCAGTGGCAAAATCAGCTCCCACAAAGTGAGTTCATATTGGTTTCTTTTCATACCACTGGGTCAATTTTATGTTGTGATTGCCTAATACCCTTGCCCCCTCCATGCATACCACATGTTGGTCAGGCCCACATTCACTGTTTAGAATTCTGCAGCATCTGCTGTGTTATCAAATTAACTTGTAAAAAAAATTTTTACTTTAAAGAAATTAATTTAAAGTTAAATACTTGAATATTTTACATGGAATATGAACATGTTAACATTATCAACCCAACTCTTGCAGTAAAGACAACCATGACTCCTAGTCTTGTTAGACACACTCTGTGTTTTAACTGATGAGACACTGCCAGTGATCAAGATCATATCTTAATGAAAGGAGTAATGTTCTCTTATGTGTTAATTAGAACTTGCCATGAGATCTGATGGAAGAGAGCTGGTTTGAAATGCCACGAGTAACCCATCATCCCAATCTTATCTAGCATATAGATGTATATGAGCAACCTTCTATTCTAAATAAGTATCCAAAGAAACAGAATCATTTAATGCTAGAAAAGAGTGAATCGCCATGCTATTGATCTCTATCTGCCATGGTGACTAATGCAGATTTCCTGTAATAGATGACCAACAGAAATAAGGAATTCTCCACCAGTATACATGTGAAATATCACTTCCACCACCTGCTGCAACATGAGGTTTTTTTTTCCTTTCTGAATACATAAGCAAATGACCATTCCACACCAAAACTGCATTGTGTTTTGTTCACTTATCTTCGCAGCCAGTAGACATTTCCTAGGAACCTACACTGTGCTAGAGACACATCACAGAGATATGTTTTCAGAAAGGTGAATTGTGTGATGCAGTCATCTTTTCCTTCCCACAATGCCTTAACCCCTCTTACCCTCATGAATATTTATAGTGTGAAAGACAAGCTTTCAGGGTCATCTAGAGAATTGACTACTTCTAGCTTTTTCAGACAGGAATGGTTTCTCTCACTTAATTTCAGTTTTAGTTTTGTTTATTGCTTTGGAAAGGGGAAGTAAATAAGTATCTCCTCACAATAAATACATCAACAAATAACGGGCAT
This sequence comes from Cricetomys ansorgei, assembly GCA_026225945.1. Taxonomy (NCBI): domain Eukaryota; kingdom Metazoa; phylum Chordata; class Mammalia; order Rodentia; family Nesomyidae; genus Cricetomys; species Cricetomys ansorgei. The sequence continues at coordinate 35,675,276 of JAMJFZ010003875.1, forward strand.
CTCTTTAGCATGAACATGGTGTGCTGAGATCACAGCTCAGCTCAGGAGGACTGTCCCCTTATAGTTGGTGTTTTCCAGTGATGAACACAGGGAGGTTCAGGGTCTGTTGGGGATGATAGGGACAGGTTTAGGTCTCACAGTTCCCATGGATCTCATAGTAAGGTTTCTGATGTGATCTCCTTCCAAGTTTATATGTGCAGCTACAATAGGAAGCTGAGAATAAGAGGAATAATACCACAGAAGATGTACTAAGTGTTTACCACACTTTAGCCATTTCTTCACTCTTTTTTAATATACTAAGAGATTATGTAAAGAGTAAGAATGCCCTAGACCTCCTCAAGCTTTTAAGATACTCTGCTTTCCATGAAAAACTAAAGCACTAACTAAGCCATTTGAATCATTGTCCAGCTTCATATTCTCATTCCTGATTCAAGTACTTGTTTCTTAAACTTTCTCAAAAATCAAAGACCCCATAGTGGGAGGAATCCACTCTACAGAGCGAACATGTCTTCCAAAACAGTATCATAAAGGTCTTCTAACATAGTGCTTAGTTACTCATACTATATACTGCAAGTCAAAGAAGAGGCAGTGTCATACCCCTCAGTAGAAGCGGCACCCATTTGAAGTGAGAATGCAAAGTAAGGTTCTGTTGCTTCCTTATCCCCTCCTGGTAAGTCGCCCATATACACTTCTCCCTTAAAGACTCATAATCTCCATTACTTTACAAGCCCAAAGCGACAATTCTGTTCACCTTTCTGTCTTTCTATCCTAAAGAAGAGGCAGAAACTCTGGGAGAGGTCTAAGAAAAACTCTCAAAGTTGTGAGAAACGTTAAGTCAACTCTACCAGTTCTCTTTATATTTTTATGATTTGAAGTTAATGAAATAATGCAAGAATAAAAAGCAGATTGACAAATAATCTAGAGTGCGAAGAAGCTAAATGTGTTGTCTAATCCCTGCTCATGTGGTTGCTATGACTAGAAGCTTACGATTTGCTCTTCTCAGTGTTTTCTTACACATTTTTTCTGCAATCTATAGGTACTTAAAAACTGACATCAGCACCTGCATTTTTAGCTACATTGTAGCTGGGGAGAGTAGTGAAAGTGGAGACTTTGGGCAAGCTGATGGACACATAAGAGGAGCAACTCACAACAGACTTGTTTCCTCAACACAACTACAAATGAGCTAACTCTGTCAGGAATACTCCTCCATGGTCAGCAAGGCTACCTCAAGTCAAAGCATCAGAAAATAAATACATGGATACATTATCTAATTAATAATGATAATTATAAAAACCAAACAAGGTAGCACAACCCTAAAATCTCAACACTGGAGAGACTATGGCAGAAGGATCAAGAATTTGAGCTCGGCCTCAACCAACCAAAATGGATACAGTAAAGCAACAACACAGTTAACAGAGCCTGATACTAGTTTTGTTGTTGTTGTTGTTGTTGTTGTTGTTGGTTTTTTGTTTTGTTTTTTAAGAAATACACAAAATTTGTTCTAAGTGTTTGAAGCTGACGTATCCTATTTGTGTGAGATAAATAGTATGTGAGCAAGTTGTTAAGAGAAATAGAACATCTGTAGCACCTAGAAAGTAAAGACCAGTGAATTAGAGATGGCATGAATTATGTCATCGCTATTTTCATGATTAGTTTTTTCTAGGTCATTCAAACTGCCATCCACACGTTAATAACAATAAAAATCTCATTTAAAAGCAAACAAAACCCAGAAATACCAAGGCATTGAGAAAGTCATAATATTCCAAAGCTGCTTATTCTAGGACATCACAGCCTCAGGAAAAATAGAATCCATAACTCTGAAAGCTCAGCCTTGGAGAGAATAAATGCTTTATTTAATGACATTGTATAACACTTGGTGAAAAAGTCTTTGGTGTTTAACATACTTAGAACTATCAAAATATTCTCAAGACATTAAAAAACTGCTTCTTCAAAATGTCTTAGTCAGCAAAACACAAGCACTGTTGTTACGTAGAAAATAAAATAAAAATAAATGGCCATCTCCTTTGCTGGTCTCAGGATGGTCCCAGAAGACCATTCTTCACAACTCAACTGAAGAACAGTATAGACTGTGCACTTCTGCCCAGCTACGATTTCTCTTGCCACCCTAACATGTTGAAAATACTTTACTTGTCTCATTTATTGCATCTTGTATTTCACTAGCTTGTACTGCTTTTGAAACCCTTACTTTCTCATTGCACGGTGCCTAAACATTATCATTTGCATTTTTGCAACCCAGTGTTCTTTACAAAGCATTGCCACATGCTGTATTAAGAAGCATTTCCCAGAATCAGTAAGCCCTCACAAGATTTATAGCAACAGTTTATAAGCACCATAAATTTCAAAGGAATGTGAAAATCAATGAAAAATGACCACTGTTTGGAACTTAAAAGGGTCATTGGGATTCTAAATTATGCAGTAAGAATATCAACATTTAGATTTGCAAGTATTTGCTCAGACAGTTGGCAGCAGATTTTTTTCCTTTTTTAACTAACATGCTTTTGTTCATTTTAAGTCAAGACTTTGGTATCAGAATCTGATACAGAGAGTGATATGAAAAGTTACTGGAGAAGGAGTAGGGTTACCTGGACATGGGTAGCACAAAGTTCCCTGAAGTTGAGCTTGTGTGGGCATATGGGAAGGCTTCTTTGCACAGTACCATCCTCAGTCCTGAAATAAGGGTATGAGCAGAACAAAATAAAATGTGTTATGCAGTCCAATCACAGCATGGCCTGTAGAGCCCCATCCTCCTAGAACGACTCTGGACAGTGGCATAGAATACACCTCAGCAGTATCAACCATGGACCTGGACAAATAGTTGGACTGTCAAGAGCATGTGCTGCTCTTGCAGAAGACCCAGGTTGAACTCCCAGCACCCACTGATCACTAACCACTGGAACTTCAATTGCAGGGCATCTGTCACTCTCCTCTGGCCTCCATAGGAATCAGAAATGAATTTGGTGTGTATATATATAGGGATGTAGGCAAAACATTCTTGACCCTGAACTTTGAGAATTGTACATGTTAAATGTGGATGAGGAGAGAAGGATGGCTCACATACTGTTCTTTCAGAGGACCAGAGTTCAGTTCCCAGAACCCACGTAATGGCTCAAAATTGCTTGTAACTTCACTTCTAGTAGATCTGACACTCTCTCTGGCTTCTCCAGACACTGCATTCACATGGTGGACATGTGGACAATCATACATGAAAAAGAATTTTTTAAAAGGGTGGCTAAATGTTTTATAGAGGACAATAGATTGAAACCCCAGGAAAAAAGCAGATGTGTGCACTTAGATAAAGTGTCATCCATTAGTGACACTTTCACAAAGTTGGTTAAATGGTGGCCTAGAAGATGTGAGCTGGGGCACAGGAAGAGTATACCCCAGCTCTCTGAAGCATGTGGGACTGATGCAAATCCATCTGTTCTGAAAATCACTAGCTCAGAGCTGACAGGAAAGGTGACCACTAGTCCAAAGGGCAATAAGGCTCTGGTGGAACTAGTTAGAGAGATGAAGAGGCCAGGACATCAGGTACTGTCCCTGCCATGGAGCACACTGCACATCTCTATACTTCGATGACAGATCAGCATGTAGTGGATGTATCATGTATCTTTCTGTATGTCTGTCTGATACTCACATGCAGCTTATTTTAACTTGGGAGATTTGGCAAAGACATACCATCTGTCAGCCATTTTACCTACACACTAAATTACTTTGTTGCCTTAGGTGCTCTGGTTTTATGCACTTTTAGGGAAAGCCACCAGTTTCTTAGCTCAGCACCTGTCTTAATTTAGGTTCTCCAAAGTAGTCTTGAGAGAAGGCAAGGGCACAGTTAGGGCACAGTTATGTTACTAGTGAGCTTATGGAAAGAAATGCTGCAAGGGGGTGGGGAGTGAGGCAGCCATAGGATATGTGATTAAAAAATACTTCTAAGCCAGGCAATGGTGCACACCTTTAATACCAGCACTCAGGAGGCAGAGGCAGGTGAATTTCTATGAGTGCAAGGCCAGCCTTGTCTACAGAGAGTTCCAGGACAGTCAGAGTTACAACCGAGAAACCCTGTCTCTAAAGAAAGGAAGAAAGGAAAAATCTACCCTCTATTTGTTTTCATGGTGCTAGAGGTTGAACTCGGGACCTCACACACTGTTGAGCATGAGCTCTACCACTGAGCCACACCCTTAGCAAGGCACCCAATAAAAGGAAGGAATGATTAGGTTGCTGCTGTCTCCGTCTTTCTCTGAGCGTGTCCCCAGAGAGTCACGAAGAAACATGGGATGTTTATTTCCTGACTACAGTTATTCTCTAGATGAAGGCTGGTGCTGTCAACCATTAAAGCTCTTTGTATTTGTAGATGGCCATGCAGGCAGCAGAATGATCTCCTCTCTGTGTGAAAAGCCTCCAGATGGAGTCAGAGAAGAGAAGAAATGAGCAGGCAGGGGAGTATCTTTTGCGGCAGTGATTTCAAGAAACTGGCTAAGAAAACATTCAGGGCATCAAGAACGTTTCCTGTCCACTCTGAGTTCGTCTGTCAAAGGGCAATCTCTTCAAACAATGAAAACAGCAGCAACTTTCTCTTGGCATCCATATGGAAGGAAAAATTCATTCTTAAGGACAATTAAAGTTAACTATGAAACTGAGATTGTTTGTTAAACTTTATAGACAAAAACTTTGCACTGACATTCTGTCTTCTTAGTGAAAAATCCTCTTTACTGCTCTTGGAGAAGAAACCTGGAAAGAAACCAACATGCTTATTTCTCTGGCAGTTGAAGTACGTAAAATAACAACTGTTTGGCTTGATTCCCATAATGAACACATGGAAATAGTTGGATTTATTAATTTTTTTGCACTAATCATTGCTCTGGCCCATTACCAATTTGGAAACACTCAAAGACGAATTCCTCCTGATGAACAAGCCAGATGCCAAGGATTAAATTGTGAATTTGACCAAAGACAAAGCTCGGAGAAAGCCCAGGAAGCCTGCAAAGGAAACTTCATCCACAGTGTTATAGATACAAGACTACACTTGATCATTTCCCATCAACAAGATTGTAGAAGCATACCACGCTTGTGCCGGCTGAGTGTATGGTCTCATCCTTTTACCTAGGTAACTTGTTTTGAACAGACACTCTGATGTAATTTGCCCATGGAGTTTAGAATCCTGACAAAGATGGTCAACCGTGGGATGGATGCTGCCTTTCATTTCTCTTTTTCTATCCCAGGTCCTGAAGTGAACCCCAAGGGCCTTTAATGAAGAAGTAAGGAAATAACATTCTACTCCACCTTGCTGGAAGTCACTCTGCCATTTTTCCAATTGAAAATGAGTCTTAAGTGTGTCATTATGTATAGAAACACGGGTATGCAAAAAAACTGCATAAATGTGATTGCAATTTTCTTAAAGTGAGCAATACTAAAACCTGCAATGAACAGAAGGAAATAGTATGCTGTCCCAAAATTAAATATATATGGACATAGAAAGACAGTAATTTGAGAGGGTTAATTTTTAATGAAGAATATGGAGATTTATATATAATATTTTTGTGTATTATGTGTATGAATTTACACATATGTTGGTAAATCCAATTCTAAAAGCACTGGAAAAGTTCCAAATACCAAAATATCCATTATGCTACTCTTCTTTTTATTTGTATATATAAAGTATTTAGTATTCCTAAGCATTTATTATCCTGAGGAGAAAGATTGAGAAGAATTAAGAACAATCATAAGATGTTTCACTTGACTTCATGTATTCTTAAAATTATTGAATTTTTTAGCTATGTATTATTTGTATAACTTAGTAAAAGAGAATACATTTGATTAAGCTTGCTTCCAAAAAGAAAAGTTTATAAATAAAACGCACTATGTTTGGCTAGCATCCATCTATTAAGGTAACATTTTCTCATAGTCACTATAATGAATTAAAGTCCCAGCGCTCCAAATGTCAAAAGCCGTCACCAGGCAGCTGTTGCAATGTAGATTATGAGGCTCCCCTTAAGACCAGCTAACGTGATCCCCAAGTGATGCCTGGGCTTGTGAGAGGCTTTCCTCTAAGACAGAAAACATGCTTTTTTGTGTTTCAATCACTGAAAAATAAACATTTAAAAAATAAAGTGTTTTACTTAAAGTTTTTCTTAGTGTTTGAAAGAAAACACCTAAATGTTTTTCAAATATGAAAGACAATGTGTGGAGATCAGCTTTTCACAGCATTAATCTTTAAAATGTGAAACACAAAACCAAAAATTTTCAGTAACTAAAAAAATAAAAAGAGAAATGCCATTTACCTATTTTAAGAAGGCTAAAGCCATCTTTGTAAACTGTGGTATTTTCTTCCTATGCTCCCACTTCCTAAGTGGAGAGTCAGCCAAGTCCAGATGTCTGAGTCCTTATTCCCAAAGAACTTATTCAGTCAAGAACAAAACGGAGAAGAGGCCACATATGGCATGAGCTGGCACTCTACAGAAGGCGTAACTTCCTGCTTCCACATAAATCAAGTCCATCCCAATCAGCCCTTCGCAAGCTCTCAGAACAATTTCAAGTGAGCTCCTATGAGCATTCCTCAATGGACACTCCCTGGACCAGGTGTGACTCTGTCTCTAACAATTCTTTACTGCAAGGGCGTAGCCTGTGATTTTCCTCTTCATACTGTCATTAGCATAAGGAAGTGCTCCTGTTGTCCTAGCAACCAGAAGTAGTACACTGCTGTGCCTGTTGCCTGTGATCCTGTTTTAGTTCTTGTTATGCCTTTAGATCTTCAAATTTTGTGGTCAAAGGAATTTCAATGCTTTCTCTAATAGTCTCTCTGTGTTGTCTCTCTTCTTAATTTATTTTGTGTTTATTACGTACATTTATTGCATATCGTGCTGTGTTAGATAAGGACATTTTCATACAGGTGTGTATTGTATGTTGACCATACTCCCCTTCTGTCCTTCCCTCCTCCACCATTAGTTCTCTTTCTATATGCTTAATTTCTTTTGTATTTATCTCTATATGTTCAGATGACTTGTTTAGATTCCTTTGACTCCATTACCTTAAATTTCCTTATTTCCATGAACTTCATTGGTATTGTTCCTTCCTCTAGCAGACTCTCCATTTAAGTTGTCTTTTTGATTAAGACAGCCAGCTCTGTAGCTTGTTTACCTTTTGATGTGCCTTTACATGACACTCTATTCACAAGACAATCTCATTTTTTGAATTTTTTTCTTTTGTTCCTAGATAATGTAAAGATTATGTCTTCTATTATTATTGTCACTAATGGTATGCTACATAGAGGTAGCATGCCCAAATCTGTATCTTAAAATAGTGTTTGTTCTGTTTTCAGTTTTGACTATATGCTGCAATATTCTAGATTGTTCTAACAAATACTAACATTTGGGTTCCACTCCCAGAAATTCAACGTACTTGGCCTGAGATACAACCTAGGCAGAGGAATTTTAAAATCTTACTGAGTGGTTCTAATGTAGACCAAGATGGAAAACATGATGGTTGATAACTTTTCAATTGGACATGCCCATTTTGTTTTTCTAGACATTTAACAAAGGCAAATTATGAATGAACATTTCCCTTAAAGGCTGTTTACCAATCTGTTGCCCTTCCTCCTTCTGTTCCATTATTTATCTTCAGTGTTCTGGGTATGTGTCACAGAGATGCTGAAAGTCTCTGAATTGTGTTTCCAAAGACATTCAAGTGCTGGAGGTAAGTGAAAGACTTTGCGTGTTGACTCCAGCTGTGTCTCTTTGTCTATTGTTCCTGACAGAGAGTCTCTTGTACTTTCAAGATTCTAGGTATATTCCAGCCTATAGACTTTATTACCATAGCTTCTTCCTTTATACTGTCCAGCACAGGTTTGAACAGTTTCCTGTATAGCAAAACTATGGGGTGTCCCATCATCCCACTTATCTCATCAGTTTGTCCACCACTTCTGTATTGTGTTCAGTGAAATATTTTTGAGTGAAATATTTAGAAAAGAGGCTGTGGAAAAGGCTCATCAATAAAATGCCCCTTGCTCAAACAGGATGATCTGAGTTTAGATTCACAGCACCCATACTACTATGAAGCCAGGTATGGAGGTTAAAACCTGTAATTCTAGCTTGGGGTTCAGTGAGTCAGGTAGATCCCCAAAATTCATTGGCCTGCCAGCTAGGCAGCCTAGCAGAATCAATGAGCCTCAAGTTCAATGAAAAGTTTTTCAATTTTTTCTCAAGAAAAAAACATAATTGTTTAATTAAAATTTAAAAAGTAGAGAATGATCAAGATACGACACCTGATATCAGCGTCTGGCCTCCACATATGCAGATATGCATGTGCACTAACACACTCATGTTCACACTCATACTAACAAGTACATGCAACACACACACACAATACGACATACTCACAAACAAGCAAAATACTTAAGGTTGTTTCCCTGACAGCAATGTCTTGGCTACTTTTCTGTTGCTGTGATGAAATACCATGTCCAAGGCAATTCATAAAAGAACGATTTTATTTGGGGCTTACAGTTTCAGATAGTGAGTCCATGACACTATGGTGGAGAGGACAGCAGGAGATAGGCAGGTAAGGCATGGGAGCAGAAGTTGAGAGTTCATGTCTTGATGCACAATCATGAGGCAGAGAGATCTAACAGGGAATTGTGTAGGGTTTTGAAACCTCAAAGCCTATACCCTTAGTGACATACCTCCTCCAACAAAGCCATAGTTCCTAATCCTTCCCAGACAGTCCCACCACTTGGCTTCCAAGTGTTCAAATATATGAGCCTAGGGGATCCATCTTCATCCAAATTGCCACAAGGAGCATATTTAATGAAATTTCTAACAAAGACACATGACATGTAGTTTCCCAGATGGAAAATTTCTAAGGTTTCTTCATCTAGAGCCCATTATGGCTGATCTTCAGGAACAATAGATAGTTTAAATATATAGCATCCATTTTCATTGATGGAGCCAGGGCCATGCCCATTGTGAAGCATACACATTAGTCATTCACTCAAGACCTGCTGTTTGGAGTAACTCCCTTTCACACTGAAGATAGAAGAAAGACCCTCTTTCCAGCAGTGTATAACTGCAGATGGGTGACATGTTCAGAAGTGGACCTTGGAATGAGTTCTCCAGATCTTTGCTATCCTAAATGTAGTTTGTGAATCAAAGACTTAACATCCTCTTGGATTTTTGAAAAAAAAAATCAGAATTCTGGGATTCTCTCCAGCTTTTATTTTTTAAAAATTGAGCTGTCACATTCTATAAAATTTATCCTTTCAAGGGATGTGATTCAATGGGGTTTTCATGTCTTGACAACATGGTACAATGTCACCACTAATTCTAGAACATTACCAGAGTTCTAAGAAAAAAATCCTGGCTCCCTAGAGTCACTTAAGGCTTCCCTATCGCCTAGGCAACCATTAATCTATTGTCTCTTCTGGACATATCATACAAATTCATACATACAAATTCAGAGAAATCTTAAAAAATATTTCGAATACTTACTTATGTAATGGAATGATATCAGTACTTTATTTTTTAGAATTGGAAAATAGTCTTATATGAATCTACCACATTTTCTTTGTCCACTCTACTAGCTGGTAGGCATTTGGATTGTATTGACATGTCTGCCCATTATGTATGGTGCCGTTCTGAATTCTCATGTAGCAGATTTTGTGCACATGTTTAAAAAACTATTGGGCACATTCCTAGGATTGAAACTGCTTGGTAATATTTTGATCCCATTAGGTTTTGGTGACAGTATTCCCAGGGGCTGCACCACTGTCAATTGCTTTCAGCAGTAAATAGGACTCTGTTTTCTTCATATCTTCTTCAACCTTTGCCCCCATGCTTTTAACATCACCATCCTAACTGTCTTAGTTTCTTTTCTATTGTTGTGATAAAACACCATAACCAAGGCAACAAATAAAACATTTAATTGGGCACACCATTGCAAATGGTTATAATCCATGACAGCAAAGCAAAGGCAGGTGACCGGAACAGCTGAGAACTTATATCTTGGTCCCTAAACAGGAGGCAGAAAGTACACAGAGAACACACTGGGAATGGCCTAGGGCCTTTTGAAACCTCAAAGCTGGCCCCCAGTGACATCCTTCCCCCAACAAGGCCACACCGCTTAATCCTTCCTCAAACAGTTCCAACAACAGGAGACCAATTATTCTAATGTATTAATTTCTGGGGGACCATTCCTACTCTAAACACCAGAGAAACTGATTGGAAATATGACTTCATCATAAGTTGGACTAGTATTTTCAAGTAACTTTTGAGCCCTTTTCATATTTATTGGTCATTCTTATATATTCTTTGCAAAAAGGTCTATATAAATTCCTTATTCTTTTCATTTAGTTACCTTGTATTTTTGGGTTCTAAGTTGTTATATATTCCAAATGCTATAATCTTACCAGATATATGATTTTCAAATACTTTTTTTTTCTTACATCCTGAGGGTTGCCTTTTACTTTCTTTGCTAGCACTATTTGTAACACAGAAGTTTTCAGTTTTTGTAATATCTAGTTTTTCTATTTTTTCCTTGGTTGTTTACATACCAGGTGTCATGCTGATTGAAAGGTCATGAACATTTACCTCTATGCTCTTTGCTGAAAGTATTATTTTAATTTTTCATACAACATATGAAATGCTCACGTTTTTCCCTTCTCCCTGTATCTTCTAGATCCCCATGCTCCCTACCCACCCTAGTCCATGCTTGTTCATTTTCTTTCTCTTTCACTCTCACTCTTACTCTCTCCAAAATAAAAAAAAATTAAAAATTTAAAATCAGAACAAATAATCAAAACTAAGTTTTATAAGTTTATCACAATACAGAACTTTGATATTATAAGTTGCTTTTAAAATAAGATACCAACGTCATCCTTTTGCATCCTTCGGTGAAAGCATTATTTACTTAACAGGATAGTGAACCCCATTAAACTATCCTGACAAGAGTGTCACAAATCTAAGTGTGTAGGTTTATTTTTTAACTGTCAGTTCTATCCCACTGAATGATGTGTCTGTTTTTACACCAATACCACATTGCCGTATTTACTATAGCTTTGCAGTAAGGTTTGAAATCAGAGGCATTAGCTCTCTAATTTTGTTCTTTTTCAAAATTGGTCTATTTTGAATGATAAATGAAAGCAAATACATACATACTAATGGGTGGTAGGTGAATTTTTCATACATGCATATTGTACAAGGTTTACATCAATCAAATTAGACATATCTCTTATAGCATCTAATCACATTTCATAGTGAAAACTTTCAAGATACTAGCCTTCTGAATTGTATGGTGCAGCCCTCATCTACCACTATGATACTCTAAATGGGCCTGATTGCAGAAACTGTAATTAGCAATGAGTAGCAGCATCCATGACTCTTCACTTACATCCAATGTCACTGTCCCAGATGACAGGATGTCATTCTTTCCATGGCTTAATTTTGTTCCTCTTTATAAATGCATCGTATTTCTTTCTTTAAAAAAATGATTTTACATACTACTATGTGTATGTATGTGTATGTAAGAGAGAGAAAGGAGGAGAAAAGAGGAGGAAGAGGATGAGGAGGAGTGAAGAGAGGGAAAGAGGGAGGGAGAAGTGGGGTTTGGCCAATGTGCCACAGTGCATGTGTGGAGGTCAGAGGACAACTTGCAAGAGTTGATTCACTTCTTCTACCATGAGTTCTGGGGATCAAATTCAGGTCACAAGGCTTGAAGAACATGTGCTTTTACTGCTGGGCCATTTCACTGGCCTATATGTATATCTCTTTTGTCCACTCACATGACGGACACCAATTTCCATTTTTCAACTATTATAAATAATGCTCCAGTAAAGATAGCAGTACAGTACATATTGATTTGTTTCATTTGGATATACATCCAAAATGGATGTATTGGAGGATGTGGCATCTTTATTCCATACTCTTTCACATGTACTTTAGTAATTTACACTCCCATGAACAGAGGGAAAGTATTCTTTTTGTCCCATATTCTCACCAGTACTTGCTATGTTTGGTCTTTTTAATAAGAGATTGTTGTGCCTCTTCCCAGTCCCTTGTATATCCATATGTATTGTAGTATTGGCTTGTTAATTTCTATAAAAACACATCTGGGATTTGGGTAAGCACTGTTGTTGAACTGGGAGATCACTGAGTCAACAAAATTGGTTCTTTCAATCTATAAACACAGACTTTCTTACCATTGATCTATTCTTTGATTTCTATCAACAATGATTTGGAGTATCCATTTACAAATCCTGCACTTCTTCTGTTAAAATTTTTCTATTCTATATTATTATAAATGGAATTTTTAAAATTTCTAATCAGTGGCTTTGCATCTTAAAAACCTCATTTTCAGCAAGACAATTAGATTATTTTTAAGCATGCTGACAGTTAAAAATACTGCTGTATTGGGAAACTCAATCCAAGTGACATTCCAACACAATGTTCCCTCATCCTGTTGCATAAGATGTCAGCTTTCCAGTAAGGACTTGGGGCAGCAGAGTAACAGAAACAGTATATGAAACTAAGCTACTAGTTGACTCATTGGATTAAAAGTCTTTAAATAAGAGAAAACAATCAGATAGTATAATAAGCATGTTCTAATTTCCATGCAGTAGAAAATTACTATTAAATAACCATTAATTTAGGATGCTATGGTACTAACTTTTTCCCAAATTATGTGAATAAGTAAGTAATTTGGAATAATTATATTGATACTCGTTGAATCTCCATTTTATTTTATTTTTTAATGTATTTCATTTTTAGCATCAAAAATTACAATACTTAGACTCTAAATGAATATACATTTTAATCCTTTTTCTTTGCTTTATGTTTTCAGATCTGACATCAATTACTCCCATGATATTGAGCAAAATATTTAGTGTTTCTTACTTAATTCTAATGAGCAATGAAGAAACCAAAAGATTTATTTAGTGTCTTCTTTGGCTCTACTTTAGATAACTCTTGAACTTTCTACCACGTCCAATCATGCCATTTAATTTTGTGAACTATGTGTTATTGTGTCAAGTAGAATTTATAAGAATTTTGATACTGTGAGACCTAATATGCCCATGCATAATTATGATACAACCAAGTTCAGTGCAGTATTTATCATCATGACATAGTCTCTTCTCATGTAGTTTTAGGAAACAATAGTTGATGAACAAATTAAATGCAGAATCCCTTGAAACCTATTGAAAGAAGATTTATCTGTGGAGCTTCTCAAATTAACCTGTTTTGTGTATTTAATTCAGTCCCTTCTCCTGATTTCTGTTTTCTAAAAATTGGTATGTAGTCACTATTAGCATGGAAGGCTAGTGATATTGTTCAAAGCAGAAGCAAATATTTTAGTTTTTAAAAAATGTAGAGGAACAGGCCTGTGTAAAAACTAGGAAGGCTCTATATTCCAGGGGTCTACATTCAGAAGTCAATGTAGCCTGGATGGAATGTAGACCCACCTTTAGTCCCAGTATTCAGAAGACAGTGGTAGTCCATGCCTTTAATCCCTAAGACAGAAACAGAGTGTGGAAGCAGACACAGGAGGCAGAGCTCAGAAGGATTCAGTGTCAGATTGGAAGTGACTGAGATGAGTACAGACAAAGTAATCAGAAGAAGAGTTAACAGAGTGAGTCAAAGTGAGGACATGACCAACTCTCATGAGATAAAGGTGGGCTCTCAGTTCAAAGCAAAGATGAGTTAAAGAAGAGTCAGTTACAACCGTCAGTTATACTCAGTCAAGCAGGTAAGCAGTCTGAAGCAGGCAGATTGGGGACAAAAAACAGACAATGAAGTAGACTGACTGGGGATAAGGCAAAGAATCAGAGGCTGATTAGAGAAGTCTCAGGCAATATGAAGCAAGCAGTCTGAAGAGTCTGAGTTCAGAGAGAGCTAGTTTGGGTGGCTCAGTCATCAGTGGAGGCTTAAACATTTTAGATTATATGGAAGCTGAAGCCTTTCAATTCTAGGCTTAAGAGTAGATTGTATGGAAGCTGAAACATCCTGGACTCCAGGCTAGAAACAATGACTGAATTAATTCAGTCAAAGAATAAAAAGAATAAACTGCCTTTTGAACCTAAATCAAGGGCTATAAGAAAACTTCACAAACTGTGAGCCTTTAGTAGTCATCATCTTGTGTGTTCTGGAACAAACCTATGGGAGAATCAGTGCCTTGTAACTAAACACAATGGGTTTACACCAAGATGAATGCAAAGCCAAAATAAGCACAGGCAAACCATAGAACTGGAGAAAGATTCATGACCTATGAGGCAAGGAAAGCATGGGCATCATTTCTAGAACAGTGTTCTTTTCAAAGGAAGCATAGGGATTTTACGCAGGGGCTGTATGTATCCAGGGAGTCAGACTGTCCACAAGCAGGCTCACTTTAGGAATGTATTCATGATTCTACTCAGTTCAAGGTCATAATTTAAAAAGAAAAGATGATAGATGCACTATTGGGTAAACTGAGCTCAATATCACTGAGCACATATGTAAAAGGGTAAACTGGCAGACAGAAATGTCTCTGGGTATGCTCAGCGTGTACTACAGAGTTTTAGCAGAAAATAAAATATACTTTGAATGTGCTATAACACATTCTACAACTGAAAGTGCCTGTCTTGCTCAGCCACTGTCACCATGAGACAAAAGAAAGAAGCAAATGAATCCAGAATTGCACAAGTACAGTGTAGTGGCAGCAAGACCACAGGATCTCCATTATTGGGCCAGAAGTTAGAGTCTTACACAGTGCTGGGTTCCAAAAATGATTTTATTCAAGATGGTGTAATTGTTCATCTCATAACACCAAAGACATCAGGCACATTCCTGAAGCTCTCCTTGCAGCCTCATAATATTGTTGTTTGTGGTGTTTTGAAAATATACAAAATATTGGCCAAATAAAATATTCTCCTTCATCTGCTCAAGTCTCCTCCAAGAACATCCTATCTCAAAAAGACAAGACACTCTTTTCAACATCTTCATCTCCAAACTCTTCTCATCCCACGTAACTGCCCTACCAATACCAGGCTTCTCAGCAAGTTCCACCAATAGCACCTTCTGAGTCACTGACCAGATAGTAGAACATAGACACTACAGAATATTTGACTTAATGTACTCTTACAGGGACTAATTCTTCAAGTCTTATCAAAATCTCAGTAATGTATGCCATCACTCTTATGTATTGCCTTAGTTTTCCCTCTTTTTTAGATCTGTCTCATTAGAAACTAAGAAGAAATTGAACAAAAATCTATAAGCTCTAGATTGGAATCATCCTCTGTATCATGAAGGACTTATAAAATTTCAAAAGTAATTTGTATTTTTATTGGCATTTATTAATTGTACAAAATAACTGATTTCATTTTGGCATTTCATACACAAATGTAATATACCTGATCATCTTCAGTTCTTTATCATATCTCACTTTTCCCTTTCTCTATCCAACCCTCTTTCTACATTCATGTAATATCTCTATTGCTTTATTTTTTATTACTGTTCAAAACCAAGTTGAGTGTAAAAAACACTTAATGGCTCCTAGGAATTGTAATCCCAATACTTCGGAGGCTGAAGCAGAAGGATAAAGGATTCAAAACTAGTCTGGTTTACAAAACAAAACCTTGACTCAAAAACTTGTTCAGAGTTTAACACAATACAAATTACTTAATGATTATCTGAAAATGTATGAGAAACATTTTTTTAAATAAAAATGTGAGAGAATAAAAAAGGTTTTTTAAAAGCAATATTAGTTTCCTTTCCAAGTACTTTTATACATAAAAAAATCTTCATTGGTTTGAACATGAGTTATTTTAAACTTGTAGAAACATAACAGAGAAAATAAGTTTTCAATGCAATGATCATTTTGTTGTTTGGTCTTATGTAAAGGAAGCAATGTCATGGATGTTATTGGTAAAGCTGGACAAGGTCATGGGAAAAGTGAAAATATGCAAAACCAGACTATCTCCAGAGTATTTTCTATCCCAAGCTTAGTTATTTACTAATTTAGCTGCCTTTGGTATAATTTAATTTTGAGAAAAGAAATAAAAACAAACAAATCAACAAGTTCCTAGTCCATGGTTATATCTACATGCAGCCTCTGACCCCAAAACACAGCTTTAAATAATATAAAATGCAACAAAGATCAAATATTGTTACAAGATAAAACAAAAACAGCAGTCATTACACTAAAAGGAGACAAGTGTTATGAAATATAAAAACACAGTGCTTGAATTTTACTTATTCAAAAGTCTTCACAGAGCTTAGAATGTTCTTCAAAAAATTCTAATTACTTATTTGAATATTTAATATACTTTAATTACTGCACCCAAAGAGCAGCACCAGCTAAAAATGCTTTGAGAATAAATCTCTAATCAGCTTGAGATTGAGCAACTATTTAATTTGTTTTGTTTCAGTAAATTCTAATTTTTTAAGCACTGTCAATTATATAATTTTGTAACTGTATCATGGTTCAGGGATATGTAGTATATAAATCACTTTAGAATTATACCACTTTATTTTGCTTTTTCCATGAATTCAAATAAGAGGAATTATTTTCTATAATTGCAGTAAGTTTACAATTAATATTAATTTCACAGCTGAGCTTTGCCTAATCAAAACATTTACTCTACGGACATATAGAATAGTAAAAGAAAGTTGGAAAAGAATAGTTATCAATTTCATATTTCAGGTCTACTATAATATCTGGATGGATATTCAAACCATAATTACATTATGCAGAGTAGACAAAGACACCAACACTTTATTTAAATAAATAAGCCAAATGAAGATGATTATATGATATAATACAAAAAAGGTATTCTTTTTTTATCAGTAAGAGATTATCTCAAAATGACTTAAAATATGGGAGATTCGATTAATTCAACTCACTAAAACTCAGTTTGTTGAATTTGCTCTGCATAGTTTGGGCTGGCTGTCTTTTGTGCTGAGACTTATCCTCTCAGGGCCAGAAGATCCTTGCACACATCCTAATGGGTTGTGGCCTAGATTATTTAAGTCAAATGGTATAGCTACCATTTCCCTTGGTGTTGAGAAAAGTAAAAGTTCTCATATGCAATATCAAGTCTATGGTAGGATTTCTCTCTCTGTGTTTTTAAAACAGTAGGCATATGCAGTTAGTCAATTATGATGGTTGGTTCTTAACATCAATTAACCACAAATTAGAATCATCAAAGTAGGGAACACACCCTTAAAATTATCCTGATTGCTTTGATGGTTATGCAAAGGATGTACCCCACTGTGGGCAGCATCTTTTGGTAGCAGTCCAGATAAAAGGGGGATGGGCAGAAGGAAGAGCCTCTCTACTTTGGCTCCCCTGCCTTTCTTCTTACAAGTCTGGTCTTTTGATCTGTTGCTGATGCTGCTGCTGTTAAAAATGATAATGATGATGATGACAATGAAAATGATTCCTTTGATACGATGATATCAGAACAAGCATTTCCAAACTTTCATCCCAAACTAATGACCAGCAGCTCTCTAGGAACCTTATAGATTTCTGTTGCCAGACTGAAACTGGTGAACTGAGCAACAACCAGCTGTTGACACCCCACTCTCAGGAAGAAACAGTCATTGTGGGACTCCCACTGCTAAGGCATTCAGCTTCTAGGAATGAATAACTACTGGGTTCTCAGATCTCATGTGTGTTTTTGCTGTAGTTACTGTTAAACTCCTATTTATAGACATTACATTTTTATTAAATTCTGACTTACTAAATTCTTTGTATGTTAACAGCATTGGTTCTGCTCCTCTAGAAAACCTTAATAGAATAATGAAATCCAATCTCTATCAATATTAGCATGGAACCCATCAACTGGTCCTGGTTCATGGTCCATTGATGGCATCTTGGTTGAATACCTGGACCATGATGCCCTCTCTTGATGAAATCAACAGTTGGTTCTGTTGAGCAGAATAGTTGGGCAGGTAAGGAGAGCCAGATATGTAAATAATTACTGATGTACAAGCTACAACATAGCTCATGCACATGCTTTTCTAGTCTCTGTTTAACGTGAGTTCAGTAACACTTCCCATCAAATCTTATAAATCATAATTTTATTTTGGGGGTTTTTGGGGTTTTTGTTTTTCCACATTCCCTTAGCCTGACTGGCTTACAGCTTCTACTCATTAGCTAATCTCATAGATTCCCTTTGGAAATCCAGAAATTCTTGGAGTCCTACTTGCTCCCCTCTACGAGGTTAAGAGAATAAACATAAAATGGCTGACCTGGCTTACTCACCATGTTGACTGGCTTAAATTTTGCATGGGTCCTCTAGATGAGACGCAGTTAGCATCTCTGTGTTCTGGAAAACATGCCGTTTAGATGATGATTGCCTCTCATCTAGAGCTGCATGCTCAGACCTCTGTTCTCCCTCTGTGACCTGATGGTATTCAGAAAGTGTTCAAGAATCAGACTGTAACTTCCCCAAACTCTGCCTTCTCCACTCTAATCCTAACCCTAACCACATTCCCTGTTTATACTTCTGCAGCATGTTTAGAAGTGGGAAAGAGACAACCAAGAATTTTATAGTAAAGCTTCCTGGAGTCTCCCTATGACCATCCAGGACATAGGATGATCTTGAGAATGAAAAAGCCTGATATCACCAGCCTCTCCTGTAAATGTATGCAAGGACACCGTGTTGGAAACGGGGTGCTCTTCTCTACCCTGTTAACAGGCCTTGGCCTTCCAGGTCCTCAGAATCCGAATCTACATTTTAACTAAGATCTCCAAATAATTCATAAGCACTTCAAAGAACTCTCTTGCTACCTTTTGAGCTGTCAGTGCTCACATAAGCTAATTAAAATAAAAAATTAAACAAATGATTAAAATCAAATGTATTCTAGCTAAAAATTCAAGTCTGTACACCAAAAGAGGCTCCTGGTCTCTAGGTGAAATTAATAAAGTGCCTACCAAATACATTCTGGTTATTATCCCAAAACTTAAATAATGAAGGGAAAATGTTTAAATTTTAAGGAAGAAGCAATCATTTACATCTAAAGTAGAAAGGCGATTTCATCAAATATTCAGTAAGAGTTAAATACTTATCCACTGGAGAGAAGTGGGAGGAGCTTGACGGTAGTAGGAAATATATAAGGGCGCAGAAAAGGGACCGGCCCCAGAAATTCAACACATAAGATACATCAGGGTGAAATAAACATATTCACGGATTGCAAGAATTCAGGGAATCTAGCCTTCACGTACCCAGCTGAGGCAAATTCTAGAGATACTATTACAGTCACAAACAAATGATCTAGGCAGAAGTGTTAAGGACCTAAAATGAAGAAAGTCTGGCTGAACATGATGAAACACACTTGTAATCTCAGTTACTTTGGAGGCTAAATCAGGAGGCTCCTTTGAGCTTAGAGTTTAGGCCAACCTGGACAACATGGCAAGACTGTTGGTTTGTTGTTCAAAGTAAAAAAGTTTCCAGTGTGAGATGTAGAATCGCATACCAGAAACACAACAGCAAAGCTCCGCACATGGTCTATAATCAATTCTTCATACTCCTGGGAAGTGAAAATGTTATCATTTGTTCTTTAAAAATTATCTCCCAATCTTCATGGCTTAAAACAGCAAAAGACATTTTCTGATTTCTGTGGACTCAACTTCTCTGAGAGGTAAACTGGTCCCAGGATTCTCCTGATGGGATTAAAGATGGCAGCCTCCAGCCGGGAGACACTGGACCACGAGACTGCAGCTAAAGGATCTCTCTAAATGTGTAGGCTACGGCTGTTGTCTGGAGGCTTCGGTTCCTCACCATCCTCTGACCAAACATTCCAAGAGTTGACGCTATGGTGTCTTTTGTGATATCATCTCTGATGTCGCCCTGTCTTTTCTACTACATTGTATTTATTAGAAACAAGGAACCAGGGCTGGAGAGATGGCTCAGCGGCTAAGAACACTGGCTGCCCTTCCAAAAATCCCGAGTTCAATTCCCAATAACCACCTGGTGGCTCACTACCATCTATAATGAAGTCTGGTGCCCCCTTCTGGTATACAGGTACTTGCAGATAGAAAACTCAAATGTGAAAAAAGAAACTAGAAGTGTTGAGTGTGAAAGGAAGGGACTTGAGTCGCCTGTTTCTCAATGGAAAGTTAGAAGGTAATATGAACAATTCACATCACCTCAATTTTATCACTATTTTCACTGGAGCACAAATTCTTACTTTTCCCCACATTTACATGGACAACCAGAAATGTTGCTGGAATAACCAAGCTTGAGTACTGAAGCTCCTCACCATGATTCAACCCGAGAGCAGAACAGATGCTATGTGGTAGTGATAGGCCAAAGTCAGGAATCAGGTGTGTTAAGAAACAGCAGCAGATAAAGTAAAAACTACTAGCAATATAAGGAGAGCATGATAAAGCATTCTTATTACAAAGATTAAATATATTGTGAATTGAACAGATTTTAAAAATAGTCAAGCACAGAGGAAATTGGAAAACTACAATAAAGTTGATTAAATGTATTCATTTCATTTCCCAGATAATATGCTTTTATGTTCTTTTATGAGTTATTTCTTAAAATCAGTTAAGAGTCCCACCATTATAATATAGCAAACGTAAATTATTTCAAAATGATCAACAGTTTAATTAATTGAAAATTAAGAAACATACTCCATCTTGGCAGCAAAGAGAACACCACAAAGAATAGCACCATTCTTTATGAAGAAATTAAAGGACTTAAAATTAAGACCAGGAGACACAGATAAAGCTATGTTCATGGAAAAACATAAAGCCTTGAGGGTCTATATTAATAAAGTATGTCAGCGATAAAAAACAATTTCTAGCCTAAAATTGGGAGGAAGTGTAAAATGAATGGTGTTATTATGAGATAATAAAGGAAAGTAGCTGGATTCAATGAAATTAAAAACAACAAAATACATTAGAAAAGATACATAATAAACGCTCCTTCTTTTTAAGTATAAAGCAGAACAACCTTTGTGACAGATTTAAGAGAAAAGCTGTACATGTAATTCAGAAAGTAGGAGAGACAACTGTATCATTGAGATGTTAAGAATTATAAGTGAAGTACTACCAGTTATATGCCAGTCAATTTGAAAACTTACATAAACTATTATGAGTTCCTAGCACTGATCTTTTTCATAAGTAAAAATGCCAAATAGATTAGTAACTATGCAAGAACTGTACATTATGATTAAAAGTGTTATTATTAGAAATGCAGACCAAAATATCCCCTAGTTATTCTGTCCATCCTTAAGTGATAAGTAATCCCACTCGATCTAAGCATCTCAGAACACAAAAAAAGAGAAGTCTTAGGAATAGATGAGCCTATTCATCAGACCTGAGACTCAAACTGTGAAAATGGGCTCAGCAAGAGCTTCTGAGATATTTATTCCCCCTTGAGATCTTATAATAGCTTTTCTCTAAGCCAGAGAAAGTGCAGATTCTGATCTGAATAAATTATCCACAAATTGCTCATATTCTCAAGGAATCATTCTTCAGCCCTCATTCAAGACCTGTCTCAAAATTGCTCCAATGTAAGAGTCTGAAGTAAACTGCTAACGGAAGTGTGAAGTAATGCTTTATGTTGTCCACCAATTTATTTCTCACTTCCAAATAGTTGAGCGTGTTTTTAATTTATCATTTGAAGAAGATACAGAATATCTTTTATTGATATGTGATTTACTTGTACAACAAACTAAGTTTTAAATCTCTGTGCAGGATGGTCTGACAGCAGCCTTCCCCATAACACCCTGAAATATTAAATATTAAATATTTATTAAATTATTTATTAAATATGTAAAGTATGGGCTTTAGAAGAGACGACTTATTTTGTAAAGAACTGCGAAAAGAAGACAGCAGTAGCTTTACGTCAATTCTGTGGTAACATGTGACTAACGTTTCTGCAGGAAAACACTCGTAAACATAAAATAAAAAATATATATATTTTTTAAATACAGATTTTTCATTCACATAAACATAGCCTCAAAATTTGCCTCCAAAAAGGTGGGGGAGGGTGGCTCTGAAATAAAATTATCTCAATACTTTTTTCCGTTTATGATCAAAGAATTTTAGGAATGTATACACACTTGCACTTTCATTTTCACTTAATGTTACTCAGTAAACTATTGTGTATTTAATTATTACTATTTGCCATACGCAGCTTTACTTTTCTATTTGTGTTTGGATTGAGGGCAAGAGGCGGGTAAACAGAACGGAACCGCCGCGTTTCTGGCGCTCCAGCCCCTGCATTCGGTCCGGGGACTCTTGGCTGGAGCTAAACCACCTCCTTGGCCCGCGGTGGGCGGGGCCTAGGGCAAGCTCCGCCGACTCGCGCACCTGAGCGGTTGCCCTGGCAGCAGGCAATGCGTGAGTGAAGCTCACAGTGGGGCCAGCCTGGCAGCCACATCTCACCCCCTATGGTCACCTGGCCCCGCAGGCTGGCAGACACACACACACCCTTCGCTGCTGCCCGCGCGCAGGCTGGCCTGCTCTGCCAGAAGGGACATCATTCAACACTGGGGCCTAAGGCCTTGACTGGGCCCAGTGCCAGGCAACAGAGATCAGGGGCTTCCAGGCCCTCAACAAGACCAGGGAAGCAGGTGCTCAGAGAGACCTGGCTCCAGATTGCCTCTAGGACTAAAAGGTGAGATTGGTACCCTACCCCTTTCTGTGAAATCACACCTCGATTTGCCCTTCTCATCTCTAGATTTTTTCTGAGACTTGTAACTGAAGGAACTGTAGATATGCCCATAAATGTAAACCGTTGCCTATGGGTAGGCTCAAACGAAACCTACAGAAGTGGTGATCATTTGTAGCCAGCCTGTCCTGAAGGACTTATCTAAATACTTTGCAAAGAATCCCTTGTTTTCTTTTGATCTAGCCCCACAAAGTGAGAACTGTTTGTATCCCCAGTTCACAGACCGTCACCGAATACAGACTATGGTAATTAACCTATACAAGTATGCGACCAGTGAGTGGGTCCATGGTGCCGAGGAGGAGTGATCGCCCTAGATTCCTCTCTACTACAGTCCCCTCAAGGACCACCCTTATCTTGTGGGCCTTGTGGAGAATTTGAAGATCTCTGAATCTCCTCTTGAAGTAAAAATATGTCTGGAAAATCACCCAGGCAGACAGGAAATGGGAGGAAGAGGAAAGAGCAGTGGGTATTTTTCTATAATTTAAGAAAATTCAGCCCGCATAAAGGGCTCAAGGCAAGATACTGGAATTACAACCCACTGCCTTTCAGCCCATGGTAATCGGACTGAGACCTGATGAACCCATCAGCAGTTTATTCAACCATGATGTCAGTATTTATTGCTTTTGTTTGGGGGAGGGAGGTGTCTTTGTTTTGATGAAGCCATTCAAAGTGTCTGACTGGGAAGTCCCTGTCTTCACAAATAAGGTAAGGTGTTTTGGGTTCACCATAATCAATAAATTAGAAGCATCTTGTCCCTCCTTACATATATGTATACATATGTGGTATGACACTGCACCGCAAGTGAGCTATGAATGCATCTGAAATGAAGGTCAGCAAGCTAGGCCACAAAGGTAGGTGGGTGACAGTAAGGCAGATCTATTTTTACAAAGGTTTGAACAAACCATATTCTCTGGTTTCCTAGTCTGCCCACATGGAAGATATAGACTAGATGGGAGAGAGGGGCTACAGGAAAGAAACAGGACAATAATTTCTCAGCTGTATGATGGCTGCTATCTCAGCAGCAGAGGGGCAAACAGCAGAAGGGCAGAGGGGTAAGGACAAGAAAAGGCTTGGTGTTGTGGATTTGACATCGGTGGTTGCTCTTCTTGACTCCATTTCAGCTGCCCTACCATTTCAACTGCTGAAGACCTTATAAACCACCACGGACCTGGATTAGACATCTCTCCCGACACCTTGAATTTGGATACCAGCTTGTCTATCCTATCAGTATGCCAAAGGGCTGTCTAGTCTGTCTGACCAATGTGGAGCCTACAGTGAACAACCCATTTCAGATACAGGTATCCAGTAGTTCAAACCGGAAACCTGGGAATTTTCTTTTATGCTACCTCTTCAATTCTTTTAACTTGCAGGTGTTAAATATTGAAAAAGTATTCTAATTCTTCATATAACTCAGGTTCTAAGGTGTAGAGAAAACAGTATTATAAGTCTTATGACTATAATGGTCCATGATGACCATATTCTAATGGGAAACACACACACAGCACAAATTAAATACCTTTCTTTCTTTCTTTCTTTCCTTCCTTCTTTCCTTCCTTCCTTCTTCTTTTTGAGACAGAGTTTATCTGTGTAGCATTAGCTGTCTGGCAACTTGCTCTGTAGAACAGGCTAGCATATTTAATTTGCTCATTTTCATTTCATTTCATTTATTTATTTGCTCATTTCATTATTTAGTTAAAATGAAAAGGACTGCAAATACATAATAGATTCAAATTCAGGGTATGTATACTAGAAATGTGTCTGCACTATACTTTGAATTAGATCAAAAACTGAGCTTCGTCAGTGGATAAAGGGATTAGTAGATAGGAAATCAAGCAATTATAGTCTTATTGGTAGCCCCTCAGTGGTGAATGGATGGACATTTAACACACATTTTATATTTTTAAAAAAATATCATCCTAAAAATTTGGGGTCAGAAGCATGTGAGATTCTATCTGAACTACATTTTTTAAAAGAATTTTTCTTGCCTTTTTCTAAAGAGTGGAATATATAGTGTTGTTAGAGGAGACAAACTGGAAGCCTGGCAGTAATTCAGCCTAGGACAGTAGTACAGGGATGATGACAAGATGTACACTGGAGGTAGAGATCATGAGATTTACTGCTGTGTTTTGAGTGAGGGTGTCTGTGAAGAAAAAAGAATGAAACATAACTCTAGTGGTTTAATCTGAGTAGGTGGATGGCTGCTGGTAGCAGAAATGGGAAGAAATGGAGAAGGTCAGGGTAATATCATACATTCTGCAATGGTCAAGTTACTTTTAAATTTTAATTTATTCTTTGGGAGTTTAATACATATACAGAATATATTATGACTGTATCCACCCTCCATTTCCCCACTTCTGTTACCCCTGGATATCTCCCAACATGTCCTCCTTCATGTCATCGTATTTATCTTTTAGTATTCCACTTTGTCCAGTTAGTGCTGCCTACGTATGCATGAGCATAGGGCCATCTGCTGGAGCATACACAACCTACCAGTGGTCACAACCTGAAAGAAAAATGCTCCTTCTCTCCTAGCATCTGTCAATTCTCCCTTGGCTATGGCATGCTACTGAAGCCCATCAGATACATATGGACAGTCCTTTTCACTCTGAGGAGAGCTCATGAGTGCTATGTAAACCTGAGAGTGAAGAATCAGAAGCTGAAAATTGGGATAGAGGTCAGAAGATGGCACTAGTCACAAAGTTCCCAAGACAAAAAGGAATCCTGTGACCTATCAAGACATTCCAACAGTGAGATATCAATCATGAAAAGGAGAGCCAACACATAATACAGTAGAGGAACAGGCAGTGGTATAGGAAGAACAGGCAACAGAGATAATCTGGTTGCCTATGGAGACACGAGGAAGGAACGAGGGATCGATGGTGCACTTTACTGCCTTAGAACATGTAGGTGAAGGAGCCCATTTGTGGTGAGGGAAAAGAATGAGCATACTTGCTGATTTTGTAGTAAAATAGAATCTCTCTGTTGCAGGTGTTGGCTAGAGAATGAGATGTAGGGGCTGTTGTGTAAGGAGTAAGACAAGACATATGGCTAACTGATCCTCAGGGGAAGGAGGATGGATTTTCTCCTGAAACCTTTAAATATAAAATGGGTGTGGTGTGGACTTCTGACACAGTGAGACCCAGGGCAGAGCGGATGCCATCAATTTGTCTTCATCTTTTCAGTACATGCTGTCTTAGACAGCCCCAGTAGCATGGCCTACTGCTTGGCAGCTTCAGCAGTGACAATTAATACAGTTAAGCAAATACAGTTAAGCAATTCGATATAGCTGGGGACAAGTAGTTGACTGTAGCGGGACTTGCCTTGGTTACAGACCAACTCCTATACTGGGGACAGACAGACAGCCCCATCAAAAGTACTTAGAATTGATTCCATGTACGATGAGAATTTTTTTTCTTTTTTCAGGAAAAATAAAGCAAACTGATCTAAGCAGGGCCTACTGTTTATCCACGTGATTATTTTTCTATAAGAATTATGAGAAGGTGAAATTATATATTAGGATACCTAATTTAACATTGATAATTATTTATGAAAATTTTAGTTGTTTCTCAACTGCAGAGCTGCCTTAACTTCACTTAGGATGATTTAAGAATCATCTCTCCTGAAGGGATCTCTGAGAGTATCACGCTGGAAGAGAAATGATCTGGGTGAAATAAAAATGAAACACCAGTCAGCCCGACTTAGCCAGTGCTGGGTCAAAACTTCTGGAGTCTAACACCAGGCCAGTTTATTTTAGACACATTTTATTTTAATCCAGTGCCATTTTGGAAAAAAAGTTTCCTGATAACAATAATGATTCCAACCCCATGTGCACAATAAAGCTTAAGGCATGACTACATTGAAATTCTTTTACAAAGTACATGTGACTACCATGAGCATGAACAAGTTCTATAGAGTAAAGCCTAGGATCTGTTGTGGTATCTGACTGGGATAGCATAGAGGTCAGCAAGCTGTAAAGTACATGCGGCATCTCCCCTGAAGAAGGGTTCTATTGACTGAGAATCAAAGCTAAAGATAAGGTCCAGGGAGAAAAGAGTCTGGGATCAACATTCTGGGGAATTTGGGTGAGGTATGGCTCTACAGAGAATAAAGGTCACCAGGTAATTAACAACACCTACTACCCCCACCCCTCACCCCTGCCTTCTGGGTGGAAAACAGGAGACAACCCTGCATGATTAATATTCCTGGTTTCTCCGATGCTCATGCGTGAGGATTCATGCTTCTGCACCCTCCCACCTTTGGTGCCTCACACAGCCCAGTGACTCATGTTCTTAATGAACATGACTAAACTATTTGTATACTTCGGTGTAGGGGGAATACTGGTGTGAGCCACAGATGGGAGCCAATATCCTCATGATAGCAATTCCCTAACCTGCCTCCTTCATGGCAAAAAAAAAAAAAAAAAAAAAAAAAAGCCAACGCTATGGCAAATGAGGAGAGGTTAAGTGTTGTGTCAAAGGGAACCACCACACAAAGTAGAATTAATTACTCTGAGAAAATTGAAATATTTTAATGTTATACCAGCTGAATATTTTTAAATTACATATATTTTCTGGAAGCAGTTGCACTAAATTATAGTAACTATTTAAAAGCCTCTTTTTTTGAGCTTTAAAATATTGTAAGTTAATAAAAATTAACATTTAACCTTTCCTTGTTTTCCCTTTGTTTATGCTCTGTAGTTTTTGTCTTAATCCAGAAAGCATTTTTAAGAAGTGAGCGTCAAACATGGCTTTAGCAGACAAGAGACTTGAGAACTTACAGATCTACAGAGTTCTTCAGTGTATCCGCAACAAAGACAAGAAGCAGATAGAGAAGCTGATCAAACTTGGATACCCCGAGCTAATCAACTTCACTGAACCCATTGACGGACTTAGCGCTCTCCACTTAGCCTCGGTTTCCAACGACATTGACATGGTTAGCTTCCTCCTTGGACTCGGTGCTCACCCTGATGTGCAAGACCACATGGGCTGTACTCCCACCATGAGGGCTGCAGAGCTGGGACATGAGTTGTCAATGGAAATTTTAGCCAAAGCAAAAGCCGACATGACGATAGTTGACAATGAAGGAAAAGGTAAAACTCTAGCATCCTGTCCAGCAGGATGTGCTCACTCTGTAGCCTGAAAGCGAGGAAGTAGCTTTCAATTTTTTTCATTTCCCAGCTGTAGAAGTGAATTAAGATCTTAAGTAAAAGATTTGATTCCCATTCCTGCATCTAAATTATAGCCTCCTCATAATCCAAAACAGTTTAGGAATATCACAGGGAAGCAAGTCCTGAAAGCCGACTAAAACTAGTTTGAACTGTATTTGATGCTTTCTTTCTTTTCTTTCTTTTCCTTCCTTCCTTCCTTCCTTCCTTCCTTCCTTCCTTCCTTTTCCTCTTTCTCTTTCTCTTTCTTTTTTTTTTCTTCTTTCTTCTTTTTTGTTTATTTTTTTGAGACTGGCTCTTAGCCCAGGCAAGCCTTGAACTCTTTCCTCTTGCACAAAGCTCCCAGATGGTGAGATTACAGGTATGAATCTCTGTGCCTGGCTTGGTAGATTCAAGTGAGGACAGCTTTCAACTCTACCCATGAAGGTATTATGATTTTCTATGGTGAAGGGTAAAATCCTGATTAGGAAAAAACAAAATAAAACAAAAAAAAAAAACAGTCTTTGCATTTTAGAATATGGTAGTATTAGATTTAGGACTGTTGGTGGATTTTGTCCTGTCTGGTTCTCAGGTTAGTATAGAAATGATTGCATTTGAGAGCCTGAGAAAACTCAGGTAAATTATGCTTAAATGCCAACGTCGTGAGGTAAATTTTAATACATTTGGAAATATAGCTTGAAATATTATACATGGCTGTAGAGAATTGTTGCATGTTCAATTCCACTGACAAGCTATCAGTCTCAAAGAACGTAGTCTGGAGAGTATTGCCTAGTTGAAGTCCAAGTCAGAATTGAGCCAGCCTCATGAAAATTAACAAAATAATTACAAACAGACTCAATGTAAAATGGAAGATTGAATCTGTTGTCCCGGAGGAGTGCCACAACTACAAAATCAATGACACTAACCGACACTGAAGATATGGATCCCATTTTACATTGGTAATATTTTCTCTCAGGAGGGAAATATATTTGTAACTCACTGCCAACTTGATATTTGATATTTGACTGCCCTAAAACAGAAAGAGAGGACAATGAAAAACTATTCGATAGAATCACATTAAAAAGACAAAACAAAAACAAAACAAAAACAAACAAAAAAGCCTTCAGATGCATTTAGAGGTCAAGTACAGTTTAAAATTTTAAATACTGAAAACACACCATTTCAAGCTTCATAAGGTGGTTGGCCCATGCCTGTAATCCCAGCACCTGGGAAGCATAGGCAACAGGATCATAGAGGTTAGAGGCCAGCCTGGCCTACATAGCAAGCTTCAGGCCAGCCAGAGCTACACAGTAAGAACCCAACCACCCCAGAGTTTCATAGAATGCCATTTTCAGAGGTGTCTTCCATGAACTATGGCATCATTGGAACGTTAAAAGTGGCACATGCAAAATTGATCTTAGTATTGAATTAATTAGACAACCATTGAATACAAAATTGAGACATCTTCCTTCATTCCTGCTGGGACAAAGTCAAAATAATTTTGCATGTTTATTTGACCAGGAAGCAGTTTTTCCACATGAAAAAAAAAGGCAAGATATAAATCAAACAGAATATATCAGAATGAAATATATACATATATGTATATATATACATATACATATATCATAAAAAATTAAAAATATAAAAGTATTTAAAAATCAAAGTAAAATTAGGAACAAGGTCAAATAAATATTTGTAGCAAATGCAACAGCCACATGGGTAATGTTTATGCTCGTTCAGATTAATACTAAGCTAATAAAGGACTGGGAAATATGAACATATGGGAAGAAACAATGTAAGTCACAGGGAGAGAAACAAAATATGAAATAAAATAAACACCTTTTACACACATAAGCTTGTAAGTTGATTCATGGTTATCACAAGGCCCCTGTCTTTCCCCTCTGAGGGCTCCTCATTTGGCTTGCACACCCTCAGCTAGGGGCAGGGGCATCTCTTTGCTTATACCAGGTTAATCTCTGACATTGACCTCCTGTTTCCCGGTGCTTGATGTTTGACTGACTACATGCTATTTCTACAGGACAAAAAAGAAGAAAAAAAAAACAAAGCAGTACTTAAATGGGTCATTAAAAGGATGTGACATAGGCCTTGGGCTATAAGTTACATAAGCCATCATTACAAACTGTGCATTTCATAAGCACTTTAGGGCCTTTGTAATAAATTTAGTTTTGTATTACATTGAGAATTAGATTATGTTTGGGTCTCTGTTGTGTTGTTGTTTTGGTCAGCTCTAACTTCCCTTTTAAATATTATTTTACTTCTGAGATTATAACGTATTAACAATATATCCCCCTTCTTTTTCCACTCCCAAACCCTCCCATACACCCCCCCCACTCTCCTTCCAATTCACAGTTTCTTTCTCCACTAATGGTTATTGCAATATGTATGCGTATACACATGTATTCCTAGATATAAACCAATCAGGTCGTATAATGTTACACATGTGTATCTTTTCAAGACTGATTGTTTGGCACTGGACAACCAGTTGGCGTGTTCTTCCCTGGGGAAGACCACCTCTCCTGCTCCCAGCTTTCCTCAATTGCCTGTAGTTCTTTGTGTAAAGCTGAGGCCTCGTGGGCTTTGCCACATCCTCTTTGACATGTCCTTTGGCATCATCCTTGCCCAGCTCATGTTTGGGCAGTCATGCCTGGGATATTTTCTGGGTACGACTGCTGATGTTACTGGGACACACCATTTCACAGTGAACTCCCTGACCCTCTGGCTCTCAGATCTTACTTTTTACATATTACGTTTTGACTTTCTATTTTTCACCATGTCTTTGACTCTCCATCCAGATATCCATTCTTCCTTTCATCCTCCCCTACTCCCTCACCATCTACCATCCCTTCCTTCTTAATTCTTCTGTAGTGTGGGGATCAAGCCCACGGTCCTGAATAGCTGGACAATAGCTGAAATATATTCTCAGCCCCATCTTGTTTTTTTCCAAACCTTTGAGTAATGCTGTTTTGGGTGTGTCTTCTTCTTCTTTGATAATTTGTTTTTATTTTATGTGCATTGGTGTTTCGCCTGCATGTATGTCTGTGTGAGGGTGTTGGATCTCCTGGAACTGGAGTTACAGACAGTTGTGAGCTGCCATATGGGTGCTGGGAATTGAACTGGGGTCCTAGAAGAGGAGCCAATGCTCTTAACTGCTGCGCCATCTCTCCAGCCCCTCAGGTGCGACTCCTTATATGAAATGTATTTAGGGTTTTATTTTTACCTTCACTTTTAATCACGTGATTTTCTCTATACATGTGTAAGTGTCCATAAATCAGGCTTCAACACTGTCATTTTATTTTATATTACAAATTTATACATATATATGTGTTTGTATATAATATATGTAGACATATACAAAAATATCTTCCTATGTGTTCTATGTGCTCTTTTATATTCTTTTTTCTTTTTCTAAAACAGTAGCCTTTAGTTTCTATCAGGGCTAATAGCTTTCTTCACCCTTGAGCCTGTTTGTTGTCAGCATCTTCAGATCTATCCATTGATTCTGTGAAGAATGATGTAGGTACAGGAACCTCCCATCACTCAGTTCTACGGTCAGTTATCATCACTTAGCTCTCCCATAAATCCCTCCATCCTCTCAATTAATACTCTGTTGTTTCCTTTATCTCCTTCCAGCAGACGATGGAAAAATAACATGCTTCTAATATCTATTCTTCCACTCTCCCTTCTAAATTTTTGTTACAAATTTTCTATGCTATAATGAAATTATCTATCTGTACATAGAATTTCTCCAGCAATTTGGCTTTGGTTTTATGAGTGAAGACATTATGGAGACTATGATGCACACTGTTGATCTACTGGTAGACTAGAAGTTTATATGAAGTACTTTAACCCACTCATTTGGGTGAGAGAATTTACATGTTGGTTTGCAGCTTGATTTGATATAAAATTTGCCTGTTTTCTCTGACATTATAGTGTCCATTTTTAAAAGATCTTCTTGCTTGTAATGTTGCCAAGGAAAGTCTTGGGAATAACCTGACATTTCTCATTGAACTGGAGTCATGAGTTTTTGCCCATAAGATACTTTGTTCTCAATTACATTTTCCTGAAGTGCAGTATTTCCTTTAGATCTTCAGATTCTGTGAAGAATGATGTTGGGCTGTAGTTTTTTGTTGTTTTTTGTTTTGTTTTGTTTTTTTGGAGACAGGGTTTCTCTGTTGCTACTCTGACTGTCCTGGAACTCACTCTGTAGACCAAACTGGCCTCAAATTCACAGCAATCTGCATGCCTCTGCCTCCTGAGTGCTGGGATCAAAGTCATGCACTACCACCGCCTGGATGCAGTTCTTTTTTTTTAATGAAACCTTTTTTTGTGGGCAAACTCATTACAAAATAAGTTTGGAGTTTAACTTTTATTTACCTATGAATTGCTTACCATCACTCTGTCAGGATTTAACAATATCTAATATGTAGTACATTTTTGGCTTAGAGTATATTGAGTATGTTGATGTCGAGTATAATATAGGTCCCAATTGTGACAATTTAGCTTTTTTTTTTTTTTTTGGTGGAGCAAAGTGATTTACCAAAATGGCAGAGCAGCTTTGATTTTTCTCATACTGCAGTGAAATTGAGAGCCTGCTCCCTATAAACATGGATTCAAATGGAATTCATGATACCCAAGGAACTTTCTGGCACACACAGCCCTGAGAATTTGAAGGGTCACATAGGGTATGGACCATAAATTGCCAAATCCCAGGGCCAACAAGAACTCGCATATCAGTGTTCTAATTCTTCCCTAACCCGAGACCTGTAATCTTTAGTTTGTGTTTAGTTGTCACTGTTTTCTAACTCCTCCAAAGATACATCTTAGGCTTTTAAATTCTCTCTTCCGGTGTGTGTGTATACATAAAATTTTTTCATTTTATTTTTGAAGTTTTAATTTAATTATAATGTTCCTTCCTTCCCTTTTCTGCCTCCAAACCTTCCCAAATACCAGGAAGATACCATTCCCTAATCTCCTTCAAATTTGTGGCCTCTTTTTTATTAGTTATTAATGTATACATATATGTATCTGCATATGCCTATATATTTCTAAATGTAACCTATGGTGTCCATATAATATTATTTGTATGTATGTTTTCAGGGCTGGCCACCTGACACTGAATAAGGAATTCTTATAGCTGATCTATTTTTCTGTAGGTGTTTTGTTTTACTGCATATTACCTACTAAGCGACATTATCGATGTGCACTGATCGCCTTGGATCATGGAGCAGATGTCAATAACATCACCTATGAAGGAAAACCAGTGTTTCTCAAAGCCTGTGAACAAGCACATGATGTGAAGGATATGTGCCTGACATTTCTGGAGAAAGGAGCCAATCCTAATTCTATCAACTCAGTATGACTATCCCTGTGATTAATATTTCTTTATTCTTCTATATTACACAGTCAAGTAGTTGGGTTTCCTTTTTGTTGGTGATGCTTTTTTGTTTGTGTGTTCTGCTTTTGTTTATTTTTTGCAAACTTGATTGTGGTAAAATCGGGGCCCAGCATGATGGTACAAGCTTTACTTTCAGCAGTTGAGAGGCAGAGGCAGGCACATCTCTGGGTTCAAGGTCAACCTGGTTTATATATACTAGGCCAGCCAGGGCTACATAGTGAGACCCTGTCTCAAATCAAGACAAAATGGAAAAGGCAAGGTAAAATTGACTATTAACTTGTTGATTGTTCATTTCTGTTCAAAATCCTGAAGATAATACACTTTCATTGTCATTATATTGCTGCCGTTTTATGCTTTATTTGCTATTTGTTTGGAAATTGATCCTTATTATCCATATTGTCAAAATATTGTAGCAAACAGAAATGATATCACTGGATCCTAATAAAATGTATCTCCATAGAAAGAAAATACGTAGTTCTGTTGCCTCTCCTATATATACTGTTTCTGCTCCTCAACTTGCTATTTCTGGATTTTCAGTTTTTTGTCTGAATATTTCCAGACATTCAGAAATAGATTTTCTTCCCATTAGAAAACAAAGGCTTCCTAAGAGCATGCTACTTTTCCATTCCCCTTTCACTTTATACCCTGCCTCTTTCGCACAAATATGATCTGTTTGCATGACGTTCTCACGAGAGCATGCAAGGTGACCTTGACTCTGGCTTTAAAATTCCATTTCAGATAGTCACACGCAGTACTGACTGAATGCTTCCTCTTTTTTAAGTGAGACCAATGAAAATGTAGACCAGTGTAAAGCTAAGATCCAGTGAACTCAGCCCACGTTTGTGTATCGACCACGGTTCGCGCATAAAAGTATGAGCAGCACTTGATCTGTTTCTTGTCTAGTCCACAGGACGCACGGCTATAATGGAAGCATCAAGAGAAGGGGTGCTGGATATAGTCCGAAGCATACTGGAAAGAGGAGGTGAAGTGAATGCATTTGACAATGATAGACACCATGCCGCACATTTTGCTGCCAAAGGAGGCTTCTTTGATGTAATTGCTCTTTCCTTTAAATTTGACTGTTAAAGTTTTCTTTTCCTTTTTCCTTCTTCATGTAGGTTATACTAAGGCAGATACCTTTCTAAGTTATTTATGCTGCTTAATCTTGACTTTCCCAAATTTAAATTTTCAACTATGGCCACATATCCTGGCTCTTTACTAGTTTTATATATTTGTTAACTTTTCAATGTATTTGCTAACTTATTCACTGAATATCACTACTAATATTTTGCTATGTAGTTGACTATGGCACTTAAAAATCCTGACACCTAGGACTATGCTATGATATGTCTCAGACAGCTACTGAAATCTTCAAGTCTGGTGTGATCGGTACTCATCATGCTCTTCTCTCCTCGCTATGCTTTGTGTACCTAATGAATGATACTCCTGAACCATAAAGTCTAAACACTCTGACACATTAGCAAACATAGCTCTCAGATACAGTGAGTGACACTGCGGAACAGTATACAAACCAATGCAATCATTCCATTTCCTAAAATCTAAATCGCAACTTAAAATTCTTTACTCGATTTTCTGAGCTTTGACATAGTAGGACCTCTGTGTGTGTCATGCTTTCTTTTCTGTATAATAAGAATACGCCTAACAATAGAGGCTGGAGTGAGAACAGAATTTGCTGCTCTGATCTTATTTGCTGTTCTCTGATGTTCTCTGTAGTTGCCTGTACTTGCCAAAGTGGCAATATCTGGCTGTCTCTGATATCTGTATCAAGGCTGCTTGACAGATTATTTTATTTTTATTTTTTCATTTTTTGTCAATACATATACCTTAGCAGTACATTAGCCCTTACATGGCATTTGAGCACTTTAAGTGTGACTAAGAAGACTAAAGAATTAAACTTAAAAAAATGTATTTCGATTTGAATTTTCTACAGCCACACATATGGTAATAGACAATATACTAGAAAGCACTGGTCTAGCTGCAATCTTCTTGTAGTAAATGAACATTTCTGTTTGTCTACTCACTGTTTATTTTTTAGATATTGAAGCTTCTTTTTGCCTATAGTGGAGATATGGGGTTGATTGGAATGAATGGGAACACACCACTTCATTATGCTGCTATGGGTGGCTTTGCGGATTGCTGCAAATATCTAGCTCAGCGAGGTAAAATTGTCTGGTAGTTTCCTGTTTAACATGTTTATGTTTTACCAATGTCATAAATTATTAGAGAATTCAGGCCTGTCACTTATCATCTACTTAATTTTCAGTCACCAATCCTCACCCAATGTAGGATGAAAGTTGAATTTTTTCTCAGACAGTCCTCCTTTGAATTATGAATCAAAGAATAAAAGGAATTAAAACCTAAATCCAAAGGGGTTTGATTTTCATGTGTTAACTGAATATTAAAATGCTTATAGTTGATTAATAATATTATTTTAAGAGTCCCAACATCAATTTCAAGAAAGACAAACATTGAATAGAAATGTATCTGAAATTTTAATTATTTTTTTAAATGCATGTCAAATTAAAAACACATTCCTGGGTCATTTGTAGCTATACTTTATGGGAGACAAAGATTTATGGAAAAGATCTAAGGAAAATTTATGGAAAATTTGAAATGTAAACAACACTCAACATGTAGATTTTCTCAAAGCTAAGGCACATAAGTTACCTAGAGCACACTATAGTTAAGAAAACTCCTTACAGTGAAATATTATTATTCTATCATGTTGGCAAAACAGCGATCCAGCTCTCCTCCAGCGAAAGCATCTTCATAGGCTGACTTATTTATCATTATGGATTTTTAATATCTCAAGACACATTATCTCCTTCTTGATAACAATTAACAGATTCTCTGACATATTTAGACATGCTCAGACTTTTAAATTTTTATCTTATTATTTTAAGTAAGGAGTTAAAATAATACATTTTAATATCTATCTTGTATGCTCCACTTTTATTAAACAAATTAACATTTCATCTGTTAAGGTTGTTCCCACGACCTCACCACAAAACAGCAAACTAGTATAAATTATCTTCAATTCGTGGAGAAAACATGAAATATTGTTTAAATTTGTAAAAGATTTGTATTAGAGAGGAAGCAGGCATCCTGCTCTGTTCTGAACCGAGGGAGGGAGCCCTGTGCAAATGTTTGGATCCAGAATTAGCTCATGGAACCCCTCAGTCTTTCCTCCTCGGCGATATTTGTTTCAAACATCTACATTTTATCTAAATTGTCTATCGACAGGAAAACATATGAGCAGATACATACTGTAAACTTGTCTCTGGTAATTCACTCAAGTGAAGCTGTCAGGGGAAACTGCTCCATGTGTTCCTTATACATCCATTTAAAGGGCAAACTTTTGACTACATGAAAATCAAGGAAATAGTTGAGAGTGTCATCTTGTGGGGCCATGCAGATAACTTTGGCACATTCTTAACAGCGATACTTCTTTTTAGGATGTGACCTGAAATGGAAAAATTTGGAACACAAAACACCCCGAGCTTTGGCGAAAGATGGAGGCTTCAAAGCCGCGGGCAAAGAAATCCGGAGAGCAGAAAGGATTGCGGCTAAACTCGCCAAACCAGGAGTCAAAAACCCTAACCCGCTCTGGGCCCTCAGGCTTCATGACTGGTCCATAGAGCACGAGGCTTTCCTTCGAGAAGCCTTTTCCTTCGTGGACAGGGGCGATGGTGTGGTCAGCAAAGACGACTTCGTGGTGACCCTGGAGGAGAGGCAAGACTATGCCAACTCGGAGCAGCTGTATATGGTCGCTAGTATGCATGAGAGGAGCCGGGGAGGTGGCGTCAACATTAACGAGTTCTTTAAGGGAACCAGATACTTAAGCAAGTCTTACGTTTTGGGATCTTTCGGGCCTAAGAAAAAGAAAAAGGGTTTGGGCAAAAAGCCAAAGAGAGCCAAGTTCGTTCTACCTCTGCCGATCTGCACCATCCCGGAGGACGCCTTTCCGCGGCGGGCAGATGGGGGCCCTCCCTACTACATGGTCGAAACCTACCAGAACCTCACAGACTGCACCAGGTTCAACCGGGACCACCCGCCTGAGCACCCCATCCAGGATGATTCCGGGTGGTACATCGACGACCCGGGAAGGGTCTTTGCAAACATCAATTTTATCACCAAGGCAGGAGACCTGGCCTCTCTGAAAAAAGCCATCGAAGCAGGAATTCCTGTGGATATGAAGGATAGTTCTTACAAGACGCCCCTCATGACAGCGTGTGCCAGCGGCAACATGGATGTGGTCAAGTTTCTTCTTGAAAACGGGTACGCTTTGAGGTTTCAGTTTTAGTTTTTGATTTCTCCCCCAATGCAGTGGACAGCCTGACAAGAGGATGCAGTTACGGGGACATGGGATCACGGGTGCACCAAGCCCACCAAGATGATCACAAAGGCAAACAGCTTTCATTTTGGAGTGATGTCTTCTAGTTGCTTCTCTTGCTTCTCGCCAGAGATGGGGCAACCCAGCTTTGCCTTAGGGTTAGCCCTAGATGGTGAGATAGTGTGGAGTCACATTTTAATGGGCCTCTTTTTTTTTTTAACGGAGGATGTCAAAAATTAAACAAGTAGAGCGACTGCCACAGTGACAAAAGACACCTCTCCCTCACCAGTTCCCATCAGCTATCTCCACTCAGGAGAGACTGCCCTGCTTCATCTGTAAAGATCGTTCAAGCATAGTCTTTTCATTTAACTCTCAAAACTAGAAGAGTTTCTGGGTTTAATTGCTGCTTCTGCCACAAATGTGTAACTGGAAGCAAGTTTCTCAGCACTTCTTTGCCTCAGTTTCCCCAAGTATGCAATAGGCTCTAATAGGACCCATGATTAAACAAGTTAAAATATGTAACGCTCTTGTCACCACAATTATTGAAAATACTTGAGAAAAGACAGAATTGTTGTTACAATGTTTCTTGTCAGATACTCATTTGCATATTATCAAAAGACTGACTAAAAATAACTGTGGTAGTGAAGTTCTAATGAGTAAAATTTTAATACATTATAGTGCTTATAATATATATCATAATTAATAGTACATTATAGTGCTTAGATTTTAAAATAATGAACATCATTTTAACTGCAAAACAAGTAGAGAAAGTAGAAACAAAGTAGAATAATGGGCACTTTCTCTTATGTTCAGCTTTTATCATTATTAAAATAAATTTAGAATTTTCTTTATTTAACCTTTTCAAAAACTGTAACCTTCAGCACCTAAGTAACTTTTCAAGCTGAACCATATACATGTGTGTGTATACACATATATACACACACATATGCATATATATATATATATATATATATATGCATACATACGCAAAGGAAGTTAAGGCTTAAGACTGTCAAATAATGCAGAACAAAAGAAAAGTATTTGGGGGCATATGAAAGCATAAGAAAATGTACACTGTGTTGTTTCCTTAGAGTTCTTCTGATTGATAATTTAATAATAGTGATATTGCTTGAAATTCTTTACTTTGACTTTTTAGGTTCCAATGTTGGAAACAACTAGAATTCTTAATTAGTGTCTTTTTAGGCTCCAATGTTTGGAACAACTGGAATTCTTAATTAATACATCTATCTTATTATACAGGGCAAATGTTAATGCAACAGATAATTTTTTGTGGACTCCACTCCATTTCGCTTGCCATGCTGGCCAGCAAGACATCGTTGAACTTCTTGTTAAATCTGGGGCTACAATTGATGCAATGTCGATCAACAACTCCACTCCTTTAAGTAGAGCCATCGAAAGCTGTAGACTGGACACTGTAAAATACCTACTTGATATTGGTGCTAAATTCCAGCTTGAAAATAGAAAAGGTATACATTTGTCTTACTGGTGGTTGGGGCAAGAAAAGAGGATTGACTTTAAATTCCAAATTCTGTTGATTTTGTTCTTGTAGAAACATGGTTTCCTTTGGTACTGACAGAAACACAGGCCTTTATTAAATGTTAGGGTAGTATATCTGATATCTAGCACTTTAAAAATCATTGCTTAAAGGCTCAGATCTTTATATTTATAATCTTTGTGAACTAATATTTTTGTAAAGGTTTTTTTTTTTTTTTAAAAAAAACCTCCTGGGTAATAAAATGAAATGAATCATGAACTATAAGCCCAAGTTCTTTTTATTCATTTAGGTTCAAATGACAGAAAGTTTCTCTGTTACATTTCTGTGAGTACTTTTTTTCTAATCCTTATTGTGTGCTTTAATTGAGTAATTACTAAAAGATTCCTAAAGTACAATGCATATTGACCAAAAATACAGAAATATATTGATAATTTACATGTTTAAACATATATGTGTGTATACATACACTAAACTTGATTATTATAATCATTTTGAATACATTTAAGTTTATCTCTGATGGCAAATCTAAGTAAAACAAAATCATTTGAAGCTCCTTATAGTTTTGTTTTTAAAATTTTTTGAGATTATAATTACATCACTTCCCCTTCTTTTTCCTACCTCTAAACCTTCCTATATACTCCCTTCACCTTGTTCTCTTCCGAATTCACTACCTTTTTGTTTGTTACACACACACACACACACACACACACACACACACACACACATTTCTAAACAAGTAATGTTACTATAACAGATTCTTATTCTCTTGTCCCAACTGCTACTGAGACAGATTCCTAACTTGTAACTAAATTCCAACTTGTACAATTTCCCTTTTTGGCTGCTTTTTCTGAAGCCTGAAGAACTGGCATCTGTCTGCCAGCACTGACCTGACATCTATATCTTCTATCCCACTAACAGTAGTACCATCCCACCAACTCGTTCTCTAACATGAACTGGACCCTGTCTGCTCTCCCACTGACTGCCACTGCCTCTTTTATACCCTAAGCTGTTCCCAGAAGCCCAAATGACGTCCAATCATAAGGAAGGCTCCAGGACAGACTTCAAAACCTACATATATATATATATAGTCAGGGCTGACAATTGGTACTGGATAACCAATTGGTGTATTCTTCCCTGGGGAAGATATTTCTTCCAGTCTCAGAATTCCTGTAGTTCTTTGTGTAGGATTGCCACTTCCTGAACTTTTCCCTGTCTATATTAATATGACTATTGGTGTCAGCCTTGTTCAAGTACTTCTAAATATTTTATTTCTGCAGTAATTTCATGTTGTTAGTTTTTAACGTAGACTATTTTGCAGGTAACACTTGTATTATCACTGCTAAAGCCCTTGTTTCACAATAACTGGCCATCTAGAGACTGTACCCTTGGATGTTCTCTTAAAGTTCAAGAAATTCCTGATTCGAGGGCTTCATAGCTCTAGGACACACGTGATCCAACACTGTTTGGAGGTGCCTGTTCCTTAACTGGAACTCATTATTGCTTTGGTCTCTATAAAACATAGTTACTCACAGCTCTGGCTACTTTGAGTTGTCCTGAACCATAGGTAGCATTGTATCAGCCTTACCTAGCAGTGTTGGAGGTAAAACAGCACCTGTCTAGAGCACATCTGAGCACCAGCTTTCCTGACCACTTGGAATTTACTTCCTTGCAACATAGAAAGGGAAGATGAGGGAAAAAAATGACAAAAAAGATGTGTGTTGGTAGGGTGGGACAAACAATTTAATATTCAAAATGTATATTAATATTCAAAATTTAACGTTTCTCACTCACACTTTAAGATAATTGTCAAAAGATTTAAGAAAGAATTTGTGGTAGTAAAAGGCGCTTGAAGTCTTGGGATTTTGTAGTGAGGTCCTCTCTGGAGAACATTTACCGTGCTCTCTGAACTCACACTGCAATA
This sequence comes from Cricetomys ansorgei, assembly GCA_026225945.1. NCBI lineage: Eukaryota > Metazoa > Chordata > Mammalia > Rodentia > Nesomyidae > Cricetomys > Cricetomys ansorgei. The sequence goes on from JAMJFZ010003875.1 coordinate 35,716,289, forward strand.
TGCTAACACTTTTTTTCCCGCATAGTTTGTCATTAAATTGGCTTAGTGTAACTTTATGTTTGTGTTTGGAACAGGGCATGCTGCCATGGATGTTGCAAAGGCATACGCTGATTATAGAATAATTGATATGATAAAAGAAAAGCTAGATAACCTGCCTAAACCAACAGATAATCAAAAGATGAAAGGCAAGCTTCCAAAACTGAAGACTGAAGGCACAGATGTGAAGAAAGAAGAGGTAAAACAAAAAGAGGCTGGCCTCCTTAGTCACGATAGTAATGAGAGACCCTTAACGTCTGGAGATGGCAACAGTGCTACATTATGCCATTGCACAGCTGGGGGGGGGCGGGGGATAGCATGCTGTCTGCACCTTCGGCAGCAGTTATAAAGATATATCTAGCAAGAAAATTATTAGTAGTGAAGACTTTATAAAGTGTTCATTGAAGACAGAATCCACAGAAAATACAAATGATTTGGTCAAAGGGTTATAATACCGAGAAAAGAAATAACAAATGTATGTCTACATAGTCCTGAATTTTAAGGATTTGGTCCTGAATTCTAGAAATTTGATAAATTGGCTCAAACATGGAAAGAGAGGACAATGTCATCATTGTTATTAATAAGAATGTCCTAAGTGCATTTCCAAGCTGGAAATTTATTTTGGGGAAACAGACGGTTCCCTAGAGATCCTTGTAAGGCAGAGAACAATCAATGAAAGTCAAGAAATAAAAGCCCTAATTCCGTCACATTGGAAAAGCTGGGGAATGTAGGCAGTAGGAAATGAGCTAGGTAAAGGAACTGGGAAGAAGGGACAGAGTTCTAATCATGGACTAATTGTGCGACGGGGTTTCCACCAGCTGTAGTTCCTACCATGCACACCATTACCGTTTTAGTAGAAGTCTATCCTATGAATAGCCACAGGGATATATATACCTTGAAAACTCATGTTACCTGTCTCTCATAGGACTAATTAAGTGAACCCCAGCAAGGCAAGCTAATTATCTCTCCACACCCACAGTTATAGGATTAATAATATTCTTTCTTTCTTTCCTAGCTTCAAAGTAAAATGTAGACAAAAAGGATATTAGTGAATGCTTAATTTTAGCAATTTACACTTTGAAAAATCTTTTTTTCCAGGAAACACTGTCATCATTTTATGCTGTACCACCAATAACAGAGGAAAAGAAATTACACAAGGATAATGTGGTTTACCTCAATTCACTGATTACCAGTGGTTACACTAAGAAAGTTGATATCACATTTATCCCGCAAAGGGTAAGTATTTGGGAGAAAGTCTCTATACCATGGCAGAGTATTTATTGTCATTCTTCACATGCTGACTCTACAGATCTTCTGAAAAAATGCCCACATTCATCTTCTAAGTTGCTACTGTGGTAGTCACATGCCCAGGTGCTACGGCATTCATTTCACTGACACCAATTGTTAATTCCCAGTATCCCAAAAATATGGTTTTATTTGTTACTATTTCTATACTTGAATTTACATTTTCCTTTAGAAGACAAAGTCTTTAGTCAAGGCCAGTCCTTATAGCCATTCAGTCATCATATTCTATAAATACTTGATGTTGTAACTTCTCAGACTCTACTCCTTCCCAACATTTACTCGAAAATTTCATACTACCCAGGCTGAAAAACACAGTAGTCTCCTAAAATATCTGTCCTTAAATAGGTGGAGACATCTGTGGGGAAAAGAATTATCTTTCTATTTTCCATCCAGCTATGCTGATTAAGTAGTGCTTCCTGTCTTCTGTTATAAAAATAATTCAGCTTCCATTAGACATAAAGGACTTCTGGATTCCCTTGATCCTATGTTTTGATATCATGAAACTAAGTAGCAATTGGCCTAGGAATAACTAGAGAAGGAACTAAAGAGCATTTCCAATCTCTACCCCTAGGTGGTCCTCACCAGAAATAGTAATGCTCACATAACCGCTAAGGTTATAAGAGCGAGGAGACACGGATTTGATAGTTCCAGGTTGAAACTATGGGAAGTCTTCTTAGGCTGGAGATGTAACTCATGGATAAAGTATTCACCTACCCTGTGCTTAGTTAAAAATATGTGTGAGAGTGAAAATCACTGGTCATCGTGCTAACAACTGCTTTGGCTGTTTATTTAAGATTTGGAGTCCTGAAGCCACAACAGCAGAACTGATCAGGAAGAGAGAACTGAGGAGGGAGAGATTCTCATATGAGGTGGACTTTGAAGACTTCATGATGCCTTTCCAAAAGAACATCAGAGAGAAAGCTCAAGCTTTGGAGGCATTATTAAAGAACTAAGTCAGAGCAGTTGCCTCCTGGGATAGGTGCTCTGTGGCTCAGAGTCCAAACTTTGGAGAAAGTACGTATTTCCGTGAAAGCCAAAACAATCTACCCACTAAGAATTTGTTATTAAAGGTCAGTTTTTGCTATAACAGCTATAAATAGCCTGAATTGTATCATACAGCTCTCTTTCACAATGCAACAAATGATAGGTTGATTATACAGGTGTCCATCCTTCACTAAGAGTGCAATAGGCCACATGGCAGTTATAAATGTTGTTATCAAAAATTTACCAGATGTGCTCCATTTATGTTTATTAAAAATAATTCTAGTGTACAGGCAAGACTCTGAGATCAATCCCCAGAACCTCATTCAAAAAATAAAAAAACCCTAACAATAATGATTTTGAAAGTATACTTGTGGAAAACAACTTTTTAAAAATGGGTATAGGAAGCACATGCCTATAATCTCAGCACCAGGGAAGCAAAGATTTGCAAACTGGAGGCTAGCCTGGGCTATATAACATTACTTTATTTCAAAAAGCAAGTACTGGGAGCATAACTCTGTGGTAGATTATTCATTTAGCATATATATGGCCATGTGTTTTTTCCCAGGACTACAAAAAATAATAAAATAAGCCTAGTAGAAACTGATGGAAGCACAATTTAATATAAGGAAATATATTTTGCTATATAACCCCTTGGGGTGGGAATTTGTCCCTCAAATATCACTTTTTACAATGCCTCAGATACCTTAGGCCATGTAAACTTTGGACACCGCAATTGCCATTGACTCCCTCTCCTTTGATATCATAGAGCCATTACATCTGACTTTCAGATGCCAAAGAATGCAATCTTGAATAGCAGTTATATCCCCTGGAAGCAATTCTCAACTAGTGACTAAAGAAATTCAACTACCTCACCTTCTGGTTAGATGAAGTGCATGTTTTCACTGGAACATAGAGCCCAAGGATAAAGTTAAGGTCTATAAGGCCAAGGGGCCCACAATGACCATTTGAAACATTTAGTTCCCCTTTCCCTTCTTCGTATCACTATCCTATCTCATTCATATGCATATATATGTATGTATATGCACATATACAATATATAACATATATTATATATATATATTTATATATACACATGTGTGTATGTGTGTATATGTATATATACACATATATATATACCTAACTCTTTTCTAGGTAGCTCTTATAAAGGTCCAAACTAAGACTAAAAGCTATAGGAATACCCTGAACTATGATTCTAAAATGTCTAGTAAAAGCTTTGAAGATAAATTCCCCTATCTTCTGCTTACTATAAAATAGATATTTCTATTGTTATGAGAAATTGCAACTAAGGGGTCATTAAAGTGGTTTTCACACAATAGTTGATAATTTGAGGAAAATTTCAAGATACTAGAAAGTTATATGAGAATGACTAGAGGTGTCATATTCCATTAATAGGTTTAGAGACAGGAAATCAAAGAATAAAGATGTATTTAAGAGATTCAGCATCAATTTAATAATAAAAAATTTGTCTGAAAAGGGAACCTAGCATGAAACTTTCTAAGTGCTCAATGGGATTTAAACTTAAGGCTGACTCCTGTTTGGAAATAAAACACAACAGGGTTCTGACAGAGATATAGGATAAGTAGAATAGATTAAATAGTGGATGGATGGATAGATAGATGATAGATGGATAGATAGATAGATAGATAGATAGATAGATAGATAGATATTTACTACTTTGCTTCACTGAGACCAACTATCTGTCAAGACAACATAAGCAAGGAAAGGTTTATTTGGGCTCATGGTTTGAAAGAGAAGAGTCTATTATGGAAGCTGATGGGGCTCTGCCTCTGGTGGTGGGAGCATACAATGCAGTGAGGCTTGTCAAGATGCAGGAAGCAACTTCAAAAACTGCCCCCCATCCCTGACCTGGAAATTACTTCTTCAAGCTAGGCCACAGTTGCTGGAGAGTCTATAAAATCTCTAAAAGGTTCTACCAGCTAGGTACTAAATGCTAACTAAACACATGAGCTTGGTGGGGGGTGCATTTCATGTTGAACCATAATACATAGTGGATGAATGGGATGGATGGAGGGAGAAAGAGATGGATGAATAGATGGATGGATGGATGGATGGATGGATGGATGGATGGATGGATGGGATTGTGGGAGGGAGGAGAGGGATGGGTGGGTATGGATGGGTGGATAGATGGATGGATGCATGCATGCATGGATTTATGGATGGATGGAAGGATGGATGGCATGGTGGGAGAGAGAGAGGGATGGATGGGTAGATGGATGGGTGGATAGATGGATGGATGCATGCATGCATGGATGGATGGATGGATGGATGGATGATAGATGGATGAGTAGATGGATGGATGGATGGATGATAGATGGATGAGTAGATGGGTGGATGGATGGATGGATGGATGGATGGATGGATGGATGGATGGATGGATGGGAGACTTATAAGTAATTGGTTTGCAAGAGAATGAGTGCTGGTTGGACAAGTTTATTACAGTCATGTGATATGTCAGCTGGAGACTCTAGGCCAGAAACCCTCAGTGAAATTCATAGGAGGCATTTCATTTTTTCTCAAGGAAACCTTAGCTCTGTTTCTGCCCCTAAATACTTTTGTCTGATTTCCTGGAATGTATGGAAATTCTTTTATATGACCCTATTTCAGCTGCCAAAATCTGTACTGCTGTCAAAGCGGTGCTATGATGTTTTCATTGTCAATATCAGGAAACCAATGCATAAAGGAACTATCAAGAGAACATTTTCAGATTTTGCTACTACTCAAAGTAATAAACTTTACAGCAAAAGAAAGTCCCAGGTTATAAAATTAATTCAATTCCTAGAATCTCTTTAGTGCCTTTTAGCTTAGAACAGCCTTCCTTTGTTATTATTATTGTCTTAACAATATTACTATTAAATAATATAGGACAGTCATTTTGCAAATATCCCACAAATTTTGTCATATTATTTATCCAAGAACAGATTTAAGACTATGCTGAGGCATCAATACCAAGAATGTGACATGGCACTCCTCAGTACCATTTTAACCAGAAGTTAGAATTTGGGAAGTTTACATCACACATCATCATGTGTCTTCAAAAGTGGAGGTCCTCTAATTTCTTCTCTATGCCCTTACAAGTGTCTTGGGGAATATCTTTGAATGTATGTAAATTTCCTTTCATTCCCATGAATTTTATCCACTAATATTAATATCCATGGGTGATAACTTCTGGGATAAGAACTATAGTGACAATAATAATATTTTGATGTTATGTTTCCATTTCTTAGAAGCCTTTCCTCGTTGGTCAAGGCTTTCTCCTCTCCCTTTATCTTGGCAATTTAACTGGTGTCTGTGTACTCACGCAGTCATTTCTTATTTGATAGGCTGTAACCATGGAGACAACTCCAAACTCAAGTTGGTTACTTGTCTGCCATAAATTTCTATCATGAGCTATTACAGCAGGGAAAACACAAGCAAACATACTCCAGATCCCTTTTCTAGGCGAGGTTTATGGCCCAAAATGCAACGAAGATATGACTTGCATCTGTGTAATAAACACTACCACAAGCTTTGTGTCTCCTGTCCATCTTCTTGAAATCCCAGTTTTCCAAACAAGTTGGTTTTGCTTCTCCCAACTGCTCCTTCCCCTTTAAATATTTTTTAAAGTTGCTTTTAATATATAAGTTTGCATTATTTGTGAAGCATAATATGATGCAGATATATTAATAAATCAAATTCTTAGACTAGAGAAATGGCTCAGTGGTTAAGAGAGCCTGTTGCTCTTTCAGAGATCTTGGGTTCCATTTCCAGCATCCATTCCAGCATTTGTCAGACAACTCACAATTGCCTGTAACTCCTATCCCAGCAGATCCACTGCCCTCTTTTAGCCTCCAAAAACATTGCACACACATGGTGTTCTTACATTCATGCAGATGAAATACATACAGGAATAAAAAAAAAGAATAAATCTATTAATTTAAAAATCTTAAATTCCAATGCCCCTTTCGTGCACTTATCACTATTATGCACACAAAAATAAACTTCATTTCGCTGCTATTAATCTGCCTTCCTTCAGCCTTATGCTGCTCCAGGTGCTGCACCTAAAAAGGCAAAAGAAAAGCTTTCTTCCTTTATATCAACCTTTACTAGCGTCATTTGCTTTGCTTGATTCTCAAATTGTCCATTATTCAGCCAGGGGAACCATTAAAATTCAACTTCCAATAATAAACATGTCTCCTGAAGTATCTACAGGATTCTGGGAACTCCCAGAGTTATTCTGTAAAGGAAGTTTTACTTGCATAAAAGTCTATCAATGTTACATGAAAAGATAACTTCACAGATTATACAACATCTCCAACTTGTAATTATGCAACATGTAAGTGGAAATTTTCTAGATTTTTCTGGGTTTATGAGGTTTAGGGTATAAATTATATTTTAGCTTCTATTTTACTTTGACATGTATTTTCTATTTTGTATCAATGAAAATGTAGTACTTTGTAATAAACATACTTATTATGCAAAAAGATAAAAAGGTTGATACAGAAGTCTAGAATATCAAGTGTCTAAAGTTGTCTTAAAGTCAAGGAATGAAGAGGAAGTGTGAAGGGAGCATCCCCGAGATAGGGTGACACAGGATAGGCAAGTAAACCTGGTCAAGCAGGGGTGGCCTTTTCAGATGATTCTCAGCTTCAGAGTAACTCCTGGGGATGGGGAGGGGGTTAGAACACCAGCAAAAGAGCTGGGTATCTGGATTCCTGAATCACCCATTAATAGCAATCAGCTGAGGGGTAAAGAGATGTTGTTCAATGTCCAGGGATAATTCTGTGAAGGTCTTGATAAGTATAATCTAGAAGGCATGAAGGAACTTGAAGTGAATGCATGGTACAGAGTATGGTACTTATTTGATTTTGCACCTTGGAGGCATAGTGTTAGTTTTATCCACAGGCTCAGATTTGAAGCTTGACTTTTACTAACTCTATGTCTGTTGGCCATTTTCAGTAGCCACAGAGTCTCTGTTTCATCATTTGTAAAGAATGGATAATAGCAATGTGGCCCTAGACAGCTTTGCAAGAACCAGAGGCCACTGGTTCTAACCACAGCAACTAGCCCTCTGCCTACATACAGTCCGTACTCAGTTGTGGTTCATGTTTGATCCATCAGGCAGACAGGAAAACCAAAGGTAGGCAGAGGGAAGGAGACCATACCTGAAAAGCATAACAGTGGAAGTTTGCTGACACACATTCACCTCAGTGAATTTTAAACTTTGAATTCTTAATTTATATGATTTAAACATGTACATATTTATCTAGTTTAGCTTCTGTTATCAGAGATAGACAATAACACCTGCTGTGAGACATCAATACTAATTCTAGTAGTGGCAATTTCAGTGGATAGTGGCCTGTAGGTTTACTTTTTTGTCTTCAGAACTTATTTTCCCCTAGTATCTAAACAGTTGCATAGATTAAACTTGTCCATGGAAACAGGCTGAGATAGGGTCTCTAGTGCAAGTAATTTGTGGAGGGAAAAATTTCAGGTGAAGCTTGTCATAGAAAGAGGACAACAAGATGATGCAGAAGAAAGAATTAAGGATGTGAGATCAAGAAAGAATTGGCACCAGTCTGTCACATATGACACTTAGGAGGACGGATTAAAAAACAGAGGTTGTCTTACCCAGAAGTAAAGAAGTTAGGCTGTTATCTCCACATTAGATACTAACTAGCTCCTGGTCAGGAGAGAAACCTCAGAGTCATGACCATCCGGCTGGGTGATGAAGGGGGCTTCTACCAGGCAAGATCATCACCTTTATTGGGTATGAAGAATCTAAAGCAGTAGTTCTCAACCTCCCTAATGCTACAGCTCCTTAATACCCCTCATGTTGTGCTGATCCCCAACCATAAAATTATTTTAGTTGCTACTTTGTAACTGTAATGTTGCTACTGAGTGGTGTCTCAATTTCTAAGACTATTGGAGGTACGTGTTTTCTGAAGGTCGTGATCCACAGGTTGAGAACTCCTGGGCTAAGGCATCACTGAGAGGGGCACATCTCTGTGTTATGTCTGTGAATCGTATTTCTGAGACAACTAGGGTCTTTTGGTTGGTTCAGTTCACTGGCAAATTCAAAATTGGAATAGATTACTGGAAGATGATTGGAAGGTGGTTTCTGAGGTGTATCCCTGGATGTTTCATCTGATCCTGACAGCCTCCCAGTTCTTCTTCTCTCTCATCCCAATCTGCACTGAGATAAAGATGCTCCTGTGCCACATGCCCCCCATAATCACAGTGTTCAACCTCACAGTGAACCCTGAACCATGGAGTCAACTGAGACTCACGATCTAGTACACACGGGCAATCCTCCAGAGACGGAGGCAGCTGTGAGCCTCTCCTCTCATTAGCTGAGCACAGGGTGAACCAGCTGGCAAAAGGAACCTGGGTAGGGTACAAGTAACTTCTGCCACAAATGATAACCTTTGAAAGGCCAAGTTTGGAGGCAAAGATCTTCTAGACTCTAGACGGTAATTCTCTGAGGTCAATATCCAGACCATGCTTCCCTTTTCAAATAAGTTTGATTTCACAAATTTGTCTTATTTATCCTTAAGAATAAAACTAAAGAATGAATGATAACAGCAATGCAAACTCATTTGGTACCTACTTAAAAGGAGCAGGCAATTCACAAATCCCACTAGTAGTTTCTATGTCTACAAACTTGAAAATCATTAGACATTGAGAATTTAAAAAGTCAGAGACAGAAAGATGATTTCTTCCCCATGTTCTGGGATAAGATCACATTGGATATGTACAAATTAATTAGCCCTGATAAAGTTAGTTTAGCAACTCATACTGAATTTTCAATTTAAGAAATTTGATAAGAAGCCACAAATGATACCCAAGAGACCAGCTGAGCTTGTATCTTGGATTCAAGAAAGGTAGTGTAAAAAAAGAGGAGGAGGGGGAAGCTCACATACCTTCTCCAGAGAGGCACTACTTTCAACTGGACTTTAGATATTTTTTAAGCCATCTCCATGGACAGTATGATTTTGTGGACTTGTGTTTAGATATGGACCCTCAGGGGAATTTACAAATGGGTAAATGGGACGTGTGTGTGTGCAGATCAAAGAAGCTCATGAGAGCATCCTCGGATCCTCTAGTAGTTATTACTACATCAAGACATGTCTGGGTAATGAGGAAAACTAAATATTCCATCTGCGTTCTGGAAGTCAGTGGAGATTTCTTTTATCCTGAGTAAACCATTATTGTGTGTGATGCCTGTGTATTTATTCAGGATTACTAACTGTGATGTTTCCTTTTTGTCTTCATAGGTAAGACTTTGAAGAGGAACTGATACACAAAGCTGATTTCCTAGATTATAGTGGCTTACCAAATGATTTGAAATACTCCTCTGTTTCTCTAAAATTGAGAAATTATTATGGTCTTTGTTCTGGAGACTTCAGTATCAAGCTCCTGACTAAGGAAGTGAGAAGTGAAAAAATAGAACTTTCCTCATAGGAATTAATGGAATCAAGATATAAAATAAAATGAGCAATACAGAAAGTATTCTGTATAAGTCTGAATGGATCCCCAGGCAATGCAACATTGCATAGCTAAAAGAAAGGGTCAGCCAGAAGGGGAGTTTATCAGCAACAGGACATCACAGGAGGAGCCAGGCAGACCAAGCCTGCCTAGATAATACCCCAGGTAGGGACCTCTATCGATCCTACACGTTATGCATGTATTGCTACATATCCAAACCTTCCATGCCATAGGCTAGTATTGTCATAATGTTGAGTCAACAAGCAACCCTAACTCTGCACACATTTAAATTTATTCATTCACACAGAATATACTTATTTATCTCTGGCAATGGAATTCCTAAGCACGTTCCTAATCTCTCCAGTGGTGCATCACAAAGAATAACTGATCCAGGTTGTACTTCCCAGTTTTCTGCATCATCTGGTTTCCAAGTGGACTCAGGATAAAATCCTGTGCAAGACAGAAAGTAGAGGGAGATGTGAAGAAGTGAGGATAATTATCTTTCCCTCTTAGCCTTCAGGAGCATCCCAGACAATTGCTGTATCTCAGGCTCACATCTCCACTTCCACCTAACAGTCCTGCCACACTCATACTTCTACCAGATGTTCTAGCCTCTGTGCTCCATTAGCACCACCCACTCTCCCTGTCCTAGCCCCCTAGGGATAGTACCAATGGCTGTTGTTCTTAGAATCTGGGCTACTTGGCAATGCTGTTTCCTCCCCAGCCTCTTCTGCACAACCACACCCTTGCACCTTCTCTTCTTTTAGAAAAACTCAGAGTTTCCATTTCTTAAAACTATATAGTAACAAGATAGCTGAGAACCCAAATATGTATTTATTAGTGCATCTTTTATACCTACTGACTATGAAGCTAAGCACACACATTATTTTTTTTCATTAAACTGTAATGAAATACCTGAGTTAGTCTAACTTTATACAGAAAAGAAGATTTCTTGGTTCACATTTTTGCATGCTGAAAGTCCAAAGAGCATGCTACTGGCTTTGGATGAAGAATATCACAAGTCTTGCCTAATGGAAGATGCCAATTGCAGAAGCATGAGGAAGAAGAGGTCACATTGCCATGCAGAAAACCAGAGAGAAACTGGATGAGCCTGACCTTGGGCTTTCATAGTAGTTCTCATTAGAACTAATCAGAGAGTCCACAAGAAATCCCTAATCCTCTTTCAAAGGCACCCCAAGTGACCTTACTAGGTTCCACTGCTAAAAGGTTCCATCCCTCAATATCACTACCCAGGAAAACACATTCCCAGTATCTTCCTATAGGGAACATGTTCACTTTAGAAGCCTGTTGAAACAAGTAAGCAGGAAATTCCAATCTATTCATGTTAATGAATTACTAAATCCAATGATGTATTAATAAAGACACATGAGACATGGTTAATAGTACAAGCCAGACAGACCTAAGGAGAGCTAATGCCACACCATGTTCCAGTTCCAACTCGGGCTAGCTCCAACTCCTCTATCTCCAACCCCTTGCTCATCTTCCACAATTTATTTTCCTCAAAGCTGCTCCTAGCTCTCAGCAGTCTATTTGCATGATAAAAGAAATAAGATGGTTTACTCCTCCCAAAACTTTGGCCATTGGGGCAAGTCCACATCTATAGTGGGGTACCACCAACACAGAAGATATTATAGTGGGGGAACTGCAGATCAGTAGGGGAGAACAGGCCACATCTAATGTTGCCTCCAGTCTTCTGGAGCATCTTAATGACCTCTTTATCAGCAACTCTATATAAGCTAAGAGGGAGTAACTCTTATTTGCATGATAACACAGGCTGACTGAGCCATAGAAATCAGATCTGTTAGGCTTCAAGCAGTCAGTACGATGAATCTTTAGTAAATATAATATCTGAAGATAAGTTCAAGTACACACCTCTATACACAACATACACACCTCTATACAACTTAGAAAAAATAACGCTAAGGGCTTCCAGGATAGTTTTCAGCTTTAAATAAAACATTGTCATATCCTAGGGCTTCAGAACCCAAAGAGACAAGCATCAGCTTCTCCAGCATAACTACGTGATACTACCATGCACAACCTGTGAACTTACAGTATAAGACACAATCAGGGAATTTAGTGAAATGCCAGATGAGCTGAGTTCTATAGGATGAGGACTCAATTCGGCACTCCTGGAAGAGAAGAATTGGATGGAAGGAGCGGCATCCTGCACGACAGAGTCATTCCAGGAAGAGGAATGCTGGACAATGTAAATAAAACTGTACTAGGGATGAGGGCAAAGCCAGATGCTAATGTGTCAGGAACCAGTTGGGGAATTGATTCATTTCCATTGTATTCTGATTCATCCCTCTTCCTAGATGCTTCCTTGATATTAATAACATCACAGTTTGTTCGTTGTTTGTTTGTTTGGTTTGATACTTTTAAGTATCATTTCTAAGTCACCTTTCATAAAAGCATTGGTTCTCTCAGTTCAATATGGATTTTTTTTTAAGCTGATGTTTCGATGGGAGGATTAAGCAACGTACTCACCTCTATACAACTTAGAAAAACTAATGCTGAGGGCTTCCAGATCCTTAGTATCTCCACTGAGAATGGTGTCTCCCTCACAGTCTCCCCTACAGTGCTCATAGCTCAAGTTCTCTACTCTCTCTGGCCTCAGTCACAAGGTAACAAAAACCTCCAGTCTCCCCTTCCAGAACTCTGAGTGAAAATAAACTCACCCGCAGTAAAAATCTTGTTTGGGAATCTAAGCGTCACTATGGCCTGAGGATGGATCACTCTTGTTGGTCAGCTGGGTTTTGCAGTGCAGTATCTATAGGATATGATAGTCCTAATGCAGTCACCAAGACAACTACCTGAAGAGGTTGCCCTTGCAAGGAAAAAAGACATATTTTGCCCCCAAAAGAAAAGCCATGGATGTCAGAAAGAAAAAAACATTTTTCCACTAGAAGCCCTATCAGAACAGTACCAGAATTTCTCAAAACCACCTCCCAAACCTTCATCTCTGGACATACTACCTAGGCAAGCTCTTTACACCTCTACATGGAATGGCTCCCATCTTTATATCTTACTTTTAGGCTTGTGTCTTTTAAACTCAGTCCCATTAAAATTTGACATCTGACATCAAGTTTTAGCATTTTAAATTATTTTTTGCATAGACCATAATGAGGTTTCACTATGTACCTTGCTTATACTTACTCTCTCACTGCCCTCCCTTTCTTTCTTCTTTCTCTGCCAATAGTCCCCCTTCTGCTTTCATGACATCAAGTTTTGAATTTACAGTGATGCTCCAAACATCAGTTCTCACAACAAACTCACTGTCTTCCTGTCTAATCCTCTGCTGCTGTTTCCTAGCTCTTAAAGGAACCACCAACCGTTCTAACATGAAACGCAAACTCCCAGTCATTAGCATGCCATTTCTCTTCCCTCAGTACTCATCTGCCCCTATTTCACCTCTGTTAGGGTTCTTGAATTTACTGTTTGAATTTGCCTCCCACCACCTGCACCCACACCATCCACCCTTCACCATCCTCTCTCCATACAAGACCAATGAAGACTCCTCTGTACATTCTGTACTTTCCTACAGTCTATTCACTGCTTCTAGATATTTGATTCAATGAAAGTGGTTGTGTTCTACCTACTAGCTCATTCAAACACTAAAAATGGTTAGTTTCCAATGCCAGACAATACAAGTGAACATATCCCACAGGGTCCTAAGGGGTCCTGCCACTTAACTTCACCAGCTTCCCTCCCTTACACACTCAGCTCTAGACAGTCTGATTTGTTTTATTCACCATGCTCTCATCTTCCCTTGAGTTTCTACACACGTGAAGTTCTCAGTTGAGAATCTGTTTTCTTTCCTCCTACCCCTCATTACAATACCGCATTCTCCCTTTATATCTCAAAGCAATCACCTTTGTCAGGGAGACCATCCCTTGGTTTTTGAGATTTGTTAATTAAGCTGGACCTACACGTGGCTCTATATTTGGGTGGCTCAACCATCCAAATGATATAAAGATATAAAGTTATAAAGATAACTTCTTTATCATAATGAATGCTGTAAACCCTTGATGAGCAAACAAATTATGACCTAGGAGAATGCCCTGGCAACCAAGCAACTGAATCTCAGGCAATCCGAACAGTTGAAGCTCCAGCCAATGAGAAGCCAAAAGCTGCTAACCCAGCATCATATAATTCAAATATCAATTTCAGTCAATCTGGCTACAATCACTTCCCTTTTGATATATGTATATGTACCCTGCACACTGGAGTAGTGAGGTATCCTAGACTATGTTTCATCTGGGATGCTGCAAGTTCTTAGAAGCCCTTTTCTTAAGAAAGCTTCATGAACATTCTGAAATATAACACATCTTCCCATCATGCTGAAACCTAATGCAGATAAATTATTTTAGAATGAATTCCACATATGGCTGAAAAACACATTCAAACATTCTCAGTGTCAAGTCAGGTATAGAGAAGATTGCTCTTCTATTATCTCCTCCATGACTGCTTTAATTATGAACTCTTGCATCTGACAATGGGTCTTGTTTTTCTGCATGACTCTAGGATTTTTCTCTTCTGTTCCTGGTAAAGTAACTATACATAACAATTTCGAGTCTTCTTCGAAATTGTTTGAAAACTACTCATTGGGAGTGCGCCCTCCTTACTCCAGCTGCTCTCCTAGTTGAGTCTCATCTCAACTCCAGCCTGATATACAAAAAAAGTGCTAATTATTTCTGAAGGCATGAAAGGATTGCAGACAAGTATAGAAAACCGTCTCTCCAAATATCCTTTGCAAAAGACTTTGCAGGTCAATTTTGACTCTGTGGTGACCAAACTGGGAAATTAAAGATATTATATTCCTATACTGTATGTCAGCAGATAAATGTGTCCTGCACAATCAAAACTTCTTTCTTAAATGTGCCACATGTCTTGTGATCAAACATGAGCACAATGATTGACATGAGTTCTGTATCATGGACCCAAAGATTTGCAATAATATGAATTGGTTAGCAACATTTTTCCCAGTGTCCCATGAAGCTTTTGACTTTCTTTCATTTGAGATGCACAATTGGGGTTACACACAAAACAGCAATAAGTGATGTTGATATTCAAACTACTTGGTAATAAGTTTCTGAAAAAAAAATGGGACGGAATATTAGAAGGGCTAAAGAGGAGGGAGGGGTGGAGGGAATGAGGGAAAGAGTGAGAGAGGGAACTTATTGATTGGTTCAGTTTCAGGAATTGGCTTGGGTGGTTTTCTATTTCATTCCTCAACTCAAAAACATCATCTAGGTTAGACTAAAATGTATTTAAATCCCTTTATATTTTATTCTAAAATCAATAGTTCAAAAACACTGTTCTGTTTTAGGCTTTTGGTTTAAAAAATTACTGGAATAAAGAGAAGGGAAAGGTATTTTATTCTTGTTCAAGTGTTTCTGGCTGATTCTGGTTTCTCCCTATTCAATATCTCACCTCTACCACTGTAGTTGTTGACAATTTTTAAAGGGAGAATAATATAAATTTAAACATTAGAAGTTTATGTAGAATCTTCACCTAAAAATGAAAAAGTCACTTGTTCATGCATTTATTCTTTGCAGTAAATTTTAAGGACTAACTATAAATATGTAGTCTTGGTACAGTGTGGTGATGGCACTTGCCCCCACAATAAGAAGATAGTAACTAAACAGACCTGTTATTATAAATTGGGATGAATATGACGAGAAAAACCATCATGTGAGATTTTAAGTAGACAGTCTAGGAAGACTTTCCTGAGGAAATGTCTGAGTTGAGAGATGCAGAGTATTGACAACAACCAGGCTGTGCTGAGGGAAGAAAAGATGTTTACAAATGAATGAGCAGGGCCTTACAAAAGCTCCAAGATGGTGAAGCTTGGTGGAGAGCAGGAAGAAGTCATAAGGCCTCCAATAAAGATGAGGATAAGGCTGACAATGTCAAACTGTGAGGCATTTTCGAAGAACATGGATTTCCTTCAAAGTTCAATATAATAGCATAAAGAATTAAAGGCAACAAACGACACACTCCAATTCACTTAATTAAAGTCTGTATCTCATTGACCTGAGGGAAAGGCTGTGATGAAGACAAACAATGGAAGCTATGGAAGAGGGCATCGTAGTCTCCGTAAGAAATGATGTGACATCTAGTGTTAGCTGCTTGTGCTTGGCAGGCTCCAAATATTACCCTCTAATATTTCTCTTCTAATTTGCATACTCCAGTGCAGCACCTTTACTCACTGATCAGAGCTGTCAATATTGGTTATATGAATGATACCCAGTTGGATGATTCCTTTTGTAAGAACTGAGGCTTCCACCAGCAGCAAGCACAAACACTCTGGTTATGTACACGAACCACACTGGAAGATCTGGCCACTTGTCAGGCTTTCAGATAGCCTTGAAAACATCTTGTGTATATTTTCATGAGAGACCCCTGGCCAGAACCATCCAGTCAAATTACTCCCAAACTCCTGACCCACTGATACTATTAGAGATATACAACTCCTTGTTCTAGACAGTGTAATGTAGCAAGAGATGACTAATTTCATTTTAAAGGTTCAGAGACAAGAATGGATTTGAAGAATACCATAGACGCCCACTATGTGAGGCACGATGAGGGTCTTTTTTTGTGGGTGAGAGGAGGGCAGTACTGAGAACACCTGTGGGTTTCTGAGTCACGCAGCTGCAGAGATTGCATCCTATAGTGAATAGGATGAAGGCATCCCAAAGGAGCACACCAGAGAGTCCCATATGCCATGTGCTCCACGAAAGAACCAAGTAGGTAAACAAGCTCAAAAGAAAAAAAATGTGGTGAGTGACATTTGAGAGCTTTTGGTTTGCTGATGGTATTTAGAATTATAGGAATAAATTACAGCAATAAGACCAAGATGATGATTCTGGCTCATAAGCTGAAATCTGAAGTTTTCCATAATGTATGAATCAAGCAAGATGCTGGTACATGTAAGCAATGAGGAAAATGATGAGAGGAGTTGGAAGAAAAGACGTAGTTAGTGATGTGGCATCAAATGACCCTCAGGAGGAGGTCATTCTTATCTGTTGCAGAGACATGCATGTTTCACTTAGATGAATTATGGACAAGGCTTTTATATTGCAAAATTCCAAAGGCTGATATTCAGCAGGTGTTTTATATTAAGAGGGTCTTCAGGGTATATACAATATAATGGTTAAAACCCAGAAAACTGAAAGGAATGCAAATGGACTCACTATATAATGGGGGAGAAAATGCCCCAACTAGACATCTACATCACCAAATAAAACCTCACCTCTACTGCCAGGTATAGTTTACATTTATTTATTTATTTGTTTGTTTGTTTTTTTGAGACAGGGTTTCTCTGTTGTAATTCTGGCTGTCCTAGAACTTGCTCTGTAGACCAGGCTGGACTCAAACTCACAGAAATCTGCCTGCCTCTGCCTCCCAAGTGCTGGGATTAAAGGTGTGTACCACCACCGCCCAGATAGCTTATATCTTGTTGAGTCATTACCTACAGGGGTCCCATGGAATTCTCCAGATATTACAAACTATTGCCAAGACTACTGATTGTTCTCCACAACCTAATGGTAAGGCTCGATTGCTGAAGACCACATTTATGTCATCAAATACAGAGAAATTGAACTAGAAGCTTCATCCCTACTAACTAGCATTCATGGTTCTCCACATAATACCCACAGGAAAGAGTAATCAATATTACCTAGCTACAAACTCTGTGACCTACAACACTGACCTGCCTGCTAGATTTCCTGGTGTAATAGTAGAACAAATGTTAAGGGTGTAATCAAAACGATTTTTAAAATTAGATTTAAGGCATACTTCATGAAATGAAATTCATGCCTGACACTGTGAAAGTAGCCAAGAAACTAGACTAGATAGATAATGGACCCAAAAGAAAACCTAATTATTCTGCTAAAAGAGCATAATAATAAAGTGGCTCCTAAGGACATATTGCTATACCCAGAGACTATGCATCATTCATCCTTCATTAGTAAAGCTTTTTCTTGCAGTAGATGTTAATAAACCTAGAGATCCACAACTGGACAATGCTCAGAGATGGGACGATCTTGGTGTACTCGATCATAAATGGATGTTTTCATCAAAGCCTCCCCTCAAGGATCTTTGTTGAAGAGGAGACTAAAAGATTGTCATAGCCAGAGGTGATGGACGACTCCAAGGAAACGGTGTCTTCCAGATGCAGCAGAACCACTGCACACATGAACTCAAAGAGCCTGTTACAGCACACCACACAAGACCTGCACAGGTCAAGCCAGACAAAATCCCAGCATTGAAAATGGGAAGTAGACACATAGTCTAATAATCAAGAAGCTATTTTCAAATGATACCTGCTGGGAAAGGGGAAACCAGTTTTCTCCAATGGTGTGTCACTGAATTATCAGCCACTCTCTAGGGAAGTTCACAGCACACACACAAAAAAAAAGTCATGTGTTTTGTTTTTGATATTTTGGGGGGAAGGGGCAGTCAGCAGGTTATTTCACTATTTTTCTTTGGCAATTTTATTGATCTTTTGCTTGTGCTTGTGGCTTTTGGGGGTTCCTGTTTTTTTTAAAGACTTATTTATTTTATGTATATGAGTACCCTGTCTTCATGTGTATCTGCACACCAGAACAGGGCATCAGGCATCAGATGCCATTATAAAAAGTTATGAACTACCATGTTGTCACTGGGAATTGAACCTCAGGACCTCTGGAAGAGCAATCAGTGCTCTTAACCACTGAGACATCTCTCCAGCCCTGTTTTTCTGCTTTTTTTTTTTTTTTTTTTTTTTTTTGAGGAGGAGGGAAACATAAAGTTGGGTGAGTAGGGAGATGAAGAGGAACTGGGAGCCATTAGGAAAAGAGGAAAAAAACATTATCAAAATATGTTCTATGAAAAAATTAACAAAACCAAACTAAATAGTGAATAATAAAATTCACCCAGGGGGTAAATTTCAGCCAGTTCCAGCCCCTTTCCTCAACAGTATTTCACTTCTTATGAGAAGATGTGGGGGATATGTTACAATGTTGCCTTGGGGAACCTGAATGCTTTGCAGTTCCATTGAATTTTCAGGCAATGAAAGTTCTCTTCAAGTTCCCTTTCAGTATGTCCCATGGTGATATTTTAGCACTTGCCCTTAGGTACCAAGAATCTTCATCTAGCTATTTCAGCATGAGTCTAATAGCCTGGGCTGAGAACTTCAGAACCTGACCAAGTACAATGTTTGGAGTGACAGGAGTTAAAGAGATAAGGCATGTGAGAGGGCTTTTAATAGTGCCATGCCCCTTCTGCTTGAGTCTCTGGGTACCAAGTGACAGATTAGATCTTACTGGTGAAGGGTCACTCGAAGTGATTCTTGCCACTTCCAGGATGGAGTGTTTAATTGCCAGGGTCAGACTCTAAGTTATCTCCATCTCTGCTGCTGGCTATTTTGCCAACACAGGAGCCATAAAGCAAGGTCCAGAGCTGGCAGCGATGGATGTGGACTTGTCAAGTAATAAGCATACAAAAGTCGACTTAAAGTGGTCACAGAAAATCTAACAATCTTTTCAATAAGTATATTAATATGATTAATTATCTCTGTGCTTGCCAAATGCAGTTACTGAAGTTTTAACTATAAATACTGAAGATGTGTTTAGTTTTAAGTTATGATAATGAATCCAAAAAATTTTGGATTTTCCAGAGGAAAATCAAAAAAAATAGTATTTTTAAGTAATACTGCTTTCTTCCTGACAATGGGACTTGCCATTTTCTTTAAACATTTTACCTATCACTATAGACCTGTATAAATTTGCCTAAATGTATTTTTGCTGTTTCACAGAAAATCTTCTGCTGAATATGTAAGAACTTCATCTCTGTTTTATTAGGTACCAAAAGATAATATTTGGCACAAAAACAGTCAGCTATATTCCATTAAAAGCCAACAATATAATTCAAACTTGGCTGTAGGTTCTGCTCCCAGACTAACAGAACACTTAACTTCCAAATGGCTTGAGACATGCTGTCCAATTTCATAATTCCCAGAGTCACATTTTACTGCAAAAGACAGGAATCAATATTTATATTAGCTTATGTATTCTCCAATAATAACTTAATGTCTTGACAGTAAGTGAGATTTGATTAAATTTCCTAATCTCTTGGTAAAATGGTTTGGTTATTTAATTAAAAAATTGAATTGTGCTATTTGATTTTTAGGACTTAAATAAAAATTTGATTATAAATGAAATAAGTTTATATAATGGGAAACCTCTACAATTCAGATGGAAGATGAAAAAATTGCCCATAATTCCAACCTAGAGAAAAATCAGGTCAGTCTTTTTTTACTCCACAAATATTTGCCTAAAAGGTCCACTATAATAAACACAACATAATCTATATTGGTTTTCAACCTTTGTTTCTGACTTTAGAAGCCACACATATATATAGGCCTTTACAGGAATTTTTTTTTAAATTTGAAAGCTAAGATGAAAATATATCCCATTGAAAAGTTCTCAGAAATATTCATTATTCCTGTTTACTTTCCTATATATACATATGTGTTTGTGTGTGTGTGTGTGTGTGTGTGTGTGTATTCCTGTATACCTTCATCCCTTTAGAGTTCACTCCAAGGCACGTTCTGCAGACCATCCCTTAGAAGCACAATTAACATCTTCCAAAGTGCAAAACATTTAGTCACATCTGAGTTGGGGTGGTTACATCATCATATGTTTGCAAAATGGGACAACCTCCATGTGTTCCAGACAGAAAAGACAGCCTGTTCATTCCAAGAGCTCTGGGCACGTGGAAGATATCGAACAGAAGACTATTATAATACACAGTTGTCAATCCATGGTTTGACATAAGCAAGGCATGTAATGTAGCTGCATGAGAAACCCAGTCTGGGGAAGGAGATAGACTGAGGGAAAGCATGTTTTCTGTTTGGCTTTCAGGGGTGGGTCCTGCCAAAACTGGGAGGAAGGGCCCCTCCACCCAGAAAATAGTATAGACTCATGTGCAATTCTGTATGGCTGAAGAATATAAATGTAAAAGATGGAACAAAGATGTTGAGGCAGGATTTTATTACCTAGTAAGAAAATCAAACTTTATTAAGAAGGCAGTGAGATGGTTTAGCAGCAGTGACATAATTAGGTATGCACTTAAGAAAGAGCGATTAGGCTGGGTGTGGAGCAACACCTACAATCCCAGCACTCAGGAAGTTGAGGAGTTCTTGAATGCAAGCCTAGACCCTGCTATTTAATGAGACAACTAAATGGGATGTAAGGAGATGGAGAGAGAGTAAAGAAAGAAGAAGAAACCAGTAAAGAAAAAAGGAAAAAAGAGTGGGTGGGTGAGTGCTCCCTGGCTGTAGGAGGAAGTGGATGAAAGATTGGCACTTTGGCAAGGCTGATGCTAGTGAAGACACTAAGCCAGAGCCCTCATCCAATTAGAAATAGGGTCAAAAGGAAGCAGTGGTAACCTCCCGAGTATTAAGGATATCAAGGAGATATAGAACAGTCCCTATGCCCCACGAGCTACCTGGAGGATCATCTTAAATGACAGTCATACTTGTCAGGTTATTAGGAAGATGATATCTCAAGATATTCCTCAGTACCGCTTTTTCAGTCTTTTGATGTGAGACTTTTAAAAGACAAAATTATTTTTGGATTATACTCAAAGGGACTACCAAAAGAGACCAGGAACACTGTGAGTGAAGTGGAGAGACAAGAACCTGTACTACATCACAGTGAGAGCAGACAGCTCAGGGTCATTACTTCTAAAACCCTTCTTGGCCAATTGACTGGTGCAAAACAACTAGGTAATTATTATTTTGGTCATAATGTTTTATCTGAGGTACACACTGAAAAGAGAGTAATCTCTTCTGAACTGCATAGTCAGCTAATCCTAGTCACTTTGTAGACTATCACTGAGATGAGAAACCAAATGGACACTCATTTGCTTGGTGAGAAGATGTGTTGGATAAAGATTAGAGCTTTACAAACATCAGAAAGCCAAGGTTCAATCTAGCGTTTCCATCAGTTGCTAACAGGTTTATTTGCTTATTCCCCTTCTTATCGAGATGGAGAGTGTGAAGGACTGTACAAATATTTTACATCAATTAAAACTGTCCACAATCCACCATTTATCTTCTGAGTACTACATGACTAATACATAGAGCATTCTCAAACTCTTCTATATTGCCTCATGAGATTGAAGACACTGGAAGTATTCAATAAATAAATACATGAATAACTGGCTGGAAGACCATTAAATAAATAACTTTAGGCGAGAATCATACAGAGGTGAAAATACTAATTTAAAGCTTTGAGGGTTCTTTTTTACATATTTCCCTTTTTCTGTGGCAACTATGAATATAAATTTGTGTATAAAGAAATTCAACTAAGTAGATGTAAATTTTCAAATACAAGGTAAGAAAATCTAATGCCTATAATTCCTTTAACACTCATTTCGGAGTTGCTATGGCTTCACTGCGTTAAATCTTAAAAATCAATCATTTAAACACATTATTTACTTGATCTTTGTTGAGAGCCATTTTTGCCTGGTTGATATCCAAGAAATAAATTACATGTAAGGAGTTATTGAAATGTAATATTACAAACCAAGTACTAACACCTACTCATATTGTAAAATTTTTACAAGAAAAATTAATTTGAGAAAAATAACCTTTCATTTCACATAAGAATACAGAAAAACAAAGGAAATTTCCACTAAGGAAATAGAAATTGCAAATATCTAACATACAGGAAACACCCATGTACAAAGGAGACGACAAAAACCAAGTACCTGCAGGCGAGAATGATTCTTTCAAAAGTCCGACATAGCAAGTGAACCCTTGAGGAGGGTAGACGCCACTGTTGGGGAGTATGAATGAGGTAGACATAAAAACAGAGTGGGGTTGGTAGATGGTGTTTCCTCCTGTATAAAACCAGTATTCTTAGCAATGAGATCTCAGTTGGCTTCATAATTATTTATTTACTTTTTTAGTATTCTCTCTGGTTTTTGAAATTGTTCAAGAGCAAAGTCACATGTCCTCCAATAATGTGGAAAGAAGGGGCTGGCAAAAGGGCTCAGCCAGTAAAGTGCTTTCTATGGAAGCACAAAGACTCAGATTCTAAGGAACCCCAGGTGCAGCAGCATCTACCCATAATCCCAGAGCTGGTGAAATGGGATGGAGAATCACTGGGACTTTCCCGCCATGCAGTCAAGATGAGTGGGTAAGTTCCAGGTTCAGTAAGAAAGCTTGTCTCAAAAATAAGATTCAGAGTTATTGAGGAAGATATTTGATATCAACCTCTAGCCTATACATGCATGCATACACATGTGTACATGTATCCTACACACTTATGCACACACATGAATATGTAGAACACACACACACACAATGTAAAATAAAGAAATGAATGATTCATATGATGAGATTGGCTCCACGGTAATGAAGCCAAATCTGTGACTTGAGACCTTTATGGAAGACATACCTGCACAAATTTGTCTGGCTTCTTTATGATACCCTGTACTTGAAGAATATTACAACTTGAAGAAAGGGTAGACCAAGCAAGTGACCTTTGTAACCAGACAGACCTAAGACCAGTCCCAGAAATCCAAATGGTCCCCCTTACCATCTGTAGATGTAGCTGAGCTTTCCTGAGTGACAAAGGATATTTCCCACCTCAGAGACTACAGTCACCAAGTAACTTGGAAAGGAATTAGAGAATCCTAGCATGGAAGACGGGAACTGTTAAGGAATGTTGCTGGAAATGGGACTGGGGAATCTGACTAATGGGTGGGCACAGAGAAACTGACTGGACAAGAGGAGCATGAAAAGTAGAATGCTACCAAATGGAAAATTCAGATGTTTAGCCCCCAGGATGAGGCCACACAATTTTATTCTGAATGAGAATGTGATTGCCAAGAATCAGTCCTCAAGCAATCCAAGATTTAAATCATGTTTTAGGCTCAGAATCTAAATAGGCAAAAATATGCAGCAAACTTGAAAACATTTCTCCCTTCATTTTTCAAATGGCTGTCTTCTTCCTTCATCTAGGTTTCAGATCTTGCATAAGATTTTCTCCAACTACTTTGCAATTTGGTCTTACGTGGAACATTGAAATGCAACACATGTGTTTCAAAGTCAAGTGATTAGACAATTCTGGTCCATGAATCCTGTACATGGAAATATGCAGCCATAGCAGATGCTGTGAGAGCATCTATCTGTATGCTGCCCGGTTTTGGTTAACATTCTCTTCTGATTCTCTCCCCTTAGACCCCATCAGAAGTCTCAAAAACCCTGCCTGCAACAAACATCATATGGAAAATATTGGCTACGTGCCTGAAGTCTCCATCTCTTGATTGCAACAGTCTTGAGTCTTGAGAACATGCCAAGTGTCCTCCAAGTTCCCAAGACTCTGAGTCCCGTCTATCCACAGCCACCACTGTGTTCATTAGCACACCCTGTTAATGACTTTTCTCCTGTCTCATACCTCCTGGGGTAATCTCTTAATAAATATCTTGCAATCCTATCTTTATCTAGAGAAACCCAACTTCCAACAGCATTTTTCCACAGAGTGAAATTAAGCAAACATAAAATGATGTGGGTAAAGATGAATCTGAGCTAACAACGATGATTAGGCAGCAAGAACAGCTGCTGTTAAAGACTGTAAATAGGGACTCCCTGATGAGGCCCAGTCCTCTCCTGTGCTTGTGAAATGGATATGACTCCCTGTGTGCTGATGGCAGGACTCTGTTTAGTTGTCGGGAATGTTTTAAAAGCTGTACAACGTTCAGTGAAAGCCATTTTTCATCCAACTCCTGAACAACTGATCTTAATGAATTGCAATGTTACATATAATATATAAAAATATATATAAACTGTATTAGCACCAAATTTTACTAGCAGTGAATTCACAATAACACTTTACTAGGATATATATTTTGAATTTTTTATTATTTCATTCATTCATTCATTCATTCATTCATTTTATTTTATATTTCTTACTGTGTATGTGTGTGCCTGTGTGTATTCAGGTTGTCTCAGGCTTAGTGGAAAGTTTCTTTGCTTGCTGAGTCATTTTGCTGGCCCTGGTTACATATTTTAAATTGCAATGATATTATATAGCATATCATTTCCTCATAATAAAAGTATCTCAGTGTCTTATCACTTTAGGCCTTGAGATTCCTTTAAGTCCTGTGGATGCTGAACCACAATCTGTTTTTGAATTAAACAGAGATCAAGAGCATTGGGTAAAAATCCAGGAGCAAATGTCCACCTCTCTTAGCAGCATAACACATAGATTTTAAACAGTAGGTTCTTAGTTCTTAAAAGAGCAAACATACGTTTAGAGAAAAATGAAAAATACACAATAGTTTCACAAACCTCGGGTGTAATATTTACTTTTCTCTTTCTAGGATCAAAGCTGCTGAGTCTAAATTGGGTTCCTGCCAGATTCTTATCACATTCTTTTAACAGTCTTTTTATTTTTCTTTTTTTTTTAGGAAATTCTGTAAACCATGAGGAAACAGTATCTGGGGGATAGGGTGGGGGAATCAGCCATACTTGCTGTTGTGTGATTCTAGTGCATCTTGTGGAAAAGGGGCACACAGATGCCATTGCATTTGTTGGTAGTCAATTTCCTTTGGGTAGTGCTCTTCACTCAGAAGCCAATTTCCTAAATGCCTATGTTTTGTAAGCTTGTCTCCCACAGCCAGATGGTGAAGGAGTTTAGAGGAAGATTCCTGCCTGACTTGCCTAGGTATTTCAAAAGCAGCCTGTGTCAGTAATATGAAATATGCATACTCGCTTACCTTGCCAGCGTAAGAGAGCAAACCAGATCAGGACCCCACACAGCACCAGTGCAGGTGCAACGGATGCAGCGTGAATTCACCTATGCTGGGCTTCCTTTCCTCTACTGCCTCACTTCTCACACTCCTTTACTGTCTCACTAGGGCCCTTCCTCATAACTGCTTGGACAGGATTCTGATCATGGTGATGCAGGTGTTGACGTAAATACCTAGGAATAGCCATGGGAGCAATATGCAGTAGCAACTGTATATTGTCTTAGTGAAGGGTCCTTGATTTCCATTCAAGGAAACTCAAGTTTACAGAAGGCTAAACTGACAGAAACACACCAGGACTGAGGGAATTTGAAGTCACCCTTAACTTACTCAGGCTGCATGGTTTCTCTTTTATAAATTTATCCCTTGAATTCATCTTTTTGCTGTACTCCAGCATTGCGATGCATTGCTCTACAGTAATGTTTGCACATGACTGTGGCTAACAAAGGAAGGAAACTTTTGCCCTGGCTTTATAGTAAAGCAACTTATTCAACTTCTTGGTGTCCGAGGTCAATATGATAGAATGTAAAATGTTAAGATCAAGTGAGACTATCTGGCATCTGGTTATTTACCTCATCCCAGTCATATGTGACCCAAGAAGAAGGGACATCTGCTAGGGGTAACCGAGTTCTTCAGCAATGATGTTGTCTTGGGTAGATTTTTTTTTGACAATTTAATTGTAAACTGTAGTCAATGACTTATTCCTCTAAGAAAAGAGGGTTTTGTTTTTTTTTTTTTTTTTTGATTGTTTGTTTTTCTCTTTTACCTTTAAGTATCTCAGAGATAACCTTGCCTTCTCATCATGAGTGTGGATTCCTGGTCCTCTTGAGTATTCTGTCGACATCCTCAATGTTTACCAAACATGCTCCATGTCTTCTCTTAACCTTCTTCAAACTATACAGATTGATTCTGCAATCATAATTCTTCATTTTCTACCTTCTCCGTGAAGTCTGTCCCAACAACTCAAGACCTCTCGTAATAGGTGTCTTAACATTCTCTTTTTCCCTCTGCCTACTGTTTCATGGTAGAACAAAGGCCACTTTCCTAAGACCCTGTGCTCCCCAGAGTCAGGGAAAAGCAATACCTTCAACTGCAATTGTTTCCTTGATAGCACATGTCACAATTCTGAGTATATAAAATGTAGCTGCTTCTATTTAATGCACATTAATCTCCAGTGCTTCTTTCCATCTGTAATGAGAAATCCTTGCATTGCTGAGCCCAGGCCTTACCACTGTAGTGCAGGCTTGCTCTGATTCCAGCTTTTTTGCACTCCTCACCCACGTAGCTTTCACCCAAACAGCAGAAAACCTCTTGCTCTCCCCACACTGAGCCATAGGTTAACTCTAAGTGTTCTTCACAGACTCATAGAATTTTCCAACAGAACTGAGCACCTGTGACTGCCCACAGTAGAAATTTATTTGATAAGGCACATGGGGAGACTGCTTTTTCTCTGCCTCACTTCCACTCTACCCTACTTATGTTCCTGAGATTATCTTCCAAGTTAATTATTTATATTTGATCCTTTTCTCAAGTTCTGCTTTGAAAAGAGCTTAAACTGAGATAATATTCAACAAAAGATGTAAAGAAAGGTGGTTTTTAACTCTCCCTTCAGAGAGAAACCTGATAAGGAACACAGTTGGATTCCTAAAGACTCCCATGTTTTTATGCTGGCTGATCCTCCAATGTGAAGATCCCGTATTCAGGGGACAGCTGTGAAGTTCACTCACTCAAGTAGCTTTAGAAATGCCACAACTCACTTGTCCAAGTTGAGGAGAACCATCTATACCTGGACAACCCCAAAGCCACGTTCCTAAGAATCTTGGGGCTCAGACAAAAAAGAAGAGGAAATCAGAAAAAAATAAGGATTGGTAAGGATATTTTGTTAATTTTGATTGACTTGAACTTTGAAATTAGAGGAATATGTCTTTTTACTTCTTTAATTTTAGAACAAATTCTTCCTAATAAAATAACTATTCGGGAATGGAAAATAAACAAAAAACAAACAAACAAAAAACAAACGAACAACAAAAATCATCCTAATACCAGGAATCTGATGAGAATAAACAGTCATTCTCTGATAACTGGAAGGGCAGTTGAGCATTTCTGGGAGTTGGTTACATAATTCAAACTTTTCAACATTTAATGCATTCTTCTGTTGGCTTCTAGAGGAACAAACGCAATTGCTCAATGAAATGTGAAGAGATTTGACAAGGACTCTTTGCATGATAATGTGCCAAGTTCTTGCTTTAACTTGCTTGCTTAATTAAGTATCTACTTGTGGTCTCTTTGGGAGTTCCTGAATTTTATTACCTCTTTCTTTAAAGAAAAGTTAATGTACTTAACAAAGGAAGCTTATTAATCGTAAGCCAATGAACATTAGTACTTTTTTAAATAAATAGTTCTAAGACCCACTTTCTTAGATAACTAACCAGGTAAGCAAAAAAAAAAATCTGAATTCACAAGAAACTGACCTGCTTTCAGCAGAGGTACCAAAGCCAGTACAAGATGTAAAATCTCAGAGCAGTTGTAACTTGTCATTGTAGCCAGAACTATTTGCTGAACCAAGCAACAGCAGAGCCAGTGGTGCTTGACTTTTCATTGGCGGAAATACAAATGAAAGCTTTGTCCTAACTTACTTTGTGATCTGCCTGATAGTCTGATGAAAACCATCACACATGGATATGTAAATTTCTCATTGTCTTCTACTGGGAAAAAATGTATGGTTCAGCTATGCATAACCAAAAAGTCAATCCTTGAGACTCTGAACTTGAATTGAAAATTTTGTCTTTTCAAAGTACAACATGGTAAATGGAAAAGAGGCTTACATTTCCTTAATTTATAGATGAAAGCTGCTTACCTACTGCTATTCCTTGTTGTGATCAGCAGAAGCATGGCCTCTGCCTCAAAGTCCAGATCCTAATCCCCAGAAATTAGGTGAGTGACATCTTACTTTGTAAATAAGCTTTTATAACTGTTCTTGAATTAAGGCTCTTGAGATGTGCAGGGCATATCCATAAGCCTACAGATATGAATAACCTCAGAGAGCTGGAAGAAAGACAAGAAATTAGATTTTATCTAGAGTCTTCAGAAAAGACACCTGTCCTTCAGACACCTATCCTGCTGACACCTTCATTTTAACCTAGTATGTATCTGTTCTAGGCTCCAACCCGCAGAACTGTAAGATAAGAAGCTTTTATCATTTTAGGCTAAGTTCACAGCAATTTTTTTCTAGTAGCAATAGATAACTAATATAGTTATGATATACAAATATTTCCAGAAAGTAAATATACTAAGAAAAAAATACTATAGCAAGGTTTGTGGCTAGGAGTATGGTTTTGTTTTGTTTTTTCTATTTTCTTTCTTTTCTGTCATCTAAAATTAGCAGCCACCAACATTTTGCCTTATGATCTTCCATTCTGCTTTGGAAATGAGTATGATATGCATTATATATGAGCATCAGGTACTCATTATGGATAAAGTTCCACCTGTAGTCCCTAAACCATTTCATCATCCCTAATACTGCTTCAGCATGGGTCCTTACAACCCTTTTACAAATGCTATATACAAATTAATAATTAATTTTTGAATGTCTTTGTGTGTACGTTCTACAATATAATTTTAAGATATAATGTTATAGAGTAAAAGGAGTTTGACACAGGCTGTAAAACAGGAGACACAAAGCCACCATCTATGAAGATGTATCCTAAGAAAGATGTAATGACTCTTGGCTTCTTCATGTTTTCTCATTCTCTCCTTTCACCCACCTTTACTTCTCCATAGGTAGCAAGCTAAAGGACTGGGGAACATGCTGTAGATGAGCTGCTTTTAGTGCAGCTGAGTGCAGGGAAAGAAAGTGCAGGTGAGACCTCAGAGCATTAAGCAAATGACCCCTGTTGTGGTGTGGATTTGTGATTAAGTGCCTGGCCTTATCCCATTTATTGTGCCCTGTTTGAGCAGCGACCCTGAGAGGACTACTCTCTTCTGTGGGGAGAAGTGGGGTGGGGGATGAATGGGTGGGGGTGGGGAAGATATATAAGATGGGGTAGAGGGGATAGGAGAGCTGAGAGGAATGGAGGGAAGGTAGGAGAGGTGTTGATATGTATTATACAGAAGAAGAAAAATAAGTTTTAAAAAAGCTTCAAATTTTTAGCCTGCTGGAATAATAATATCTTTATCTGTTAATTGCTTGGTTGTGTCAAAGGACCTTAATTGCTTAAAAGAAAATTCTGAAGGTTATTCTTAGCATGTGAGAAGGGCCCACTGGACTGGAGCAACCAGGCGGCAGGACACCTTAGGCTTCGTGTGCAAGTGGACATTAGAGCTCATTTTTCAGTCTGCTGTAGCTATATTTTCGGGTTTCTGAACAAGCAGATTATAGAAGAAAGGGGACTCTCAGAAAAGATATAAGAAGAATATGTGAAATGGAACAAAATAAATAATTTACAAGTTTCTAGGACTTTTTTCAATAAAATTATCAGACATACAAATTTTTTAAAACATAAGAGAGCAGTTATATGCAATATAGAAAGATTTCTGGGGCTGGAGAGATAGGGGTTGGGAGACTGACTACTCTTTCAGAGGTCCTCAGTTCAACTCCCAGTAACCTCATAGTGGCTCACAACTGTCTACAATAGAATCAGATGTCCTGCCCTCTTCTGGTATGCAGGTATACATGCAGATAGAACACTCATATAAATAAAATAAATAAATCTTTAAAAAAAGGAAAGATTTCTGATATTTTATATTTTTGCATTAAGTTAAAGAACATTTTCGTATTTTTTAAGAATCCCATATTTCATTTCACATTTATTTTATTTTATTTTTTTATTTTTGAGAATATAATATAGTTATATCATCCTCCCCTAATTTTCTCCCAATAAACTTTGCCATCTATAGCTTATTCTGTACATTATTCTTTTTCAAATTCAATGACTTTTTCTTTAATTGTTGCACACACACATGTATTTGTATGTACATAGATATTTCTAAAGACACCCTGCTCAGTGTGTATAATGTTATTTGTTTATATGTTATCAGGGCTGTATATTTGGTATCGGAAATCCAACTGGTGTGTTCTTCCATGGGGAAGACTATTATCCTGTTCTCAGCATTCCTTAGTTGCCCGTACTTCTTTATGTAGGATTAAGGTTTCATGGTCTTTCTACCATCTACTTCAATATGCCTGTTGTTGCCCTTGTTCATCTTATGTTTAAGCAGCCATGTTGGCCAGATTTTATGGCTGTAGCTTCTGATGGAAACTTCTCTTTGCAACAGAGAAAGACCATTACAGAAAACCACAACCAATCACAACACAGAATTGTGAAGCCCAGTCCCAGTGAATACAAAACAACTATTCTATCATAGGCTCAAGTAACTTAGGAAAGAGGGAGCAAAATATTGCCATATACATAAGAGGCAGAGGACTGGGGAGTTTGCTGTGAGACTATGTCTCTCAGTAATGTCAGAAACCCATGTTTATGGACTTAAACTAAAAACCAGCGAATATAATAAGAGAACAAGCGCTGTTGAAATATCAAACAATGACGTGAAATATAATCAAAGCTCATGATTAGATTGTTCTAAACGTTTGTTGAAGAAAAACTAACAAGACTGCCATCACCTTTCTTCAGTGCATTTGAAGAATGAAACCTCAAAATCTGAAAACTTTCAAGGCCCAAAACCATGATCTTTGATGTAGTGAACTGCAGCCTCTGAGTACAGAGAGGTCTTTAAATTTTGGGTTATATAGTAACTCTAGGCTCATATTGTTTATTATGACTATCATGTAAGTCATGTTAAAAAATTAAAAGGCAACAGATTAATTTTAAAAATATAGGTTGAGCATCCAACTTTGAAAATCTAATGCCAAAAGTGAGCCAAATTCCAAGTGTGTGTGTGTGTGTGTGTGTGTGTGTGTGTGTGTGTCAGAGAGAGAGGGGAAATATTGTGTGGCACATGGTCATGAAGCATCTTTCTCTATCAATCTCCTTCTTATTTTTATTTAGATTGGGTTCTCATTCCATCAGATGCTTGCCATTTCAGCTAGGCTGGTAATCACACTCTCCAGTTCTCCTTGTCTCTGCTCCCCAGTACTAGGCTTTCAGGCACACATGACCACTTCCAGCTTTCCACCTGGGTGCAGGGGACCATGGGCCAGGTCTTCATGCTTGCAGAGCAAGTGCTCTTACGTACTACATACTAAAGCCATTTCAAGCACAATTTTTTAAATTAAAGACAGAACCAAATTTCGTCTCAGCACTGAGAAGCTAAGTGGGAAGTACTGTGAGTTTGAGCCACCTTGGACCACATAGACAGATCAGGTCTTAAAAAACAAAACGATGGCAATTTATGATTCAAGGCAGCCACATTGTGCTCGGTAGGCACCTGAGGCCTGTGGCTACCACACTGGAAGCTCTTCCTACAGATCAGATCAATAATTATAAGAACACATGAGATGGTATTGATCATACATAGCTTTGTAATGATAGTCATCTACATAATCTGTTTTAGTATCAAAATAATTAGATGGCAGCCTTTCAATGAAAAGCACTTATATCTTTATCATTATTAGCAAGATGAAGAAGTAAAATGGCTAGAGAAAGATAGAAGCTATATTAGAGAATGTTCATGTGAGTATCAGAAGATCATCCTCACTCTACAAGATCTCTTGAACAGAAAGAACGGAGATTGCTAGGAAGGAGACATGACCTGTTCTTAAGAACTTTCAAATTAGACTGTTATACATGGCAGAAACTTGATTCAAACTTGCTTTGGCAATTTAAAATTTATTATATTTTTATTTGTGCGTATGTGTGTGGATACTTCATGTTCATATGCCAGTGGAAGACAGAAAAGGGCATCAGATTCCTGCAGCTGGAGTTAAAGACAGTTGTGAGTACCCAGTGTAGGTCCTGGAAGCCAAATTTTGGTCCTCTGGAGAAGTATCAAGCACTCTTAATGAGAAGCCACCATGTCTTCAGCCTATGTGTGTGTTTGTGGGGGGCGGGGGAGTGGGTCTTAATCTCTCAGCACTAGCATCCCTAGTGTTACCTTGAATCTCAGAGTTTCTCAGCAGAGCAAAGATGTCTGCCAACTTTTATTGAAAACTTATGCCCTATCCTTAACATCACTACGAGAGAAAATGTACTTCATTAAGTCCTCAAACCAGGGCAACACTCACTAGCCACTTCTTGTGCCATCTGATGAAATTTAATTCCAACTATGAGGTAGAACATGGAAACTTAACTTGATTTGGTGATTAGAGATGGGGACTTAGACAAGTGGTTAAGTTTAAATAGGGTCATCATTGAATGTTGGTATCTTTATTTGGAAGAAAATGGCCACATAAAGAAGCACATTCTATATATCTTCCATGTGATATCTGGGTTGTACCAGAAAAAAAGATCATCACCAGTGTGGCTCTTTGATCTTGACATGAGCCAAAATAAACTACACTGCAGTGGTTCACAATATAGTTCACTGGGCAGTTAATGCCCAGGTTTGACCCATTTGCCATTTTCAAAGATGGAAAGTTGGGTTTTGCCATTCAAAGCATAAGGAGACTGTGAAATTTAGTCATTTTTCCCTGGGAAAATCAGATTGCTACAGCTAAGGGAAGAAAATGGATACTAGGTGGGAGAAATTCTGTCTGTCAAGACTCTTGCCAACAGGAGGCTAGTTGGTTACACAGACATGATTATTTAATTCAGAACATCTATTTAATAAGTTCCAAGTACTCCATCCCTTCTCCCTTTTGTTAGCCATGTAAGCATCCATACTTTTTAAAGACGACTTAACCTTGGGGATATGGGCTTCAAATTATATACCTGTAAAAAGTAGGACCTGCACCATACTTCCATTATAAAGGTTAAATTAATATTGATGAAATACTGAAAGTACACTGTAGCAGATGACAATGTTTTTAAAAAAAATCACTAAATAAATATGCAAAATGTGGTTATTATATACATTACTCAGAAAATCTGTTATGTCTCATTTCACATATGTTTATTCCTGTCGAGATGGCCTCTAGGGAGCCAAGAAACCACTGACAATGATTATTGGATGAATACGTCTCATTTTTAGAGTAACAAATGTATATGCGTTTTATCCTAGAGACAGACTTATGTCCTTAAATATGGCTTGCCTGTATCATAATTCCCCTCTGAGAGCATGCATCAAAATGTGATTAAATAACACCAACACTATCTCCTGCTGCGCAAGCTTGACTGATGTAATGGTGAAGGAACAATCTGGGCATTATGATTATCATGAAGAATGACCTCTGTCTCCATCACACTCTCAGTGTCACAATGCTTGACTTAATTAAGTTACCTGGAGTCATAATTATAGCCTGTGGGGTTTAGCTGAGGAAAGACACCTTGAGAAATGAAGGGCACATCTCTGGATAGGTAGGGAAAACAGAATTCAGTTCCTATTGGGGGTATAAAGTCTCCCAAACACAGAGGGATAGTGAGGATGATAACGGTCCGCTCTAGAAAATATTAAGTTAATGTTCTAGAAGCTGGGTCATTTGCCTGCCTTTATTGTTGGATACATTCAGTTAAGAAGAGGAAATACCTTACCCATGAAAGGTCATTTCAGGTACAACGTGGTCTTATTTTAGGAAAGAATAGTCTAAAACTATAATTCTACATTCACTTTGTTAAATGGGCACTGCTCAGCAAGGTCTTTGCCTCTTAGGGGCACATTTGTTTCCTAAAGGTAACACATTGACATCCCACCACTAAAACCAGATTCGCATAATGTATCTCCACTACTCAGCTAATCTAGGAATATTTCCCATTTCTCCCCTAACTCCATACCCTGCTCTTGCTCAACAATGATGCTGTTTGTCTTGCTGGAAATCTTGCTTTAGTCCCATATTGCTTGCTTTGGCCAGTGGCATATGGGTAAAATTGCAGTGTGCCAGCTCTAGACATGTAGGTAAGTGACTTATCTCCAGCATTTGTGCTTGCCTCTCCTGAGTTTCTCCTATATTTTTAGCCTTTCATTTTGGAAAAAATCTAAGTCCCCTAGAACAGTCACTAGCCAAACAGCAAACTTATGAGCACAAAAATAAATACTCACTGCATGTCATTGAGATTTGGGGTGGTTGTGATACAGTTTCATTGTTATGGTTGACTGATAACTTGTCAGCCTGAAGGAAAAAAAGTGTTGAGCACTTGGCCACCGCTAATGAAATTTCTCATGAGGGACAGCAGCATCTGTAATGTAACCAGGCTAGCTCTAAATTAGGATTAGTTTTTAATATTTTCTGAGATCATGTTGTGCCCTGTTCTAAGTAACTCCACATCATGTAAAACTATGGATTCTATGCTGCACCTTGACCTGGGAGTATTTGACTCCATTTTAAGTGCAAACACAGAAGCAGAGAGACTTTGCACCTCATTGTGCATGTGGAACCACTGTCTGCCCATCATTGCCTACGAGGCACAGCCTGATGATGAAGAATACCATCCTATAAATTTCTCAAAGTAGATAGGGACCCTGTGGACACATGCATATATTAAAACCATATCAGACAAACCAGACCTGAAACTTATTAAACATACCAAGACTGAAAAGCCTTGGGCACCATGAAGAAGAGGATACCAAGTACTGTAATTGTGATGATTCCCACCCAGTAACCTATTATTTAATTGTCTAGTGTGTATGGCAAGACACCAGCAAGCAGAAAACCCACAACTGTTGCTGGGGCTTCAGCTCAGCTCCAGACCAAATGCTGACATAACCTACTCTAATTGCTGTGAATCTGTCCATTTGTCCACCCATCCATTTGTCCATCTCATCTACCCAGACCTGGTGCTGCCCTTTACTTCTGCAACTGGAATCAACCCTGAGGCCCTTCGGCAACTGCAGCCTAGTTCTTTCCTTCCAGAAGCTTCCCAATAGGCTTCCTTCATAACTTATCCATTCCTTGCAGTGTCTATCCACATCAGCAACAGCTCTCTGCCTCTGCTGCTGATATGACCTCTTTATACTCTTTGAACTCTACTGCAGCCTCTTTAACCCTTATAAACCCATTGTGGAGCCACATATATGCATATGGATAAAGGGAGATAATTACTGTGTTTACCATGTGATGTATAGTTAATATTAGTAACTTAAACTAGAACATGAAGACCTGAGTTTGCCAATGGTAAATTATCAAAAAAAAATGGAGACTTGAAAAATTGCAGCCAACAAAATCTACATAGCTTCTTGATGCATTGTTTATTGAATGAATTCTTCTGACATTGTAGAATGACATAAACATGACACCCATGTTTCGGCCATAGCACACAAAATTTTAATTTTTCACTCCCAATTCCCTTCAGGAAAGATGCTTACAGATAAGAGTACACCTTACCTCCAGTAGGCTTGGCCGTTGGAACCAAGATAAAGACTTGTCTGAGAACACAGACTCAACGGGGGCCACAGCTATATCTACACATGACATTTGCTGGGTTTCATTCCAAGCTCTCTATAAACTGTAAGTAACACTGTTACAGGAGGGCAGTTGAGGTCAAAGCTATGAATAAGTAAAATTTTCCATTTTCTGTATTCAATGTCATTTTCCCCTTGATGTAGGGGGGTGACCAAGTGACCAAGCCTAGACCTTTTGGGGTGGGGAGTCTGGCAATGGTAGGAACTTCATCGGACCCATTTCCTACTCCTTTCTTTCTTCCTTTAAATACAGAATCTGA
Source organism: Cricetomys ansorgei (assembly GCA_026225945.1). NCBI lineage: Eukaryota > Metazoa > Chordata > Mammalia > Rodentia > Nesomyidae > Cricetomys > Cricetomys ansorgei. Next base: position 35,752,657 of record JAMJFZ010003875.1, read on the forward strand.
AAAAATATCTTACTTAACTTCCTTGACTGCTTTTATGGTGAGGGGTAGGTGCCTCGTGATTCAGTTCTAGCCCATAATACATTAATTCAGTTCCATAAGGGACTCTAAGGAAAACTTCTGTTGTCTTGTAAGAAAAGGGGACATCTGATATGGCCTCTCTCCCATCTTCTTTCTTCAAAGTCATTCTTGACCTCAGTCTACTGCCGCCACCCTGTTCCCAGAAAGCAAGAGGCATGAGAAAGAATTCAACAGCTTAAGAAGGGCAGAGTGGAGAAATGCAAAAGGTCTGAGTCTTGTGACATGACTGCATAGGAAACCAGTGGATATAATGCCAGCCTCCAGTCTCTTATAACTGATATAAATCCATGCATGATTTCCCTTATTCTATGAGTGTTCTGATATTTAAAATTAAATAAAAAAATAAATTAAATTCTTGATCATGTGCCTATTTTACAGTGACTTGGGTCTATCTCAAGATATTTGTATCAGATAGAAGATTGAGTTTTTCTACTGGACATTGGAAGAACTGAACTAGAAGGAAACTTAAAGGTGTCTTACCTGGGGACTATGGGAGGAAGGAAAGCTGGCATCTCAACAGAAAGTAAAAATCTCTTAAGAGCTGAGACTGGGGAAGCTTATATTAACCCTTTTTTCTTTGTGTTCACATATTTGACATATGGAATTCACCTACCATTCTTAGCCCCTTTCATCAAACTTTCAGACTTCATCAAAAATGAACCACTGCTTTCCCTGAATCCTTAGAGTCACTGCTTGCTTTGGTCTATGTTTCCCTCTTAACTGACACGTCTCCTATAGTCCTATTTGAGCTCATGTACACTGTGCCTGTCTTCCTTGTGAGGACAATGTCATAACAGTCCCTGCAGAATCTCTGATGGGACCTTGTATGTATTCAGCTTGCATCGTGCCCTTCATAGCTGCAGAATGAATTTGGACTTGCTTAATAACCTACCCAACATCCCACCCATGCCTGTGGGTGTGTCTGGAAACCTAATTAAGGGCTGGTGACAAAAATAGCTCTTCTAGGGATGCCTTCTACTGCAAAGCAAAAAAAGAAAAAAAATGGAGAGAGAAAGGACAGAAAGAACAACTCAAAGTCACCTCCAAAAGCTCCAAAAACTGTATAATTCATTCCCTCTTGGGAATATGCCTATCAAAAGTTCTGATTTTTTTTTTTAAAAAAGCAAGAAGCAGTATGCCATAGCTTTGTATTTTTACCCTGTTCTTCAAAATACATTGGCTCATTAGACCTTCTATAGTCTACTTTAGGCAAAACAAAAAAGAGGGCATCTCCATCAGAAGATTTTAGAACTCGTACTTAAGAAAGGCAGGCAGGGGACGCTGTCTTAGATTGTTCCCCAAAAGCAGGCATTGAAGCAAAGATTTGAGTCCAAATAGTTTATCTGGGAAGTGATCTCAAGGAACAAATAGGAGAATATTGAAAAGAGAGGAAAATAAAAGCTACAGATATAATGAGCAAGCCATGCCTGTGGGTCACTGGGACTCAGTTATGTGAGAAGCTCTATATAGAATATACTTAAGAATTGTTCCTTCTGTGTGATTAGGAACTGGAGCACTTTCCACTAACTCATTTGTCATCAGTTGACACATGTTCCCTCGGAGATCTACACTTCAGTTCTCCCAGCCTGACCCACTCATGAATGAACACGTTCTTACAGTCAGAAAAATCCTTAGGGCAGAGAAGCCCAGGTGCTTGAAGTTAGAAGCCATTGACACACACAAGAATTCTGATCTTTGAGCATGGGAGTGGGTGGGTGGGGTGGCACATGCCTTTAATCCCAGTACTCAGGAGGCAGAGGAGGGCAGATCTCAGAGTTTGAGGCCAGCCTAGTCTACAGAGCGAGTTCCAGGACAGCCAGGGTTACACAGAGAAATGTTGCCTATAGATAGATAGATAGATAGATAGATAGATAGATAGATAGATAGATAGATAGATAGACAGAAAACAAAACAATAAAATAAAACAGAATTCTGAGCTTTGAAAGTCTAAAGGCAGGGTATCAGTAGTGTCTCCTACACTGGAAAAACTAGAGGGTGGAAGAACTGGGGTCTGAAGTGAGAGATCAAGCCATAGAAAATGTCTATTCAATTAGAGCTAGTGCTTAGGTAGGCCAAGTCAGTGAACAGAGGTATGCATCCCATTACAACAGCTTTGGAACTTTGTAAAATACCTCATATTTATTTTCATTTTCTTTAGGCTTTAGGATGTCCTCTAAAATCAAGAGGATTAAAATTCATAGCAACCTTCATGCTTTGTATTGAAATTAAAATTCTGACTTTACAGGGGAATATTCTAGATGTATTTAAAATTATGAAGAATAAAAAGTTTTTAAAAAAGAAGCAGTGTTTAGCATCCAAAGTTAAATGGATTCTTTTGTTTGTTTTTGTTTTTGTTTTATAAAAAGCAAGATCTAAAACTGGCTATACATCAGGGTTTTGTAGTTGTTAACTACAATCTTTTACCCACAATTTAGGGAAAGAGAAAGGAAGGATAGAAAGAAATTTTCACCACTTTTGCAGGAGGCCTTAATATAGAATGAGAGAAATATAGAAATCTTCACAGCCCTTTCTAGGCTGTCCTAAGCTTGATGAGGACCAGCTGACAGCGAGTCAGACTAGTGTCTCAGCTCACTATCTACAAACTCAATCTCTCCAACCTTTGTCCTTTTAACTAAGAATCAGCACACTAATGATGGACAAACCAACCAACAAACCACCAACCAACACCCACCCTGGCTCTCGGGAATCTTGCTTATATCCTAAGCAAAAGTTCCCATAAACCCAAAGGGCACACAATTCCAAGAATAAGCTACACGTGCCAAAATGACTGCACCTAACCAAATTATAGCCACCTGCATCCAACTCATAATCATCTATCACACCTGGGATGGGAACGCAAACCTAGTCCAAACACCATTTTGCATTTTTAAAGAAACCAAAACAACAAAAACTTCTTCCAAGTGTTCTGCTACAGGTTTCCACATATAAAAACATGCAGGGAACCAGTATCAAAGAAAATAAATGAAAGAAACTTTAATTCTGAGCATTGCTTGTACTTACTTTCCTCTGCTTTCTTTTAATTTTTTAAAACTTTATAGATTTCTCCAGTGAACTGTATTAATTTTAAATTTATAAAGTTCCAGTATGTGCCAGGCACTGCCCTAGACTCTAAACCAAAAAAAAAAAAAAAAAGCAAGCATAGTTTCAGTGCTCCTGGGCTCCTGGGCTCCTGGGAGGAACTCAATAATAAAGTGAAATCAACAAAAATTTCCATCTTTCAGGATCACTAAAGAGCAAAGACTCATGATTTGATGAGATTGGGTAGTCGGAAATATGGATCTGAGGGAGTGGGCTGCGACCAAGATGGGAGCTTCAACCTAATATCCAAAAGATGCGTAAAAGTCAACCGGCCAAATAAGTGCATGGGATCAGCAGACTAGGGGTTTGGGGTACAGATCTCTGTACAAAAGGATGTAGCTATCAGACTATCATGCCACAGTCAGGTCTCCTAAAATAATAGAGAAAGGGAAAAACAGTATTGGGTTAAGATCTATAGGAAGACAAAGGATTTCAAAAGCACTGGCCACCAATAAGGGCTTCAGCAGCAGGAAGTGAGTCATTGGAGGAAATATAGGTCGAATCTATTTTCATGCCATTGGAAGAAAGCAGAAGATGGATTTGGAAGGGGGGGGGGTTGTAAAGAGATAAGTTATCCTTGGAAGCCATATAAGCCATAAAAGGATGGTAGGATTTGAAATAACAGGGACTCAGAAGCAAGGACAGGTAAGACAAATATTCAGAGGGGTTGATATGGCTGGTCACATCACTTGGAAAGAGGGAAGCAAGAGACAGAAACCACAGTAAACCAGATAGCAAACAGGAGTCTGGCAATGATGAGCCTGTTTCCCTTTTATCCTTGTAAACAGGGCTGGAATAGATTAACTGGGTTTTCAGTCTCTGTAATGGAAATTCTTATGAGGAGGTAAAAGCATCCCTATATTGCTTGATAGTATAACTTTATCCTATTCTAATTCTCTCATAACTAAAGAAAGAGATGAAAGGAAACCAATTGCCTTTCCCAAAGCTCTAGCTACAGAGGACACTATACCTGCAATCCATCTAGAGCTTAGCTCTACTGAAACAACCAATGTACTGTACAGTCCTTCTGTACTTTAAGGGTCCCTTCTTTTTCCCCAAATCACCTGTCCCACAAGAGCGTCTATCAGACATGGGGTGTGAACATAATACTGAGACATGGAAGCCATGTTGGCTTAAAGACATGCTCATGAAGATGGAAGAATTGCAGAAACATGTGGCCAGAGAAGCATGGCTGTCTGCCGATGTTTTGTCCTCATGGTTCCCATGGCCAGCAGCAATTCCTTGAGCTGAAGAAACCTTCATAGGTCATCCTAGTGTAGGCCCTATCTAGGTAGCTCTTCCCGATTTACAAAATTCTCTAGAAAAAGTGAGTCTCTAAATATCTTTGGCACTATCTTATTGCATATCTTTAAGGTCTTTCAAGAAGCAATAGAGAAGCCCCTGTGATCCGTGCTTCCACACTGACTATACAGTAACAATCCTAACAGCTCTAGAATGTCTACAGAGAAGGGATTGAAGTATGGCAGTCTACCTAACTAATACCCCTGTGACCAGAGACTTAGTGTAAAACTTGGCTATGGTGGGCTCAGGGTTTTGATATAAGCACCTAAGACACGAGCAATGGTGAAAATCAAAGAACAGAGCTTTGATCGCTGTGGACTGGGAAGAGAAAGAGTGAAAGGGCTGCAATGGCCTCAAGTTCATCTGGAGGGTATTGACATGAACGTTAGGTTTAAATAGAGTGACTGGTATATACATAATTAATCAGTCCTGGTCAAGAACTTCTCTTGTTGGCCAATATCTCAGTTGGGCTCTGCAAGATTGTCTGAAGAAGTCCTTATTGGTTTAGGGGACGGATTGGTTTTTCAAAAAAGGATCCCTCCTGCTCTAGCATCCTGGGTAAATGCTGTCCCATGAGGCTCTGCTCTTCCTAGAATCTAAGGTGAATGCAGGTTTCAGACAATGACTGAAGATTGTTATGTACCTTTTGGGAGTCCGGAACAGGATACTGTGAAAGGCTGCCATCAAGATACTTTAGTTATTAAGACCTGGAGTGATCAACATGTATGTGAAGAGACAGGCAGGTGATCTGGAGTAAGGAGACATGCACAGTGGAGGCAGAGATACCAGACTTTCAGTTGCTTTACGGACACAAGGGAGTCAAGGCCTTTCTGCAAATATAATTTATAAGTGCTTTTTGTACAACTTCTTCTGAAGCTGGATTTCCCCAGCAGCTATGCTCTCCATATTTTCATGAATTAAACTTTCATATACATATATAGTATGTTAGCATAGTCCCCTCATGTACCCCTGCTTTCCCTTTTCTCAAGCCTCTCTCCCATTAGTCTCCCTTGTTCCCTTAGATTTTCATCTACCCTCATGCCATACATAGGTACATACAGGATTTTGTGTATCTGTATAAAATGAGAAGCATGCACAGTATCTGTCTACTTGAGACTGGCTTAAATATCGTTATCTCCAATTGAATCCATTTTCCTTCAGACAGCATGACTTCTTTCTTATGCAAGATGATACTCTCTGGGTTTTGTTTATTGGGGCAAACTGGAGAAATAAAGGGATGCTAAAATCTATATCTCCCAAGCCTTGACACCACCAGTGAGTCCCACAACTAGGTTTCCATTTAGACTCTCACAATTGGCCCACATCCTCACCTTAACGTTTACCCAAATGATAGGACAGTGTCTTGCATGCAGAAGTAGGTTACCAGTAAATAAATTGATCAATTAATTATCTAACTTTGCCAACAGAGGGGGCTCCTTCTTGTGTGGAAATTAGAGCCCACTGCAAGCATTCTCAGGAAGGGAACGTTCCCCTTAACATCAGATCAGACTCAACCAATAGTCTGGGCCTCACCCTGCACACAGGGAGCAGATTTGCTGGGACACTGAGGCCCTCTAGTGGTTGTCTTGGGATGAATTCCTCTAGAATGCTAGCTCTTCCTAGCTTGTTAAAATTTCAACCAGCCCCTGGATTTTAGAAGAAAAATAGACAAATAATTCTTTGCTTCTCTCAAAATATAGAAAGCTAATTTAGGAATACCTGGATTCTCAGATTATGAAGTTCATCTGGCCTTAACTCTCCCCTGGTTGCTTTGTGTTTTGTCTGCATGTGCCTTCAAGGCCTGTCTTTTTACCACAAAAACACATACAGCTTCTATCCGGTTTGTTTCTACAGATGAATCATGCATGCAGCCTGTAGGCCAAGCAGCTTTCCTTTGACTCCAGTCTCCAGAGGCAATGGAGGACAGTGAAGGACCAATGAGCTATTACTGCGTCTTGTGGCTTTGGTAAGTACGAAAATTCAGGGTGCAAATTAAAACTGGTGCTATCAGCCCTTTCATGAATCGATTTGTGCAACCCCATGGGAAGCTTTCCTAATATAATTAGCCAGCACTGTATTTGTATCACCTTCATCTGGCCACTGGGAGCTATAAAGAAAAGCCCATCATACTAACAGGGCTTTCTTCCCAACCAGTCAATTAGGCCATTGGCCAGGAGGAGACTGAAAGAGGGGTGGAGCTTCCCTCTCCATATCTGATAACATCTGCTATTCTCAGGGCTGAAAAGAGAGACATAGAGAATAGCTCTTTAATGGGCACTGAGTATCCCATAGTTTGTACAAGTATTCTCTTTTTCCATTGCACAAATGAGGAAATTAAGTCTCAAACTTAAACATATTTATCAAGATCACACAACAATGTAAACAACAGGATTAAATTTAAAACTCAACCATAACTCTCCCTAAATTCACTCTTTAGCCAGGAATTTCCTCTTAACTTACTTAGCCTTGGGTTTCAGGCTCCTGACTCACAGACGTATGTGATGGTGCCTTCTGGGTGGTGGGTAGATTTCATGTCTATCCAGAATGGCGCAAACCAATGTAGCTTGAAATACTCCTGTGTCTGAGATTCTCTTCTCTGCCTGAAAGCTGGCGCCTTGCTGCTCAAAGTATGATCCCTGAACCTGTAGCATCAGCAGTGTTACCTGTCCCTGTCTAATGAGTCACAACTCCAAGGGTGCAACCTATCCCCAGGACCTCTTGTGCACAAGAGGAAGGTCAGCATTCCAACTGACAGTTCTCCTGCTAACAGTAAGGCTGCCATGACCCCAGCCCTCATAATACCCAGGAGGCATGGAGATCTTAGTTCTGCACCACTAACTCAAAGGATTACTTTGATTTGCCTCTACAGAACGATGAGGTTGGCTTGTTTCCTCGTGAACACATTTTTATAGTTTTCTCCTTTTTCTTGTTCTCTTCATTTTAAGGAAAGGGATCGAACTGTACTGGCACTTAGTTTACAGAAATAAGTGTGCGGTGTTTTTCTCAGAAAACAGTGATACGGCTTTAGATCAGCAACTCTGGAACTTGAATCTGTGTCCAAATCTTTTGGGAGACTCATTCATACAGAGTACTGGGCCCCACATGAAGAGGTCCACATTCAGAGGGCTTAAGTGGGACTGGGACAGATGCATATCTAACATGTTCCCAGGCAGTATGGTGCTGCAGTTCTAGCCCCCACAGTGAGAGCCATTGTGCTAATCTGTCAGAATTTGCTTTAATTAGACAATTAACCTTGTTTTGTAATAGAGTTTTCATTTGTATGAAACTCTCCTCAAGCCTTGAATCTCTGCATCTGAGTGTTAAAGGATATCAGAAACCAAGAAATGGAAATATAGGTCACGGATCTCTCCAGAGGCCATGTAATCAGCCAAGATGCAAGGCCAGGACCGAGCATGCCAACTCATTCTAAGCTATGTTGTTTACTCTGCATTCTGCCGACTTGAAAGCTGCACAGATTCCCTGGCCTGCAGCATCTGCAGTATTTTTGGTGAGCTCTCCATCTCAGGCTAGCTTTGTGCTAGAGCCTCTATCTGACACATATGTCACGAGCCCAGTGAGAACGCACAAGCCTCCTACCTAACAGCTCTGTAAAAGAGGGCTTTGGAAAAAACCAGCAGCTGTGCTGGCCCTGTGGTAGAGAAGAAGTACAGCAGCCAGCCAGCAACCCAGCCAGGTGATTCAGCTCAAAGGCCCTGAACACAGGAATAAACCAAGACACTGCCAAAACAGGCACCCTGGCTCCCCTGACAGCACAGAGGAGGTCATTTAACCTTTCTGTGCATGAAAAGGTTGTTCAGGGAAAACAATATTCATGTGGAAGAGAGAAAACACAAAAGAAATATTGACTTAGGCAAGGTTTAGTCAGTTTTCTTTGCCTTAGAAATAATTCAATGCTTTAAAAGACAACTACTTATCACAAATCTTTGAGAAAAGGGAGAAGTGTGTGCAAGGTCCTTCCCTAAGCCTTAACCAGCTGTGACATCACTTTGACCATATTCTTTAGCCAAAGCAAAACCTAAGACATCCAATCTCTCCGTGGGAGACACACAATGTAGTAATTATACACAACTGGTAATTTATGGCCACTTTTGCAGTTTGCCACAGAAGGATTTTCTTAGTTCAGGGGACTCTGAGATAAAGAGACTAAAAGAGAGGAATTTTGCTTTCGTACTTGAAAAATGAAAGACTGGCAGGAGACAAGAGATGGGGATCCAGAAAGAAAGCAGTTAGAAGAGGCACAGGCAAGTTTGTTCACTGTCTAAACAATTTGATCTTACTACCTACAGGGGTCTCCCATCAGCTAGTGGGGGACCCAGGCTTTACTATTAATGTTGCCCTATCCAGGGAGGGAGCTGGGATATTGATACAGCAATTTACCTTGAGACAATTGCTCAAGGCTTCTCTCCCGGGACACTTCACACTGTTCAAAGCTGCTTTAGTGATAGGAAGTAGCCCCTTGACAAATGTACCTGCTAGGATGGCTACTCAGGCCCCTGTGCCTGACATGGTTCAGGTAAAGGGTTGGAAGAATACGGACCTGAAGGTAGGGCACCCACAGCTGTTCTTGCTCTCTGAAAGTGATAACAACAGAAAATAATACTCTCAAGCTTCCAGTTAACTCACTCTGGTCAAACACGTTTGCTTTTAGTCTGCTTGCATTGTTTTTGTTGATGCTTCCATTCTCTTGCAAGCAAAGGTTGCGATGCTAAACGGTATCATTGAGCTGTCCTTTGGTTCAGGAAACAAAACGCCAAGCTATGTTCTTGGCTGTCCTTGGAATGTAACAATCACAATGTGGGTTGAGAACAAGCAACTGTCCCCAGCACAGTGAGGATGATCAATTCAGCCCTACCAAGGCCACAGCTCACTTCAGCTGCCATGGCAGCAACTTCACAAACAACGGTGGGAAAAGAGACAAAGCACAAAAGGCAGGCCAGGGCAGACGCATTTACTCAGGACTCAGACTCACTCAGTTAGCAGATGGCGGTGTTGATCAATCTTTATTGTCATCTTCTGAGGATTCTGAATCAAGTTAGTGTTATAATGAAGATGAGTAGAGTTAAAAGTTAGGTCATGGCTAAAATGCTAGTGTAAGGAACCCTGGTAATGAGAAAAACAAAAAACAAAAAAACCTTGCATCTAGGTGAGTCAATTAAGCTGACAAGATAAGAGAAAGGAGAGGGCTCTGAGCCACTGTCAGGTGGCTCTAGCTGGTTCCCACAAAGTTGTCCTTCCCTGAGGAACACAGACAAGGCCCTGTTGCCTTTCCACATGTATTGTTTCTAATTCACTTAATTGCAAGGAAGGTTGACTTCTATAGCCCTGCTTCAGGAAAGAGACAAGCACACACTGTCCTGGAGACAGAAATAAATATGAGATAACCAAGGACAATGGCTGCTATATCTTGGTATCTGTGACAGGAATGAGCATGGGAAAAACCACAATTTGGTCATGTAAACACAAAAACAAAGGGAACATAGTCTAATGAATGGCTAATATACCCAGCAGAGGTCTGAGAGAACAACACCTCCAAGGTTGGCCTGACTAGGAAGGCCAGCCTGGGCTAAGGGCCAGTAGACAGTAAAGGTCAATAGCAAAGAAAGCAAGTTACAGAGGAAAAGTGATCTTCAAAACATGAATACTCCCTAAATAACCATGCTGTACATGAACAGCAGATTATCTCATCCTTGGCTGGCTCAAGGTAGCACACTTTAGCCTGCAGACCCTCCATTGGCTCATCATGGGAGCTATTTAGAGAATTAACCAATATCAATAGAAATTACTTCAGTTTTGTACAATTTCCACCCTAAGTTCTATAAAAAGCCCTTAGATAAAAGGCTTGACTGGTTTCTCCCTGTCTCTTCCAGATAATTGATTGCTTTCTGGAACTCTGCTTTCTGCAATAATCGTTCTTCTTTAAGCTTCTTCTCTATAATAAAAGTTCCTTTTAAAACTCAGCCTTCTGGTTGCGCATGAATTTCATTTTCTTAGTTCCCAAGATAAGGACACAGAACAGAGCCAAGTCTTCCAACTCAAGGGCACACCTTTTCCTTGTGTAACTGGGAGAAGTGCCAATTGACCTGTCTATGAAAATATTTCAAAAGAAGATTAACTGAAGATAGAAAATTCATGCTGTGTTGGGGTCCCAACCTTAATCAAAAGGAATTGAGTTAACTACCAGTATCTATCTTCCTAACTGAAGATGCAGCGTGACCTGCTGCCCTGTGCTCTCTGCTACAGTGTGCATCATCAAACTGTGAGCCAAAATAAAACTCCCTCTTAAATTGTTTTGGTTGGGTATTCAGTCACATCAATGAGAAAAGTAACTAAGATACTCACACAACTCCTTGCAGGAAAAAGCAGGAAACAGTCTTCTACACACACACACACACACACACACACACACACACACACACTGAAATTTGTGAAGTGGACTAGGTGAGAAAATAGTAAAGTTGCAGCAGAGGTTTAGTCTTGATGACGAGTGGGAATAGAGATGGAATGGATGGGATTAAAAATGGATAACAAAGCAATTCAACATTTTATCAAAAATACTTTCAACAAATGAGGCAATACCAACAATGATCATATCTTCACATTAGTTGTCATGCATGATACTACCTCATTTTGAATTTTGGCAAAGAAAGACAGGAGATTATGGAATCTGGCAATTAGCCAGGGCAGGGTAGTTTTGAGGGACGATACTCTTACTGAATAAAGGTCTATTCCTAGATATACACAAAAGCCAGCACTATGGCATCAAGTTTTACAGAAAGGAAAGGTTGATCTCTGCAGTAAATAAACTCCAATCTGCCTGTGGGTCAGTTGGTAGTGAGGAGTTTTATGGGAAATAATAAGAAGTTCTTTGTTTCTTGGATGATAAAAAGTGAACACAATTTTGTTTGGGAAGGAGTTGTGCTGGGGAAGGACATGAGCTTCTCACTTTGTCTAACTGAATCCTGCTTCCTTGCCCCAGCTGCTACTGTGGCAGATTCCTAAGTTTTAACTGATTCCTAACGTGTAACAGATTCCCATTGTGCCTTTTTTACCCTCTGGCTCTAAAAGATAGAAAGGAAAGAGAAAACTCTTCATTGCTCTTGTAGGCAGCCTTGAAAGAGAGAAAGAAAGAAAAATTCACTGTCCTTTTGGCTGTCCGTAGCTTGGATAACAGGAACTTCAGAAAGAACTAGCCGAACTGAACATCTTTCAAACCATCCCACCAACTGCCACTGCCAAATGCCAGTGCTCTCCTTTACAACCTAAGCAAAGTTCCCAGACGTCCCAGCAGTGTGTAAACATAAGGAAGGCTGCACAGGACAAAAGACTTCTTGGCAAAGCATTCTGCTACATTTCCCCCTTTTTAATAAGCCATAAGTTTTATGATATTGATTACTTTTCCTTTGAGGCCTTCTCCTAGGCCATCTCTTTTCTGTTCTGTTCTTTTAGGAGTTTATCCTTAGCATTCATACATGATGCATTACTAACAGAAAGCATGACAAAGAATTTTTATTTCACTTGTCAAAACTTTATGGTTCTGGCTCTCAAAAGTATAATTTTTGAGGTTATTTGGGGTGGGTAGAAGGAATGGCTGAATGTGGTTTGGGCTGGTCATCTTCTTTGCAGGTTAGGATGAAGTCAGTTTGCTTGATGAGGCATTGGCACATGTGGATCCATTTTTTAAAAAAAAAATACTATAGGGATCTTCATGTTTCAAGGAACACCAATGTTCACTGATATTATTAAAGGCAACAGCTTCTGAACTAGGTGCTATGGATCAAACTCAGGTTCTTATACTTTCAAGCAAATACTGTTGCAAGTGATCATTTCTGTACCCATTATGTATTAAATGACCATTTATCTTGCTTCTTTGGCAAACTATGTTCAGTTCATTAATCCATATATTGATTAGATAGTGGATTTTCCTGTTTATTTTTGTAATTCTTCATGGATTCTTTATATTAACTTCCCGCCTGATGTGTAGTTGGCAAAGCTTTATTTTTTCCTATTCTGTAGGCTCTCTTCACCCTAGTGATTATACAAGGCTTCATATTTTGTGTAATTCCGGTTGTCAGTTCTTAGGATTATTTCCTGTCCTATCTGAGCTCTTTTCAGAAAGTTCCCATTTATGCTTATACCTTGAAATGTTTCCCATATTTTCTTCTGGCAGTTTCAAAGGTCTTTGATTCATTTTGAAATGTTTTCTATGCAAAGTGAGTCTATTTTCATTCTCCTACATGTGGAAATCCAGTTTTCTCACCACCAAATGTTAAAGAGATGCTTTCCTTTTTCTACAGTCTATTTGGCATCATTGTCAAAAATTGGGTAGTTGTAACTGCCTTTATTTCTAGGTCTTGTATTCTATTCCATTGGTCTACATGTTTGTTTTTAGACCAGTATCATGTGTAATATAATTTGAGAGCAGGTATTGTGGTACCTCCAACTGTGCATATGCTGCTTAGAACTGCATTGGCTGCTCATGGTCTTTTGTTCTTTTGAGTTTATTTTAGAATTATTTTGTCTAGTTCACTAGAGAATATCATTAAGATTTTTATGGGGATCGCATTGAGTCCACAGATGATTTTTGGTAACATAGACATTTCCACAACTTTAAATCTGTCAATCTCTCTCTCTCTCTCTCTCTCTCTCTCTCTCTCTCTGTCTTAAAGTTTTCTTGTAGAGATCTTTCACCATCATGGTTAAGTTTATGTCTAGGTTTGGGGGGGGGAGTGGTGTGGGAGGATTAAATTACTGTGAATGGGATTTCTTCTGGCATTAATGTTTCTTTGGTGAATTTGTATCAATTCTAAGAGTTTTCCAGAGGAGTCTGTGCAATCTTTAGAGTCTTTTCATTCAAAAAAGGAATAATTTGACTGTTTTCTTCACTTTGATTTCTTATTCTGGTATTTTTTCCCTTTTGTCTTTTTCATTTCTTTTACTCCTCTTCTTGTTCTAGCTAAGATTTCAAGCACTATATTAAGTATGAGTGGAAATAGTGGTGAACAACTTTGTCTCATTTCAGATTTTAGAAGACATTTTCAGTTTTCTCTGCTTAGTGTGATGGTAGCTCTATATAGTTCACAAAAGGCCTTTATTGAGAGATGATAGGTGCCTATTATTTCTAGCTATTTTAGGGATGTTTTAAATATTTATCTTATTTTTCCGTTATGAATGTTTTGCTTTCATGTATGTATATGCACTATGGGCATGTCTGGTTCCCATAGAAGTTGGAAGAAGACATCAGATCCCTAGAATTAAATTTATGAATGCTTTTGAACCACCATGTAGATTCTAGGGACCAAACTCAGATTCTATGCAAGTGTAGCAAGCACTCGTGTCTGCTGAGCCATCTTTCCAGACATTCTTCAGGAATTTTATCACAAAGTGAAAGTTGAACTTTGTGAAAGGCCTTTTCTGAATCAACTGAAATTATCATGTGATTTCTATCTTTAAGTCTATTCATGTCCTGTATTGCACATGATCTGTGCATGTTGAACCAAACTTGTAACCCTGGAAAACAATCTAATTGATTATAGTATAATGTGTCCTTCTTTTTTAAAGTGTGTTCTTGAGTTGGGTTTTCCAATATTTCTCTGAGAAACTTTGTATCTATGCTTCTCAAGGAAATCGTTCTGTTATACCACCACCACCACCACCACCATCATTATCATTATATGTATGTTCTTATCTAGTTTGAGTGACAACATAATGCTGGTATTGTAGGATGTGTTTGTGTGTATTCCTTCCCTGTCTACCTTATAGAACAGTTTGAGGAGCTGAGGTATTGGATTTTCTTTAAGGTTTAGTGGGTTTCTGCAAGAAATCTATCCATTCCTGGGCTTCTTTTCTTGGAATTTTTATTATTGTTTCAATCTTATTAATTGTTATACATCTCTATCTCTTTAAGTTGTTTGTATTCTTTTGATTTAATGTGGGCAGATCATAGGTGTCTGTGTTGGAATTTATCTATTTCTGCCAGATTTTCCAGTTCTTTGGGGTATTCTTTTTCAATGTATTACTTAAAAGTTCTTTGCATGTCATTAGAATCTCTAGTAGTCTCACATTGTTAATCTCTAATTTTATTAATTTGGGTCATCTCTATTTCTTTTGGATACTTTTGGCTATGTTTTATCAATCCTTCTTTTGAAGAACCTACTTTTTGTTACACTGGTTGTTTGTATTGTTTATAGTCTCTATTTCATTTCTTTCTGTATTGATCTTCATTATATCTTACCAGCTATTGTTTTTGGGTTGTAATTGTTCTGTTTTGCTCTGGGACCTTCAAGTGTAACATTAGATATTTCTCACTACTTTAATATAAGTAGTCAAAACTATATAACTTATTCTTAGACCTGTCTTAGCAAGCTGGTAACATAGATCGGTAGTTAGGGACACTTGCTGCCAAGCCCAATGGCCTGAGTTTCAGAACCCATGGGGTAAAGTGAATTGCATTCAGCAAATTAGCATCTGACCTCCATACATGTGATAACATGTGACAGGAAATGCATACACACACACACACACACACACACAGTTAATTAATCATTAGCTAATTAATTAATTAATGTAAAAGTGTAGAATTGCCTTAACTATAACCCAAAGGTTCTGGGTAGTTGAGTTTTCCTTTTCATTTAATTCTAGGAGTTCCTAAGTTTTATCACTGATTCCTTCAATGGTCAGGTGGTCATTCAAGAGCATACAGTTCCATTTACATATATTTGTGTAGTTTGCGCAGTTCTTCTTGCTATTGATTTCCATGTTTATTACATTGCGATCTAAAAAGATACAAAAAGATTGTTTTAGATTCTTTTAGATTTGATAAGACTTAATTTTTTGCTTAGAATATGGACTATACAGAGAAGAATCCATGGACTTTTGAGATTATATATTTTGTATCTTTGACTGGAACATTCTGTATTTATCAAGTTCATTTTAATTATGCTGTAATTTAATGCTGGGGTTTCTTTGTTGACGTTAGTTTGCCTGGTCTATCCAAAGATAAGAGTGGGATGTTGAGGTTAAACACTATTATTGTAACAGGACCTATATGACTTCTATGTCTATTAGTGTTTGTTTTATGAAATTGTGAATTCAAATCATACACACACACTCACACACACACACACTACATTCTTTATCACCTCTGATTAATCTTGCTTTGAAATTTACTTTATCAGATAACAGAATATACCACTTTGGTAGAGGCTTCTGTCCACTTGAAAGACTGTTTTCTATCCTTTGATTCTGAATCTGTATCTTTACCAGGGAGTCATGTTTCTCAGAAATAAAGAATAGTTGAGTCTAATTTTATTCTCTGTTCAGTCTGTCTCTATGGAAGCTGTTTAGATTTATATTAATTACTGATATAAATTTGCTAATTCTTGTAATTTTGCTGCTTATTGGTTGAATTATTCTTTGTTTTGTTTTTTGGGTTTTTTTCCATCTCTGCCATCCCTTTAATTTAAGACTTACCTTGTTTACAATGCTAGCCATGTTTAATTCCTTCCTAAAACTCCTTTGTTCACTTACTACTTTCATGAAATTGATTCTTTTCTATTCTAAGATCAAGACTTTCTTTTTATCCTTGTTTCATTATTTTTTTTAAATTACAATATATTTACATCACTCCTCCCTTCCCTTTCCTCCCTAAAATCCCTCTCATATATCCCTCTTTGATCTCTTTCAAATCCATGACCTCTTTTTCCATTAACTGTTTTACATACATATGTGTATGTACATATATATTCACAAATACACAAAACACTATAATACACAAAAATACACAAAAAGCCAGCTCACTTGATATAATGTTAGTTGCATATATGTTTTCAGGACTGACCATTTGGTATTGGATAACCAATTTGTATGCTCTTCCCTGAGGAAGACTATTTCTCCCACTCTTGTCATTTCTTAGTTGCCTGTAGGTCTTTGTTAGGGTTGAGGCTTCTTAAAGCCTATGTTGGCGTGTCTAATGTTGTTGTCCTTGTCAACTTGTTTAGGCAGTCATGTTGATGAGATTTTATGAGTGTAGCTTCAGACATTACTAGGTAACACATAGAAAACTCTTTGACCCTCTGGCTCTTACAATCTTTCTTTTGCTTAAGTAAACTGATGATATTTTACAATGTGGTTTTTTTTCCTCTTTTGATTCAGAGTTTTTTCATTAACAACATTTATATTTTTTATCTTAATTTTTTTCTTACTAATTTTTACTTTCATATTGCTGATTTTCTCATCCATTTTATTGAATTTTTCCTCTATATCCAAGTTCTGGATTCAATTCACCTGCTTATTTGTATTCTCTGTCAATTAATTCAGAAGGAAAAATTTAAACCAAGAAAAATAAGTAAACAGTTGAGTTTTCTACTTAATTTTAAAGCTTTGCTTAATTTTTGGATCTCATAATAAATTATATCTTTTGATCAATGGAATTTCAAAAGTCATAGAATCAGATAGATAAATGATAGATAAATACATAGATACGTAGAAGGTGCTGTTGCTGTTGCTGCTGCTGCTGCTGCTGATGGTGATGTGTGTGTGTGCAGATATAAAGCATGTGCTTTCTCCTTCTTTTATTTTCACTCAATGATCCCAAATTTGTTTCATAATGACTTCTTGAAATTCTTTGCTGTGGCATATATCAGTACAGTGGTTCCATCACAGTTAAGGTTAATAAGAAGTATGAGAGAAATGACTCCTCAGACTATAAACAATATTGAGATGGATCTCATAATTCTACTGAAAACCAGGCTATAATCAATATAAGAAGTTTCACTGTTCCTCTTTTCTTTTAAAGACTGAATACTTTCAGTCTGTAAAAAAATAAATAAATAAACTAAGAGAAGACTGATAACTGTAAAAAGAAGACAAAATTTTATTGCATGACTAAATCATGGAAATATATGAAGATCAGAGAAATGACTCTCATATAAAATTGGAGGAATAAAGGTTGGTCTAATGTGGGAAGGGAGAGGGAAGAGGCATGCTCTGTAGAAGAACAGAAGAGGATGGACTAAGGGGATGCAGATGAAGCCTCCTAACTGACCATCACTTTGGTTGTGTTTGCCTAGGCAGGTGTCAGATCTCAATGTCTCTTCCTGTAGAAAAATCCCTCTGGAAGACTGGTGGCGTGGAACACCATACAAAACATTTGTCTGGACTTTCTATTTACTTTACAAATGTTGGTAGAGAGCATAAAGAGCTTTCTTTTTGAAAAGGACAATGGTTAAGAACCCCTAGTATCTGCAGATGTAGCTTTTCTCAATAACCAAATCAAACTATATAAAGGAAACATCTTTCACTTTCCTATAGAAAAACAAAACAAAACACCAAAATTCTTTTATAAAAAGTTATTCTAATCCCTTCAAACAAGGGACAGAAGTGTTCTAAGAAGGATTGGAGTGATAGGCTACATGGAAAAGAAGGAGAGAGAATGCCTCCAAGAAGAAAAGATATGGAACCTTGGCAGCTCTTTGCTCTGTATCCTCAGCTTTTATTACTTTGGAACAGTATCTTCCATCTTCAGAGTCCCAAACAAAATGAGCCCCAAGAAAATTCTGCCATACTTTCTAGAACCATCCTTATCTTCCCTGGCAAGGACTGAGGGTGGAAATACTTTCTCCTGAGGGCAGAAATAGGCACTGATTCCTACATTCAGTAAGCCTTGTGGATTCCATTCTTCCTATCTTCCAACCATGCCGCAACTTTCCCATTCTTCATACACATGCCAATCTATTCTCACTCCCGGGAGTTTTCAGTTACCATTTCCTCCTATTTAGAGTTCTTCCCTGGAACTTATTATGACTGGTTCATTATCATGTTTAAAGTCTCAGCTCAAATATAGCTTTATTAAGCATGTAAATGTCCTTTAAACCTTTTCTCTCTCTCTCTCTCTCTCTGTCTTTTTTAACTTGACAAAGCTAGAATTTTCTGGAAAGAAAAACATCAGATAAGAAAATGTCTATATCTCATTGCCTGTAAGCAATGTAGGGCATTTTCTAGATTAATGATTGATGCGGCAGGACCCTGCTTGTGGTGGGTGGGGCCACCCAAGGACAGGTGGTCCTTGGTTGTGTAAGAAAGTTGAATGAGCAAGCCATGGGGCGGCCAGTTAGTAAGCAGCATTCCTCTATGGCCTCTGCTTCAGATTCTACCTCCATGTTCCTGCCTTGAGTTCTTGCCCTGGCTCCTCCAGATCATAGACTGTAACTTGTAAGCTTTCCTCCCCAAGGTGCTATTGGTCATAATATTCTATCACAATAGAAACCTTATGACACTTTGTAATGACTCATACTCATATTGTTTACTTGACTATTATTGACTATCTACCCATACCACTGGATAATTAGATTTATAGAGATAGGAAATATAAGCTCCTTGTTTTCTGCTATATTGCTAGCACTTTGTACACTTGTGATGATTTTCTCCTATCAGAGAGAGAGCAGACATATCAAAGTCTGTGGACTAATTTAACTCTTACCTTTCACCTCACTCTTGACACATTCTCCACATTTATTTAGATATATAATCTTTAGGACATTGTTATGGTTTAGATGTAGCATGTCCTTCAAAACTGCTCCTGTATTCAAGGGCTGCTTCCCTGGTGAAGGTACTATTTGAGAACATTCTGGAAACTTTAAGAGGTAGTACCTAACAGTATAACAAAAGTCACTAGAGAAAATTCTTAGAGGCTACATTTTTTCCAGGGCTACTCTCTGTTTTCACTGCTTCTGACCTACCATGAGAGGATCAGCCTTCTCCTCCCAGTTATTCCACTTGCTGCCAAGATATTCTGCTTCACTGAAGAGACTTTATGGGACCAGCCATGACGAGATGAGATGTGATTTATTAAATTGTGACCTTATATAGATTTTTCTCCCCTCAAGTTGTTTCTATCAGATATTTGGTTATAGGAACAACAGAGCTAACACAGACATCAAATTGGAAGAGACTTATGGACCAAGTTTAAACTAATAATTAAGTACTGTTTACTTAACATTGAGTAAGTTCTTCATGGATTTACTTATTTAGTTCCCACACTGTTCCTAGGAAATTGACAGTATCTTTGTTCTCATTTTGTAGGTTAGAAAGCAAAACAATAGAAATGTTAAGCAGTTTTTTCCTAAGGGACTAATGGTATTAGCAATAATTGGTATTAGCTAGTATTACTATTACTAGCCAATAGTATACACTTAGTAAACACTTAAAATCCACTTAAAAATATCTCCAGTTGCTCCTACCATTTGTTGACAATTGGATTGACTCGATATTGCTTGATGGATTCTGGGTGGTTTAGCATGTGCATCCATTGTGGGTCTAAGCAGAAGGGACAGCAGTAAGTGAGGAAGTGCACTTCTCATGAGAGATCGATAAGGACAAAAGCAAAGCCTCTATTTGAGCTTCACATCTTGTGCGTAGTTTCAAATTAGTTCAAGCAAGTCACATGGCCAACCCTAACATAATAGACTAAACAAAGTGCATTTTACTCATAGTGGGAGAGAAAAGAGTAATAAATAATTTACTGAAATTATATATTGTGTCCTTGGTACCAGTTAAACATTTATGTTAGTCAAAAGGCTTAATTTTCTTTCTTTCTTTTGTATTTTTTTTGGTTTTGGTTTTGGTTTTGGTTTTTGGTTCTTAGAGACAGGATTTCTCTGTTGTAATTCTGGCTGTGCTGGAACTCACTCTGTAGACCACGCTGGCCTCAGACTCATAGATATCTGCCTGTTTCTGCCTCCCGAGAGCTGGAATTAAAGGCTTGCACCACCACTGCCTGGCTAAAAGGCTTAATTTTCATAACTCAATGAGGTTCATAGTAGGTCACAAAACCAAGCAGTACTTACTCAACCAATGGTACACAGTCTCTTGCAGGAAAAGAACTACAGGAACTTTGAACGTTTGGGTGTAGATAACCTAGCAGATAACCAACTCAATGTAACCTTTAAAAGAAGGAGCTGACACAGGTGCTGGACAACTTGGAAACCCCTGGTAGCAGAAGCCACTCTTTCTGTCTCTCGGGGACTATGGGATTACTGTCTCTTCTGTCTACTCCATTTTCCTTTTCAACATGAAACTCTTACATCTTGGTGATTGTTCACATTGAGAAGTACATTATAAAATTATAATAATATATACCGCTGCCATCCAAACCTTATTATCCCAACTGTATCTATGCTACATGTTTACTTCTGGATTAAACTTTTGTGCTGAGGGATGGTATACTGAAATGAGATTGCTTTATATCCAGGGACTGACCTCGTGAAGATAGCCAGTTTTCTAGATTGAAGTATACAAATAGAGCAGGCATACAACTTATCTACACAGTGCTCATTGAAGTATACCATACTTACAGAAAAATTCACGAATCATAACATTGCCAGTCCATTAACTTTGTTATCGATATAAGCAGAACCTAGCCTTAAAAAAGGTTAAAACATCTTAGGTTGTATTACATAAGAGAAAGAGCTAAAGAGACGGACATAAGCCAAGGTGGGAATTTCTCCACAAAGAAGCAGTAAAAGCCCGAGAAAGAAGAGCTGACTATAGAAATACAACAGGACACTGGATAAGGTGTGGCCTGAGAATGACCTGGAGGAGAGCAGCCATGAGAGAGAGAAATAAAAATATGGAACATGGAACCAAAGGTGGGATTGGGAGATACTCCTGAAAGGTGACAGTATCTCCCTGCCATTGCCTAAGTGAGCTGCAAGGGACTGAAAGAACTGTGACGTGGTCCTATGTAATATCCTGATGGCACTCAAAGGTGAACTCCAACAGGCAGGCTTTGCATGCTAACCCCATAGCCAAGCTCAGAAAGCTCTTTGAAACCCCAAATCAATCCACAAAATACCAAAAAAGTGTAACTTGCAGATACAGGCCTCAGACCAAGACACACTAGCAGAGCAAGGATTGCTGTTAGAGGGTTCTTCTCATCTAGCAGGACACAGTGCCTTAACTTGTTTGAATTATTGAGATTGGTAGCCTTCCCCACTGCCTGTGGGGAATAAGACAGAAGATAACTCAACAGATAGGAGAAAAGATGCCATCCCAAAGAGAAGAATTACTAGCTGGGTGCATAATAATTTGCATTTCATGTTCTTATTTATTTTTATTTTTATTATTATTTATAATTTTGTTAGGTTATTATTCTTTGCAATTTTGTTAGAATAGCTTCTAGTTAGGTGCTTCATTAGTTACTTTTCTGTTGCTGGGATAAAATCCAATGGCCAGAAACAATATAAGAAGGAAGGAATATTTTGTTTTGGCTTACCGTTCCACAGGGATAGATTGCATTATGGCCGGGAAGAAGGCATGCCATGGCAGTAGAAGTGGAAGCCAAATAACCACATTTCCATGCATGCAAGCCAAGCTTCCAAGAAAATGCTGCAATATTAGGTGTTTGCATACCACAAAAGTCACAAGATGTAACACAGGTGAACTGGACCAGAAAAACCACAGATTCATTACATATTCATGTTTGAGTTAGTTTTTGGTCATTGCACATCCAGAGCCTTTTTACTGTTGCTGAAGATTTGTAACCTACCCCAACATTTGGTTCCACAAACCCATGAGCCCCACAACTTAAGAAACTGGCCCTAAAGCAACAACATTATTTTCTTATGAAGTTGCAGTGTTGGCAGAGTCCAACAGGGATAGCTTACTTGTCATCAGTGAGATAGTTCAAAGTCCTGTTCATATATGGAAGTCACCTACCAGCTAGGGCTTTAGTTGAATGCTTGGACATGCCTCTGCAAATGGAGTGAACAGAAAGTAGGGTGAAACCGTGAGCCCTCAAAGCCTGCCCCAATGATGTACTGCCTCCAGCAAGGTTCCATGTCCTGAAAGTTCCATAAACCCCAAGCAGAACCACTATCTGGGAACCAAGTGTTCAAATACATGCTTCCCATGGGGAACATTTCCCATTCAAATGCCTAACATTGTTAGGTTATTGTGCTTTAATGTGTGTCTTGGCAGAAAAGGCTTTTATGACACTCCTTTCTTTTTCTACACCTACAACCATAATAGTCTATTACGTCTGATGTTTCTAAACCATATATTTTTCTTATCATTCTCACTTTATTCTCTCCTCCCACAGTTTCCATTCTTTTCTTGTCTAACTCCTTAAGGGCTGGTGCCTTCAGTCCTCAAACAAACTATAAGCTACATTTTCACCAGCCCACACCATAAGGCTAGTGTCTTTGTACCTTATCATAGGCAGAACTGACGTGCACAAATTGTCATCTGTTGCAAACGAACACATAATAACTGCTGTTACATCATTATATCTCTCACTGCTGTTGACTCCAGTAGCAGTAAAGAACATGGAAGCAAATGAAGACAACTCACAAAGATGACTCAACTAAAATAAAACAAGTGAATGAAAAGAACAGACAAAAGAGAGGGAAATGAAAACAGGAGGACATAGTCATCCCCAACAGTTACACAAAAACAACAAAGAAACACAAAGGATATGAGACAATAGCCACTGTAACACTCCCCATGAGTCCTCAGGGCAAGAAACAAAACAATTAGATAGCAGAAATAAAAAACACGGCAGAAAGATTTATCAAGGAAATTAAACCAAATGAAAACATGATAACACAAAGCAGACCACTTTAGAGAAATAAATGCGTGACAGCAAAGTGTTTAAGTGTTCTTATAATTAAAAGACAAATTTCCAGAGTGGGTTAAAAGAACAAAACTAAATTGCATGAAATATAAGATAAGTAAAATATAACACTCTAGGTAAAAAATTTCAAGCTCCACTAGTGGGACATAGGTAGACAAGAAAAACAACAGCAGGCTCCATGAGATGGTGGCTTCTTGTGCCCAGAAGACACTGGGAGAAAAAATAGGGGAAAGGCATGAGAGGGTATGCACATAGGATCAATATTAGACAGAGGTCTAGAAGACCAAAGGATCCTATAAAATATCAAATTCAGATCCCAGTCTTGGGGCCTCTCCCATCCCAAAGGGAGGAAGCTGTTACTTTTCATTTCTCCCAGTCTTGAGCATCTGTCTTTCCCAAATGTTCAGTTCTTTGTGCCAGGGAGAGAGCTCACAAATACCCTAGATGACCATCAGCACCCCTGTTACAGTAGGCGAGTCATTATGATGGGTGAGATGCATATATAATACGAATAGTAATAAAAGGGGAGTAAGAGTTTCTACATTAGTTTTAGACAAAAATCAACTTCATATCAAGAAAATGACTAGGTACACAGATACTTACTTGCTGATGAATGAGCCAATCTTCCAATAAAATACAATATTAGATATGCATACACCACAGAAGTCACAAGATGTAAGGTAGATAAGTAAGGCCAGAAACACCACAGGTTCATTACTGGTTTGGTTTGGATTCATTTCTGGTTGTTGCCTGTCTAGAGCCCTTTTACTGTTGCTGAAGATTTGTAACCTACCCTGATATTTGATTCCACAACCCCATGGGACCCACAATTTAAGAAACTGGCCTTAAACCAACATGATTTTCTTGGGGAAATTGCAGTTTTGACAATTTTGACAATTGACAAGTTTTGACAGCTTACTCGCCTTGTACTTGTCACCTGTGGGATAGTTCAAAGTCCCATTCATATATGAAAGGAGCTGCCATCTATAAATAGGAGGCGGCTTCATGTCTAAGGCGCAAGTGAGCACACTAAAGACTTTAGCTCCGGTGCCCTCAACTTGTTTCTGCAGGACAAACCAACAAATTGCCAAACTCTGATCTTATAAGTGCCAGTTTCGCACATGATTTAAGGATGCAAATCATGCATAATTCTAGATAATTTCTGAGTTAGCTTGAGGCCAGGAATCAGCATATACCCTAAAAATCTAAATGGACAGTCCTTCTTATCTTTTTTAAAATTTTTTTTCCTATTACTAAGCTATAGTTAACCTTGGACAACTATCAGTATCAGAGTTGTTTCTCTTTTGGTTGGAAGATATGAAATGTATAAAAGATGGATTTAAGAAATAAAGTTTGGGAAGACAGAAAACATAAAATTATTCCTTAAGATTTCTATTAGTTCAACCAAAGAAACCAAGACATGGGCAGTTAATGCTGAGTATGCTTGAATTAGGGAGTCTTTCACTTCATCTATAGCCAGAAATTGATTCTTCAGTGTTCATTCTACCACCTCCCCCTCTGCAAGCAAACTACTCAAAGGCTAAGTGATTTGTCTAGTCACAGGACCAGGCCATGGCAGAACTAGAACTCTGTAGTCCTTCTGGCTGCTAATGCAGCAGCTATTGACTAAAAATATTTATCCTTTACTCATTGCTTTCAGTGTAAAAGAAAGCTAGGATTAATGAGCTCTAAATAACAATTTAAAATATCCATAGAGTTCAATAGCTCAAGTAAAAGACAAAGTTCCCAAGGTGGTGAGAGATTTTTCTCATTTAGAAAAGCAGCTCTCTTCCATCCACACCATTCTGAACACAGAATTTGTAATTTCCAACAGAGTACCTAAAATGGCCTTAGGCCATCACAGCTCTGGAAATATGTGTATCCTCCTGGTATTTTGTTTATATGTGTCTCATATCTCCCAGTGACTCTCTAACTTTTTGCAAAACCCTTCTGGTGATGTGCTAGACATCTTCTGTTGCTTCCTTTCCAACCTTCTCCTCTTGATTCTGTATCCAGGAGGCTGGCATATATGCATTCATTAATGATACCCAAGACTTCAGTTTGAGCTTGGCTATTGGAGACACAAATAAAGACTGGAGAGGGAGGCACAATTACAAACTGGGGCCAATCCAGATTAGCCTAGCCCCAGAGACATGAGTAGGAATTATAGCCATTGGATTAAAACCATTAGTTTTCAGGAGGGATTTTTATAATACACCCATAGCTAATTAATATGAGATATGACATCTAAGAAGACGTCATATTCACCCCAAAAATAGAGAATAAGAATCTCTAAAGAATTGCATGGACATGATACCAAAGAATAACTGGAACTAAGTTGGTGGAGGCAGATACAGAAGCAAATGCAGATGGCTAGGTTCTTGGAGGAGAAGAAAACTACATGTATCCAGGGGAAGTAAGAGATTCACTCATTGTTGACACCAAAGCACAACTGAAGTTCTCTCACCCAGTACAGGGTGCTGAAATAAACTCTTACAACTAAAGGCTTAACCTTTCTTTAAGATCAAATCAGGTAACAAGGAAGCTGTAAAATGAAATAAATCTTTCATCCTGGACTAAGGCTTAACTGCTGATATAGTGGATGAATAAGTGAAACTCCAATATCAACACATATTGGGAAAGCTGAACTACCCATATAAAAGCCTTCCAAAGAGGTAGAAGAACAAATTATACGTAAATCTGCAAAGCAATGAGACATCTAGGTAGGTGAGAGGAATCATTGACACACAGCTAGCCACAGGCAACATTAAATAACACATTCCAAAACACACAGAGAACACTGAGGAGAATACTGACAAAATGAATATGTTGAAATGAATTAAAGCTATAAAATATTAATATTGACAGAAGCTCACTAAACTTTCTTAAAGAATCAGGCAGAAGAAGAAAATATCTTAAGAACAATAGTTGGATGAAAAGAAAAGATTTAAATTGTTGATCTAGAATTAAAGTAATGTGTCGATAAATTTGGTTTATTTTTGGATATTGATTTACTTTTGGCTATTGATAATTTGATTCACTTTTAGCTATTCAAATATTCAAATACCAAATTAAAGATACAAATGGAGAGGCATCCAGTGAATGATACAGTATACAGTGCTTTTGAGTTACTTGGAGGGGGACAGATATATTAAATAAATTCAAAGAATCTTCATGTTAGGTAAACATTAAAATTTTGAAACTGTCAGTCAGGAAGACAAATCAAAGAAGAATGTCAAATAAAGGACATGAAAACACAAAACATAAAATGAGCCCAAATAAAACAATAATCAAAATAAATGTAAAAGTATTGGCCGCACCTGAGGGAAGATTATCAGGCTAGGTTTTTCAATATTGGGTTTTCAATGGCTGCACCTGAAATATAATGATTCAGAAAGGTTGAGATTAGAGAAATGGAAAAGAATAATGAGGAAATCTTGCTAATATGGTAATTTAAATGTCCAATGGCACTGGATTCATGCCAAACAGCATAAAAAGAGACATTATATAGTAATAAAAGGAACAACCCTGTAGTTGAATGGCTAACAGTGTGGCATGAAATGTAAAGGAACACAACTGACAAAATTACAAGATGAACTTGGAAATTCTATCATTCCAGTCAAGGTTTGAAAATATCTACATCAAACGCCAGTGGACTCAGTGGAAAACACCAATTTCTATTCTAAAAGCATATATATAATACAGCTATTTTATAGCCAAAAACAGGATCCAATGAAGTGGAGTGATTTTACCCAGGGTCACAAAGTTTGTGCAAGTCAGGTCCAGGATGAAAACTCTCAGCTCCTGTTCCTGAATCATTTTATAGCAACATACATAGGAGAGGTTCTGGATTTGCAGACAGAGCCAGGCTTCTTTGGGCCCTTGGGATGATGATCTTAGTGAGACAGCAAGGCTGTCACTGTCCTGCACACGTCTTCTGGTTCCCAGTTGCTTTTTCAATAAGACTTTCGTGTATTTTGTTTTGACTTTAGCCATCTTTAATTCTATTTGAAGAACAACTCTTGGTCCCCTGAGGTTGTTGTTCAAAGAAGTTCTTACACTTAATATCTTTATTGTGATCTGGATCTGAACTTTCCTTCAAACTCTATATGCTAAGGGCATGGTCAGGAACCTATGACCCTACTGAGAGATGCTGTTGCAATCTTTAGCAGGTGGGACCTATTAAAAGAAAGTGACATTACAAGAGTATGGCTTAGAGAAGACACAGGAACATTGTCCCCTCATTCTCTCAAATTTACTGAGGTGATCATTCTACTACATTCTCCCACCATGATGCTCAGGCTTGCCACAGCCCCAGATGGCAGGACCAACTGACCAACTGACCATATATTAAAATCAGGAGTCACTTTTCCTTTTCAGTTGAATTTTTTGGGTGTTTTTTTCACAGTAACAGATATGTCCACACAGTCTTCAAGAGTGGTCTTTATCTGAGGACGGGATGGTGTGGAATAATGAAAACTCAGATTCTTCACCTTGGGGCTGTTGCAAAGCCTAAACTGTAATCTTTCCTCACAAGTTTTCCTGGGAACCTGGCTGAGGCTGAAATTCTGCTGAGATCTTTTCTGTGTTCTATGCCAAGTTTCTCCCAAGAAAATGTCCTCAATAACCCCAAATATATCTGAACACATATCTTGAGATGTACATCTGTTGTGTAACAGTTTCCTCTGAGATTAGAACATTTCTTCCTACTGGAATTTCCTTAAACAGCAAGAAAAGAAAACTCAAAATGGCTTCAGGAAGTCCCTGAAACTGACAAGATTCACTAGGTCCCTCCTTGTGCAATAAATGCTAATCAGTTCCTCTCTTCATCAAAGATGATGAGATGAGCAAGAGATATGCAAAGGTGAGTTACAAAGAAGACTGTCAGACAAGCTAAGTTGCAAAGAAGACTCTGAGACAAGACCAGCTCCCTGAGAGAAGCAGAAACCTGTTGAGCTGCCTGCAAGTTTACATCAGAATCACTTGAAAAGGAAACTTGGCAACCTGTAGAACTGCCTGCAGTAGTGTGCTCTAGGTTTTCCAGCTTTTGTGAGCTGTCACCCATGCTGGGGTGGGCCTTGGTGATACAGCTGTCATTGAGCCACTTCTCCTGCCACTAACCCCTCACCCATATTTCTGTAAGTAACCACAGTAAAAGTCATCATTCACTAAGATGGACTTAGACGGTATCTATACTTTGGTCTATAGTGGGTTTACTATCTGTAGTGTGTAGACTTGTGTGGAGCCTCTCCCTAGGAAAAGTTCTGCCACACAGTAGCATACAGGAACTAGAAAAGGGACCACACAAACATGAACTGAAAAGAATAAAGAGGCCAGTTAGTAGTGGCACACAGCTTTAATCCCAGCACTTGGGAGGCAGAGGCAGGCAGATGAGTTCGAGGTCAGCTTGGTCTACAGTGAGTTCCAGGACAGCCAGAGTTACAACAGAGAGGCTCTGTCAAAAAAAAAAAAGAGTAAAGAAAATAGGACATGGAACTGAGAAAGTGGCTGATTTCCTTCAGTTCTATCTTTGAGGATTTCCAGTTTTACTGGGCACTGGAAATTGTGTGTATGGAATGTCTACAAGCAAGGTAGGAAAAAAAAAACCTACTGTAAAGATAGACTTTGTGTAGACAGTACTGACTGTCCTCAGCAGAAACTCTCCATTCAATTCTGGATCAACACTGGCCAACTCCAGAGAATTATGGTTCCTCGATGTGCTCATTCTCTCTCATTTCCTTCTCCTCTCCTCTTCCTCCTTATCTTCCTTCTTCTCTGTCAGTTCTTCTTCCTCTTCCTGATCCTCTTCCTCCTTATCCTCCTCCATTTTTCTTCATTGCTTACCCTCTCTCAAGGCACACAGGCTTCCATCTTCTGTGGCTTTGGCTCTAAAAATGCAAAGAAAACTTTCTCTGGGTCATAGGTCATCATATTAGCAACCTCTTAGACTTCCCAATTTCTTGGGGCATTTTTTCTTGTTATCTTTTTGTTTGTTTTCTTTTGTTACTGTCATGTACTTGTTTGTAGGTTTAGTTTTAGGATTTCATTCTGTGAGTTTTTTTTACATAGTTGAGCTAACCTCAAACTTATGGCTTTGAGCCACCACACTCTAAAATTGTATTCATTTTTCAGCCTCTAATTTGTATTCCTCTGCTTGTCTTCTTTGCTGTCCAACTCTAAGTCTACATGTAGTTGGGTCCTTTATAGAAATTTGAATCTAACCTACATAAGAAAAAACTGTCATTGCCTGTTGTGGTTTATAATGCTAACCATATAATAAAATACTTGCTATTTCTTTAGTGCATGCTACGTGCTGTTTTGCAGATAAAGAAACCAAGGTTCTGCTGTGAAGTTTAACTTCCTGGGACTTTCATGACTAATAACTATGTAAGCTTCACCACAAACAGATCAAGGATCAGGTGAGTCAGGCTTGAGCTCAGAACCATCACCACCCCCCACACCAGTAGCAAAAATGTCACATTGCATCCTACTCTTGATTTGCTGGCCCTGGTTCTATCACTAGAGAACCTATTTCTCCTCCTGTCTGCCCTAATTGTACTTGAGCTTAAGGCACTAACATCCATCCTCAGCCCCCTTATTTTCCCTCATTTTACTTGCTTCTCAACATATTCCCAGCCTCTCTACCTGTCCTTTCCTCCAAAGACAGCACTGAAGAATCCTCCATGAACATACATTTCTTAGGATTTCTAGCTTCAAAGTCATATTCTCCTGCTGCCAGGCTGAACTATCTTCCCCAGAAATAGATCTCAGAACAGAAAAAAAAAAAAAAACATGAGCACATGATTTATTGAGAATGGGCACTCAAGAGAGAATACAACAGAGAAAAAAGAACGAGAGGAAGAGAAGTCGTGGGAAGATGTGTGCTCAGGTAAAATCTAAACTTGTTCTCATCCAGGAGAGACACTACAGTATAATCACAATGACATCTCTGTGATTCTCCACCTCGTGGCAAGGGAAGTGACCCTTTGTCTCCCTGTATCAGCTAATCACTGCTATAGGTTTGTCTGGATGGGGAAATGTAGGGCATGTGATCTCCGAGGCATCAATTTAGGTCCCTTTGGGGATCTCTTTGAGTGTTTAAACACCAACATTCACTCAAACATCTATTACAACCAAAACCTAGGCTGTAAACACAGTGTATGAGATGTGGCAAAATGTCAGCATTCAGCTTCCTTTATTCTCACCCCACCCCCTGGCCTCTGTCTGCTCCCCACCATCCTTTATGGATGAAGTCCCTCATACCAGCTTTCCAACCAGACACTGTAGATTTTCGTACTAGCAGAATCAACCACATGGGCGCCTAACCCTTTATTAGTGTTCTAAATCTTTGTTGACAGTTACCAAGACTCCCCAGGTGCAGCACAAAAGTCAACAAGGAAATAAAACAGCAGCTGGTTTATTCCTTCAGGATAAAACCTCCTACATGAGAAGCAGCTGGGTATGTGCCCACAAACCTCCGGGCATCGCTGGTCCCAAGGGCTCACTGAGTCTTCCATTTTAATCTCCCTTTCCCAGCCTGTCTGTGTACACAACACTTCTCCACAGCATTCAGCTCCTTTGTACCAGTGTGCCTTGGGAAGCTGAGGCAAGCACGAGCAGTGAAGCTGTTCTACTAACTTTTTCAGCATGGAAAGCAGACATGTGACCCAAATGCTTGTTGCTACCTCCAACAATCTCTTGGCAAAATCTCTACCATCTCTTCCACTGTTTCCTTATTCTAAAGCTCCTGTCAATCTGATGTTGAACTCAAAGTGCTTTCTACTGTATGAACTTAGACCTTATTGTAGCCCCAATAAAACTCTCTACCCTATCTTATCAACAACTAAAGAGATAGGTGTTCAAAGGAAGCCGTGCAGAAGGACTGAGACAAATATGCTCCCTGTTGTTACTCCTGCTTGCTCCTTCCTGGTTTCATTTCTAGAACCATATGTTCATGGCACAGCAGTCAGACATCTTTTGAGGGTGGCAGTTAGCTTTGGCATTGGGGCCTGTTTGTGAAAACTGGTTCTAATAAGTCAGTGCTGGATGACTCACTGAGGCAAGGGACTTAAAATTTCAGGCATCAAATTTTTCCTTACAATGTAATTGTTGTGAGGATGACAACAAAGCAATCTCTACATTGCAGTAGCCTGGCACTATAAAACATTAGTTCTAACTCATATGCCATCCAATGATGATTCTTTTCCTTGCTGAGACTCAGCTGTCTTTATCTCTGACATCCCATCCCAGTTCATTAAAATCTTACCCATTAGTCAAATGTATAATGAAAGAAGGAAATTGAAGAAGGCTCATGAGAAATTTTATGGAGCATAGTCTACTGAGTAGTCCCATAGCCACAACTAGTTGGAGTAGTCTTGAAAAATGTAGGATAAGAGTATACCCAGAATAAAGGAGAAATGGAGTCTGAGCCAAACAGATTGGCCAAGTTTACCAGAGCCCAATAATGGGCTGAGTACTGTCTCCAGACTGAAAGACAGAGTGAAAGAAGAAAGCAAGACAAAAAGCAGAGCTAGCTCCAAAGATTGGTGATATATAGAAAACCTCTCTTCTATTTCTGTCATGTCCAAGAAGTACAAGTGTCTGCTGGATACCCTGGATGAGACAATGTAGAGCATATGAAGACATAAATAAAAGGAGTAGAGCAGTGTTCACTCCTGAGAAGGAGAAAGTACACACAAAGAAAAAGTCAGTTAGTTGGACTGGGAAGGTAGACCACATATCACAGAGAAATGCGCAGAACTCACAGTTAAAATTTTAATTTTTTTAAACAAAAGTGTCAAGCTATCCTTTATCCATGACAGCACAGAAAAGAAGAAAAATCTGAAAGCCTTGGAGATCATAGAAAGACCAAGCAGGCTTGACCCTGGATTAATATTACTCCAACAGAATCACCAAACCCAGGAACAATTCCAGTAGTTAAAGAGAAGATTGTGGCATCAGGTTAGATTTAGGAGTGTTAATAAGTGATGTTGAGATTTCCACTGATTAGAGGTCCAAGGTAGCATGATACCCTTGGAGATCTGGTTATTTGTACATGACTGCTCCAGAACAGAACAGGATGGGCTGTTATTATTATTATCTCCCATGACCTCCCTTCCCCTTCTTCCCCTCCTCTGTGTATGTGATTGTGTGTGTGTGTGTGTCTGTGTTATGTGGTTAAATCTTACATTACTGTGCTGGCAATATTAGACTATTGTAAATAGCTTATCTAAAACACCAGGTACTGCTGTCACCAGCACATTAATCTGATCTTGCAGCACATTTCCACAATAGCAACCTAAGCTGAGAGACAATCACCCTGCATCTTCATCTCACAGAAAGAAGCAACCTGACCATTGCCTTTAAGAACACATGCTTCACCAGCCAAAACTTGCCAGACTCTTTCTGCTTCAGGACCTCCATGGCTTTTCATGGCGTTTGATGGGACTTGCTCAGCTCAAGCACACTAGCTTTAACAGAGGCCAAGGACATTTACCTATATCTTCAATGTTTCATCACTGTGCTGGCTCTGAAGTGTACATAATTCTGTTTAAGTAACTGAATCATTTCCTTCTAGGCACCGCCCACAATAGATGGCTCAACATGGAGTGGGCATGTGCTGTTACAGGTCACTCTGTTCCTTGTCTCTTTATGATTTGGTGTACCCTACGGGTTGGATCTCTGGTGTTTCATGGAACTCATGCTGTTCCCTTTGTTGTATAGCTTGCTCCTATAGATTTTTGTGTTCATTCCTGCACAATGGATAGGGCTTAAATCTCAGCTCCTCTGAAACTTCTGTAGCAAATAGCTTTTACTTCTGTCACCTTCCTCCTCCTTTCTCTCCTTTGTTTCTGATCATGGCATGCATCACTCTACTATTGAAGAGCTTATTTGTTGACACTCATCTAACACCACCACCCCCCAGTCCCATACAAAATTTATAAGGAAGTCACTTTGTCTTATTCACTATAATATTGCTGAAATCTGTGGGAACTTGATATTTGTTTGAGTTGGCACTATGTTCTGTCTGTCTTGCTGCATCCTCCATGGCTTAGTCCCTTAGCAATAGTAAATAAAAAAAAAAAAAGATAGACACGGAGGCACATGCAGAAAAGCTGGACTCAGGCAGGCTGTGCTCCCCATGATGGAGCAGCACAAACTATGCAACAGCCTGTAAACTCAGAATGCTATTAATACTACACAGAAGAAGAAGTTAGCTGTTCTGGGTGGGAGGTCTCTGTAGGGCAGCTGTCTCAAGCTATAGTTATCCACAAGGAGGAAACTGTAGTTGCTAGTTCTTGCACACACCAC
This sequence comes from Cricetomys ansorgei, assembly GCA_026225945.1. Classification (NCBI taxonomy): domain Eukaryota; kingdom Metazoa; phylum Chordata; class Mammalia; order Rodentia; family Nesomyidae; genus Cricetomys; species Cricetomys ansorgei. The sequence continues at coordinate 35,786,096 of JAMJFZ010003875.1, forward strand.
CAACAATCCCACACAGAACACAGGAACACTTAGCCAGTTCTGAGCCTAATCTCTACAGGGAAGGCCTTGGCGCTCTATGAGTCTAAGGCATTGGTATCTTTGATATGGCTATTCCCATATCTATAATTCATATTCATCAGGACTCCTGTATGTATTCACTCAAGGCTCCTCATACTGCCCATGTTAGTCTTTTGCCTGGAGCATTAGTCCCAAGTTAGTAAGTTCAGCCCAGCTCCCTCCCCAAACTAAAATCATGCACTGATAGTGAGCTACATGTTAGCCATGTGCTTTGGGGAAATATTTGTTATTTTCAAACTTAGAATTTAAGTAATATCAGGGTTTCAGAAATATTTGCCACACATAGCATCGCTACCCCTTGGGATTCTCTAGTTTTCCTCCAAAGTATATAAAGGTCCTGAGGAAGGTGGAACAGACTTCAGTTAAACTGTATTTCTATAAGAACCATAAATGTCTCAAAGTTTCCTCCCAGTCTCCCCCCTGGCTTTGTAATAAGAATAGACAGAATAGATTTCCACTTTCCTGTTGTAACTCCTCCAGGGTATGTTAAACTTCATCTTCCACACATCAAAGCTGTAACTGTCTGGTTCATTTATGTAAACCAAGTACTGAGCACAGCCAGTATATGATGCTGATGCTGAATATGTGCAGCCTGAGTGTCTGTTGGATGAACCCAGTGACCAGACATTAAATCATATTGGCATTTTAACCAGGTAGAGTCTTCGACCTTGAGAAAAAGGCCCAAGAGTGAGTACTCTCAGAATTAGTGCTGGTAAAATCACTAGGACAGAAGAGAATTCACAGAAATCCCTAAGAGGTAACAGGCTGAGATGGAAAATGTCCCTGCTGATTTTATAATTTTACTTAGGGTTCTTTACTCAGTAAAACCGACCTGCTAATAACATGTCAATTCGATAATGTTCAGTTTCGCTGTTTTGTTACTTTGAAGGTGTTTAAGATTCAATAAAAAGTGTTAGGCCTTTCTCACTCTCCCTCTTTTCTCCCTCTTTACTCTGACACCTTCACAGATACCTGAGAAGCAGGCTTTTCTGATTCACTTCAGTGTGTTGGTGCATTCCATTTTGCTTTCTCCCTGCCTTCTGCTTTAATAATATGCTTGATAATTGTTACTGGGACCCAGTGGTCCCCAAGAGAACAGTCCTGAGCTCTGTGTAGTAGACGTTTGTGTATTCACTTTACCTGGCACATAAGCCTTGTCAGAGTTTACAATTAACCCGCGAGCTCACCTGGAAGACAAACTGCAGGTGATAATATTAGATTGTAACACAGTCCCTTCGGAGTGCCTCATGGTTATTGCTGAATTCATTGTAAATCTAATGTCTTTCGAGACTCTAACTGTTTCCATAGCACAGGCCTAAGCTGCCTCACACTCAGAAGCATTGCGATATTCTCTGTGTTAAAAGGGATCACCGCTATTCAAAATAGGTCAGCATGACCAGATGGAGGCCATTGTATTTGTATGCACTATCTAAGCCTCTTCCAGGACATAATCCTTGAAGAAGCCGGTTTTCCTGCTATATCATGAATAATCTCACCTCTGAACACTCATTTCCATCAAGAGCAGGTCTGAATCAGAGCAACACAACCAAGACAGTCTCTAACGTGTGATTTCACATGGAGATGTGGGACACGGTTTGTAATGTCAAAAGACAAATCTTGTTCGCCATCCTCGGAATACTTTTAAGAGAGCCACACATGATTTTATCCTTCTCCTGAATACAGAGTTTGAGTTTCCATCTTTTGAACCTTTTAGGGGCTTAGTTTTTGCCTTGATCAATCAATAAAGTATGACATGTGGTTTCATCCAGAGAAGAAACCTGAGGCTGGCATGAGGGGGACTTGAGGGCAGGAGAACATGCCAGCCAGGAAACCCTAGCTATTTCAGTCCTTGCTAAAGTCTTCCCAGCCCAGGCATCATACATGTGAATGATAAAGCCTTCCAAACAACACTGCCCAACGTATCCAGAGGAGCCCAGTTGACCTTAGAACTAAGCCACTGTTTTCTGAGGATGTTGGTTCTGTCGAAATAAATAAACACAATAGGAAGTATATTACACATAGTATGATGCAAAACTTGACTTGAATGATTTTTCTGTCTTCTAAAGATATGGACCTTGACAGGAAGTACTGCCCTTGGTGCACAGAGACAAGGCAGTGTTTCACAGGATAGCAGTTATAAGATGACCGTGACCTATGGTTGAGGGACAATCAATATAGATTTCCTCAAGAGACTTCTCAGCTCTTAACTTCAATCATAGTCATCATTGTGATAAGATTTGCAACCTTAGAAATTTTTGAAATGTTAGAAATCTCCAGGTCCAGGTTTATAACGCTCAAGATTTTGAGAAGAGACTTCCAAAGAGTTGGGATGCAAAGCAAGATAGTGAATGTACCTTATTTTCTGTCTAAATTAGGGTTTCTATGCTTTGATAAAACACCACAACCAAAAGCAACTTGAGGAGAGCTTACAGCCTTCAGGTCATACTCCACCACTGAGGGAAGTCAGGGAAGGGACTCGAAGCAACCCTGGGGACAGGAACTGAAGCAGAGGTCACAGGGGAAAGCTGATTCTTTGTGGCATGTTATGCTTGTTTTCTATATAACTCAGGACCACCTATTAGGGTGGTACCTCCTGCCCTAGGCTGGACCCACCCACATCATTCATTAATCAAGAAATTACACTACAGATTGCTTATAGGCAATCAGATAGAGGTGTTTTCTCAATTGAGGTTCCCCCTCCCAGACTCTAGCTTGTGTCAAGTAGACAGAAAAACAACCAGGACATTCTCTTACTCTGTTCTCAAGGGTAGGGCTTCCTCCTTCAGAAGTAAGCCATGTGAACTAATATGCTAATCAGTGCAACACATTGCCATGTCACAACACAATTTAATTGATATATGCCTGAGCATGTAATCTATGCTAGACTAATCAAAGTCAGTACTGAGAGGGTCACAAGGAATGATGGATCATATATATATGCTCATTCTTCTTCAGTAGATGGGAATTGAAACGAATGTTGCCCTGAGAGCTGTTGGAGCCATTCTGTGAAGAAGATAAAGAGGATCTGTGGATCCTGGGAACAGGTAGAGTAGTGACATGGCTGAGAGGGAAGAGAAGCAACAAGGATCTTGATGGTTTTGATCCCAGAAGTGAGTTAGCTACTCTTGAAGCTGGATATTCCTTGGATGATTTTGTAATGTTAAGTTTACAAACTCATTTTTATTTGTTCAAGCAACTGGTTGTTTTTGCTTGTTTGTTTGTTTGTTTTAATATGAATACCTTATGCTAGGCTTCTCTTGAACTTTTTATTTGAAATAAGATTCTGATGTTACAGATATGTTTGGGAATAGCTAATATTAGTCCTATTTGTCTAGTACTCCTGGTAACATAGTACATGAAATGGTAGTGATGGTAGTGGTGGTGGTGGTGGTGGTAGTGGTAGTGATGTTTAATAAGTACTTATCAGGATCTCAGAAACTTTCAAAGGCAGGATGCTCTGTATCCAAGCCTGACAAAAGTGTTTAACCTGACAATTTCCCTTCAGGGACCATACAAATCTATTCTACAGGCTTTGAAGATAAAAGATCATTTAATCATCTGTATTATATTGTGGGGTATTCTATTATTATCCCCATTTACAAATTATAGTTGGAGGTTAAAAGAGGATAAATAATATTCTTAAGACCATACAACATGGAACCTTGCTATGCCTTCATCCATCCCCCAAGGCACCTCTGACAAGGTAGAGTACCTTTAAATTAGCTCCTGCATTCTGGGTCCTGTCTTGGAACAGTGCCTCTGTTCTTACAGCCTGCAACCAAGAGGGTCCCTGATCAATGTGAATGGGAGAATTTCTGTCACTAGCGACTTAACATCACCACCAGCTCTTCTTGCAGTCCAAGATATTCAGCTGACTCACGCCTGCTTGAGCCTCACTGAGAATACAGAGATCAAAAGGAGGAACGATTTTTAACTCAAGTCGTCATCCTGATTCCGCTTCCAAAAATTCTGCTGATTATAAATATGGCATCCTGCTTTAATCTTCAAAAGAAAAAAAAAATCAAATTGTGGCTGACTGCAACTTCCTGCTTAACTCAGATAAAAGTAAGATTCAACCTCAGTAAATATAAATTCTTGCCTACCCCTAAGCTGCCCAAATGCCTCTGGAAATATATACAGCATAGACTGGGGGTCCTCTTACTTCTTATTATTCCATCTCCTTGTGAGATCATTATTCGGATGATCTATAAATTGCTGTCACTCTTATGTACAGAGTGTTGCCTTTGACATTCTCAGAGCCTGGTATGGTTTTCCTTCAAAAGCCTTCATTCACTCCGTTCTATGGAGATGCTAGGGTGTAGGACCACAGACCACCATGCTGCTTTTCTAGCTGACAGCAACAACCAAAGGGAGGAAAATCTTAATTTTTTTAAACACTAAGGCCATCATGGAGTTCAGGGCAGTTGAGTGTGCAATGGAGAATCCTCTGGGATGCCTCACAGTTCTGTGCATCGGGAAACAGGGGGCTCAGGCTAGAAGCAGGATGGGTTAAGAAGCTCAGGACCCACCACATAGCAAACTACTTCTTCAAACTAGGCCTCACCTCCAAAAGATTCCGAAGCTGCCCTAAACAGCTAGGCATCATGCATTCAAACTCTTGACCCTCTGCAGAAAAGGTCACATTCAGATCCAATAAACCTCTTCCTTGTCTTCATCATGCTCTAGATTTTTTTTTCCTTTGCTAATTGCACTATATTCTTTCTTTGAGTGAACAATGAAAGCAACAGGAATCTTAAGTCTCTTGCTTACCAAAAAGCCTGTAATTAGGAATTGGCAAAAGTAAATGGGCTTGTTTATCATTTGGGCCAGAACTGGGGTGAGAAAAATGCTTAGCTTCTTGGCCTTCCCTGTGGTAGATGCTATAATTTCTAGAAATGATTAAACAAAAGCCAAGAAATGTTAACTCTTTGTATTTGGCTGTGAGAAAAGTTTCTAGACTGATGAGACATCTTGTTCTGGGGGACCTGTCCTCTGGCATCATAGCCCCAGGCTGTTCTCAACCTCAGCATGACAGTGCCTGGGGAAACTCATCCTTCAAGGTCTATTCTTATAGGGCTGCTATTGCACTGTTACACAAACAGTATGCTGCTTCTCAGCCCATTCTTTGTAGCACTTTCAGTACTGCATGGGTTTCTGCCTCAACTAAGGTATCCTGTAAAAGAATTTCAGAGGTTTTAGGCATCTGAGCATCATTTATTTTAATATCCCCTTAAATACCTTTTGAAAAATCTCTTATGTGTCCAGTCAATTTAGAGTATAGTTAACATGTAATTTAATTATCCACTCAATTTCAAATAAGTACAAAGAAAATTTTAAGCCTCTTGCACAGCTTCATGACAATTCACCTTTAGATGAAACCATTAGGAACTTAGGAACAGGAGGAACATGTCTCTGACGTGGCCAAGGAAAACAGCCCAGGAATTTGGAAATCTCTTGTTTTGCTTTTAAGAAAAACTTTCAAAACATAAACCTATGGTATATGCTAACCAAAACTCCAAAAGCATTTACTCAATGGATTAATGCTTTTGCTTTAATATGCACTAAGAAAAATTGATAACCAGCTCTGTCATTTTTAAGTGATGATTCTTATCTAGCCTGTAGGCTTGATGTTTAGAAAGAAAACATTTCAATATTCTGTCATCTATTAACATGTGTTGCTCAGCCCACACAGTCAAATTCCTGATCCAATGGGCCATCTGCATACTCCCAACACACCCTTTCCTATCTGTCTCTCTTTAAACCTGTAGATACAGCAGTAATATCTCAAAGGGACAGAAAACAGGCTGAGAGTTTGAAGGCCACCCTGCAGGCAATTAGTTGAATTACAATAGGAATAAAGAAATTAGAAAAAAAAAGTCTTAACTGTCTATGTTCTACTAGGGCTTCCTCCTAAGCTTCACATTGGCTCTGCCTGACTCCATGAGATGGGGTCAGCACACTGCAGCTGGAAATCACGGGGTGTATGACTCTAAGAGACTGATAAGGATAACACAGTCAGCACAGCATTATACATTTTTTTCATTCACTGACCATCTATCAACAGTCAGGCACCTTGAAAGCTTATTTTCAGATTTTGTGATACCAATATCAGTTAGGAGTTTGTTAGGAATGACAGCTCTTGGGCCTCAGTTTTCACTGATATTGGTATCTCTAGAAGGAGTGACTATTTTTGAATGCTTTAGCCATTTACACAGTGAATGAAAAGCAGTATCCTTCTCTCCTAAACTCATAGCCTCTTTAGAATACACACCCACCAACAGGCAATAATCCAGCTTGCACCACGTAAAGCGATGAGATCATGGTAAATAGAGGCTCTGTAGCACACGTGGAAGGGCTCTACCTGCAATCCTGGGAATCAGCCTGGCTCGGGGGATGGAGGTGGTGTGTTCAGGATAAGCCAAGAACATTAGATTGCAGAGTCATTCTTGCCCTGTAAGGATATCCCATATCCCTGTAAAGGATGTGGGGAGGGGGAAAGTGAGAGGGTTCCAAGTACAGGAGACATATGCAGAGACGTGGTGATGAAAAGGATTATTCAGGAAACAAGAAGCCATTGATTATGAAAAGTGTGGCAAAAGGGAAGACCAGATCGAAACATATCATAAGTTATTCTTAGGATTTAGCACTTGAAATGTCAACTGTCACCAAGATCTCACACTTTCACTCTCCTCAGCTTCCTATCCTTGCAATCTCTGTCAGCAACACATGGCATGCAGATGAGTTTATTTCTGAGTAAAACAGAGCACATTCTCAAGGGCAAAGAGTAGACAGTGACCAAAAGGACATTATTGACCAATCTTCATTGAAGCAGACTTGACACCATTTCTAAAGTCTTTGAAACATGCAGCTTCTTCTGAGCAGTCAACTTTGTCTTGCCCAGGTAATTGATAAGTCTGGTATGAGTCTTAAAGGAGGGGAAATGGTATATCCTTAGTTTAAAGTCTCCTGCTGTACAATAACCTGTACCATTAGGGCTCCAAGTTTAAATAAGTAAGTATCAGTTAATGTCCTTCCAGGTTATTTAGGATTTCAAGTCTCCACCCATGGACAGAGGTAGGACTCAAGTCCCATCCACTGACTAGTGACTAATGTCCTAACATTTCAGCCTTTAGTTTCATAGGCTACTGATTTTTAGGGAAGAGTCTAGCCAAAATGTTCTCCATCTCTGCCAATTACTCCTCAGTGTTCTTGGGCTGGCATCCTTGGTTCTGCTGGAGCACACCTTGCTCAAATCCTGAGTTTTGTGTGGGGTCTCTGATATTGCAGCATCTCTGCAAACTTCTGCTTTCTCTGCGCCGACAGCATACTTCCTTCTCACCCTTCAGATCATTAACTATCCATCCTCCCAGGTCCTGGTTCTATATCACAGAAGCTGTTACTGGACACTTGCAAAATTTTGTGCTCTCTGCAACAAAACTGCTCAACCGCTTATGAGGTAGCTTCCCAGATCACTTAGATCAGAGCCAGGCATGGTGGCACACAATTAATTCATCCCTCAGAAGCCTACTGTGAGAGGATCAAGAGTTTAAGACCAGACTGAGAATTGTGATACCATTTTATATACCTTAGATGCATGGGACCCTTGTGTAGTATTGTAAGAATATAAACTGACACAAATATTTCTGAAAAAAATGGCCTAACAATTGTTTAAAAGTTAAGTATGCTAACTGCCTTTCATGTCTATAGAGAAAACTAAAGGAAACAGAAACATGTTCACAGAGAAAACTGTACACAAATGCTAATAGATCATTTATTATGATCACGAGGCGAAAGCAAGCCTGTATATCCATCAACTGATTAAAAATAGAATGTTATATATTTCATACAAAAATTTGTTCAAAAAAGGAATTCTATATTATTACATATGAAAATAGGTTAAATTTAAAAATACTCCTAAGTCTAAAAGCCCACCACAAAAGACAAAACGCTATATGGTTTCATTTATGTGCAACATCTACAACAGGCAACTCCAGTGAGACAAAAAGTAAACTAGTGGTTTCCAAGTGTGATGATGGTTAATCTTCATTGTCATCCTGACTAGGTTTAGAACCATTTAGGATACACATCTCTTGGTGTGTCCTTAAGATTGTCTCTGTAGAGGCTCAACTGAGGAGGGAAGACACACTCTGAATCCCATGGGTTGGGTTCCAGGCTGAGTATAAAGGAGAAAAGTGAGCTAAACATCAGAATTCACCTCTCTCTACTTCCTGACTGTGGATGCCATGCGACTAGCTGCCAAGTACTTTGTTACTATCCCAGCTCTGCTATGATGGGTTATATTTCCTAAAACCATAAACCAAAACAAAACTTTCTGTTGCAGAAGTTTACTTCCAGTTGTGTTTTAAATGGTTGTTTTGTACAATGTTGGGGGAAGGGCTTCCTAGGTCTTGGCACTTTGTATAGTCTGCAGGTGTTGGTTTTATGTAAAAGATGCTTGATTCCTCATGATCTGCGCATGCCATCAATAGAACATCTGAAGAGTTCTGTACCAATAAAAACCCCTGAGATGAGATGCTCAGGGTTTCACTGTCCAGAATGGTGCTTGCCACAATAATGGTTTCCTCTGCTGAGGTCTGGCAAGGTTTGCACCTATGAAAATGCCTTGTCTTTCTTTCTGAGTCACACAGTAACTATCTGATACACCTTTCTTCTTTTAAGAAAATTTAAAATTTTTACTGGATATTTGGTCACAACCATGACAAAAAGGGAGAGTAGGAGCTGGGGAATGACTGTCAGTGGGTGTGGTGGTTTATTGAGGGTGATGAATGCTCTGGGATTAGACACTGGGGGTAGCTACACATGCTGTTAATATACTAAACACTATTGAACTATATATTTTAGCACATTTTGTGGTATATGAATTACATCTTAGTATAGACTTTACAAAACTATATGTATTCAATGGTAAATAAATAAAACATGTTTTGATCACTACAGTATATTATGCTAGTAATATTTCCATTGCTATAGCAAAATACCTGAGAAAGTAGATAAAGAAAAGGATTGTCTTGGCTCCTGGCTCTGGAGGTTCCTTCTGGTCCATTATCATTAGGTTGGATTGGAATGGATTGGATTGGACTGGACTGGATTGGCCACACATTATTGTGTGGCTACACAGCAGAAAAGAAGTTGCTTACACCACAAGCCAGCAGACAGTGAGTAGAAGAGAAAGAGAGAGCACAGTCACAGTGACCTAAGGCAGTATCTATCACCAGACTCCGACACTAAAATGTTTCACTACTTCCAGTGGCACCACCTTGGAAAAGAATCCTTAACCACATGGTATTTTGTAGACAATTTCTCAAACCACAACATATATAATATAGATAGATAATAAATAATAATATATTATGTGTCAATTGCACATTATATAATATATAAATGTAAATAATTATATAACACAAAAGTATAAAAGCCATGGATATGATCTAATTGTTAATGAGTCTTATACCACTCTTGGCCCAATTTAGAAGCCAAAGGAATTTGAATTTGTTTGACAGCCACAGGACTTCCTATTTCATAAATATGTTGCCTCAGCTTCTTTCAGGGATCTAAGGTTTAAGACAAAGTTACACAAAACAAAAACATCCATGAATCCTGTGTACTACATGTAAGGCCAATTTGTATCTATTGGATGTTTTTGTTTAACTTGGTTTGGTTTTATTTGGTTAATTCGTCTAAGAATTAATAAACCCTGGTGAGCTTCTAACAATAGCTTTACTCCCAGTAGTTGTAATGCAGGCAAGTTAGTGTCTTCTCTCTTTCCTGATTACCGAACTGTGAAATGGGAGGAATATTTGAGTCCCATCACAAAAGATCATTATGGGGACTAATGGCCTCTTAAAATATCTGGGTTTAGTTATTAAAATAATGGCATTTTTTTTCCTAAACCTATTACCATCATCATCATCACCTGACTTGGATCCAGAACATTTTGAAGCTTAAGTTTTCTAAGATTCATAATTAAGGAGGAGTCACCCTTATCTCTAAATGGAAGAACCAAGGAAACATTAAAGGCAAAGTGTCAATAGAGCCAAGCATAAGACAATCCAGAAACTGGAGCTTGATCATGTGTTTACTGCTCTGTAAACAGTCCATATTTGTTTTTTCCTACCTTGCTGCAAGATTAATTGCTAAATTTGAGAAAAGGATCTTGGAGTTTCTCCATCAGACTTTATGTTTAAAGGGAAGATTTTATTATGGAGGATTCTGGAGTGAGCATGAGTCAGAGAGTGAGTCAGGCAGGTCATCTCACTGGAGGCTGCTGATCATAAATTAGCTTTTGCAGAATATTAATCTCCTCCAGCTCCTTTGGGAAGCTAGCAATGATTAGTAAAAAGTATGAGAGTCTTGAAAAGAAGAATAGTAAGACAATGTCACCTTGAGTTTCTTCTAAACTTGTGGATTTTAAAGGAGGGAAAAGCTGTTCTCTCAAACAAACCTTAGATGGGAGCAGTCCTGGAAGACAAATGCTGAAACATGAACAAGAGCCCAAGAAATTTCTTGGTACCTATTTTCTCATTGGATTGTTTCTATTCACTGCTGGAATGCCTAGGATTCCATGAAAGTAACTTTGTAATCATTTTGAGTTTGAGTATCTGGGAACAACTTAGTATCAATAATATTTAAGTCTTTGAGCTGGGATAAACAGAGTCACAACACTAGAGGGTTTGCAAAATAAATGTTTGTGTGTCATTTACTCAGAGCCCTCACATGAAACCATCACAACATCACAGACAGATTGTTTTTCTCTTTCTTTTCTACATCCAAATCAGTGAGCACTTAGTGTATTTTTCAAAGGCCAACATTACTTGGAAGCTGGTTAAAATGCAAATTGTTGGGTCCTTCTTGAGATTGACTGAACCAGTTCTGGGGCTGAGACTTAAGAGTTGAGTTCTAAGATATGCTTCAAGATGGTGATTCCAATGCTTGCTGACACCTGGGAATTTCTGTAATGGTACCACTTCTAAAATATAAGCATATAGGTTTGGGGTAGAGGGATGGTGCAGATAGCTGAATGTCCAAGCATACTAAATGGGTTGATCTACAAGAAACAGAAACTGAACCACAGCAGTATAAGTAAATAGGAGACTCTTTGGGTTGACAAGAATCCTGGAGATCAACCCTTAGACTGATGTTGCAAAATTTGATGTTATCATCACCAAATATTTCTCCTGCCTTTTCACCATGCCAACATTGGCTGGTGAATCTTCCTCAGTCTAACACTGTAAGGGTCTTGATGTGTGCTTTAACCTCTACCTCTCACCCATGTTCAAGGCAGAAGGTAAAATGATGATTAACGGGTAAATCAATTACGCAAGCTGGTCTCTTCTGAAATGTTTCTAGAAGCTTCAGCTAGTGACTTACTTACATTTCACTGCTGAGGAGAAGCAAGAAAGCTGCATTTTACTGGATGCTATGCTATTTAAAAAAAAAAGAAAAGAAGAAAGAAAAAATGAAAATAATAAAGTAAGAATGAAGAAAGCATGTGGGTAGGTAATTAGCAGAGGTGCAAAATGGGCTTGATAGAGAATATTTTAGGTCAATATTAATATTAATTCATAGTATTTATATAAATTATAGTGGTAAACCATAATGTTTTAAATTAGACACAATAGATAATACTGATATAAAACACAAATGATTTTAAGAGTGCTAACAATTTTCACTATGTGAAGTCCAATCTGGTAAAATTTTTGCAAAATGCTTGGTTCTATTTTAGAAATTCCTCATCTTCAGATCGGAAAGTACATTTGCAATTGTTTTTAAGCCTTCTGTATTATTATTTTACTACTGGATGATTTGGTTGTTTTGCTGCAAGAAGAGGCTGACCAGCTAAAACCATTTGCCTTGGAGGTGGGATTAATACAGCTGAGCAATGTTGTGCTTTGGTCCATTTTCCTCCCTCCTCTGTGCTGGCCTCTCATGAGGTCAGACTTTCCACAAGCTTTCTCAACTTTGCTCTCCCACAAGCCCAAGAAATGCTGCCAATTGATCATGGATGGAAACCTCAAGACCTGTAACACCCAAATAAATCTTCCGTTTTCATACATATCACCTCAGGTGTTAGTTACCTAACTAGAAGCCCAAGCAAGGTGGCTCATGTTGTTATTTGTTTGTTTGTTTGTTTGGTTTTCCAGACTTCATTTACTTCAATTGTGGAATCATTTCCTATCATAATGTTACTTTCAGGTCAGAAGTTCTCAGTGTACAGACAAGCTGTGCATCAATATCTTTTTCATAGCTAAGCACTTCCAAATCCACTTACTGTAAAATACATCATTTTCATCTGCTATGTTTCTCATATTAGCAGCAGAGGTTTCAATTTAATTGAGAAAATACCACATTTATGCTGACAATAGACACAGACACTCTTCTAGATAGCACTTCTAGTCTCAGACAAAGCAACATGAGGCTCTCCATTGTCTAGTAAGCATTCCACTAGATTAGTTTCTCTCCATTACCTCCCAAGGATGAGCTAAATAGCAGAATGATAACATACCAAATCAGCACAGGTTGGATGGGGTAGTGATTGTAGGAACTAAATCTAGATACTTATTTCTGAAACAGTAGTATTCCACCCAGCAGCAGCAGTAGCACCCAGGCACCAAGAGAAATGCAGATTTGCAGATATCATCTGAAACCAAAGGAATCAGGAATTGGTACTTATTATATAATGATCTCCATACTCTGAATAGCAACAGAAAAGCTTTAAGTACCTCTCCAGGCCTGCTATATGAGCATCTCCTGGGAGATAGATAGAAATGCAAAGCTCACAGGCCCATACCTGACCTGTGGAACCTGATATTCTAAGGGTGAGCTCAGAGATCTGTAGCTCAACAAATGTTCTAGGAGCTAGGGTATTCTAAAGTGAGCTAATAATGTCTGTGAACTGCTGCCCTCAGTGAATAATATTCTACCTTAGAATTAAATTACTCAAGATGTTTAAAGATTGGAACTCTCTGCACCTGTCCCTAGAAATTTTAAGATGGGATGTGGAATTTTAAACATGTTCCCAAGTGATTTTATTTAGTAGCCAGAAAAAAGAAGGAAAAATCTGTGTTTCCTGTACTGATTAGACAAACTCTACCAGGAAATTCCTACAACTGATGAGCATTTCCATTAGAGTAGCAGATACAAGATTAATACAGATACAGTAGCCTTCCTATACACTATATACTAATGACAAATGGACAGAGAAAAAAATCAGGGAAACAATACCTTTCACAATACCTTCAAAAAAATCCTGGGTTAATTGTAACCAAGCAAGTGGTAGGCTTGATGATAAAAACTTTAAGACACTGAAGAAAGAAATTGATGAAGATATCAGAAGATGGAAAGATCTCCTATGCTGATGGATTGGTAGGGTTAATATAGCAAAAATGACCATCCTAGCAAGAGAAATCTACAGATTCAATGCAAATCCCATCAAAATTTGAACACAATTCTTCACAGATCTTGACAGGACAATCCTCAGCTTCATATGGAAAAAAAACAAAAACAAAAAAAACCCAACCAACTCAGGATAACTAAAACTAAAAGAATTCCTGATTTCAAGTTGTACTATGTAGCTAAAGTAGTTTAAAAAACAAAAAACAAAAACAAAAAAAACCAGCATGGTATTGGCATAAAAACAGTCACATTGATCAGTGAAATCAAATTAAAGACACAGACATAATTCTATACACTCATGAATACCTGATCTTTTTATAAAGAAACCAGAAATACACACTGGCTAAAAGACAGCAATCTTCAACAAATGGTGCTGGTCAAACTGGATGTCTGCATGTAGAAGAATGCAAATAGATTCATACCTATCACCCTGACTAAAATTCAAGTCCAAGTGGATCAAAGACCTCAACATAAAACCAGATACACTGACTACGATAGAAGAGAAAGTAGAAAATAGCTTTGAACTCACTGGCACAGTAGACGACCTTCTGAACAGAACCATTAATGCAGGCACTAAGATCAACAATTAATAAATGGTACCTCATGAAACTGAATATCTTCTGTAAGGCAGAGGACACCATCATTTGGACAAAGTGGAAGCCTACAGAATAAGAAAAGATTTTTACCAATTCTATATCCAGTAGTGGACTAATATCCAAAATATATAAAGAACTCAAGAAACTAGATATCAAAAATAAAATAATCCAATTAAAAATGGGGTACAGAACTTAACAGGAAATTCTCAATAGAAGAAACTCAAATGGCTGAGAAACACTTAAATGTTCAATATCTTTAGCTACCAGGGAAATGCAAATCAAAACTACCTTGAAATTTTATCTTATACATGTCAGAATGGCTAAGATCAATAATCCAAGTGATAGCTCATGCTGGCAAGGATGTGGAGTAAGGGGAACACTCATCCATTGCTGGTGAAAGTGCAAACTTGTACAGCTACTATGGAAATTAGTATGGCAGTTCCTCAGAAAATTTGGGAGTCATCTACCTCAAGACCCAGCTATGCCACCCTTGGGCATGTACCCAAAGGACACTTCATCCTACCACAAGGACACTTGCTCAATCATGTTTATTGCTGGTCTATTCACAAAAGCAAGCAAGCAGAAACAATCTAGATCCCCTTAACAGAATAATGGATACAGAAAATGTTGTACATTTACACAGTGGAGTATAACTACTGTTAAAAAAAAAAAGACATCATAAAATTTGCAAGCAATGGATGAAACTAATTTAAAAAAAAGACACCCTGAGTTCTCCCAGACCAAGAAATTTAAATATGGTATATATTCACTTATATGTGGATGGTAGATGTTAAATAAATGATAACCAAGCTACAATCCATAGACCCAGAGAGGCTAGGTATAGAGGAAGGGACTTGGATAGGGCACATAGATCTCCCTGAGAGAGGGAAATAGAATAAATTTTATGAGTAGACTAGGGGCTGGGAGGATGGGAACAGGAGGATCATGATAGGGAGAAGGGGGGAGGATGGAGTTGAGGGAAAAATATCTGGGAGAAACAGCTAGAATTGAGGGGCACTTGAGGGGTGATATAGAAACCTAGTGCAGTGGAAACTTCCTAAAATATATAAAGATGATCCTAATGACATCTCCAGATAATGATGGTGATAGAGTCACAACTGAGCATCTATTGTCACTAAACAAAGCTTTCAGTACTGGGACCTGGTTACATCCAATTGAGTTGCTGGCCAAAAAGATCCCATGAAAATCTTCAGCCTGGGCTGTTGCCAAGACAATAAATTTCTTTCCACAAACTGACAGCATGGCCCCATTGCTGAAGACAACAATCACACAACTCATTGAATGGAGATGTCAAGCTGGTGCCTGTTTAGAATCTTCACCCCTACATTCTAGTGTCTTTGGTATAGGAAGATACTCTGCAGGCTTCCAAAGGAGACATGTAAACACCAATCAATCCACTAAACCTTTGTTCTACGATCTATCATGCCTGCAAAATATGCTAAACTTGTGGAGTTAACCAATCAATGTCTGATTCAAATTAAGGTCTACTCCACAAGAAAGAAACCAAATACTACCTGTCTTTAAAAAAAAAGTAACGCTATGATGACTCCTAATGATATTCTGCCATACTCATAGATCAGTGCCTTATTCAGCTATCAGCAGAGAAGCTTCCTCCTGCAGCAAATGGGAACAAAGGCAAAAAAAAACCATAGCCTGACATTACACACACAGAGAGGCCTTGGAGCACACAGATCTAAATGTGATCTCTCCTTCAAATCCTTCCCCTCTGAGCTCAGGGAACCCCATGGAAGAGGAGAAGGAAGAAGTGTATGCCGGGAGCAGTGCAGGGGCACAGCAGCCAGCATTGGAACTTCAGGAGTCAGCCTATTATTGTTTAGCAAGGTCTTGGTCTCCTATTGTATTGTCTCCTGAATGCCCTTTGCTACTGCTGGGCCTAATCATGCTTGTTGATACCATGGTCTCCTTGTCTCTCTTGTGGTATGAAAGTTCTATGGGAGTCTCTAACTCCTAACTGGGCAGGGCTGTTGGCACTCGTAACAATGGTGATGATTTTACCTCCAACAACACCACTTTGGCAAAGCAATGCCACTAAGTTTAATTGGTGACTCTATTGAAACTACAGAAAGAATAAATTTTAAAAATGTATAGCTAAAAACAGTAGGTGTTTTCACATATATTTACAGGGTTAAATTAGGATGTTTTGCCAGCTGCTTTAGAATCAGAAACTTAAGAAGAAAACACATTTTTGCTAGGGACTTGTTTGGTCAGGGTTAGGAATGCTAGAACAAAGAAAGTTTAATTACTAGAGCCCACAAGTTTCTCCTATGAAAAACAAAGCTATGATCAAGTATTAATAAATGAGTTTCAGTTCCCATTGTTAGGCTTGAATTTCCTTGACCACAAATAAAATTGACTTTTTCCTGGTCTCTATAATAAAAAATTTACTGATGAGTTTGGGATATGCCTTGGGGATATAGAGCTGTGCAGTAGACTTTCCTTTTACCTAAGAAAGCAAAAAGACCCCTGACCTAAAGTTATAATAAACTTGTTTCACTGTGTTAACTAAATAAGAATTGTGTATGTTAGGATACTATGACATTTACGTGTACCCTAGAAACCCTCCAACTACAATAGAAGCTGGCTGTGAAATTAGTTGGCTTGCTAAAACTCTGTTAATTTATAATGGAAATACCATTGCTTCTAGGATATAGCTGTACTTTGGGAAATATATATATATATATACACATATATATATATATATATATATGTATATATATATATATATATATATATATATATATGGAAAACTAGGTATTCAGGAGTCAATTTTGCGATAACTTGTTTTTAAAAATATGGAAATTGTAGTCACTGAAATAAACTTGTAACCATTACAAGTGATTTTATTCTTATTATTTAACCTACTCTTCCTCTCCCTCATGAGTTGCTGAACCCTTGCTGGAGCTGGTCTCCAGTAAGTCCAAGAGACAAAGAGGATGCAGGGCACCAGGAGAACAAGGCCCTCTCTAATAAACTGAGCAAAACTCATAGGAACTCATAGAAACTATAGCATCAAGCCCAGGGCTCACACAGATCTGCACTAGGTCCTCTGAAACATATTATAGGTTTCAGTTTAGTATTTTTACGGGACTCCTGAGTATGTGGACAAGTAGTTCTCTGGTTCTGTTGGTTTGCCTTGTCCAACTTCAAGGTGATGGTTTCTGTTTTATCTTATTATATTTTTATTATGCTTTGTTATCATCTCTTAGAAGTCTGTTCCTTTCTAATGTAAGACAGAAGAGAAGTGGATGGGAAATAGCTGGGAAGGAACTGGGAGGAGTAGAAGGAGGATATATTGTATCAGGATATATTGTATTAGAAAAGAATCTACTTTTAATAAAAGGGGAAAATCCATGTATTTGATGGTGCATATTTCTAATAGATTTCAAAGACAGTAATGAATAATGGAATTTGGGACATTGAGAAGAGGTATACATAGTGACTCATCTTTTTTTTTTTTTTATCTTTTTTGACATTTCCTCAGTGCCCAGCCAACCAGAGCAGGTTACAAGGCTAAAATCAATGGTGAGAGGAGCAAGCGTGTTTTCCCTGACTATCTCCTTTGCATGCCTTTTTTTCTGATGTCTAGTCAGAATATGGGGTACTCAAGGATGTGGGATCTCCATCACTGTCTCTTCTGTTAGAAACCTAAGGACTCTTTTATATTATCTGCCGAGAAAATGTTCAGTCTCCTTTTCCTTGTGTATTAAGGAATTAATACCCCAAGAGAAATATTTTCATATAGTCCTAACTGTCCAAAATTCTCTCCTCCTAAAAGTCTAAATATGCTTCTATTGAGAGTCCAATTATAGACCTCAGGTCTATCCACAGAAGAGTTCTTTACCTGACACCAGAACTCATCAAACATTTAGAGACAGTTATCAGGCCTCTTCTACACTTTCTGTAATTCTTTGGAGCTCAGAAATTAGCTTCTATGTGTTGCCTCCTTCTGATAACTACAATTGGGTTCAAGACCAGGTCCCTACACTGGACCATATTCTCATTCTCCAGCTGCTCTCTTTACTGGTTGGTAAAAATTCAACCTATATCCTGCCCTCAGACATCGCCCCATATTGATGAGAGTCACAGCCACGGAGATACTATTCTAGGTCCCCACAGCCACATCCAAACACAGTCTGTCACATGAGTACAATAGTCTCCTAGTCTCAAGGTAAGACCATTACAACTGTATCCAGCCTCTCTACTGCTTCTGAGAAGTATCTCTCCACCAATTACTTGACATGAACCCATGCTTAAGGCTCTTCTAGGAAATTTGACCTAAAACACTTGTCTTTTGAGCAAGAACATATGACCAGCTCCTATCATTCATTCACTCACATTAACACACATTTGTTTGATCAGTGTGGATTAACATCGCCCACCAAACTCCAGAGGAGCAATGCACAAAACCTGAAAGAACAGGTGTGACTAGTTTTGTAGGGTCTTTGTCATACCTACAGTCCAGGATGACTGAAGAGAGCCACAACTTCACAGAGATATGCGGTGGAAGAGAGGATACCCTGAGTTCTAGTCTTTGTAATTACACCAAGACATATATGTACAAATGGTATGAAAATCTAAGTTAAAGTATCTAGGGGAAAAAAGAGACTAACTAAAGAGAAATGAGGAGAGAAGGGAAGGGAGGATAGTGAGCTGTGGAGGCTTTTATTCAAATGGCATTGTGTGCTTATATGAAAATAGCTTTATGTAACAATACATATTTTTTTTTAAAGAGCCACGTTACTTATTGTCAAAAGGGCCTTGGTTTATTTAATTCACTGTATGCACATTCTTTACTATACGATTTTGCACTGTTCCTAGTCCTGATGTAGACTATTTTCCTGCCCTTTGAATCTGATCTATGATTTGTTATCACCAATAGCATGTGCTACCAAGGAAAATTTGCCAATTTCAAGCCTGGCCTCTATTGGCCTTGAACATCTTTCCTTTTTCTCCTGAACCCTTAGGAAGAACCATGTGACAATGCCCAGACAAGTTTGCTAGAGAATAACAGACACATGGTCTAGTAACACTAGACTAAAAATAGGGAGCCTCTTGGGAATGAGAGAAGATAAATTCTCACAGATGTGGTACAGAGAAGGAAGAGCCATCGATATGAGTGAGGGAAGGTATAAAAGTATTTAGAAGCAGAGTGAAAAGGCCCTAAGGAAGGTAAGAAGAGACTTCTCTGTATGGTCCACTGAAATGTCATGCCAGGAGCTGTGAGCCAAAGAGAAAAGGGGTAAATGTTTTCACCAAATGAGAATTTATATAAAAATATTAGTTAAGTATATATACAGTAGTAGAAAAACAAACAGAATCAGCTAATTCTCAGAATCACCCTCACAAGAAGGGGTTGGGTTCTTTTATAACAGTTAATGGAGGTCACCATCTCCTACCTCAGTGCCTCTGTGGTGGTTCTCTGTCTAGATAGGTCCACATCTGTATCTTGTTATGTGGTAAACTTGACAGCATCAGTTCTTCTTCTTGGTATTGGCCATTTGGGTCAAGGTGCCATGGGTCACAAGAAGTTTGGCTTCAAATGTTTGTATAAAACATCACATGTCATTGGGTCAGGCTCAAAGTAGTCAAGATATGAGTTTTAAAGTGTGGGGACTTTTGCTTTTATTTTTGGTGTTTTGTCTCTATAATGCCCTCAGTCCATAAAAACTGTTAGCCACTAAGTTTCCCTCCTCCTTGACAACAATCAGTGAAATATCAATATCCTTTACCCCTTCTTATCATAAGAAAAACAAACAACCAAACAAAAAACATCAGGTAGTTATAAAGCTGGGTTCTCCAAAGGCAACCTGGCCACCCACCAATCTACATCTACCACAGGAAAATTCCTTAAGGAATGAGGAAGAGCCCTTAAAAAGAAAAAGGGCCCCATCCTCATTAATAGCTCCACAAGAATAGTCCCACACCACTCCAATGACCTGATAAAAACACCTGCCCCCTCCCCTATCCCCAGGCTGGCAGCTTGAGTCCCCTGCTGTCCCCTATTCCTTGACATCCTTTTTCCTTCCAGCTGAAATTTTTATCTGAGAGTCTGTTCTCTAGCGTCAGTGCTGTAATTGTTGGTATGAAATTCCCTCTTGTCACTATCAGCACCACCAACCCATCTTGCTCCCAGACAGCAGCCAGTTGACTTCCAAACAAGGATGGATAAGACAGGTTGGAGTAGTCATTCTTCAGGCTACTAGAAATTAACAATCAAGCCCAGCTGAGATCTGCAAAATTGGGTCCAGGGCTAAAAGAACACCCACTGAAAAGTAATGAGAAATAATAATGGGTTGTTTTAAAGACAGGAATTTGGGGGGTTGTTGAGCAGCATTTCTGTGATGGCCGTTAGCTGAGGCCTCGCACGACTTTGTTCTTGGAGAAGCTCAAATATAAGACAGAAGCATTCAACTAACCCACAGGCAGCACTGTGCACTTGTGCTGTACAATACTGTCCTTGTGAGCTTAGCTAGCACACGTCATCAGTTCTGGGCTTATTGAATCATAGAAGGAAGGTACAGGCAGCATCATGAGTCCATCACCTGAGCAGCCATCACTCTTTCCAGTCCAATTATGACCCAACTGAATGTGACTTTGGGTCTCAGCAAGGGACTAGGAAAAACAAGAGGTTAGGGTTTCATCTATGTGGCCACAGAGAAATCATCATCCATGTAGGTGAGGACTTCCTAAAGAGGCTAATTTGGGGTTACTCATGTTCCTTTCAGTAACCCCTCACCTGTGCTCCAAAATAAAATCCAATAAACTTATTGGTTTATCAGGGTGAGCTTAGGTATAATTGAACCTTGGTTTGTGATCAGGACCTAGAAGGGGGATGTAAACATTGCCTAATCTCCCCCCTCCCTCAGTAGATAATTCTCCCAGCAATTCAATTGTGGATTTGAGAGAGAGGTTTCCAATTTCCAGGACCATGGAAACTAAACAGGCATTTGGTGGCAGCAGGACAGAGCCCTTTGCAGGAAAGGCTTAGAGCCCAGGGGGCAGCCTGGCAGCTGCAAAGGACACAGCCTGAGCCTTCTGTGAAGTCACAGGGGGAGGAAGTGATGAGAAGGCAGCTTCTATTTTTTGATGCATGGTCTAGAAAAAGTACCTGAGAAGCTAGCAAGAAACAAATTGGGGAAGATGACTGATAGAGCCAACGCAGATTTTTGTTTTCTGAGCAATGTGGGAGAGGAGAGAAGGGTCCCAAAATGCGGAGGGGAGAGAGGGGGAGGAGATAAAATTAGAGCTAAGCCATCCCTGTCCTTGATTTTTAGCTGCAAGTATTTTCCGTTATTCAGATCTAACAAATACATAGCAAATTATGCAAATCTTAAATATCTAGCTTAGTAGAGTAAGCCTCTAACCAACATGAAGGAGTTCCCAGGAACCCACAGGTTCCCTCAAGCTCAGTCCTCTTCAACAAAGGTTAATTTCTCAAGCCACCAGTTTTCTGACTTCTGGTTAGTTTTATTGGGCTTTAAACACCATGAACAAGGACTCATACAGGATGTACTCCCATATTTAGCTTTTGTTGTTTGTCATTTTGTCCATAAGACTCATACAAAGGGACCGCATGGTACAGTGATTTGTTTCACGGTATTTATCAAACAATTTATTCTGTTCTGATGCTGCTAGTAGGCATATGAGCTGTTTCCAGATTTGACTTTAGGGACAACACTGCTATGAACATTCTCTTCCTTGTATTTTGTCACATGTTATCTTTCTCAGTGGCTTTTAACCAACCTCTCTTTTGTACATTGTCTGGTCTAAGAAGTAACCAAACACAGTTTGGGGTCAGAACTAACCTCTGAATCCAGGGCCCACTCCAACAAGAGGAGAAAGAAGGATAAGGAAGGAAGGAATTG
Source organism: Cricetomys ansorgei (assembly GCA_026225945.1). Lineage (NCBI taxonomy): Eukaryota > Metazoa > Chordata > Mammalia > Rodentia > Nesomyidae > Cricetomys > Cricetomys ansorgei. The sequence goes on from JAMJFZ010003875.1 coordinate 35,808,090, forward strand.
GCAGCTCCATGAGTTCTTCCTAATCTAACCTCTTCCCCAGAGGTGCTGTAAACAACCTGCTTTTGAATTAAGGATGTGGACAGCTCCTCTTAAGATGCAAATAAGCTTTACTTTCAAGGACAAGTCCATAAAAGAACTGAAATGATACACTTGCCTGGTATTCTATACAGTCCAGTTGTTGTCTTCAGTTTTAGCCTTCTCTCTACCCAGTTATCCTGGGTGTTTGTTAGATGCAGAATCCTAGGCCTCAACCCAGCACTTGCGTTTTAACAAGATTTCCCCAGGTAATTCCTAGGTACATTAGAGTTGAAGCAACATATTCTCCTGCTTGCAATTTTATACAAAACTCTCCAGAACAGAAAAAGGAAGAAGAATCATCATCTTACAGAAGGGTTTTTCAAGATGCCCAAAGATGAACTTGACATGCCAAGGGCATCTTGCTGATTCTGTCCCAAGGGGAGACTTCTGAAGAAGGAAGTTAGCTGTTTTAAAGGACAAATGGTTCCTTGGTATCTGACTGATAACTACTAAAATGCTTATACTTCATCAGGCCCTCCATCCCGATCTCCCTCTAGTACAGCGTCCTAAGAAATGCACTGATGGCATGAGGAGCTGCCAAGGAGAACATAAGTGCCTCAGAGGGGTAAATACAGTAAGGGGGTTGGGGAGCAACACAGAATCAGGAGCCCTACATCACACAGAGCAGGTTTGGAAAGAGGGGGAAGTAAGAGCAAAGAGACATTGCACATCCCAGCTTTGCTATCTCTTCCTTCCTTGCCTGCAGTAGAGAGGTCTGTGCTGTGACGCAGTCTGCAAGCAGCTGTTGGCACTCAGCCCAGAGCTGGCCCAGGTCCACTCTGCAGAGAGAAGGAGGCTGCCTGGTACACCTCTGCTGGGGCCTGTGGAGCATCAATGGCCACCTGACCCTGCAGGCCACAAGGCTCTGCAGTAAAGGCAGTCAGACTGCAGAGCAGACTGGAAAGCCAGTGTAGTAACCCGAGACAAATGCAGCTCAGGGTTTCGTCTCTACAGGGTAGGTCTGAGGACACCATGGCTTCATTGTTGCTCTCTGCTCCTTCCAGAAGTAACTCCACATTTCTGACTTTGTTTTCCTTCTCCAGGAGATTCAAATGCTTCTCCTTGACCCCGAGCTAAGTAACAGTTTCACAGAGAGGATAATGATGAATCAGCAGGACTCAGGTCTCAAGTCAGTAAACCCTACGCTGACTCTAAAGCTTCCCTTCAAAAGCCAGCTGAAGAGGGTTAGAAATAACACCTAGAGCTGGGTCTGTCTGCTCATACAGATTCATAGGAAAGTTCTAAGAAAACATTCAGCTATCTACTCCACCCCAGGATCAGACATCAAAGGGACAGCTAGCTGTGGCCTTCCAAAACCAGTTTCTGGTTGTTTTCTAATCCAGAAGGATGGTTCTGATTGTACAAAGGGAGGAATATCAAGACTAGTCAGAGAGCCTATGAAGGGTTCATGAAGAAAAGTCATGGAGCTGTAAAACCTCCATGTGCTGTGAGTTGCCCCAATGGAGTATAAGCCATCAGCTCTCTAAATCAAGAGTAGACTAATGTTGCTACCCAGCCCTGAGCCTCCCTACTCCTCCCAGCAGCTAAGTCTGCTTCCACATACTTAACCCTTCCACCACCAATATCTGTACTTTGTCAGTGTTGGGAAACGGTCCCTGCCTATGATCATCTGTGTCCTATGTATTCAGTTGGGACCAAGTTGTGTGGTAAGAACACTAAAGTCCAGCTTCCAAGGAGAAGAAGCTATACAGAAGGGAAAGTCATATTTCTAAACCACTGTTAGAAAGTTGCTATGTGTGTGCATGTGCATGTGTGGGTGGTCAAGCATGGGGATAGAAAGTGGAGGCCACTGGAAAGCATGTCAAAATCACTGTCTGAGTGTGACTCTTTTCTCAAGCAGCCCAGAACTTCCTTCCCACTGAGCTTTTCAGGAGGAACCACTGACTTTTCCTACCCCCTTTAAACAAGACCTCAAGCGGAGCTCATAAAAAGATTCACCTGAAAGTCTATTATGCCCGTGGAAATTTAAAAAAAAAAAAAAAAAAAAAGCAGCATGTTGGATGCCACATGATATGAGAGTATCAATAAAAGTATTGATTCTACTTAGCCATTTTTCTCTGGATTTGCATTTGTATGTTTCCTTGTTTCATTGAATCAAACAGAGCCTAGATTTAAGTTATTTTTAGTCTTCTCTCACTAGCCACCTATACCCTGGCAGGTCTTTCCTCCATTTAGATGAATAACAATTACTGAGTACATAAATTGTGCTGGAGAGAAATCAGCACTCTTTCTACCATATAGGACTTGACTTCTCCTAAAAATTTTTTTATCTCTTTGTGTAGCACTATTGGGGATGCTAGAGAGTATGTAAATGAAGACAGACATTCAGAGAAATGTAAGGGTCACAATACAGTCCTTTTCTACTATGAAGCAGTACACACACACACACACACACACACACACACACACACACACACACACACCCCAGCCAGTCTGTTAGAGGCCCAGACATGCTGCCTATTAAGGAGATTCCACACTTATTTAAGTTTGAGATTCACTGATCCAGACAAGAGAAATTCCATGAATTCGGGAGGGAGGAGTGAGATTATCATGCACTTTGATTATCATCAAAACATTGCACAAGAGTCTGCCTTTGAAGAATATCTGGGCTTTAGCTGGGCATAGAATGCTCAAGGAATGGTAATCTCCCACCTCCATTGAGTTTAAAAAAAAAATTATCTCTGCAAACTGAAGAAGGCAATACAATTTTGCAAACATATTTTCCACAATAGCAAAAGCTTTGAGTCATGCAGAATGAGTCTGCAAGTTCTTGCTCAGAGTGTCAGGATCCCCAGATGGCAACCTGCCTAGTTTGGACAGCTTCAAGGTCAGATGCCTAGGTATCCTGGATTGGACCAGCCCACACAAGACTCCTGGATTTGTTCAGCTTATCTGTCAGTCTAGTAGATCAACCAATGAGAAACTAGCTCAGTTCTTTGCTGCAATTATACAGCCAGTTGGCAGTTCCTAGGAAAATGAGTCTTGGAGTATCAGAGTGTCATCATGGGAAAGATAATGAGGTAACTGTTTCTTCACAGGACAGACTAGCAGATTAATCACTGTGAACTGCCATTAGAAGCTATTGTTTCATGCCGAATCACTCTGGCTGGGTATCATGACTATTCTTTTACCAACCCATATTACATCCAGTCTAATTATTAAGATTTTGTTTTAAATCTGAAACACTGAAGCAAATGACTAAACAACTCAAAGCACAGACTCTCTTTACTTTTATCTTCTGTATCTACCTATGGTCTACAATATCTTTGCTTCTACAATAAATGAATCAGAGGAAATGATTCTATATGAGCAAGTGGTCCACAATGAGGAATCTGACCATTGCTTCAGAAGTCTAACCAAAGGGGAGCAAACATCTTGGTCCAAACTATCTATTATCACTAAGATTTTTTTTCCCTTGGCATCATTTTGTAGCAGCAGCAAAGGGTTTGTGCTTCCCCGTATGTATTCTGTAAGCTTTGTGGCCATGTGTAGCAGTACACCTACTGTGTGGCAGCTCACAAGTAGGACCTGGAGGAATTTTCATAAGTGCAAAACCTGCCAGACCTCAGCAGAGGGAACCACTGTCACAGCAAGTGCCATATTGGACAGTAGAACCATGAACGTCTCATCTCTGGGGGTTTTATAGATGCCTAAGCTCTCAAATGTTCTATTGATGGCACTGCAGATCATGAGCAATCAAACACTACAAAATTTTTTGGAGACACTACAAAATGCCATGGCCTAGGCATCCCTTCACTTAACAATGCACAAAACAAGCATTTTAAACATACCTAAAACTAAACTTCTACAACAGCTATGGCTTGTGTATATAAGGTGGCTGGTAGCAGTATGAGCAATATGGAGGTGGGATGCAGCTGAGTAGCAACATCTATCTGGCTGCCTCATATAAACTGGAATGTAGGACTTTCAATCATCAGCTAATTTTATCGATCTGACAGTCCCTTAGCATCCAGGTAAAAACATACATCATGGACCTATCAACACTCTCCACCACTGTAACACCTCAGTTCTTTTCTCCATCCCAGTCTCAAGAAGTATTTCCATGACCATTACTATAGATGCATTTTTAAACTGGTGCAAGCTGTGCTTGTGTTCAACAGGCAGGCATGATGAGTACCCACCAAGAAGAGTAGACATCCTTCCCTTTACATAAGGACTCTGCAATTTACCAAAAAACTTTTGAGTGGAAAAGCTCAAGCTTCAAAGGCCCAGCTGAGCATTTTTGCTGGGTCTTTCAAAGGATGAGCATATTTGCTGCCTTTTAAATGCTCAAATGAGAGTGAGAAATCTGGAAGCTACACAGATAAGGATGGGGTAGAGGAATTAACAGAGCAGAGATGAAATAGCATTTCAAGTGTTAGAGATGTGGTTATGGAACAGGTAGCAGGTATGTTCCCTACAGTCTCCACATGTGGGATCTAAGGTCGGTGAATGAGGCAACCCTCACTAAGAAAACTCACCCAGCAAAAGCAGCAGGCCATGCTCCAAGTCATTACAGGTTCCTAAGTTCAGACTCCATGACTATTTTAGGAGATACCTACATTATATGGGAAAGGGTAGAACATAATTTGGTCATTCAGTTCTGAAAGCTAATGTTCGTCATTGGCCTCATTCCATGTATATTATTCTACTCATTTCAGTAAGGTAGGCATAGTTGTTACATTTCATTTGGCTTTAACTTTCCCCTTGATTGACAAGCTTTTGCCCCATGTATATGGAATATCTGTCTCCCTTCATACTACTCTGATATTCTCAGTATGAACTCATCAAAAGATCTCTGTTTGCATCTTGAAACTCAGTTATCCCTTACCCCAGCTTTCCATCCCGTACTCAGCTTTATTGTCTGTATACATAGGGCTACCTAAAACTGTGTTACAATACTATCTGTCAATAATATGTTTCTATTATACTCTGGAGCTTAAATGTTCTCCAAAGACACTGTGTTGAAGGCTTAGTCATTGGGCTGTGGTGATATTGAGGCATGGTGGAATCTTAGGGAGGTGGGGCCTAGTGGAAGGGTCCCAGTTGCGTGCATTTGAAGAGGAGGGAAGCTCATTACATCTTTATCTCCTAGCTGATGTGAGATGTACACTCCCTCTCAGCAAGTTTTGCCTCACAACAGATCCCCAACAGTAGGTCTGACTACTACGGACTGAAACCTCATAAAACTGTGAACTAAAACAAATCTTTCCCCCTTTTGACTTGATTTTGATTTCAGAGTTACAGAAAACTAGCACATTCTTATGAATGTGTACAGAAAGACTTGCCTGGTTTTATTTGTTCCTCTAGTCCTCATTTATAGAATTGGGAACTGGCCTATGGGTAGTTGCTCAGAGCACAAACAGTTGAATGATACAGTGAGTCCATTGTAGAGATGAAGAAACTGAGGCCTTGAAGAAGAGAAGTGACATCTGAGGATTGTGAAATGAGTGGGTCGAAGACAGACCTGGGAACCTTGGCTCCAGAGTCCATGGATGTTATTACAGTACCCATTTGACCCTTTTAAGAAGCTCTGTTTTCTCAAAGAAAAACTGAGCGGCTCTTAGAAACTCAATAGCAGGTTACTAACTGGCCTTCATTTTGTTACCTCAAGTGACATGTGCCTATTAGCTGGTGGCCCCTGACTGCCATCAATATTTTTGAAAAGGTCAGAGAGAGGTAGAAGGCAGAAAGCAGAGGACATGGAGTCACCTTTTTCTTTGCTGGTATTTTATTTATGCAATGATTTGGTTAAGTGGAGCAGGTGGGTCAGAGAGGGACAGAAAACAGCTTAACAGTCACCTGGTCCTAATTTGTCCCTTGGCAGACAGACTGACTGACATAACTCCTGTGCCCAAAATTAAATTTGCAAACTCAGAGCAGGTTTCTTGCTCCTACAGGTGATGAAGCCACATGCAATGCCCTGTCATCAAAGGGGTTGAATCCATGTGCCTGCATCCTCTCTCTGAGTGGAACTGGGGTTTTTCATGGCAAAAACTCATATTAGTTTGAATATTCATGGATCATTAGAGGCAGTCCACATAGACTTTTGCAGGTAATGAGAAAATGATGGGCTTGAAAATCAGACTAGTCTCAGTTAGAATTCAGGTCTAGTCTCTAAACTTCAGTTTTCTTATATGAAAAATAGGAACCAAGCCTTCTCATAGTATTTTTGCAATGGTTAGATAAAAGCATATTAAAGGAGCATCCGTTGCTGATTTTTCTCCTTCACTCTCAAACTGCTGATTATCCACTAACCATCTTTTAATCTCTCCACAGCTGACTGAGTACAGGGAAAACAAACTACATTATATGAAAGAGACATTAGACTGGAATCCAAAGTAGCCAAATGGAATTAGTAAAAAGACAAAGACATTCCAGTTTTTTTATGGACACAGAATCATCTGCACTCCTCAGATATTCAGGGCAGGTCAAATCACCATCCTGCCTCCCATTCCCTGACCCAGTGGGCTGTGCTTATCTGGCTGCAGGGGGAAAATGCCCAGAGAGTAACAGGACAGATGATATAGAGCCTTCTCTGTGAGTTTTCCTTTCCTGGAGCCCACTATGGAAGGTGGGGGTGATTTCGGTAGGTTTGACATCTTTGAGTACCTTTGTAGATCTGCAGAAAATCCCCTGGTCTCCAAAGAACAAAAATCTGTTGCCGAGCAGTTTCCAGTTCAGCCCCATGAGTTCCGTCTTGGAATGGCTGTGGTTCTAAGCTTAGTATTATCACCATAAACTTAGTGGTATCAAATGCTGTTGGCATACCTCTTTCTCTTTCCACAAAATGTGGTGCATGGGCTAGAAATGTCACCCATGGATAGAGTGCCTGCCTATCATGCAAGGCCTTGCTTTCGATCCTGACTACTACTAAAACAAAAAAAGGCACAAATGATGCTAGACTTATGAAATGCATTAATATTTCAGGAAAGGACATCAGAGTGCCCCCATTTGCAGCTGCCTATGGTCATTGCCATAAAGGACCCCACTGATTCAAAGTCATACATAGTTATATATGGCTGTCCCTGAAGAGGGTGGGAAGAGACATCTCGATGTCTCCAGTGTGGACAGGCTATTCCCTTTGAAGACTCATAATACAGGGAGGAGTATTCAAAGGTGCAAGGTTCATGGTGAACAGACTGTGTAAACTGTCTGGCACTTCAAATCAATACGAAATTTCTTGCACTCTTATCAGCTTGCTTTGAAACAAGACACAATATTAAACCTGATATCTTGGGAATGAGAAATCCTAATGGTGCCAGGCCTACGACCAGCGCTCCATAAATAATCTAAGTGGATGAAGAAGCATAATAATTTAAAAGAATGTCTAAATCATGTAATCTTTCTTAGTTGAGTGACCCAGAATTTTCCTAAAGTGCTGCTGAAAAAGGAAATGTCTCAAGGAACTGTCTTCTTGAGGAGTGTGAGTCCTATGGAAGATTTTAAATCTCAGAAAGGGAGGAGGTAATCGCTTTCACTTTCTGTTTTTCGATGGATTTATTCATAATGAAGGGATTTTGGTCTCTTGTCTGAAGGCCACATTTACATAGCCAGGTCCTTACATTTGTTCCTAAAGAGTGATTTCAGTTTTAGTGCTGTGCTTTTCGAAGATAGCCCTCTGAGTCAATCTCTCTCTCTCTCTCTCTCCCTCTCTCTCTCTCTCTCTCTCTCCCTCTCTCTCCCTCTCTCTCCCTCCCTCTCTCCCTCTCCCTCCCTCTCTCCCTCTCCCTCTCCCTCTCTCTCTCTATCTCTCTCTCTCTCACACACACACACACACACACACACACACAGGGGTGAGGGAGAGGAAGAGGGAGGGGCAGTTTTCTCAACTTTGACACATTTGGTAATATGTAATTCCTGGCTATGAGGAAGTGTGCATGGCTGTCAGAGGCTGGCCAGCATCCCTGACCTCTGCCCACTGCTATCCTCAAGAAGTACTCCCCTGGATGTCCTTACCCCTCCTCACTTTTTATCTCTTCCTCTATATGCCTCTTTATCTCCAGCCTAACTACCATTCACATGTTACATGCTGGGTAAGAATAGCACCCCTTCCCTGGACCACAATAATCCAACGTGTATCCAGACCTTGCCAAACAGCCCCAGGTTGCAAAACTATCCCTGGTTGAGTATCAGTGAGGTAGGCTGAGAAAACCTTTCCTGACTAGGTAAATTTGATTTGTAGGCCTTTAAAAATTGTAAGTTAATTTTGCTCTAAGCTGTACTCTGCTGTGACATCTGCCTTGTAGTGGGTAAGGCCCAGAGCAAAACAGTTGCAGAAAACAGAAACCCCAAAAGGCACCAAGTGCATGGGGAAGGTTATTATGTCAAATGAGATCGTCTCAGTTAACTATTGACATGGTCGTGGTGCTAAACAAACCAATATGGAATTCAGGAACTTAGTCCAATTTCTGTTTCCACAGGTTAGCTGGGGTTATACAGGGCCTGAAGATAGACTGGGATAGCAAATTTTCACGAATATCTTGAGTCCCAGGCTAAAGAGGCAGTGCTGCTACCTACGAGATGATGTTTCGATGAAGGGCAAAGTTTTAAGATGTCTTCCCGAAGCAGGCACTGCCTTCTCGGGTCTGAACAGGCACCCGGCACTCCATCATTTCCAACCCTATGCCACTAACGAAGACCCATAATCAAAGCGGCTCACCACTGACTAGGTAGAAACGACCACACCTCCCTTGCATATGTATTTCAAAGACCACATTCCAGAACTGTTTAGGAACTGTAAGTCTTCAGCGCTTGCCTTTTCTGTTTAGTTATCTGGTTAGTTGGTTTGTCGTGCTGGGGATTGAACCAGGGCCTCACCCACCTGGATACTCCACCACTGGGTGTGTTCCTGGCTGTCTGCTCATTAAAAGACGAAGACATGGAGTTGGTGCTAGCATTTGTGCCATGTTTGCAAAACTAATAAAGTCTTAGTAGGAAAATACACAACATAAATTCTTTTTAAAAATTAACTATATTCAATAAATCATGTGGAAACAGTTATCTGGCAGACTATATTATTTTGTTTCCAGGATTCTTGGTGAATATGGTCTTAGCTTGGATCAGTTTTTTTTTTTTTTTTAAGAACCTTAAGTATCTATCCAAATGATTTGGCCTATATTTAGAATTCTGCTTCTTAGCAGCAGGAAAACTAAAGAAATTACTAGTACCTTGACAACAGCCAGCAGCTTACAACAGATGTATAGTCTGTTTTGTTCCGCCTTCATATGTACTCTGCATTAGTCACAGCCCCATTAGAGAGCTTGTGCACTGTTTAGGTTTCTGTGCTTTCTGAAGGATAATGGAGAGAAACGGAGTGTGCCCAAAGCAAAATGATTATTGGAATGGAATAGATATTACCCAATTATAATATCTTTGATAAGCATTTAGCATCATTTCATTAATTAAAATGTGCTACAGCTAAAAGGTAAATCAAATAATTTCCATATAGTCTTCTAGGGACCTCACTGAGATTAGCCTGTGATTTTACAAATAAGGAAAATTGAAGTCAAAGAAAATCCCTCTGCTGTTTAAGGTTATCTTTCAGCAACAACTGGCCTTAAGCTAGACAAGGTTTCCTGGACTCTAGTATCAGAATATTCCAGAAAAGCATGTTTGTTTTATGAGCTAAAGGAATTGTGGATATTTGGCCTTAAGACAGTAGTGACTTTGGATTTTAAGTATTGAGGATGTTTTCCATCATCCATGATGCAGAACTGGAGTCCCAAATGCAACAGACAAAAGGCTTATTTCAACTACATGAGATGTTGACTTAGGGCTCCATTCATGGGGAACTTGGAGGGAAAAGCACCAGCATCTTCCTGTTGCAATACCCACTCTGTTTCCTGGCTGCCATGTGCCAAGTGCAATGTCAACCTCTTGTTCCTGTGCCTCCCTGTGTCCTTCTGACTTGGGACACTCTTGACATCCTCTGAAACATTTCACAGGTTTCCTTCATTTCTCTAACTGTTGCCTGTTACTTGTCTTCATAGTTGTTCTTGTATGTATTCTTCTTAAGTAATGATGTTTCCCTGAACACCCTTCTCTCTCCCTGCTCTGAATTCTGTCCATAGAATCCAGAATAATGGCTCCTATATCTTCATCTCCAGCCCTAGAGTCACATCTTCAAGCTCTTGGTGGACATCTGTTGGCCCACTGGCACCTGCGCATCACATTCCTCTCTTCATGCGTGTCCACCAGCCTTCTCTTCTGCAGTATCCCAAACCGAGTAGGCAGTAGAAGTATTACACAGCTACTCATGGCAAAGCTCCAAGTTACTTTCCCACCACACCTCACATCAAAGCAGCCATAGGTATGGCAGTTCCATGTCTTCAATCCCCCCTCCAGATGATGATGTTGACCTTAGTCACTTTTTGAATTACCCATTGGCCTCTCAACTCTTCCCTCTAGCCATGCTCCAGTCTTTACTATATCCTCCATCCCCAAACCCTTCTCTACATTACTGCATGCCATCTGCCCAAAACACACATTTTCTAGACATTTCTTGCTAATAAAGAACCCATTGGAGCTTTATGCAATAGCCCACTTTCCACCAGTCCTCGTATTCTAACCATGGGGTATTGTTTGTTCACTAAACATTATGTATGAAGTTTCCTCTGTGGGTCTGGCTTTGGCAAGTCAATAGCAAAGATTTAAAGCATTCTTTTTATGGAACTTAAAACTTAGTAAGGGGAGATGCATAATATAAGACTAATATACTTCTGATAACTAATGTGAGTCAGTACACAATATGTTAAGTTGAAGTGAAAACTGCTTTGGAGAAAAATAGAGTGGGGGAAGGCAAGGAAGGTATAATGGAAGAGTTGAAGTGTTATATATGGTTGTCATGGAAACACCACACTGAGAGGAGGACATTTAGAGATTAGAAATGATGAATAGGTGAGTTGTGTGCATAATGCAGAAATACAGTACTCTGGGCTGAGAGAACAGCGAATGCAAAGGCCCTGAGGCAGGAATCTTCCTACAATGTCAAAAGACAAGGAAAGGAGACCTTTGTGACTATAGAGTAAAAAAAATAATGGCCATCACTTTGTGTGACTTTTCACTATCAACTGTCGAAATAGTACTTAGAAGTCAACTGTTTTTCAAAAAAAGAAAAGAGAAAGGAATCTAAAGGATACCAGCACTTAAGTGTGCTTGTTGTCAGAACAACACACTTAAATACCATGTGTCCAAGTCAGGTTTGGGTGTGAATCAAACCACCCAAGTCTTAGTGTACCTTACATCTATGATCACTTGGTTTTTTTACTGTGTGCTTCTGTGGGTCAGGTGATAGTGGCTTGGCTCAGAGTGACCTGACCCTAGGTTGGCAATTGAGCTCAGATATGCTGTACTTGTCTCCTTGGACCAAAAGACACATGCTTCTTTTGGTGACAGAAGAACAAGGTACCCAAGCAAACCATGTTCACACTTCAACGTGCCCTCTCCCCATTACTAAGTTGCCCTTAGCCAAAGCAAATCAGATGCCAAATCCAATGTCCAAGGTTTGAAGAATTACATTCCACACACCATGGTGGGAGACACTCTGAGGTCCACAGCAAGCTGTGTGCATGAGTACAAAAGGACAGGAGGGGAGAATCAAGGCCAATTGTCAATCTTTTCATATGATAGTTCTGGGTTGCTTGGCTGCCTTGGTGCTATCAGAGAGTGTAAACCAAGGTGGGAAGACCCACCTAGTGTGGGTGGCACTGTTCGACAGGTTGTCCTTCCATGCTGAATAAAAAGGAAGAAGTAAACTGAGTGCCAGCACTTGCCTCTCTGCTTGCTGACTGCATATGCAATGCGGTCAGATGCCTCTTGCACCTGCCACCGCCCCTTCCCCATCACGATAGACTGAACCCTCAATGTTGAGCCAAAATGAACTCTTCCTTAAATTGCTTGGGTCAGATATTTCCTTAGAGCAATGAGAAGAGTAACCAATACAAGGACCTTCTATTAATAGCAAAGGATCCTAGAGTTTCAAGTGCAGCCTAAACATAAGGCCTCCTTTCAAGAAAAATTTAGGAAGCAAGTTCAGGTAGCATATTCCTAAATCAGTTCTTTCTACTTCCTTGTCTTCCAAACAGGTGTATACTTAAAATCTCACTTTCCAGACACTCTGGTGACTAGGGTTCCAGATAGGAATTGTGCTGTGCCATGGAGATACCATTGCATGAATTTAGAAAGGCAGGGCAAAGGGGCAGTCAGGCTGCGGTCCAAACTGCTGGTTGGAATTCTTCTAGGAGAACTGACTATGTGCAGAAGTCATGGGTCTGCTGTCTACTCACACTGTCTTGGGCCCAAGGTGTAATAGACAGCAAGAGGGGAAAACATGATAACATGATTTTCCATAGAAACCTAGATTCCATCTGTGCTCCGATCCTTATTTCCCTGTAGTGAATCATACCTGCTCAAAATGTCCACCCTGATTCTCTTCCCTCCGTTGAACTTTGCCATGTGGCATGAGTGGCAAAAATTACGAAGGTGGTCTGCATTGACCCATAAAACAAGAACTAGAAATGTGGAACCCATGCAGATAAACCTGGCCTCCAGTTAAATTTGGAGACCCAGATGACAAGGCCTCATTCACTATCTGCTGTTTTATGGCTTTACAAAATTAAATTGCTTTTATGAAAGAAGTTCCTAATTCATCTGATTGTTTTGGAGTCTTTCTGCTGAGTGGCTTCTTGGCTGGCCAGAAGGATATTTTAAAGACATTTTGGTGTGGTGTGGGGAGCCAGAGTTGTGTCTGGTGGCCTTCATCACAGAGTAAAAGCTACACACCCACAGCCATGTTCCAGATGGCTTACCATTACCTTGACACAGCATTTGAACATCTGAGAAAACCAGATGCTGGGGTTCTTGTGTAGTTTCTCCAGTGACTGTGAAGAATGGTATCAAAAAGGAGTAATGAGTGTTTGAGGCCTATTATAAAGAGGGGAAGCATGTGAGAGAAAAGCCCTGTGAGCTCTTATGTACCTGAGGGGTCCATTAATTTCTGAGGGGCATTGGAGGCCTACTTGCCTCAAGAAGAAAATATTTGCAAATACCTGAACTCTCAGGTTAAAGCAAAAGAGCTATTCAAGTGCAGAGCTAGTTTTGCTCTATAATTAATGCTTCCAGGTTCTTTTCATATATTTGATCTTTTGAAAGTATAATTGCATCATTTTCCCCTTCTCTTTCCTCCCTCCAAACCCTCCCATATATATCTCCTTACTCTCTTTCAAATTTATGGATTCTTTGTTCATTTGAAATTATTACATACATACATGCACAGTGCCCACAGGCCCCTGTGCCTCTGAAAGCCTCCTCCCTGAGGACTGGCTTTCATGTACCAGAAGGCACTATGCAAGCTTCCTAAGGAGAAAAGCAACCAACAGTCCTGCCCAGCTATGATGCCTATGAACCACAACGACTAGTATAGCACAATAACCCGAAGGTTTCAGTAGTGACACACATACCTTGAGTAACCAACATCTCTCTAATTGAACTTAAGACCCACTCAACAAGAAGGAAATCATGCCTGGTACTAGAAACCTAGCCAACTCCCTGGGTTAGTAAAGTCATGGAGCTCAGAGGAGAAATTGCAATACCACTTCACTAAACCAGCACAATTCCTGACTGTGTACTAAGTATTTGTCCTTATACCCACAGATAAGTATAGTCTTCACTCCTCAAAAATAAGGAAACCTTATTGATAAGTGTAATTTTCAACCTCAACAAAGAAACTTCTCTTGGCAGTTGATGGAGACCATTGCAGAAAACCACAACCAATCAAAAGGCATAGTTGTCCAGGATTTTTGTCCAGAGGGAAAAGGCATATGATCAGAATGATTGTTTAGCTATTTCTTCTTTGGGCTTGGAGGCCACCTTTCCTGTGTTTCATGCCCCTTCCTACTCTGCAAATTTTGCTAATCATCTCTGACTGTTGCTTTGGGATCGTCCTTTTTCCTACTCTCAGTTTGTATTCACATAAGCTGACTGTCCGACATGGGCAACCTGAGCACCTGACCCAGGCCTAGGAACCTAGATTTTGCTATCATTTAAACCACTTGATTGGGTCAGATATATTCCCATGATGCTACCTTGAGGAATATGGACAATAGCCATGAGTCTAATGGCTTTACACAGGACCATTTGGACCAGGAATAGCTTAACCTTGGTGTTAACAAAGTAGGGGATGTAAGTTTCTAGCAGTAAAGGGCCATGTGAGAACGTCCACCTAAAAATGAAGCCAGCGTGAAGGAAACCAGAGCAGAAAGTAGAAAGAGAGTAATAGAAACATAGGGCCTTTTTGATGTCACATTGGTCCTAGACCTAACCACACTTGAAGTCAGAGCTACCCCTTATATGTGGTCCTTTCAGCTCCTGGATGCCACTCATTATCTTAGGCAACCTGACCAGTGCGCACAGAGTTGATGCATGTCTGTCTCCCTTTTCCAAACTGGCAACCCCCAGTCATCATATATTGAATTAGAAAACATTTATAAAGAGCTCACCGTATGTCAGGCATTGTTCACAACAATTTTGGAGGAATTTATAAGATATGGATTTCAATGGATCAATGATTTTGTGTGTTTGTCATAGATACAAAATGGAAGATTACTCAACTATGTAAAGTGTGCAACCATTCATGACAACAGGATGAAACTGGAAGACATTATGTGGAGTGAGGAAAGTCAGGCATAGAAAGACAGACAGCTTCACTTATATGCAGTCAGACAAATGATGTGATACAAGCCAATGAGAAAATGGTGGTAAGCAGAAGTATGTGGGGGGCAGAGAACAGGGGAAATCTAGGAAAAGGCTAGTTAATTGTTCTGACTCACTGTGTTCCATAATAAAAAGACTACAGTTAATGGGGCATTAAATCTTTAAAATAGCTAGAAAAGAAAGTTTTAAATGTTCTCACCACAAAGATTTGAGATGTGCCTACATGAATCAAATCATCATCTTATAGCCCATCAATATGTAAATTATGATCAGCTAATTGTGATAATTCAAATAATACTAGTAAGAAGGTACAAATATTGTCATTAAAAAGTTCAGAGTAAGTATATATTCAAGTCAGTACATAAAGATGACAAGCTGTCATTTCATTTTCTCCAACATTTCAGCTAAAAAGAAAATTAGATCCTATTTTCAAAAACTTTTAGCCTTGACCAATATCACTTTGTAGCGTATTGATAGGCTAGCTTAGAATCAGAAATTGGCTCCTAAATTTCTTTGTGCTTTTAATGTGGTTGTCATATCTTCACCTTAGGAAAACTACATAAACTCTCTGAGCCTTGTTTTTCTCATCTGTAAAATGGGGGGAGGGAGGTTGGCAAGATCATGACTGAGCAGTGTCTCAGCCTGAAATTTTTGCAAAGTTATTCATCTGTGACAATCACCTGTTTTCTCTGAAAACATTTTCTGATTCTGCCCTGTAGAAGCTTCCATAACACATACCTTCAGTCCCTAATCCCAGGGAATCAAATGTGCTTCTCAGAATTGAAGCAGACTACCAAGCATAATGGTACCTACCTTTAATTCCAGCACTTGGGAGGCAAATCTCTGTGATTTCTAGGCCAGTCAGAGCTACATAGTGAGAGCATGTCTTGCATAAATTAATTAATTAATTTAAAAAAGTAGAGTGTCCTGATCCCATCCCCAATACCCACAATCTGTTCTACAACAAAACTGACCTTTCCAAACAATAAATCCGTCAATTCAGTCTGATGGCACATGCTACAAACCCACTAAGTCCTGACAGTATCCCATCAACTGTGGAATAAAATCTACGTCTGACACAGCACTACCTTCTTCTCCTCCTCCTGGCTCCTGTCCTCTTGCTCCTCCTGAACCTGCCAATCTTGTTTTCACACAGAGACTCAGTCTGGCAACATCCTCTTCCAAAACACTTAACCTGAGATTTTGGAACAGCTCATGTTACCAACGTCATCCATTCAAAGAAATTTCTTGATGTACAGCCTCCAAGCTGAAATTACATCCGGCTCTTGCTCTTAACCCTGACTTGATTTATTTTTTTTCCCTAGCTCTTACCGTTCACTGAAATTATTGTATATCATGCTATGACGATATTGTTATACAATTATCATTTAATTTAATATAATTTAGTGTAAATTACATTAGCATAGAGAGTAGCAAACAGCAGAGGCTCAGTTGGCTCTGTGGAATGAATGAGTAGTTCTATTTCCCATAAGCCATTTGCTTGGCTTTGACGTCTATATGATTATACCCAAGTTGGATATAATATCCCATTTTAAAAATATTTTGTATGGACAGCTGTTCTATACAATTATAAGCAAGTTTAGGTTCTGAAAGACAGACATTGCTCCTGTGAATTCTTGCAAAGTAATATGACCTAGTAGAATTACAGTAATTTTTTCAGAAAGAATTGCATACACTTTAGTTACATGAATGTTTTGCTAATGTTCTTAAAAATGTCAACAGAGACATGGAGGAATTAATTTGAAAATAACCTGTTGTGGGTTGCGTGGCAAACAGAATTCACATATCATTATTATAGGCCCAAGCTTTAAGCAGAAACTTGGTGCTTTATTGATTTTTCTGTTTTTCTGTTATGTTGTCAAACTGTTTTTAGCTCCTGGATTCTTAATACGGCTCAGATAAAAGGCAGCCTATAGACAAAGTGCCCCAGATTCATTTAGAACACAGCTTGTGGAAGCTATCTCAGATCCAATATCTTTTCATGCTTAAATTAAGAACTCAAGGACAGAAGTCTGGATCAAATCCTTGGCGAACAACATAAATTAGGAGGCCAAGGGCCTAGAATCTTCCTAACTATGTTTATTAAAAGATAATAAAAATGTACGAGAATACATTTAATAGCATTATTAATATTAATTAATTAATTAATTTTTTTAATTAATAATAATTAATATTAAGGGTATCATTTAATAGCAAAAATTATTTTTAAAAATTCCCCGTATGAAAAAAGATCCCTGTGTAGTTTCAGTGTACCCCCTTGTGTTCAATTGTTGAGAACTTAATTCCTCAGTGTATTCACATGGGAACATGGGGCTAGTGGAAGGCATTTAGGCTGTAAGGCAGAGCCCTCATGGCTGGATTAATGACTCTTTCCCAGGAATTGGCTATGCCGTCTCCTTCCACACTTGTGTCCTTTCTCCTTTGCCAAGTCATATCATGGCATGAAGCAACAGAAGAGCTCTAGACTGGCCAACTGATCATGTATTTTCCAGAATACAAATCCTTGCATCAAATAAATTACTTAGCCCAAGTTATGGCCACAAGAAACGAACTGCAATAACTTCCCCACGAATCAACAGTAGAATGGACAGATTTTATTGCAAGTATGCAGCGGTTTTTGATACAAAAACTGAGAAGCTGTGATCTATAAATGCCAGGTAACACTGGTACATACCAAAACGCTATTAGGAGAACCACGTTAGACAAAAAAAAAAAAAAAAATGTAGAACACCTACTAAGAAATTCTCTATGTAAAACTGAAATCAAGTAAAATCCACCATGGTGTGAGAACTCAGGATAGTAGTTATCCTTGATGGACCAGAAAAAGAGGACGCAAAAGAGGCATCAGGAGTTAATGATGAGCTATTTCTACAGTTAGGTTCCAGGTACATAATTATGTTAACTTTGTAAAAATTATTTCAATTACTTATTTATAATATATTCATATTTCTATATATGTTTTATATCTCAAAGAGGTTTGCAAAAAGAATGCTTCTTGTGTTTAAGTAATTTTAAACCAAGAAAATTAATAAAATCCTTTTATAACTCATAGGTTTATCTGCCAATTTTCAAACTCATCAGAAACATGTGTTGAAAAGAAGTTGAATTATCAGCTGAACTTCATGAAAAATAGCTCATTAATTCTGAAGATATCACTCATCTCAAGTTTATCAGGAGAAAATGGCTTTTTTTCAAAATCTTAAGTTATTTTCTAAAACCTGATAGTTTCTACTTCTGGTCATTCAACAAAATCTGTATCTGTAGCTATATATTTCCCTATGTCCATGTGTATGTATGTATATACATGAGATGGGGAAGCCTCATGATGAATAGACATATTTTTTTCTCTTGTAGCTCAATTGATACATATAAGAAAGGTTTGTATCTTACATTTATCTCAGAAGCCTGAAAGCATAGAAATATAATTAGACGGTGAATAATTACCAAGCCAATATCCAGAGAAAGATGGAAAACCAGAGCTAAATCATTGTTGAGTGCCTTGTCGTCTATGTAAAGAATTGTTGTAGAGGCTGCATAAGAGCACAGAGGACAGAAGTTGGAATCAGAGTCCCAGGTATAATGCACAGCCCAGACTTGAATTGTCTGATATATAGATGTATAAATCCCTAAATTGGATAACAGTAACTACAAATTGCTAGTATCTGAGACACATGACAAAAAGAAATATTTTTTTCTCTGAATATTTCACCCTAAGCTAAAATAACTTATGGTTTTGAAACATAATACCTTTCATGAGAGGAAGTCAGGTCAAAATAGGAGAATGTTAAATGTTATTAAAATAATTACAAATACTTTTGATAAAAAATAGAATCATTGGCTCTCTTTATACATACATCTAATACACAGGTTTTTAAATTTTTTTTTCTAAAATAAAATAGAAAGAAATCAATATTGAAAATGTCAAAGAATTAGAAAGATATTTTGAAGAATAAAATGAGATTTTAGAACAGCGATACAGTGGCAAAAGAAAAATTAATACATTGTAACAGCAGAATAGACAGAGTTAAAGAGAGAATTTGTGAACTGGAAGACAGATTAGAGAAGAAAAACCACATCAGTCAAACACAAAATGACAAAATGGTAAGTTATACTAGTTTCCCCAAGAGACAGCACTCTTCATAAAAAATTCCTCTTTGTGCCTCCTTTCCATTCACCACCCATCTCTCCATCATCAGAATGCTGAGCCTACATGCTGTAACTTGGAAATTTCCCAATAGTTCTCATATATCTTAGCAATTTTAATTTGATTTGACAAAAAGAAAGTTTTCAAAGTGACAAATTTGGAAGCAGGTAGTAACAGGCTTCGATCCAACCACAGAATAATTTTTGTTTGTTTGTCATATCTTTTTTTTTTAATTTGTAAATATATCGGTGCATTTGCTTGTCTGAGTGTACCAGAGAGTCAGGAGGTGGGGAGGGGGGCTGGGGGGAGAGAAGATAATGACACAATCACACAGTTCTGTAACTCATCCCTACTGGGAAAATATCCAATATGTGCACTATACCCCAGTCTTCCAATTAAAACTGGTTTAGGAATGAAAAGCTAGTAGGTAGAACTCTAAACTCTTTCTGAATCCACTACTCATAGATTTACTCCCCAAATATTATGATATTTTGGAAATATTATCTCTAAATATGAGCCAAGTTGGTGATTAAAAAGGAACTGTATGTTAAAATTTTAACAACATACGAGAGTAGCACGCATCTTTAGAGTAGACTACCAGTGTTGCCTGGAAAGTCAAACAACAGTTTCTTCACAAGACAATTTAAGTCCTGAAAACACTCAGCTGGAGTCCAGACAACCTGGCCTGGTAAAGTATGTCTTTGGTCTCTGAGGGATCTGCTAGTTTAGAGTTCACAACTCCCTGCTAGCTCAATTGGTCACCACCACATGGCTTGTATAAAACTATTTGTTAATTCTGAGCTTTGATGGTTTTAAATATGAAGGGGTCACACATGACTATTATGCTTCTGGAGATGATTTCAGTTGTGAAATGCTACCTTCTACCAGCAGCTTTCTGTTTCCTAACTTATGTAGTAACTATACAGGTATTTGAAGTATTTGCTCTATAATTACTTTTAAAGTTGAACATAGATGTTTTAGACAACCTTTTAAATGTAAGGTTTGACAGTAAGTTGGAAGAAATGAAGCCTATCAAAGGAAGCCAGTCTAGTGCCATTCTTGAGTTCATAAAAGTAGGTGTGAAAATTGAATGTCATAGGCAAAAAGCCAAGACCAGATTGAAGCTTGTAAGATTCCAAACACTATAAACCATTTCAGTGATAAGATAGAATTGAAGACTGTAGAGTGAATGGAAACCTGCCGAGTAAGTAAGGCTGCTGTAGACCTATAAAAATCCCCACAATGGTCCTTGAAGGAAATTGAAATCCAAGGTTGTTACTTTAGAGCTAACTTTCCTCTTAGATAAATGTGTCCATGGACATGCATTATGTAATGTAAGAAGCACATTTTTCTGGTTTACAACATGGAGCAACTTAACAGTCTCCAAATAATTTGAATATAAAACTTTTCTTTGTAGTATTTATTGCTTTTGCCATGCATTACCTTAAGTCACAACAACATAAAGATACATCTGGTATGTCTGCTTTCAAGGAGTTTGCAGACTTAGACATCTTTATGCCATTTAAATTCAGTCCAGGTCCTTGCTTCTACCGAAATCTCTCACTTCTTTAAGAATATTCTTCCTTTCCCATCCTCACTGGCCCTCCTATCTCATGGCCTTTGTATTTGCTAAACATGGTCTGCCCATCTTTTGCTGGCTAGCTCTTTCTTATGACTCAGGTCTCAACTCAAACATTGGAAATGCTTTTCTTGACCACCCAAGTTAAAAATAAAATTTTACACTTTCTAGATAATATCTAACTCATTTTTCAAGAGAATATTTCCCAAATACCCAAGTACCTTGTGTTTGAAAGCATCTCTCAGTTTCTGTGTGCCTGTAGTCTTCCTTCCCCCAGTATGTAACAAGCACTACTGGTGAGCCCAACAAAGAAGACAAGATGACATTTTCATAGATGCAAACCCCACCTGACCTCAGCAGAGAGAACCATTTGTCATGCCAAGTGTCATACTGGACAGTGGAACCTGATCATCTGATCTTAGGGGTTTTTATTGACACAGAAGTTCCTCAGGTGTTCTACTGATACAAAAACTCTCCCCCACCCCCCCATTCAAAGGCTTATTTGCATAATGAAGGAAACCTGTAGGCTAGTCCCATCCCACATCCATTTAGCAGCTGAGCTATGCCAACTTTACTGAGGGGAACTCAAGACCAAAGACCCTTTAATGGCCTCGCTATGTTACCTTTATAGTGAGGGAACTCAAAGCCTAAGGGAAGAGTTCAATCCTTGTTGACAGAGACTGTGGGAGAGAGGGACTACAAGAATTTCTCTGCAGCAACTCTGTTCTTCCACAATGGCTCTGTCAGAGAGCAGTGAGCAGGTGCAGGTCATGAGAAAGCAACCCTGAATCCCAGATTTACATAAATCCACTACCTGCAGATAATACAAACTGCCAAGGCTTAGGCAGGCCTTCCCCCATCAATGTACAAACAATTGTTATAAACATAACTAGAAATAAACTTCTCCAACACCAGTATGAAGAAAGTTTCATGACAGGAGAGGCTTTAGCACCCAAATCAGTGCCTGGCATACAGTAGTTTATTCAGTATGGTTAAATTTTGATATTATTTATCAATGAATAAATATTATGACTTGTTCTAAAAGTGTTTTCAAATAAGTATTAAGGTTTTGTTTATATGCTCCCAAGTACTTTAAAAGATATAAAAATCTTCAGGGACTTGGAAAGTAAAGAAAGAAGACAAGGATCCTGATTACATATGTGCCTTTTATGTTGGTTAGAATAGAGTAGGATTCACAGGTGTCGTCATTAGTGGGACTGAGAAAGATGCATGGGATTCTTCAAGGGAGGGAATGAGAGAAGGCACTCCTGCCTAGTGAACAACATAAGGAAAAGCACCAAAGAATGAGATGAATAAAAATTTACTATAACATTAGTGATTAGGAGAGAAATCTATGCAGTGGTTAGGGGGTGGACCTTATCCTGGAGGTGGTAGTGATCAGAAAATAAATTGGCAGTCTGATGTCAGTGTAAGGAATGGGTCTTTGTGTGTGAGGGGCAATGAACACTTGGAAACTGTGGCTCAAATTGATATGTGTGCAATAATTGGACATTACACTGGAGAGAAGAGAGAAAATTCATATCTTTTAGTGACACTCTACATAAATGACTTTAAAATAAAAATAAATTAAAATATAAACAATGACACAGTGAGCAGATGAAGTACCCGCACTGAACATAAGTAACTACTAGAGAGGATGAGGCAGGAGAATTGCTACAATTTGAGGCAAACTTAACCTGTCGAAAGAAATATTTGGGTTTTTTTTAAGGTGGTATCTTAACAGGTCATAATCAGTTGCATCTTTATACTTTTGGGGGAATCTTTTTATAGGCAGGAGGAAGACAATATTTTACTTTTAATATAGTTAAAGTTTGGACTATACAATACAAAATAATAAGATAAAGATAGAAAAGATAAATAACAATATAACATAAAGATATTAAAGAGAAAATACAGGCGCTTGTGAGCTAACATACGGAAGAGAAAGAAACTTAGGAAAATGCTCACTATCCTTAGGTACGTTCTGTGTGTTTCATGCCCCTGCCTCAGGAACATCCCTTCTGTGGGATGTTCTTCAAAGCTGAGCAGTTCCTCCCACATACCTATGTATGAACAGACAAGTCTTCGGTCATCTTTGAGATCCTGGTAATATAATTGTTAAATCAGCTTGAAGCTTAAAATATCAGTGTTGATCCATCTGCCTTAAGTTATACTAATTCTATTATAGTGAGAGTAGAAAGAGCTCAAAATTAGAGGAGAATAAATTTTAGTAGCAAAACTGAAGAAAAAAGAATTAAGATGAAACACTAAGCAACAAGAAAACCTGATGCAAGTAAGATCCATATATGGTCATCTTCCATGAGGCTCAATTGGGGGAAGTCTAGGTCAAGCAAGGACATTGGCCAGAGAAGACATCAGGCAATGGAGTCAGATGGCTTGGTCCTTGTAGAAGCTATGCACATCCATTTGAAGAGGAAGTTGGGTTGCAAGAATTGGCTTCCATTCAGCAGAATGAAGTTGCAAGAGCCAGGAGGCAGAAAGATGTCTGCCATCTGGAGAAATTGCAGGAAGGAGAATTGGAAGTCATACAGATCAGGGGTGGGAAATGAGAAAAGAAAGAGGCTATCTAGCAGGGAGTCTTTGGGTGATTCTTCCTTTTAATTCTAAGATACAACTCACATAGACTTCACAGGAAGGAATATCAGCAAGGGAGAGAAAATTATTTCAATTCCAAATCTTAGTTAATCTATCTATGGTTTTGAAATGACATTTAGGAAAGCTGTCTTTAAGTATGTAAATATGCCTCATATTTAAAAAAAAAAAAATCTAAACTCTTTGACTGTAATTCCACAGAGTACTATGGATTTATAAATGTTTCGTTAGAGGTAAAGAAAATTATGGTTGATTTCTCAAGAATCAGAAGTTTTCTTTGCAGAAATCAAACCATATAGGAAGTCCCTGAAGCACTGGCTGAGCCAAGAAGGAAAAGCCAAAGTGAGTCAGGGCTTTTGGAAAAGATCAGTGAGGTTAGATCCTCCTTCCACCATTTATTAAGGTTATGATTTGTGGGCAAGTCCAGATACTCTGCAAACATCAACTTCCTGCCATATTGTCTGGGAATTGTACCCATGTGAAAGTTAGAATAGTGACTGAAATTTAAAATAATTATGTTGACAAATGATGTAACTCGGTGTTTACAGTATTTTGAAATCTGAGTAATTATGCATTTTTGTATTACCCTCATCTGTGTTCCTAGTTTAGAGAAATTCCAGAATTCTTTGTGGACTGAGTTGATTAGGATTGGATTTTCTCCCACCACTTTGTAGTGGGGATACCACTTAATGATTCAGCTGCAAAAGAGGGTCAAAGTCTATGTCCACCTGGGATTTTGAGAATTTAGTTCACAGATGCCGTTGTTACTAACACTGTCCTGACAGATAGGAGCACTAGGTTCTGGTGTCACGTCTATAATAAATTCACTGTGAAGTTGCATACCCCACACATCTTTTCTCAGTCCTTCTCTTTTCATCAGTAAAACTGGTTGGATCACAAAATCTCAGTGTTTTATATGAATTCTAGCATGCCACCACTCCGTACCTACTGTTTCGAACGTGGCACTTGTGAGCTGTAAACGATGCGGCCCCCCCTCCCCTCATACACACTTTACATGTATTAGAATTCATTGCAAGGGCTGAATGTGCCAAGTGTGTGAGGATATGATCTTCCACAGGCAGGAGATGAGTTGCCCTCCTCAGGCTGCTTGCTCCAAACAGCCATTTTGCTCTTCTTTTGGCTGGCTGCCTCTCCAGTAATTTTCTGCAGCAGTTCTGTCTTTACCCCAGCCAGCAAAAGGAAAATGAATTCACCCAGCAGTCTCAGTCATCCCTTTGGAGAGAGCATGCCAGGCATTTCACTGTTAATTATCAGAAGCCTGGCTGCTATGGCCCCCTGCTGTGCCAGTTTGAGAGATAAAACTCTTTACACTGCTTATTGGGTTTGGCTAAATAAATAAATATCACCCAGCATTAGTATTGTCAAAGATACACTCTGAATTCCATTCCCTGGAGGGGCTGTGGGTACCTGAATTTTTCAACATCAATTTTCCTGCCTGTACCCATCTCACACGTTCCTTTAACACATTACAGCTAAATTCTTTCTCAGCCACCTGAACATTCAGCCCACATCAGAGTGCTGAAGCAATAGCACACATTTGACTCCTGTTTAAGGTTGTCAACATCAGTGCTACTGGACTTAAGGGCTCCAGAATTACTCACTTCCTGTACCTATGCTATCAGAGTGCATATTTCTTGAAATGTATTTTGAATTAGCACCACCTCACTCCTCCTACCCAAAAATGAGTTTTGAAAGATGTCTTCTAGCTGCTGTAATTGGGTTAAAGGTGGAAACATGACCCTCTACAAGCCAATTATGGCTCAAAAGATTTAATTCCAGTACTTCTTTAGGCTGTTTGAAAGCAATTCTTTTGCTTTGTGACTGAATATTGAGCCATGAAAATACAGTCCTAAAAGCAATTATTAGCTATTTTCAGCTATGATGATTAAAATCTAAATACTAAGAATGTAATCAAAACACAGCAAGTGGGAAAAGGGATTTGAGAAAAGAAACTCAGGTCTGGCCAAAGAGCACAAAAGCCTTACTCAAGCTCTTTCGAGAAGCCACACCTATCATTGGACATTTAGTCTTGAATCAGTATACCTCCATTACCATTTAACTTTGAACCATGGCTTCTAACTCTTTTGTCAACACGTAGGCAGCTGCTGCATGTGGTCCTCTTTCTGTGTATGTTTGTAGCAAGTGCAGGTGTGTTGTGCCTATGCCCAGATCTTAACACTGTACTAGTCTCTTACCCAAATTCCAAGGCTCACTCAAGAAAGTCTAGAACAGCTACGTGCTGTCCAGCTGTGTGAGGCAGCTCTCAACCATTGAATGTCAGGAGTTGATAAATGAACACCTCAGATTCTTGTTCCCTTGGAGTAAGATGAAACCCGTGTTTTTGTTTGTTTGTTTGTTTTTTGTTTTGTTTTTGTTTGTTTTGTTTTGTTTTCATGGGCTGTTAGACGTTCCCAGTAGGACTGAGTCAAAATGGTTTGGTCTGAGTTGTCTTTCTTCCTTTCTGTCTCAATTCCCCCACTTGCATATTGATTTGTTGGCATCACCTTCTAACTAAGGTACTTATAACTTACTGCTACAGATGGTCTTTGACTTATGATGGGGTTATATCTTCATAAAAGCATCATCAGTTGTGGAAGCTAATAGATGTCAAAGCTACCAAATTCCTAGCTCAGCCACACAGCATTCTATAGACAATTAGTTGTTCCTTGCATAATCTGATCATCAACAGGGAAATGGAGCTCACTGTCCAGAATTACAAGACAGTAGTAAACTGAATATTACTAATCTAGGAATCAGAGGAGAATCACAGTATGGTAATCTGGAGAATATCTTACTTGGTTCTATAAGGACTTTATAAGAAAGGGAACATCTACTCATAATTTCTTACATGCCATTCACTGTTCATATCCAATGAATATATATATACACATACATTCAGTATAGCCTTACCCTGGAAATTTATATATTTCCATCCTGACAGAAAGCTCTGTAAGACTCAGGAAGTTACAACTTGAAACAGTCCATTCAAGGAGGCTCATTAAGACTTAGAAAGTAAACAACTCGCAAGTTCTAGGAAGTTCTTGAAACTTACAAGATTCACAAAGTTCATCCTTCCCCAGAGTTATTTAAGCAATAAAGACTGCTCAAGAGAGGAGGCTTTCCAACCTCTGAGCTGCTTACAAATTATGCAAAAAGCTCCAGGGTTACATATGTCACAAGTCATCATTCATATTGAGGTGCACTTTTCTGTAATGCCTTTGAGTCATCCATGTTTCTCTAAACCCTTCACCCATACTCCTGTAAATAATCAAATAAACCCGTTGACTTGTCAAATGAGACTTAGGTCACATCTTCCCAGGAAAAGTAACATGAGAAGAAAAGCTACAGATTGAGATCCCACTAAGATATTCTCTCCTTTTGGTGCTAGTAGTTCATGGGTTCCTAAGAAGATTTTAGGATAGAAGCATGAGCAAGCCAGGGTGTAAAGTATGGTCAATCATTAATCCTTGGGCTTCCATAGGGACAATGAACTATCCAGGACTATTGGCTGAAAGAATTTCAGTGACACAAAGATTACTATTTTAGTGATTCTGAAAGATGAGTGACATAGACAGGTTTAACATCTGGATTTGTTTTTTTTTTTCCCCTTGTGATGCTTTGCTCCTAATCTTCACACACACACACTCATACTCACTCACTCGATATGAGGCTCTGCTGGAAACATACACTCCACATGCTACATGTCAAGTGAAAAGCTTCCTTCTAAATAATAAATTTCCCCATTGAGTTTCCTACCAGGGTTATGTAGAAAAGCTTAAAATGCAGACTCCTATATTTTCATTGTGTGTGCATGAGAGGGAGAGAGAGAGAGAGAGAGAGAGAGAGAGAGAGAGGGTGGTGGATGCACATGTGTGGGTGTGAGTGCACACATGCAGAGGCCAGAAGTAAACTCTATCATTCTCCAGGTTTCCCCTTGAAACATGGTCTATCCCTGAAACTCAGGCTAAGATCAAAGCCAGCAAGCCCCACTGATTGTCCCATCTCTTTCTTTTACATAGTGCTGAGGTTACAGCCATGTGTAGCCATGTCCAGCCTTAGGATCCTGGGAACTCAAAATCAGGTCTTTGGCTTGCCCAGCAAGTACTCTTAACATGTTCTTATTTGGACACTTTAAGCAAACTATCCACATTAATATCATAAGTGAAAGGTCCTTGTCTTTACTGTATTCCCATTTTACATTTCTGAATTCTTTCCCCAGAGCAGGTATGGCCAACAAGGCAATTTCATTGTACTCCTGTTACAATTGTGGAAATAATGCTTCTCCCTCCTCATCTTAGTAGTAAGAGAAGGCACATAAGTCTTAGATGGTCTTTAATAGTATCTGATACAATTTCATTCTGTCACAGATGAGGGAACAGAGGCACAGATCAATGAAACATCTTGCTTACAATTTCATATCTAATTTTGGACCAAGTTAGAGCTTGACATCTGCATCTTCATTGTACAGTCACTTCATACTACCTCACTAATTTTGGTTTAACTTTTTCATGCATCTTATTTTATTTTAAGCTTACTTTTCAATCCATATATAATGTGATATGGATGTTTCTTCTTAGAAAACCTAAGGTTATAACACTGGCTTCGCCTAGCCAGTTGAACTGGGATAAAATCCTTCCATGGTATGAATTCCGTCACTGACATATTGTGAAAACATTTGTGCCTTCTCCTCTCAGGCTGAAAACTCAAATTATACAGCAATCCATTTGGTTTGCTGTTTATTCATAATCTCAGGTCACTTCTTGGCCTGGGTTCTGATGTGGCCAGGAAATTGCCAGAAGCCATATGGGCTCCCCCCTGGGCCACCTCCTGAATGAGGTTGGATGGTACAAACTTAGGAACTGACTCTCTCCAAGAGATGGAACAGATGGCACTTCAGATATGAATATGCATGATGTAGCTCCTACAGTTGTTAAATAAGTATGTATTTTAGGTGGATTCATGAAAATCAAGATTTTCATAAGTGAAATGAAAATTAAGCCAAGGAAAACACAAGGCTCTCCTGGAAGCAGTGCATTGTTCTTTATTTGTTGACATTGGCCTTTCCAGCAAGCTCCAACCTCCTGAGAAACCACTAGAAGCTAACAGGAAGAAATAAGTGAAATCTGCAACAGGGAATATGTTGTAAGATTCTGGAAAAGCCAGGAGGCAGAATTTGCATCCAAAAGAACAAGACTGGAAATTGGATTGCTTGAGTTTGCCCTTGTGCCCCCAGTGCTTGTAGATAGTGAATAGTTTCTTGGCTCATTCAGCTCTTTCCTGGCCCTCTACTAATGATTCCACCCTGATGATCCTACCACCGACTCCAAATACTTTGTGTTTCAATCTTGGCTGCCCCAAAACAAGGCTGGCAAGTCATAAGAGTAATGCAAGTCCTTGGATCAGTACAGTTAATTAAACAGATGGATTTCATAGTCTCCAATACAAAGAGTACCCATCGCATGCTCTGAGCTCTCTTCCCAGTATTTCTTACATGTTCAGTGATGTCCAGTTTACATAAAACTTTTATACTCACAATCATATTTGATTTGAACTTCATTACAACTTGGTGAATTTTTATACCCATTTATATATGAGAAAGAAATGAAGATTCAAAGAAGTTAAATAACCAGTCATGGACACACAGGTGATGAATTATATCATGTGAGTTTAATCTAAGTTCTTTTGACTCAGTCTAGTAAATGAATCCAACCTGGCCTTCACCAGTGAGATACCAGCCAAAGAGGTCTTCACTGGGAAAAATTTTTAATTTGTTCTAGAAAAACCTAACCCACATATGGTCTGATTTCAGGAAGTCACTACACTAGTAGGTAGAACAAGGCAATAGGCCTATACTCTGGAAACATTCAAGAGAAGGCACTGGATTCTTATTTATATATCATCTGTGCCAGTTCTTAATCTCTCTGGGTATTCATGATCTTTTGTGGTTCTTCTCACTTGAGGTAGAATGCATTCCCCTTTCATTCAGATAGGTGTAGAATTGAAATCTGCTTCACTGAATAAATTCTTAGCTAATATGGTTTAGGTAAAGATGAAATGGAATTGTATGACTTTGCCCTTTTGACTATTACTTTGTGGCTTTTTTTTTAATCAGCAGTAGCTGACTGCTACTGTCACTGCTTTTCTTTACTCTTCTTGCCTATATTGGAGTGTTCAATGCCAGAATCAGTATCATCATAGAATTATAAAAGTCTATCATTACGGACTGAGATGGAAGTGAAAATCAGGGACAGGAAGTATCAACCAGAAAATAGAACAGTGTAAGATGTAGGATGAACATTAAATGAGAGACTACAAATACTAAACATTCAACAGTTACTTTATGTTACTCAATTAGAGAAAACACACTGATACTAGACATTTCTCACATGCTTCTTTGCATAATAGCCTAATGACGGATGTGTTACAAGTGACAAGATGTCCATCCCCTAGAGGATTGTTGACAAAACAGACAATTGCAGAAGCTAGCATCTGGCAGAAGACACTGAGTATGTTTTGGATAAATTGGTGATAAAAGGCTTAGATTCAGTACCTGGAATGATGGCCATTTCACCTTTGATGGTTGTACCATAATTTCCAAAGCCCCAGAAAACCCATTTCTTTTGCCTCCTAAAAATGTGCAAATTTTGACCTTCCAAGAATTATATGTCTCATTGGGTGTTTCAGTTGTTCAAATCTTTCAGTATAAGAAAGGCTTATTCTCTGGAAACCTTCCCGGAAGAGATGAGAAAATATTAGGCCTAACACATGTCTGGTAAGCACTAAGTGAAGAAATAGGAGAGTGAGTGAGTGACCAGACCCTGATGTACCCATCCTTCCATCTTTCTATTCTATTTCATCTCAGTTTAATCAAAGTCATCTGTCTGCTTCCTCCAACCTGCCCTTGCTCCACACCTATGGTTCCAACATTATAAATCCCCCATGTGTTCTGTGATCTCATCTCCTCTTTAAGCTCTGGCACAGCTCATTTTGGACTTTACACTTGAGACCTACAGATTTTCCATTTGGTTCTCAGTCCTTTTCTTAATATTCCCCAATGGACCATGTTTATACACAGTCCCCTGTAGAGGATTGTTTAATCCTTTAAACATGGCCGCTGTAAGGTAAAAAGAATGTTGATACACACCTTTAATCCTAGTATTCAGAAGGCAGTAGTAGTCCACACATTTAATCCCTAAGTCAGAAACAGAGCATGGAAGCAGACACAGGAGGCAGAGTTCAGAAAGAGTCAATGTCAGATTGGAAGTGCTGTCTGAGATGAGTCAGAGTGAAGGATAGGCAAAATGACCAATCAGAGGAAGAGTTATCAGAGTGAATCAAAGTGAGGACATGCCAAACTCTCAGGGTAGAAAGGCTGGGCTCTCAGCTCAGAGCAGAATCAGTTATAGAAGTCAGTCAAGCAGGCAGTATAAGGTGAACAGACTCTAGCAAGTAGACAGGGGACAAGAGACAGACAATGAAACAGACTGACTAGGGAAAAGACAGAGAAGCAGAGAGACATAGAGGCAGCTCCGCTGAAGAAGTCAGTTTTAAATAGGAAGAGTGAGTCAGTTTGAAACCAAGCAGAGCGGTTCAGTCTGAAGCAATCAGAGAATCAGCCAGGACCTGCCAGAGTCAGAAGAGTTCAGTCAGAAATAGTCAGCCAGCTCAAAAGGTCAGTTTGAGCCAGTGGCTAGGAGGAGAGTTTGGGCCAGAACAATGAGTGAGTTGAGTTGAACCAGAAGAGTAAGAGTTCAGAAGGAGCTAATCAGAGTGGTTCAGTCAATAGTAAGTCTTTGAGGTTGATTAGAGTGTACAGAAGTTTAAAGGTTCTAGATTGTATGGAGGCTGAGGCTGAAGCCTTCCATCTCTAAGGCTTAAGAGTAGATTGTAAGGGGACTGAAACTCTCTAGGGCTCCAGGCTGGAAATGGTGATTGAATTAGACAAAAGAATGAATGGTTTTGAACCTGATCAACATCTACAGTTCCCAGCCCCTGAGCATAGCTCCAGAAAGGTAGGCTTTGGTTCTTAATGTTATACACACATACACACACACACACACACACACACACACACACACACACACTAACATCATGCTAGTCGCTGGAGTGCCCGGTGCTGATACATACAAAGCACTTTATTCCACATTAATTCATCTGACCCTAACCTTGGTAGTCTCAGAAAGCAGAAGGATAGCAGGACTCTAAATGTTCAAGTGAGAACTCAGAGTAAAAAGAAGCAGCCCCTGCTGGTGTATAAAGCAGCCAAGACTTGAACCCAATTTTGCTGTTATTTCTTCACACCATGCTATTTTTAAAAGCACTAGTGTTGCTGTAATTCTTGTGCATGCTTTGTAAGATTCAACTATAGAAAAGAAAATTACTTAAAAAATGAACTAGTTGGTATGGCTAAAAACTGACTGGAAGAGAAATGACCACCTGTAAGGTTCTTCTTTCCCTGATGAGTGGTGGTCACAACAATAGCATACAGTACAGACCTTATGTTTCTGTGGTCAACTAGCTGGATCTACTCATCCTATAATAACTTAGTGGGTCAAATGAGCTACAGTAGGAAGTCCATAAACCTCATAAATATAGGCCTCCAGTCAAGCCTTCAAAAGTGGATAAAGAAAAAAATATAAAGAGAGAGCTGGTTGACACTATATTGTGAGCAAACCAACATCTATTTGAACTAAGCATTTAAAATACATATATACACATTCCAAAGAGATGAGGCATTTAAGCTTACAGAGAGACTGAGAAACCCTAAAATCTACATCTTGTTTACATGTCAAACTTGCTAGGTGGTCACCATCTAATTCAAGGCCATTTCTAGCCAACTAGCTTGAGTATGAGACAACAGAGATGAGATGTTCTGGGAAAAGCCATTAACTCTGTGAAGTTGAACAAGCTCCTGTCCTCAAGTTGTTCTTTCCTCACATGTTTATTTATGGAGCACTTACAATGTGCCAGCCATAGGCAGTAGAACAATTTACAAGGTGAAGCCCTTGATCCCAAGGAACCCATGCTTTAGAGAAGACGTATTATTCACGGAACAATAATGCATAATGAGTGAACGCAAAGAGAGGAGACTTAGCACGGTTACCATGGACAGGATCTACTGTGGATAGGATGGTCTTTGAAGCATCTGGGGGCTCACTTTACCTGTATGCCAGTATGCCTGACAACCCAGAGGCAGAGATGCCTGGTGTGTTTAAGAAACAGGAAGGTCAGCATGGCTAGAGAAGAGGGAGAACAGATAGAAGACCAGGGGATGAGAAATGGCAGGTGGAGACCGTGGAAGGTCTTCTCAGCTTAGTGATGACTTCGGATAGGAAGATTTCTGAGGCAAAAGTATGGTCTGTCTTTGCTTCCAGTGTGACCTTGACTGATGATGTGTTGACAGCCTTCTCCTTTCCCAGATGCCAGTTGGTATGGCCTAGAGAAACAAGCAGCTTCTCACTGCCTCTCTGTGAGGCAGGACTGGGAGCCCGGTGTTTTATTAAACATGTCATTGACCATCTTGCTTGAAGCAGAAGCACATCAAGGCCCCAGAAAGCTTCTCTGATAGGCTGCCATTAAAGTGTGGCTAGTGACTCAGGATGGGGAAGAGCCCCTCTATCTCAATCCTAGCAGGAGCATCCATGGTACCTAGAGCTGGGAGATATCCTTGCTGAGACATGCCCTTTGGTTGGTAAGGACTGAAAGGACCCTAGCTGCTGCCGTCTTCCAAAGACAGACCGGTAAAGCCAATGGGGTTGAAGAACCCAGCAAAATGGTTATTTTGAGGATACTAAAGACTTCCAGACCCTATTTCCTTTTTCTGAGCAATACTGGTATTTTTAGAGCAATAAACTATGAGTGCATTTCTACGCTCCTGCAGAATTCAAGCTGGGCCGGGGCCTGTGTAATAGGCCAGAAACTCTCAGAGTCTTGCTTGCTTTCCCTAATCCTAGAGTGAGGCCTTTCTTCTAAGGCTTAGCTGCTTCAAAAACCCTGAGTCATTCAATGGTCCTGTCTCTCCCTTTCCCTCTCAGCACCGAGCACTCGTAGAGCAGGGGCCCGGGCTGCTGGGGACACAGAGTGGGGAGGCGGGGAGCAGAGCCCGGGCAAGCCGGCAGGGAGGGCATCGGGGACGCGGGCCGTGGGAGGAGGGACTGTGTCCCCGGTGCCGCAGTGAGCAGGCGGCGGCTATACGCGGGCGGCCTCCTGAGTCACTGCGGCTGCGGGGCCTCTAGGGCCTCATCTCCCGCCCCCACCCCCCACCCACCGCAAGCCGCGGCAGGGGCGAGGCACGGCATCCCCTGGGTCAGGGGTCCCACAGGCTTTCCAAACAGCCTGTGCGCATTTCCTAGGGAGCCCTCGGGGCGCTGTGCTGTCACTGCCTTGTCACTGTTTGTTTATTTCTACATCTGCCCCCGGAGATTCCCTTAGACAGGAGACTTCAAACCACCCCCGGATGGATTCGGGGGGGCCCTCACATTTGGCAAGGTGCCCAGAGCGTCATCATAACTTGGGAGATCGGTAAACAGCAGTGGGAGGAAGGAGGGGAGGAGGAGGAAAGGGAGGGGACTGAGAGCAGAGGGCAGGAGAAGATCAAAAAACAAAATACAACACAACAGAACTACCGGAAGGGAACTTGGGCACTCTTTATCTGCAGAAGTGCAGAAGCCCACCTAAGGGTAGCAGAGAAACTAAATCCCTGGGTAGGAGTGGGCGATGTACTCCCAAGCTTTTATTACTGAAATCAGAGCCAAGGTGTTCCGGAGGGAAGAGGACCAGATGGAAACGTCTTTTGCTCATAGAAAACGAGGGGGCTCAAAAAATCACTCTGTTGTCCTCCAAATACCACTTGCTCGTAAGGCAAACAGATCTAGAGGCCCTTGCCTGTTCTTCCACAGTAACAGACTCTTTAAAGCCTGGGAGGGTCTCAGAAGGCATCCAGTGCCCATTTTACAGGTTATTAAATTGAGGTTTAGGGAGGAATATAGGCAAAGATCACAGGGATGGGGGTGTTTCCAACACATTCCTTTCCCTTTTGCCTTTCCTTGGGCTTTCACTTTATTCCTCCCAGATTAAAATTCTAACAATTTTAACCCCCACCTCCCCAACCCCCACTCCAAGACCAGAGTTAAACTTCAGTCGAGAAAACAAAAAATTCTGAGTGCAGAGCCCCAGGCAGCCGCAGCCTCTAAACATCCTCCCTCCCCACGCACCCCAGGACTGTCGGGATTGTCGCAGCTGACAGCGCCAGCTTGACAAATTTCTGGGACATCTCTGCGCACTGAGAGGTGTGTCTCCTGCGGCAACAGGAACAGATTTTTGCCATCTCATCCTCACATTCGCAGTCTCCAGTTGGCTTTCTGTGATTGGCCAGAACTTTCCCTCTTAGCGATGAGGAGAATCCAGTCCTCCAACCAGCTGGGAGAAAACAACACCCCACCACCTCGCAGCGGCAGACCTGGGATGCTCCTCCCCCTCCGATGGTCTGGCTGGAGCTCCAGGGGCAGAATGGTCCTCCATTTCAGAGGCTCAGCCCATTTAAGCCGGGCGGGGGTGGGGTGCGAGGCAGCCTCTGACCACCGAAACTAATCTGCTCTTTTCTTTCTGAAATTGAGAGTGTCATTGTGTCCTTCAGCTTTCAGGAAGTTCGTCTCAACTGAACTCGAAAAGTTGCCGTGGAGGCTGGCAGTATGTATTCACAGAAGGTGGTTGCTAAAATACTTCAGATTGGGGGCCATTAACCTTGCTGCCTTCCTGAGTCCACTCCTACACCCTATGCACCACATCAACCCCTGGCTTCCTCCAGAGCTAGAAACTGCTCTTTCGGACTGACCTATAGTGTTGCCAGGCACACGGGGTTAAGGCATAATTAGTTATCAATAGCCCTAATTTAACAGCAAGTCTCTGCCTTGGCTGGGTGTTAGAACTGCTTAGTTTAAAATAATACGGATGCTCAGGTCACCTCTAAGACCATGAAAATCACTGCTGCGCAAGTGTTTCCTAATAGTTCCCCCAGGTGACTGTAACATACAGAAAGTCAAAAAGCATCCTCTGTAATGGTAGGAAGGAACTGCTGTCACCTGTCCCCTCCTGTCTTTCTTCCAGTAACAACGCCCGATGTTCCTCAGAAAACCTCAGTCAGCAAAGCACCTGGGGGACTCTGGCTCCCAACAGCCATCTTGTCACTACCTGTAGAAAGTCCTCAAGTAAGTTTAGGCAACACTAAAGAGATCACCAGTAGAGTGAAGGGCGCCCACTCCCAACAGAAACAAATGAGCTCCCCTTCACTGGAGCAGTGGGGGCTTGTCTTGAAGACACCCTATCTGAGGTAGTATGTCTCGTGACTGTAAGCTACCTTGGAATGCAGAAAAGTGCATTCCGACTTAACAGAGCACCAGACAAGTAGTTTGGGTAGCCAAGGTCACAGACAGGGAAACAAGAATTGGTGATTTTCTATTTTCAAGTTCCTCGCTGTGGAAGAGAGAGGGTGAAGATGCTCAAACAGTTGCATCTTGAGTACTTTCTTCAGTGAGCATTTAGAGCCATGATAGATTACTATTAGTCAAATGTGGAAAATATTAACGTTAAACTAAATGTTAATAATGAATATTAACTCAAGACAAAAACAAACAGGCTCTGGGACTGAATTTTAGAGCTGTCCTTACCAGCGAATGTAACAATGGCATAAGGTGTTTAACAGCCAGCATAGTGGTTGGTATAGGTGGGATGTAGAAGCCCTCGGCACATCATCAAGATAGACAGTAGATGCTTTATAGTCGTTTTTTGGTCAGAAGCAGGCCTCCTCTGCCTTAAGTATGAGTGCTGTGAGAGTCACTGGCTCACTAAGTTTTCCATTAGGAAGCTGCGTCACTGAGTAATTACTGTGTAACGAATTTCCACCAAACTTAGTGGCTAGAAAGTGGTTTGTTTGGTTCTTCACTGCGTGGAACAGCAATTTGGGGTGGGTGAACTGATTAGTTCTTCTGGTCTCATCTGGAACAGTCTGGCTGACTTCACGAGGGATAAATTATGCTGGTAAGTAGACTTGATATGATATGCTAAAATGTCATTTTGCTTCTTGGTTTTGCCCCATGAACTCATAACCCTGTCTAACTTTGAAGAGAAAACAAAAACAAAAAGGCAGAGTAACCTAAACTAAACTTTAAAACATTATCTAAAATACCTGACCAAATTTCCTCAAAATTGTTGACCCCTGCACACACACACACACACACACACACACACACACACACACACACACACAAAGATAATGTGCAAAACTGTCACAGCTGAAGGAGCCTAGGAAGAGATGACAACCTAATGAGATACGCTGTCCTGTTTCCGGACTTGCTGACTCATGTTTTGTCTTGGCTGACAAGGGTGACTAGGCCAAATGTCTCTTTGTCTTTAGCAGCCTATCCTGGGCTTATTCTCATGGTAGAGTCAAAGTTTCAAGAATGAAAACAAAATTGCGTGAAATCTCTTGAGGTCTGAAGTCAGAACATGCTCAGTGTCATTCCAACACATTCCGCTTGTCAAAACAAGTCACAACTCCACTTTCTGATGGAAGGCATTGCGAAGTTACATGGCAGTGAGCCAATAAGAATTCACAGATAAGTTGTATCTCCCTCCCTGATTAACAGAAGGGAACTAAAGCCAATGAGCTCACCCCATCCTCCTCTGATTATGCAGGGTGACTCTGATCATACTGGTACTCTGTTCACAATAATGTTCTGTCTACTATCTTCATCCTTTCCCACTTTAAAAAAAGTTATTTCCCACAAGACACAGACCATAGGGATTCTCATAAACCCTGTGTCAAAATTAAGGAAGATGTTGTCTGAACTTGCTACTTTACAGTGAAAGATAAGATAGTTGTATTCTCACAGTTACTCTCCAAATACAGAAAACAGGACATGTGTGGGTCCTGTATACACATAGCAACAGATTTAGCATCTAGATAGCATGGCTTGGACTTTAACCAATCAGGACCATCTGATTCCTCCTATGGATTCAGTTTTGATCTCCAATGCTGTGGCATGGAGATCCTTATCATCCGATGGGGCTCTCAGCCGTTGCTGACCCCACTCTCTTCTCCCTGCTTCTAACCTTGTTCTCTTTGATTGTTCAATGTTGTGCTCTTCCTTCTGTCTTTGTTGGATGAGGACCTATGTAATTGTCTTGGTGTAGTCTAAGTAATGAGAAGAAATATAGAATTAGGAGGAAAGAAGTGACAGAATGATAAGACATAGACAGGAAATCCATGTTTGTACGTCTACAGAAAAAGCTGATGTGAGGAAAGGAGCTTCAGAAGATGAGAAAACCTGCAAGCTATGAAAACTGGGGAGAGGAAGATTTCATAAAGGCTGTGCTGAGTTTGTGAAAGTGATTCTTATTTTTCTTCCAGACGCTCAAGTAAAATCTTATCTACCAGTTTTTATTGCTGTTCATTACTTTGCTGGGATCTTCTGAAGTAACATTTGAGCAAGCAAATACCACATGGGAACTGAAAATTTATCTGGGGCAGGTCTAGCTAAGAATCATCACGCTCCCTGGCAGGATAACCAAAATTTGGATATCTTCACAAGATACTTGGTTCAAATCAAAACATCAATTGCAATCCTCTTAAGTAGAGAGGAGGCAGAGGGAAGAGATGAGAGGAGAAGGGAGGAGAAGAAAGGACAGAGGAGGGGAGGGGATAAAACAAAAGCAAAAGCATCTCAAATCTCAATCCTAACCTCCACACTTTATGTAGGTTTCATTTATTTATTTACTTAGTTATTTTCACTAATAGCCTTTTTCTGTTCCAAGCTATCATTTGGGATATTGTATCGCATTTGGTTGTCATGTCTTTGTGGGCATCTCTGGGATATGACAGTTTTTCTCACTGCCCTTTTTGGGAGTGATCTTAACAATTTTGAGGAGAGCTGCTCATGTATCTTGGATAGCGTTCTCAAGTTGAGTTTGGCCTTTTCTGATTTTTCTTTTTTCAAACTTAGACTAGGTTATGATTTCATGAAGAAATACCAAGGGACAAAATGACACCTTAGCACATCACCTCAAATGTATTTACCAATAAGGTGACATTTCTCTGATATTAAACTAACCATCTCATCACTTAGATTTTCTGGGTTTCTCCAATATAAAGTTAAGAAGCTTTTCTCTCTTTCCATATAATGTTCTCTGGAATGACATTAATCACAACAGCCCATGCTCAGAGGGAGAAGACTTCCGTATTTTGCACAATGAATAATTTTATTTACTGGAATTTCATTTCAAAGGTAAAAGTAGAGATGATTCTTCAAAGCACTACCATGCTGAGTACCCAAAGGAGTTAGGGACTTTTCACATCGTTAACCTGGAGAACAGACATATTGGAGAGCTGAAAATGAAAACGTGGGAGTCTACGTGATGCTAAAAGTAGGAACTGGAATTTTTTTAAATTAATCTCTGCTCTTAATAGTAAACATTAGACAGAGATGCCTACTGAGAATGTTGCAGATGTTTTCTGGACCACACACTGAGAAACCCTTGCACTATATCTTCGAGGGATGTTGTAGTCAAGATGTACATTTGCCTTCATAGCATCTAAAACTACACTCTTAACTCTCCCAAGCCAATCACTGGTCCACAGAAGAATCCCAGCATATTTGAGTTGTATCAGTGAACTGGAATGGAATATCTTAAGGCCAGATTCAGTATACTGTCTGAATTTTCAACTTCATGAAACATTTCAAATTGTTTTACGACACTCAGATTTTGCAATGGCATCTATTAGCTACGGCATATCTGAATGTTCAAACAGCAGCGTGGTTAATGGTGACACCTTTGTGTCCTTTTAAAGACTAGGCCCTTGTAAATTCTTCCATTGCGATTGTTTTTTATTTGTATTGGATCCCCTTGTGTCGCATTCTATTTTGTTGGTTTTTACTGATGTATAAGCCCTAATTATTCTCATGAATGCTTCCACCAAAAAAAAAAAAATCAAAAAAACAAAAAACCTCTTATCCTCTCAGTTCCTGTTAGATGATTGACAGCTTTGTAGTTGTTATTTCTAGCAGGTATATTTGTGTCAAATGGCCAAGTGTCACTAACTTATGCTTGGCAGTTTAGCCTGGTGGGAGAGACTAACTGTAGGGTCTGTTTGTCATAAAAGATATATATGCTTCCACCAAAAA
Organism: Cricetomys ansorgei; assembly: GCA_026225945.1. NCBI lineage: Eukaryota > Metazoa > Chordata > Mammalia > Rodentia > Nesomyidae > Cricetomys > Cricetomys ansorgei. The sequence goes on from JAMJFZ010003875.1 coordinate 35,847,457, forward strand.
GATTATTTTAATATTTAGAGATGACATGTGTACTTTCTGGCAAGAAAAGTGTGGCCAACAAAGCAAGGCATATAGTAAATAACTCCTCTTTTGGGAATTGCCAGGGTTCAGGGCATGGACTGCTGCTCTATCCAAGGAGACTATTTAAATTAACAGTCTGGCATGCTTCCATAGAGATCCTTGGCTCGGAGACAGAAGCTGGACACAAAACAGGTGTCCCTTTCCACTATTCCTGGGCACAAAATCTAATTTCTAGCACAAGCTGTGACAGTAAGAGATGCTGAAAATTAACTGAGTTTCATTTTGTTCCAGAAGTCCTCTGTGTACTGATAAGATGGGGAAATTAGTTCATGAAGGGAAAAATATATTTGTTAAGGAGTCTTTATGATAAGTTTGAGACATACAAATATTCTCAGGGATTCAGACCATTACTGCTAAATAATTTCCAAGTTAATGATAGATGTAGCCCTTCTTCTTCTTCTTCTTCTTCTTCTTCTTCTTCTTCTTCTTCTTCTTCTTCTTCTTCTTCTTCTTCTTCTTCTTCTTCTTCTTCTTCTTCTTCTTTTTCTTCTTCTTCTCCTTCTCCTTCTCTCTCTCTCCCCCCCTCTCTCTCTCCCCCCTCCTGCTGACTTATTTAAAAGATATTATTTCCTGAGGTTTTTTTACCCACATATATCATTATCAATGGAGGCAAAACCAAAACTATTTGGCATTTGCCATCTTCTTGAGCACCAGAGACTTCCTCCATTCTTTGTTCTAACTGGTTTCTGAGGCCATTTGTCTTTTGAAAAGAAAGAAGTTTGTCAAGATTAACCCTCATTTGAGATCTTGTCCAAAAGCTGTTAGTGCAGTAGATCTGTTCCTCTCAAGGAAGCTCCAGTTTACTAATTCTGAGCCCTGAGCATTCCAGGGTTTGCTTTGAAGGGGTGTTGGGTGGCTGGAGAGGTGGCTATGAGGATGAGACCACATACTGCTCATGCAGAGCATGAGGACTTGAGTTCTGTTCCCAGAACCCATATCAGGTATCCCACAACTGCTTATAACTCTAGCTCCAGGGTACCAGATGCCTCTGACCTCCAAGGGCACTGGAACTCATACACACACACACACACACACACACACACACACAATTAAAAATAATAAAATAAATATTTTCTAAAACTTTTGGGAAGTGATAAGCTTCCCTTTAAAACTGTTCCCTTAGTGCTTAGAAATGGAAAATAGACATGTCCACTGAGAAATATAAAAATCTTTATTTTGATGTCAAAAGTGTTGAGTGGGCTTGGGTATGAGCCATGGAATGGAACCATCTATGGGGGCTGGGGAGATGAAAGCCTATTGCAAAGCCAGAAGCAGTAAGATTCTGAGCCAGGAGGTGGGTACTAGAGCCAAATGCAGCACTGCCCCAAGTGGTATAGATGGCAATGCTTAGTGAAGCCAGTGACCTCCAGTCCTAGGGGAAAAAAAAAAAAAAAACACAGATTGCCAACAAATAAAAATGCCTGTATTTGGTCCATATCCAGAGTGGTGCTTGAGTGCATTGTAGACTGTGTATAGCACATTTGTTACAGTCAGGCCTCCTAACCTTATGTGTTTCCACTTTGTATTTATAGCTACTGTGCCCTTTAGTGAAAAGAAAAGGCAGATGATAAATCTTGGAGCTGGAAAGATGGCTTAGCTGTTAAGAGCACTTGCTTTCCCTGTGGAAGACCAGAGTTAGTTCTCAACACCATGTCAGCTGGCTCATAACTATGGTAACTCCAGCTCCAGGGGATTAAACACTCTTCTGGCCTCCAAAGGTACCTGCACACACACACACACACACACACACACACACTTACATAAAAATAAAAATACATTATTACAATGTGAACCATATCTAATGTGCTGTCAAGTTACAACTTGCCATTTAGTGTCACACACAAAAAAAAAGCCAGTGATTACATTTTAAACTCCATATTTTCTATTGGTTTATATGAAACAGCCTTCTTTGATTAAAAAATATATATTAAAGTAATACATGCATGTCGTAGGAAAAAATCTCATATTACTTATAATATCAGCAATCACAAAACAGATCAGCTTTACACATGTGTGTATAAAATGTGTATATGTAAAATATATGTAATATATAAAGTATATATGTGATTCCATAGTATGCTTTATTCTTTGAACAAACTATCATGAATATTTTTATGTCATGACATATTTTTAAGAACATGAATTTAACTGCTATGTAACATTAACCTCAAAGATATGTAGCAACATTGTTGTTTTAAACACTTAGAAATAGCTCTTTTTGTTGTTGTTGTTGTTGTTTGTTTGTTCTTTTGTTTCTTCAAGACAGGGTTTCTCTGTTGTAACTCTAGCTGTCCTGGAAATCACTCTGTAAAACAGGCTGGCCTTGAATTCACAGAGATCCACCTGCCTCTGCCTCCCAAGTACTGAGATTAAAGGTGTGTGCTCCACCACCACTCAACCAAATTTTTTAACTTTTTTAAAATTTATTTTACACACATTGGTGTTTGCCTGCATGTACATCTATGTGAGGGAGTCAGATACCCTGGAACTGGAATTACAGACAACTGTGAGCTGCCATGTGGGTGCTGGAAATTGGACTCCTTTGGGAGAGTACCCAGTGTTCTTAACCTCTGCGCCATCTCTCCAGTGAGATATCACTTTTTTTTTTTTTAATAGTAACTAAAGCACTAATGTTTGGCTGCAGGATTCAAAGCACCATGAATTTCTTTTCTTCTTCTGTATATATTAGATATGAAAGTATAACTAAAATTTTGTCATTGAAAGAGACAATACTTCCTCTTGGTTTTAAAGGGAGTATACTTTGAATTTTCTCTCAAGTACAGAGAATTACAGACAATTATAAGGCTAATACCTATTGACTATATCTCATTTAAAAGGTTTGATTAAACCAACTAGCTTATTATAGAACATGGCAGATTCTTGATTCTGTTTTTCCCTCTCTCAGTCAAAAATCACTCAATCCAGATGTTTATATTTTCACCACCCACATAGGAAATATGTGGATTTGTTTTCCTACGTAGTCGAATATTATCAGACTGAATATAATATTTTGTCATTTCTTGTTCCAGTCAGCATTTCCTTTTATCTGTTTTGACTTGTATGGCTCCACCCATTCACACAGCATTACATTATGTGCATCTATTTATCTTTCCACTTTGTATAGCTATTCAGAGGTTATTTCCAGTTTTGCTGTAGTATAACCAGTACTGCAATTTGTGTGTGACTTCAGTTTTAGTTTTAATGACCATGCCTAATGCCAGCTTTCTTTTGTTTAATGTTGGCTTCATATAACAAGCACCTTTCTCATTGTCTTATTTCTCACGTTCCTTCAACTTTTTACTTTAACTGCATTTCTGGAAGTAGAAAATGGATAAATCTGCTTGTTTGTTTTCTGTATGGGTTTGAGAAGAGCCTTACCATGGTGGACATGCTCTATGACTGAGTCATACTCCTAGTTTCAAGTTATAACTAATCTGATTTTCTTACCTTCATTACCCTTCATATGATGTAATTATATTTATTATACTTACTTATACATTTGTATTTATCTCTGAATCTCATTATTTACATATCTTTTAGCTGACTTTTTTTTTCTTCTATTCCTGAACTCTAGATTTACCTCTTTCTGATTTACTCCATTGGTTTAGATGTCACATTTTACTTCCACTATTTTGTAGTCTCTCTTATTTGTTCTGTTATTTATTTATCAATGTATTTATTTGATGTGCATGGGTACTTTGCCTATGTGTATGTCTGAGTACTACATGCTGGCAGTGCCCATAGATACCAGAAGAGGGTGTCAGAAAAGACTGTCAGATCCTTAGAAATTGGCTGGGACTCAAACCCAGGTCTTCTGCAAAAACAGAAAGTGTTCTTAATCACTGAACGATCTCTGTAGCCCCCATTTTTGTGGTTTCTCTTAAAGATTTAAACATGATTCAGAAGGCTCATGCTTATCTGTAGTAGTACCCCTCTGGTTGGCTCAGCCAAGAAGAAAAAGAGGCATTTTCATTGGTGCACACTCTGCCAGACCTCAGCAGAGAAAACCACCGTCATGACCAGTACCATACTCACAATGGAAACCTGAGCTCTGAGCTCAGGTATTTTTATTGATTCAGAACCCCTCAGGTATAAATCATAAGCAATCAAAAAACCCCCACAGAAATCCAACAGTACAAAAGCCCTAGACAGTCCCTTACCCAACAGTGCATAAAACAATTTCAAACATAATAAAAATAATCTTCTCCAGCATATCCCCTTTCCTGTATAAAAAAATCACTTTGCCTTTGCAACACAATTTAACACTATACCAGCAAAACTATTTATAAGAGGAACAATCTTGAGTGTCACTAATGCACAGGACTAAATGAAAACAAACATTAATCAAGCTTTCTCAAGGTCTTTGGAAAGTAGATAAACATTATCAATGTCCCACTATCCGGAATTCACTCATGATCTTATGGGCTCCTCCAAAGGCCCTGGATCTTGCTCTGCCCTCTGTAGCACACACAGCTTGTCCTCCAGGCTCTAGCTGGCTTCACTCCACTGCTGCTGCTCTTCTTGATGGTTGTCCTATAGTACTGGCATCTCAGAAACTGCTGGGGTCCCTTGCTGCAACTGGGCTGCATTTTCACCAATAGCCTCTTCTGGGCTCTTTTCATGGTTCCAAGCCTCAACTTCTCTACATGACCCCTTCAATCTGGGCCTTCAACTGCTACTTTGGCTGGACCTTCACTAATGGCCTCTCCTGGCCTCTTACAGTGCCAAGCCTCAGCTGCTCTTCAAAGACCCCTTCATGCCTTCAAAACCAGCACCAGCTGGGTAACTCTTACAGTACCAAGTTCAGCTGCCAGCATGAGATACAACCTCAGCCAGTTCTGGAAAACTGTTTCTGTGTGCTAACCATCAGAAAACACTTTCCAGATTTCAAGATGGAGTCTGGTTTGCAGGAAAAACAACTGGTCACCTTGTCTGCAGGAAGGGTTCCCTCGTGGTGTGGAGTTCCCATCACCATAGCAGTTGTTTCTTGTCAAGACCGCCTCACTGGTAACTGCGCAGGTTTGCAGAGGAAAACAAAACAAAATGGACTCTGTGAGGTCTGGAATTTCTTTTTCTTGTTCTTCCTTGTGTCCACATTGGATGAGCTGGCATGATATCAGTGCCCCACCTTGGTACGCCATTTGTAGTAGTATGCTGTTGTGATGGCTCAGCAGAGAAGAAAAGGAGGCATATCCATAAGTCCAAACTCTGGCAGACCTCAGCAGAGGGAACCACTGTCATGGCCAGAGCCATACTCACCAGTGGAACCCCAAGCTCTGAGCTCAGGTGTTTGAATTGATTCAGAACTCCTCAGGTATAGATCATAAGCAATCAAATAACTCCCACAGAAATCCAACACCTCCAGACAATACAAAACACCCTAGACAGCCCCTCACTCAACAGTGCATAAAACAATTTCAAACATACTAAAAATAAATTTCCCCAATATTTATCTGCATCTCTGTGCTTCCAAATAGTACACAACTTTAGAATATATTAACTCTATCCTTCTCTGTTTCTCACTAATATAGTCTAACATGCTTTGTGATCTTTATGCATCTGAGGCTGGGGAGATTTCCTGAGTCAATTCAGTCTCTAGTTTTAAGTCCTACAGTTGAACTTCCAGAGATTGAGTGTTTGAAATCTTTGTGTGGATATCCACAAAAAATGCAGGATGTACTTATCTGAGAATAGTTTGATTAGAACATATTTCTAAAATATCTTTTGTTTTATTTTCCTACATTTTTTCCATGATGAAACAAAGAACCATGGGACGATAAAAAGAAAAATTTTAGAAGGATAAATGAAAAGTAACTGTAATTACTCTTGTTCTCATCTTACTCTATAGTTTTCATTTACACTGGTGGCAGGACATCATTTTAAATTCATCAATTAAAAGGTAGCTCAGTTACTAATCATGTATCTGTTATAAATTAGCTTATCAATTCTATACAGCAAAGAGTCCCCAAGCCCCCATATAAAATATATTAGTATGTGTATGCATGTGTTGATTGATTTGGATATGGATGGTCCATGTGTTGATAACAAAGACAGAAAAATAGTACCAAAGATATCCATGCCCTACTCCCTGGACTCTGAATATGGTGTACTTGCAGGTATAATACATCTAGGAATCTCTCAAGATAAGGAAAACCCTTGATTATTGAGGTTGGCCTGTTATAATCACAAGATTTTTTAAAAGGGTTAATGAAAGATGATACAGAAACATAAAGAGGTCATGATGCTGACTTTGAAGATGAGGAAAAAGAAGTCTAGGACCAAATAATGTGAGGGGCTTCTAAAAGCTGGAAAAGATAGAAAAAACAGATTCTTCTGTAATGTTTCCAGAATGAATGGAACTCTTCAGACCCATTTTAGACTTCTGACCTCTACATCCATAAATAATAATTTTGTGTCTTAAGCTATTTGACAATATGCTGCAGGAAGAATAAAAGTCTGATACATTAGAAATGTGTAGCTGCCAGCTGATCTAAGATCATCTAGTGGGAATGACTATGATGATTCAGCTCTCTTCCTCACTGTTCTTAAGCCTGGGCATGTACTTGTGATGATGGCTCACACAGAAGTACAAGCCAATGAAATCACAAGACATTGTGAAACATACACATTGATTAAAGACACTTCTTTCAGCCTTGTAATATTCACTGAAGCAAGTCATGTGGCCAGCCCCAGATCTAAGAAGTATGTGCATAGATTCTACCCTTGATTTTACTTCATCAGAAAGAGAAATTTTAAAGGTCGCATGACAAAGAGCACAGATACAGGAATGGGCAAAAATGTTAGAGTAAAGGGTGCACTCTACCATAAACACCATACTCAATCTCTTATTGATTAACTCAGGCTCTGCTTGGTGAATGATGAATTGCTTCTGATTCAAATGTTGTCTCGAGATTTTATCCCTTGCTTCTCAATGGCTCTCATACATGATCTTCCCTTCTAATGTGAGATAGAACACAAAGAGGAGTTTGTATTCTTTCCTATGTGATTTTTCTATTAGTGCCCAATACTTAAACTACCTCAACTAATACTACCTCATCTGGCAGTATTCCAATCTTACTACATCCATTGCTGAATGTCTTCTGCAGTACACAGTCTGCTTTTGATGGATTAATTGTCCTTCTTTGTGGATCTTAGTGGTAAAATTTCTCTTTTAGGATATGATGACTTCAACCTGAACAGCCTAGCATGCAGCCATATACTACTAAATCAGCTCATGCATCAAACTGAGGAGTCCTTTGATGGAGTCACAAATTGTCTTTTCTCAACTTTCTTACACATCTCTTATTCAGGAGAGCCTGAATTCTCCATAAAGCAGGCAGACTAATGGAAATGATTGAGGTTTCTTACTGCTTAGCCACATTATGCCTTGTGACCATTTATCTTCTGATGCGGCCTCTCCATGTTGTCATAGGAGCCTTTGATGTAGCTGTATCTTTGTAGCCATTGATGTAGCCATTCTGGCAGGAGTGATAATATTCCAAAGAGAGACACAGGTGTTTTCCTTTCGGTCATCCAACTTTTAAAACAACAGACTTCAAAATATTGAAACTTCCCCTGGAGTCTCATACTGAGAGAAGAAAAGGGCTGAAGCCTGGTGCCATTCAGAAGAGGAACTTGTCTCCCAGAAGAGATTTCACAAAATTCTGACAGTTTGTCAGACCATCCTTCAGAAGAGACTAGATCTTAGACAATGATGGATAGATGGAAGGAGAGTCACATCTTGTCCTGGGCTACTTAGTCATACATACTTCTTGCCATCAACTTAACCTAAACCTTGAGACGCTGAAAATAGACTTGGGGCTCACTGAGCCTCTTTATTCTTCTAACCAACATGGCCACATTGAATAAATGCCCTTTCTCTGCTTTTCATTACAGTATCTCTTTAATTGCTATTAAACGACAAGAAGTTGAGCCTCACTTGTTAGAGATACTAGAGTCCGAGTTTGACCTTAAAAACTCTGATAACACCAATGGCAATGAAAAATGCTACTTCGAATATCTACTGACAAAAGTAAGGAAGTTTATTTTCTTGTTTTGTCATTTCTCTAGAAGTGTGTGTGTGTGTGTGTGTGTGTGTGTGTGTGTGTGTGTGTGTGCATTTGTGTGTGTTTTCCTCTATTGTCTTAGATGCCTTGGGCTGTAAAAACAGAAACCCTGGCTCAAGTGGACTAAGCAAGAAAGAGCAATATTAAATCACAGAATATAGAGTCTGGCATTGGGCCTGGCGGGTTCAAGGGCTTGGCAATGTCAGGTAGAACGATTTCTTTCTGTTGCTTCACTCTGAAAACCACACTGCTGGCTTCATTCCAGAGCTAGTTTTCCTCATGGTCAGAAGCAGGCTGTAAATAACACTGGGAGCTGCTTCCTCTGTCACCAAGAAAGCAGATAAAGCTCTCCCCCATGACCTTGTCTTCAAAGGCTTTCCCTTCATCTTAGTTGAGTCAGCTAAGAAGAAATAAGAGTGAACAGAGGACTTGTATGTGCTGATTGCTACCAGTTGCCACATAGAAGGTTAAAATCACCTCACTAGCTTAGACGAAGCCTCTCCCTATAACTAGAAGTAAGTTCATTTTCTCTAGTTTCTTGGACTATGGAGGTAAGATAGATGCCTGTGAGATGTCCACCCTACCAATGAAGTGGTAGACAGCTAAGGAAGCTTGCTCAACACTGTTCTCTAAGCAATGCTTCCCAAGGTTTGCTGTATTTACCAGAGTGAAACATATCTGAACCATTTACCTTCCGTTTCTCCTCTTCTCTCCCTTTAGATAGTAGGGAATTTGCTGCTTCTTTGGCTCTTGAAATCTTTCCATAAACAGATGCTATATTATTTCTGCTCTGGTTTGTGAACTCTTGGATTCAGATGCATACATTGCTCTTAGTATATAAAGGAAGATGTAAACTTTTAACATTAAGTTTTCATTATCAATGAAGTCTAGCTTTCTAAACTCTCACTTTATTTGACTTAAACTCCCTTTTAATTCATCAACACTCAGTGTTGTAGAGGGAGTTCCCAGCATCCTTGTGAAGACACACACACTGGTATCAATGAGTAGAGCAGTGAAGCAGTAAGATAAACAGGTATATGGAAAATTCAGTAAAATAAAATTCTGCCTGCCTGGTTGTCCCTTCAGGCATAAAGAATTAGAATCAAACTTTGAAAACAGCTCTATCCATAGGCCATTTTAGACATCTCCTCTAGTTATTCTCCAGCTCATGATTGTATTGGCTTCCTTCTTATTGATTATGAAAAATTCGGACTACAGATTTACTATTATATCCATGCATTTGTTTGCTATTGTCTTGATTAGTTTCTGCACTATAATGTAATATCTATGAGAACAGATACTTCAAATATATTATTCATTACTTAACACTACCCTCTAGCAAAGGACTAGGCACAAATAGGCTTTAAACAGTTATTAGTTGGATGAATGAATGAATGAATAAATTTTCTCTTTTTAAACCCTTACACAGGTGAACAAGTTCAGATCCATTCTATTAAATGATTCTCAGAACAAGACTACTTACTCTACCAGATGATAATGATGACAATATTCCAGTACAGATATGTGAAGCGACTTGCACAAGGACACATAACACATGTTAAATATGCATTTCAAATTCAGGTCACCTGTCTCAAGTTCTCTGCTCTTGCCATTTTGACCAATGTTTTAAAGTTCCCAAAGTTATGAACCATTTCAATTAACAGAGACTTGAGAATGCCTGCTCTAATAAGCGGAAGAGAATGGGGATAGGGAAAGGGAGAGGGCAACAGCACTTGGGGAACAATTCAATGGAATGTTCTGGAAGCACTTCCAGGTACCTGGCCTTCCAAAATGCTTAGAGATGTGAGACTCCCCATAGTGCCAGATTTCCTTGGTCTTTGTCTGGGTGCAGAAAACACTACTACTGCCTCTAGCATCATCTGAACAGTCTCTACATAATAAAAGGATCTGGCTGGAGGACACAGTACTGGAATCACAAGGTGAAGGAGATTGTATTTAGCCTCTGTATTCCTGGAATGTTCCCAGAGCCTGAGTTATGTGGGAGCAAGGCCAGCAACAGAGCTTGGGGCATCTCCTGCAGTAAAAGGAAAAATCCCAGGCCCTGCAGGCCTGCTCTGCTCTGAGCTCAGGGATTGGAGGGCAGGTGCAGGAGTCTTGGTATCTGACCAAAAGCATAGGCTGACAGGAAGGTGAGCAATGCTGGCTTTTTCTTCCCTTGGAAAACCCGAGTCCTCTAACCTTAGGACTTGGAGGCAGCTGTGATACTCCCACAGTTCCTTGACTCATTCCTGCTTGAAAACATCTCCCCAGTATGAAGTGGGATCAGTGTGATCTCAGAACAACCATTTTTAGGCCTGAAAGCCACAAACAACCTCTGTTCTCACTCATTCCTGACAAAAGCTTTAGCGTACAAACTGGGTTCTGCATTTGTTTCCTAGGGCCTCAGTAACGAGATACTACAAACTAGATGACTTAAAGCCATGTAAATCTAGTGTTTCGGTTCTGGAGGTAAGAAGTTTGAGTTGAACGCATGGGCAGGATATGATACCCTCTGTCTCTTTACAGGATCGTCAGTTCCTAACTCCTGGCAGTTGGTGGATGTCCATCCTTGGCATTCATGGGATTGTGCTTACTTCATACTAACTTCCGCCTCAGTCATCACAAAACGTTTTCCTCTTGGCCAATATCAGCATAAGGGATTTTCTCTTTTTATAAATACACTTATTAGGTCCCCACACCAATGACCTCATCTTAACCCAATTATATTTACAAAGATCCTATTTCCAAATGAAGACATATTTATAAGTACCTGAGGCTAGAGCTTCCATACATCTTTGGGGGCACAAAATCCAACACATAACAAGATAGTTTTAGTAAGTCTGTTGTTTGAAGGAAGAAAGCGAGATTCGCAAAACCCAAAGGGTACTGTAATCCCAGTACAGTGGAATACTTGCCAATACTTGCCAGTACTTCATGTCTGTTCATGTCTACATTTTGGAAGTGCCTTCCTCTTCCTTCTAGTCTTTTCTATGCATGTGTATGTTTCTTTTGTGTCCATTTCACATTATTAATCAGAACCTGAATAATGATATCGGCAGTCTTAGCTCTCACTTTCTGATAGTTCAGAAGGCCAGCTTTGCAATCTTGTTCAGCCCTGTGCCATCCTTTCTGAGTCATAAAAATACCTCACTGATAATGAGCCCCATCTGCCTCTGTTTTTGAAGGATAAAATTGGAAAGTCTAAAGGAGAAATGCTGAATTTTTAAAAAGTGGGCAAGATTAAAACAAAAGGAAAGAGAAAAATCAAGGAACACCAGTGTTTAAGGAGTCCGTAAATGAAAAAGAATTTGGAAGTGCTGTGAAGACCATCTGGCCTAATGCCTAATCCAAGGCCATAATGGAAGTATTTTAAATCCTATATATGGGTGATGGACCTACACATTAGATTCATTTAGATATAATATGATTCTATTTTTATCTCCTATAATAAATACTGGGTAAAGTAGAACAATTTAAAACTTAACTTGTTTCTTTTAATTTTTTGGTACTGTGGCAGGAGAATTTAAAACTGCATACAGAGCTCGCATTACATTTCTATTGAACAGTGTGGCCTTGTACAGACATTTCATTAACTAATGGCATATTCTAAGCTAGAGATAAAGGAGCAGTTGATTCAAAGATGAGTATATGAGCAAATAGTGTAAATGAGGCAATTACAAATAGTTCTTAAGATGGAAGGAAAGAAGTAATAAATAACAGAATAATTGTCAAGGCACAGGGATGGCTTCCTCAGGCAGAATGGCAGGCAGATAGGCCTCTAAGACAATGAACAATAAAGTTAAGACTAGGAGAGTAAAGGTAAATTATAACTGCCAATATATGGATGAGAGGAATGTTTTTAAATTAAATCATTACAGTTAAGGTCACATATCTAGGTGCTGAATCATGCTAGGCTTGTGATGGACTCACTCTATCCCGAGAGCCTGGGATTCTGACCCTTTGTATGGGATGCTACTTTCTCTTCAGAAAACTTTATTGGCACTCACTACCTTCCTACTGACTGACATATAGGACAGATCTCAGTACATTACTGATGAGGCATTTTCTAGTTAGATTGCTAAGGGCAGGAGTCCAGGAAAATAGCCCCAGACATCACAAATGGTATACTGGGCAGAGGGTGGGAAGCATCCTTTCCTAGTCTTCTTGCCATCTTGACTGCCTATGCCTCATTGCTCTTGCAGAAGACCCAAGTTTGGTTCCCAGATCCATGTTAGATGATTCACAACTACTTGTAACTCCAGCTCCAGGGAGATCTGATGCCTTTAGCTTCTGTGGGTTCCTGCACTCATATACACATATCCACATACAAACACATAATTAAAAATAAATACAAAATTCTTAGGCCAGGCAGTGGTGGCACACGCCTTTAATCCCAGCATTGGAGAGGCAAAGACAGAGGCAGGAGGAGAGTTCAATGCCATCCTGGTCTACAGAGTGAGTTCCAGGACAGCCAGAGTTACAACAGAGAAAGACTGCTACATTAAGTCTTCAAATTAAATAAACTCTACCTTCAAAATATGTTCAATCTCTTTGCCTCTCTACATCTTTAAGTTGTTCACCTAGCCCAAGCTGCCATCATCTGTCATTAGTGTGTTCTGATTTCAGTTCTTGGCCTCCATGTCCCGAAGCTTTCTCAGGCATCAGTTACAAATGCCCTAGATTCCATGGAGGAGGTATAAGCCCACGTAGTCTCAGTGAGTGTAGTAATGGAGTGTCAATGGATTGACAGTCATTTTTTTAACCAACCACAAACTTACACAAACTACTGCCTATTGCAAATCCCTTCTTTTGTATTCCTGTTGCTTCTCTGCACTGGGCTTGACCAATATGAAAGCATAATCATAACTCCACCTCAACTTTATCCTCCACAAAGTCAATGTTTGCATGTGGTTATTCATCGTCTACTTCCGTATCTCTGGATTTACAGCTCTACTTTTCTTTCATCCATTTTTCAGGCAGGTGGCCTTCAGCAAGTTGTTCAGTCTCTGGGACTCAGCGTCCTCATCCAAATTAAATATTCTTTTATCTCATCACTGAATGTCTTATAATCCAGCATCTCTCTGAAAAGTCAGCCAGTGAGCACACTCACAGACCACAGATATACATCAATAACTGATCATTTAAATTGTAATTGTTATTTGAGAGCTGCTTCCACCTCCACCTTTTATAAAACATAGCATGGATCTCCTGAGGATTTGAGCTGTCTTGTCATTCTGCCTCTCAAACTTCCCTAAATTATCCCAGTCAACTTCAAATGCTGTGATTGTTTCATAGCCAATTTTTTTTTTCTGCTTTTCTTTTCTTTTTTTTTTTTTTTTTGACCCAGCCGATCTGTCTCCATTCCAACTTTCCCCAGCAACCCCTATCAGATCTGGCCCCTGTTTTATTCCTACAAGGTCTTCTTTTCTTTCTAACTGTTCCAATTTCTTTCTTTAGTTGTCCCATTCCAGGGAGGCCTCTATAATTTTTATTAACATAAATTTAGAACAAAAAGCAGTTTATCCTGTTTGAATTTTCTTTTCTTTGTGCTGAAATTACAACATGCTGTGGTGGATAATGACATCCCTTTTGCATATGGATGATGCATTTAAGTTAGGGCCGAGGACAAAGGTGATACACTCTTCAGAACCATTTAAAGCTTTCATAATACATCATGATTAATTGGCTTTAGAAAGAAGAAATTTATTTCATCTATTTCCAATTCTTTTTCTAAGTTTTGGGCACCTATATGAACATGTCATGATATATAGATGAATATAATAAAAGTAACTTATTAGAAGACATAGTATTTAAAAAAAAAAAATAAACCACTGTTAGTTAGCAGTAGCCTAGTGACTTAAAATATGTTTTTCTTGTCTTTATTTCAGCACCAGAGAGTCAAAAGTTAATAAGATTTGATGAATTTCTACAAACATAAACTGTCCATGTGACCAGCCAAAGGGATGAGATTTTCTCTGCTTATAAGAATTATTTTTATTATTTTTTAATGTTATGTGCATGTGTCTGTGTCTGTGTCTGTGTGAGTGCATGCCACATGTGTGTGAGTACACTCAGAGCTAGGAAGAGGGTATCAGATTCCCTGGAGCTAGAGTCACAGGCAGTTGTGAGCTGTCTGATGTGGGTGCTGGGGACCAAAATCCCGTCCTGTAGAAGAGCAAGAAGTGCTCTTAACTACTAAGCCATCTCTCCAGCCCGCAAGATTTTATCTTATTGCTGTTTTCCAGATAAACTCTTAAGAAATACCTACATAGATATATTTATTATTATTAACTTTATGTTAGCATGAGATTTTCTCTGTAAATAAATTATACATTCTACATGGTCTGACAATAGAATCACAGTTAACATATTTTCTGACTAAATTCCTATGTATCCTGAAATCATATTTATGTTTAATTTATTCAACATTAATATACACCAATCTCTACTCTATATGTTCCTTTTAAAAAAAATGTCATCACTGACTTTTCCTTCTAAGTATTCTTGCTGGTTTCATTAGCAAATGCTCATTTCTCAGAATTCTATTCTTCTTCATCTATCTATCTATCTATCTATCTATCTATCTATCTATCTATCTATCTATCTCAATTATTCCCAAGGCTTTAAATAACACATGTAAACTATAAAATTGTAATTATTCTATAATCAATTAATTGAATAAAGACATAGTTAGCAGCCTACTTTTACCATACTTTTTTAAAATCAACTTTGCAGTTGATTTTGCAAAAACTCTCATCAAGAAGTGAAGTTTTGGCTGGGAGGTAGTAGCACACGCCTTGGATCCCAGCACTTAGGAGGCAGAGGCAGAGGCAGACAGATCTCTGTGAGTTCCAGGCCAGCCAGTCTACAGAGTGAGTTCTAGGACAGCCAGAGTTACAACAGGGAAACGCTGCTTCTTCATATTCTTGAAACACTCTTTCTGCAATATGAGCAAGGTCAAGACAGCTCACTAAGGAATGAAACCCAGCATGGGCCATTATACTAGCTGACCCTCAACAAGCCCTCCTGCACTTTAGGTGAGGGAACACTGAAAAGGTGCATGAAATGAAATGCCCT
Organism: Cricetomys ansorgei; assembly: GCA_026225945.1. NCBI lineage: Eukaryota > Metazoa > Chordata > Mammalia > Rodentia > Nesomyidae > Cricetomys > Cricetomys ansorgei. The sequence goes on from JAMJFZ010003875.1 coordinate 35,862,681, forward strand.
GGTTAGTACTAGCTGTCTTTCAGCCTCCTTGGACTGCTGCTGCCTACCAGAGGGATGTCCTCATCTAATTGAATCCTGAGGCTGGAAGGAAGGGATAAAGATACTCACACTTTCTCATACTTCCCTCTTAGGAGAATGGAAAAACTCTGGAAACTTCTAGCTCATTTCTAATTATATTTCATTGGCCAAATTTTTGTCCCATACCTATTACTACACAAAACATTGATTTTTTTTTATGATTATTATTTGTTGGGTGTGCCTGTGGGGGGGGGGGCACATACCTGCCTCAGTTTCCCAAGTAGTTGTGATTCCACTTGAGTGCTACCATGCTGCCTAGGTCTCACTGTAAGTATTTATATTGTACCACTCTCTCTTCTGTGTTCCCAAAATTTGTCACATTGCTTCTATGTTTTATCATGAAGCAATTGTTTCTAATGTTTGTGCCAAGATGTTTCCTGGGGCCTCATGGAAGGAAAAACTTGCACAGTTCATCGTGGTGCCTTGAGAGCTCAACACAATGAATGGCTTGCACAAACTAGATCTGAAGAGGACCAGAGATTATGATAAACAAGAAGCAAAGAGATGGTAATAGCTACTTGGTCCTAGTGACAGTGGCTGCTGATTCCTGCTCTGGACATCTACATTGAAGAAAGTTAGTCCATAAAGAGAGCATTTGGCTTTTGGTCTCCCCACGCCATGATGTGTACAAAAACTAGCAACTGTAGCTTCCTTGTCTAGATGACTACAACCTGAGACTTCCCCTGCAAAGACCCCTTACAGAGACTAGCTAACTCCTCCTTCTTCTGCTGTACAAAATAAACAGTTTACTAGTTGTTGCATAGTTGATGATGGTCCATTTTATAATAGTAGGTACTGTTCCATCAGCGTGAACACAGCCTAATGGACGCCAGCTTTTTTTGTACATTTGTCTGTATATCTGTCCTTTTTTCATTCCCTTGTCGCCCCAGTTAAATTTCTAGGACCAAGCCATGTAGGATGTGGTACATGAAGAACTTTGTGAGTATAGTCTAACCTAGTCAGTTTTGATCCATCATCTAAATTCAGGTCATCTGACACCAGGTGGAAACAGTGGGCTCTGCAACTATCATTTCCACAAATGCAAACAGAAAAGCCTGTGTGCTCAGGTCAAGCAGTAAAAGTGAGAAATCAGGTTCTACAAAGGCAATCCTACAAAGGCATGATTTCCTATGGATAAAAAACCCCCCAGAAAACTATGACTCATGTTCTAGCATAAACAGCATGCAGACCATTTCTAAAACCTGCTTTAATAAATAAAAACACAAGTATGTAATCTATGTATACCTAAGATGCTTTTCCTACAAGAATCTTAAAATTGCCATCCCTCTTTCTAGCTTTTCTGCGAAGAGAATTGCTTTTTTTTTTTTTTTCTGCAAGAACAAATAAGCTACCAAGATTAACCTCAGTCTGCTGAGTCACTTGTGCTCTGCTTGAATTTTAACCACAGGGAACTCTAGGCAGCCTGTGCTGGGGAAAGACAGATAAAAGGAAGAAAAGAATCAAAACAGTGAGGGCCAGAGAGAGAGAAGGAAAGACAGGCAGGTAGAGACAGAGATATACACACAGAGACAGATAGGGAGATGGATTGGTTCCAGAAAAAAAAGGAAACCCACAAATTTAAGTCAAAAGGGAAAAGCAAAAATGTTGATTGAAGAGCTGGATGGAAATATCTATTTTCTAGCTCTATGTTGAAAAGTTTTAAACAATATATTTTCTATAAAACTTGTGATTAAAATTTAACTTGGAGGTTACTAGTGGGAAGGTCAAGGAAATCAGAGTGAAAGACCTACATTTGTGGGTTGGTTTGGAGGGTTGTGTTTTAATCCCAGTTTTAGATTATTTGACAAAGTCAGATCCCTTGTCTGAGTCACCATTTCCTCATCTACAATGAAAGAATAGTAAAATTGACCACATGAGTCGGTAGAGAGGACCAGATAGACAGGCTGTTAAAAAACAATGAAAGCACCCAGGAAAGGGCTTGACATAAGCAGAGATCCCTAAATGTTTCTTTCTATTCTGCCTTTCTCATACCATCTCTTCTCCATGGTACCCATGTCTTTCTCCCTAAGGCATCTTAAAAATGAGTTGTGTGCTGGCAAGCCTGGGCTCTAATTCTGCCAGACTTGAAGTACTGGGCCAAGTTTTCTTCTCCCTTACTTTAGTTACCATCCAAAGGACTTCCCTTTTATTTTAGCCCCATTGTTCAGAGGAAACTGAAGCTTGGAGTTTTTAAATCATCCCCCCCTCCCTAAAAAAAAATTTAAAAAAAAACCTTCTAGACATGCAGTGCCTTGGTAAAGCAGGGCTGCCAATCAACTTGGAAGTCAACAAATCAAAAGGTCCACTTGGCCTGACTCAGCAACCTATGTGTGGGACAAGTTCATCTGATGTGACTTGGCTTCAGCAGAGCCCACTCAAACAACTGAAATGACCTGTGTTTTGACAAAGCTCTTTATTTGACAAAGCTCTTTAATCTATGACCAAAGAGAATGAGTGAGCAGCAGGAAGTGGAGTCATCTCGGCCTGCTTTATTAAATAGAATGATGCTTCTGAGCCACGTAACTGACCTTCCCAGAACCTGATGCCAAGAAATTTCTTTGGTCCAATGCCTTAAAACTCCTGCAGTCCTAAAGTAGTGAGATGATTTTAGCAGAAAAGCTGCCTCCCACTGCCATACTGCCTGAGAAAGATGACTAATAGCCGGTCAGAAGCCTGTAAAAGGCTTATAGATGCTTCCAACTCTATACCAGTTAAAAGAGAGGGCGGTGAAGATGCAGAATTCATCAGAGCAGAGGACAATTTCACTGGATACTTCAGCCCAGCCCCAAATGGAGGGAAATATGGTCCTTGGCAGCCCCACCAACATCACCTGGAGTTTTTTTCAGAGGTGTGGACTCTACCCCAAATCCTCTAAATCAGAATCTGCAAAGCATTCCTTCAGCAGAAATTTCAAGCAAACCAGACCACTGGAAAGCATCTATAGCCAGATTTACTACACTGAATGAATCAACATGACAAGAGGTAATTCATCTAAGCAAAAACAATCCAGCTTTGTTTGAAGTTGAGGCCAGAAGCCAGACTTTCTAATTATATAAGTTGATGTCTCCATTTTATGCCTAAGATAGTATGATCTTAATTTCTATACATTACTAGCAAAATAGTGCTTCCACCCACAGCATGTCTCAAGCTTGCTGGTTTCACATAGTCCTTGGCTCAGCTGCCAGACTCTCTTTCCCTGCCACCTAAGATATAGTCATTCTCCAACTTCTAAATTATAATTACATTTAACAGCATGGTCACAAATCTCATAATCACAAAATCTGCAAGAAAATGCTTGATGAGCCACTTCTAGGGTTTGGGACAGACATCACTTGTTATGAATGTATTGTGGATCTAGAGTGCTGAGTTTTATCTAGAATCTCTCTATTCAGTTTGGACCAGCAGTATGAGTTTGTTCCAAATTCAGAGTTTCCTGCCCTACCATAGCCCTAATGAAGCAGAATCTCCGTCTTATCAAGATCCTCAGATTACTCCTGTACACACATTTGAAATGGTTCTAAATTATGTACCAGGCGGGAGCAAAACTGTTGCCTAGAGTCAGAAGTCGAAAGAATAGGTTTTCTTTGCCTCAGTTTCCTTTCTTGTAAAATGAGCAGACTAGACTATTTTGGAGTCTTACCTGTGAGAAGGCTTTCTAGGAAACCCATATTTTCAGGTCCCTAGCCCAAACAGACTATGACTCTAGCATATACAGATTAAAAGGAAGAAAATAAAAGGTGACTCTGCCAGAAAGAAATTGGCTAGATCCTGTGGATGGGAAGGAAGATAGTCTAACTGAAGGTAATGCTTTGTATCACAAATAAAAAATAAAGTGCTGTGTGTCTGTAACACAGAGAAGGGGCTATAGAGACAGGCACTGAGCTCTAGGTACAAAGAAACTCTGTCTCAGAAATATAAGGTATAAAATGACTGAGAAAACATCCAGCATCAATCTTCAGCCCCTACAAATGAGAGAAATGTCCTCTCTCACAAGATTTAAGGACTTGGCAAGGATGAGAAGTCCAACCTTATTCTACTCCTTTATAAAGGACCCTATAGCATGGTAAGAAGTCACTAAATCTTTAATATAACTAAGTTGATAATCTATTATTAGTGAAAGAACAACTGCAAGCTGGATCACCAGGGTTTTAAAGAGAAACAAGGATTGTGTGTATAGAAAGTCCCAGAAGGAAGGAAGCAAGGAAATTCTTTCCCACTTACATATATTCAGTTTACCAAGTGTATAAAAAATCATAGATATACCTGGAAATGAGTTTTAATTATCAGCATCCAAGGCTCACTTCACCACGGTAAAGTTGTGATTTCTAAAAATAATTCCCAAAAATGTGTCATTTAATTGTGGCAAAGTAATTTTTAAAGCCATTTTTAGTGTACAAACCAATGGCATTAAATACATCTCCATTCTCATATGCCAATCAGCAATGTTCTTTTCCAGAAACCTTTTCATCTTACAAAGCAAAAGTTCTACACCCACTGAAACATAACTTCCTGTTTCCCTTTCTCTATCCAGACACCATTCTATTTACTGTCCCCCGGATTCTTCGAGTAGGTGGGTCACACAGTATTCATTCTCGTGTCACTGGGTTGATTCACCTATCAGTGTGTCCTCGAGCTTCCTCCATGACCATATGTTAGAACAATCTTCCTTTTTAGGGATAAAAAACACACACTATAATTATAGACTACATGTTTCTTCTATACTTGTCTATCGATGGACACTGGGTTGCCTCTGTCTATTGTGAATGTTACTATGCACACAGACACAGAATAATTTCTTTATGAACTCAATTTTGTGTGTATGTATGTGTGTGTGTACTCAAAAGTAGAATCAATGGATCTCATGGAAATTTCTTCTGTTGTTTGTTTATTTGTTTGTTTTTAAGAAATCCCCCCCCCTTTTTTTTAAACTCACTTCTGTTTTCAATGGTGACTACACACAGGAATTCTAGTACCATCAAATCCTTGTCAGCATTTGTTACTTTCTCTTTTGCTTTGTTTTGTTTCTATAAGTCGTTCAAAGGCAAGTCTGTTGATAACCCACAGTTTAGTAGGAGGTACCCTCTATCCTTTCTAGATAAAAGTGCCTAATAAGAAGCTAGAAAAATTAATCTAAAACTCATGAGAGTAAATGAGTCTGGGGCTATGAAAATAAGTGTGTTCATATAAAAAGATGATTATACTCAGGAGCATGAGTTGGAATTTTGAAAACAATCTTCAATGCAAAAATGGGATATTGTGTCTCCATATGTATCATGGTCAGTCCAGAAGTTTGGAGGACTCATCAGTATTCTGTATTATCTGATATAGGAATTCAATAGGAAGATGTCTATACCAGTTCCTGTTTCTACTGCCAACCAGCTGTGTGATGTAAAATCTGTAGAAGTAAAGTATTGATTATGATTATATATACCTCAGAGAATTTCATTAGAATAAAATGAAGATCATGTGCATGATAGTGCTTTGCATCTTGAATAGAATTGTACAAATGTGAGCTTTGGGGGTGGTTGGTTCGGTTTAACTTAGTTTGGTGATTTTGGTTTTTTGTTTATTTATATGCTTTATTCTTTGGCTTAGTCTACAAAGCTTTTATAGGGGAAACTTAAAACAGGTTCAATGGACATATGGAGCTCCCAGGGGGCTTGTGTGGGACTCAGGGAAATGTCCAGATTAAACTGCAGGGAACTACTATTCTGCCATTTCAACCCATCTGCTATGGAAATAGAGAGGCCAACAAAGAAGGAAGAAAAAAAGTAGGCAGCCAATAAAGAGACCTGTAAAAACTGGAGGGAGGAGTGCAGTGTTAGGTGAACCCCAAGTCAGTAAGGTAGAAAGTACATTGGGAATGGCCAAGAGGTTGTTGATGCAAGCTAACATGTGAGTTGGGGTTGCTTAGTTAGAGCCTGTTGGCAGACAAAGTTTAGCTGTAGTATTAGTGGAATGGTACCAGATATGCTGATTCCATTCCCAACTATATCCTGAACCATTCACTTCAACCTATATCAATCTGATCTCCATCCAAATTCCTAGCACTCAACATCAATACTTATTTAAGAATTAGTCTCCCCTTCTCCAAACTACTAGGCTGAGTCAGTATAAAGCCAAGTTGGGCTTTATTAAAATAGAAAGATGCCCAGAGAAAGAACAAAGCACACCAGAAAACATGAGTTTGAGGCTCTCAGAGAAGAATCACAATTTATTAAAAGATTTAAAAAAAATAATGTATTTAGTTTTGGGGTTTTTTGTTTTTGTTTTTGTGCATTGGTGTGAAGGTGTCAGATCCCCTGGAACTGGACTTAACAGGTAATACTGAGTTACCATCTGGGTGCTGACAATTGAGCCCAGGTCCTCAGGAAGAACAGTCAGTGCTCTTTACCGCTGAACCATCTCTCCAGCACATTAAAAGACATTCTTAATGGAGAGTTTAAGCATAGTAGTTAAAAGAAAGAGAGATTTTTTCGGGGGAAGAATAATTGCATACAAAGGTATAGGTGTGGGCCTCTCAGGGAAGATTTGAAGTTGTCTTAGCAGTACTCATATATACCACTTTGGTACCTCTCAAGTTATAGCTCAAAGGGTCGATAAGAAAGTTTTTTGTTCCTTTTATCTCTCTTTTCAATGAGTGAGATTATAAGGGATCTCCAGAGGTGCCTTTGATAGGATTATAATCTAGTAAAATAAAACCAGAAGCCACTAGGATTACACAAGTTTAAACATATCTTTTACTGTACATTGGGGCTTTTTGTGAGATTTCCTGGAAAACTATAGGTATGTGGCTGGAGAAGAAGACTGCCTTGTGTTGGAGTTCTTGATTCTAGGCTGACCAAAGGTTTCAACGAGATTCTGAGAAGGGAGTTCCTTTCCAATGTTCCCATCATTTCTCCCTTTCTATCCTGCCTCATTTTTGGACTCTTCTCCTTTGAATATCCTCCTTCTATTTACTTGACATAAGCACCCCTGTCCTTGTAAGTGTCAGTTGTTATTAAAATAAAACTTGTTATTCTTCTAAACAAATCAGTTCTTCATACACTTATACCCTCTGATGCACTAATAAGAAAATGTATACACAAATATATTGATACAGAGAGGTCAGCTGCTGGGAGAAGGAATGAGTGTAAATGAACTGGAAGAATATGCACCAATACACAGTGATTACAAATGTGATTCCTTGAGTTCAAATTCCAACTGTGCACTTATTAGCCATGTCCTTGGTCAGGTTATTAAGTCTGTCTAATTCACAACTGTCCCTCAATGTATTCCAATACCAAGCACAGGTATTAGATTCCGACTAATTGAATGGACTGACATAGATGAATAAGCCTAGGATTACAGCAAATAAGTGATACATATCTAGCTGTTATCTAACAAAGAGTCAACCTCCATGTTAAAGCAGATTTTTATGACATTTCTTAGAGCTATGAGATACCATCAAAATGATAGCTTTCTAATACTTAACCAATAATTCACAAACCAGCCATGATTCTACATGTCTCGTCATTCCTTTGAAATTAGTTGTGATGGTTTGAATGAAAAAGCCCCTCATAGGCTCATAGGGAGTGGTGCTACTTAAAAGGATTAAGATGTGTGACCTTCCTGTCAGCACAGAATGGAGCATATACAGAGGCTCAGGGCCAAACATCATGCAGAGTTTTGGGAACCCCATGGAAGAGGAGAAGGAGGGATTGCAGTAACCAGAGGGTTCAAGGACACAAAGAGAACAAATCCCACAGTGTCAACTAACCAGTGCTCTTAAGGGCTCACAGAAACTGAAGCCACAGACACGGAAACTTCAGGGTCCCCTAAATATGTCTTATGATTGTCTGGCTTGGTGTTCTTGCAAAACTCCTACAAGCTGGAGTGGGATAGTGTTTGGCTCTTTTACCTAACTTCAGGACTCTTTTATTCCCACTGGATTGACTAGTCCACTAGACCACTGACTGATATAGGCAGTAGTGCCTGGCTTTGTTCCATATTTTTAAACCATGCCCTGTTTGAGCAGTAACCCTTGGAGGACTGTTCTTTTTCCTTGGGGACTAAGGAGTTGGCTGGGGTCGGTGTATATCTGAGGGAGACGGGAAATGGGAGAAGCTGGGAGAAGTGGAGGAAGCGGAGGAGGGGAAGAGGGGAGTTGGGATGTATTGTATGAGAGAAGAAAAATAAATTTAAAAAAAAGAAAAGAAAATTAGGGAAATGACTAAAATGTGAAATTAAAGATGTATTTTTTAAACAAAATAATTCTTACCTCTTAAGAAAAAGATGTGTGGCCTTGTTGGAGAAAATGTGTCACTGGGATGAGGTTTCAAGGGCCCAAGCAAGGCCCAGTGTCTCTCCCTCTCTTCCTGCTGCCTGCTGATCCAGAGGTAGAACTCTCCCTCTCTAGCTCCATCTCTGCCTGTGTGCTGCCCTGCTTCCCACCATGATTATAATGGACTAAACCTGAAACTTTAGGCCAGGCCCAGTTAAATATTTTCCTTTATAAGAGTTGTCATGGTCATGGTGTCTCTTCACAGCAATAGAAAATTGACTAAGACACTAGTACACCTATGAGATAACTGAGGTGCAGAGAAGGTACGAACATAAGATTCTTGAAAGACTTCTTGAGGGATGACTGTGATTTGTTTTTCAATTAGTCTGTTTGAATTGGCTACCATTTCTTTTTCCCTCCATCCATCATGGTCACAAAGTTCTTCTTTTCTACCTGACCACAAGCATGTTCAGCATTGGAGATGCTTTAGAATGCATCATGTATGAAAAGAGTCTGTAACTTATAGAAAGATAAATACTACAAGTTTTTTTCTCACTTATAGAACTGTTGGGGAAGTTTATTTCTAGTGATGCTTATAATAATTGTTTTATACATTTTGGGGGGAAGGGCTGCCTAGGCCTTGGCAATTTGTATTATCTGCAGGTGTTGGCTTTATGTATAAGATGGTTGCTTTCTTGTGACCTGCACGTGCTCACTGCTCCCTGGCAGAGCCGTTGTGGAAGAGCAAAGATGCTGCGGAGGCATTTTTATAGTCCCTCTCCCTCAGACTCAGGCAACAAGGAGAAAACACTTTTTGTAGGCCTTGAGTTTCCCTACCACCACCACCACCATAAAGGTAACATAGCTTGGTCATTAAAAGGTTGTGGGATGAGACTAGGCTACAGATTTTCTTCATTATGCAAATAGGCCTTTGGATGAAAGGGCTAAGGATAAGGAGGAATACCTGAGGAGCTTCTATATCAACAAAAACACCTGAGATCAGATGATCTGGGTTCTACTGTCCAGTATGACACTTACCATGACAGATGGATCCCTCTGCTGAGTCTGGAAGGTTTGCATCTATGAAAGTGTCTCCTTCTCTTCTTGATGAGCTCATATAGTAGCTATTGGCTACATAGAACCTTAATTTAAAAGTGTGTGTGTGTGTCTGTCTGTCTGTCTGTGATGAATCTAGAAAGGAGATCATGAGAAGAGAGGAAGCACTATTAAGGGAGATGGGGACAGGTATTAGAGAAAGTAAAGGAACACATGTAATAGCAAAACAGAAAGAGAAAGTAGGGGAAGAAAATCAAGCATCTGGTCAGGGGAAAGGATCATGGGAACACAGTAAAAAAGGGGAATGGATGAAAGCAAACTATGATTGCACATATAAATGAATGTGATATAGTGAAACCCATTACTTTGTATACTAACAACTAAAAAAAAATTAAGTCTATAATTTTGTGTTTTAAGGAACAGGAGTGTGGAATCATCCATCCCACGTCTCCCCCAGTTGTGGACAATCTTCCATTACACAATGCTTAGTAAAAATCAAAGTATTACTGAAAAATTTAGGTGTATAATCTAATTTTTTTCTTGACATGGTGGACCAGAAACAACTAATATACCTGGCTCTGTCACAAGATATAGTCCTATTTCAGAGGCTTTGTGGAGCAAAGGTAGCTTTGGAATTAGGCCTAGAGCATTTCATCTTTCCAAGAGCAACCTTGTTTGGGCACTTGGTTGAGGGGTGGGGACAGTTAGAACATACAAAGAGAATGGGGTAAACAAGCCAGGTAGAAAGCAAACCAAAGAAGCAAAACAGCTCATCTATTAAAGATACATTGTGTCCTCCCAAGTTTTAATGAACTGTTAGGAAGTACCAGGTATATCCAAAAGAAGGACACTGATGAGAGCATTTCCAAGCTGGCTACTTCTAAACCACTTTGGAGTTGACTTGGGAAAATTTATACAATATTTTACTAAACTGACATAGTATTAAGCTATCATCCATATGTGTTAAGACAAACACCATTGTCAGCCTTAATCAGCCTTAATCAGTCCCCTTCTGGTAAACAATGGGGAATGCAGAAACTTACCACTGCACAGTGATGAGAATAAGAGACAGATGAGCAAGCGCTCAGCCCTAAACAAGATATTTACAACATCCCTTCTAAGGCTCAGGAAACATTGGGGACATGGGAGAGGAAGGACTGCAAGAAAATAAAGCAAGAAACAGCCATCAGAATCAAGAACTCACAACAGCTTTTGATGCCTGCACCAGATCTGCAAAAGAATGAGCCTGACAACTATCAGATATGAACGAGGAAGGACTCAGAGGGCCCTATCATTCACCTCTTAACTGTTTGCTACCACCAACTTTGGGAATGGAGAAACCATTGCCTTCAGCTGTGTACCCATTGATGATCTCACCATGCTCCATTGAGTACTTCCAATTCAGTGGTTACAGAGATAGTCCCTAGTGAAGCTAAATGGGCCACAAAACAAAGCCTATAGTTGTGAACCTAGGAACAAGAGTGGTTAAGGATATGGGAGAAGGAGGATTTATAAAGATGGTGGGAAAAACATAAGCGAGAATGTGGAAGAGAGAATAATCAGAATATAACATATACATGCGTGAAATTGTCAAAAAACAAAAATAATTCATAAAATTTTTTTTGAAATTGTAATTGTCAAGCCAATTATGGATCTTTGGAGCTGTTTTTTGTTTTTTGTGTTTTGTTTCTGTTTTTGCTTGTTTATTTTCTGTATTTATTTATTCATTCATTTATTCATTTACTTTTTGGAGTTTGGGAGCAAGGTCATACTATAAAGCCCCGGTTAGCTTCAGACTTACTGTACAACTCAGGCCAGCCTTGAACTCGTAGTGAAGCCCCTGCTTCAGCCTCCAACTTGGCTATGAATCTTGAACTTTACTTACTATTCCAACCTTAATCATTGCAAATTGGAAAGCTCTGGGGCATGGTATACCAGAAGGCTTTCAGAAGATTGCATTAGCATAGTGTAAATACCCACCTAACACAGTAGTAAGTTCCTAAGCGTTGGTTACTATACATACTAGTTCATTGTAGAGAGGATTCAGAAACTCCTGAATCATTTTGGAGCAAATTTTTCTTTGCCTTATTTCTCAGTATGGGTCTGACCATTGAAAACCCCAGGTAATATAAATCTGCTGGCTCTCAGCTGTCAAGCATCACTATGGGAATGTTTGTTTGTTTTTGCTTCATTTTAATAAAGCAGTGGGAACAACCTTAGAGAAATCTCATTATGACATTCAAAGTACATTAAGAACTATCTTGTCATACACAGCAAACTTTTATTTATCCAGTAGCTCTCAGATTAGACTTTTGTGCTTCCGGAGCATGAAGAAATTCTGAGATAGCATCATTTCTAAAGAAGTATACAGATATGAAAAATTCTGTCACCTCATTCTGCAGGGCCTGTGATACTTTCTGTGATGCCATGAGTCAGTCTGAGTCTTTCCTCTTCTCTGTACTTTTTGAAGATGTCAGTGTGAAGAATCTTCAGTTGAAAATTCAGAACACCAAGCAGTTCTCTTTGGTGAACATCGCTTTTGCCTGCAGAAGAAGGCTCCATCAATGACGTAGCTACTTTTTTTTTTTTTTAGTTTGGAAACCCCCACCGCCATTCTTTCACAAAGTTTCTGCCTGAATGATTTCTACTCGGAGGGCCATGCACATATTTTTCTTTCTCCTCATTGCAAGGTGATTTGTTTTTCTCTGCCAACCCTGCATGCTTCCTTTCTTCAAGTCGTATCCTAACTGAAAAAGATTACATCTTTAAACCTATTCCTGTAAGCTTTATAATGAAAGTAAGAGCTACCATGGCAACTGAATGAGAACCACGCATATTTCCCTCTTTATTGTATAGAAATTTCAAACGTTGAATGAATAATTAAGCAAGGAAATTGCAGCAGCAATATTTCAAGAATCTGACTTTAATAAAAATCCAAACATCACCATCATCTCAAACATTAATATTTCAAAATATCCTTTGGATCGGGGTATCTTTAAGAAAAACCGAACTATAGTTCTCTCCTCCAGGCAAATCCCTTTACAGGATTTCTCCCTCCTCCCTCTGCTCCCCTTCTTTCAACCCGCAATTACGTAGAATTAAAAAGCTTTATTACTTAAGCTTGCCTTTAAAGCCAGCGAGCTATGGAGCTGTGGTGTGTGTGTGTGTGTGTGTGTGTGTGTGTGTGTGTGTGTGTGTGTGTGTGTGTGTGGTGTTATAGAGTGGGGACGTTTGTGCATTGATTTTCAGACCCAGTTTTAAACGTGCTTTTTTTCCCCCCGCTAAGAGACAAGGATTTTCCATCGCCCAAGAGGCCATCAAGTTTTAAGATTGCAAGGCACGACTTCTAATCGCATCCTCCGCGGAAAAGTACAAACAGTTCCTCAGACGAGGTCCCCCACCTCCCACGCGCTCCCCAGCTCTCCCTCCCGGCTTAGAACCCGGACAGCCTCCCCAACACCTGTGATTCATCCAGAGGCTGCACCACAGAACCATTTGCATACTGCCTCCCGCCCTCCCGGACTCCTGACGCACAGCTAGTGAAGACAGGATTATGCTGTGTGGTTATTACTTCTAATCTCTCACATGACCAGCAGAAGTAGAGGTTCTTGCTCATACCGGGCCCTGAGCTTCAGGGGGTCTCCCACTGCGAGTGAGGTGTTTGCGTAACAAGTGAACCTCCACAATTCTATCCGGTCCTAGCCACCTTCCCTCTGGATGTTTGGATTGTATTACCATCATCTGGAGATTGTTCTAAGAAACTCGAACATCACCCCAGGCCCCAACTGTGAATTCAACCGGAAACAGCGTCATCTATTAGCCCTGGGCAAACAACTCTAAACTAAAAGCCCTGAGTCCTGCCAACCAGAGCTGGTGGGGTTAACTAGCTTCCGTCTCCGTTTTTCCAACTCAAGTGCTGTCTGGGAGATAATTGCTCTGACGTTCTTTAAAAGAAAGTGTGAACCTTTCCCCAACAGGCCATGATTAGATGGGAACTCCAAACCTTCAATGCTGCTTTAATACAATAATCACTCATAAAAACAGAAATCCGTGTAACCTGGTCACGGTGGAGGGTAATGTCTTTTCAGACCGACCCTCCTCTCTGGAGAAAATAAACCGCAAGGAAAATCTACCCCAACCCTTCACATCACCACCCTCTACTCCTCTGCCTTCCTCTCCGGTTTGTGACTCAATGAAAGACGAGTCAGCAGGACGTTTTATATACACATATGTATGCATTTACATTATAATTGTATATATATATATATATACATATATTCACATATGCATACACATGTAAGCAAAGGCATAGGCCATCAGGAAAACAGTCGCAAGAGATATGTGTTTGCTCAAGACCGTACTAAAATGGAGTCAAAAGAATCGCTCCATTTGGATGTTTATAAAAGACTGAAATAAAAAGGGTTGCTGCAAAGCTCTCAGGGAGCTGAGTCAAGCGCTCTGCACCTCCCGGCTCCTCCCCTACCGCCCCCAGCCACCTTCCTCCCTCCGCCCTCCCCCAACACACTTCCTCCCCGCCCCTCGAGTTGCTGGCTATTAAAAGCTGCTGACGTCAAAGGAACGGCCATCTTTGATGAGGGCAGAGCTCGTGTTGCATTGAAGACGAAACCTCGGGGAGGTCAGGAGCTGCCTTTCCTTCCCTCCCTGCCCGGTGACTCCTCCACTCTTGCGATCTGCAGGGATCGACAGACAGCATCCTCTGGAGAAGCCAAGGTAAGAAACCTCCTCCCCAGATCGTGGTCCTGGCCCAAGCTGGCTGCATACACAGAAGGGACCGCAGCTGGCAGCCCAAGTGAGCCTGGGCAAATACAAGTGTTGGTGCGCTTGGGGTGCGGTATTCCCTGTGTGCATGTCTGCCTGGACTCTTGCCTGGAGCTACATAAAAGTATTTTTGAGGAGAGCTGTTTGGCGAAGGAGTGAATGGGGATACTGCAGATGGAGCGGTAGGAAGAAACAGCTAGGATGTGTGCAGAATAATAACTTACTCTTTTGAAAGAGCCGTGGGACCCTCTTCCATCTTGAGAAGCAGTTTTTGAATATGTTTAGATTATTAGGGTTGTGAGTTTTTTTTCCCTTTTTCTGTAGACCAAAAAATCAAAAGCAAAACACGATCTTATCGTTTGTTCTAACCCCATGATTACGACTGTTGTCTTTAGAGCACCGTTCCCCAAGGGAGATAAGAAGGCAGGGTGTGGGCGCTGGGGAGGCGAAAGGAGAATGGGGGAGTTCCCGCTCTGGGCAAGCTGAGCTGCGGCAGCGACAGCAGCCTCCATGCCCTGCAGACTTGATTTATGCCTCCTGCCCCACGTCAGCTACAGGCGGCCTGGGAGAGCTCTGCGGGGATTGGTGAGGTGGGCTCGCCTGGGGGACTGCGGTGGCCCGAGCTCAGCACCCTGGACAGGAGTGCCCAAAGCCCGCGTCAGTGCTCTGACCTTTCAGCACCGCGGACAGCGATCCGGCGGCAGCGCCGCATTACCTGCCGCAGAGATGCCCGGCCAGGGCTGGAAGCCAAATTTTCTCTCTGAGATCCAGGTCTTAGAGAAACTCTTAATAGAGCTGGCATAATAGATTAAAGAAAAGAAAGGAAAAATAAATCCTGTCAACAGGAATTTGTTTACAGACAAGTGCCTGCTCCCCCTCCTCACCTCCTACGTAGCTTCAAGAAATAATAGACTACTTGAAGAAGCCCTCTGTATTTTTCCCTGTGCCTTGTTTTAGGCAGAAAATAAACACACTTTTTAAACCGGTCACTTATCCTCCAAAATGTTATTTTTGCTTGTTTGTTTTTAACGCAGGGTAGATATGTCTGTTTATATTAAGTGGGCTGGAGTGGGAATATATGAATGTGCCAGTACTGTTTATAGAACAGTTCCTTCCGTATATTTTTGATTTGAAAAAAATATATGAGTTATCTGAACTAGTTAGGATCAATTTTAGGAATGGATCCCTCTTTTTCTTTCCCTGTTTATTCTTAGAACTAGGTAGAATACACAGCTAAATGAAATATCAATCTCTTTGACCATGGTTTTGGGGTTAGTGTTTTTCCTACCAACACCGGTTTATGGCAGATTGATTGTTTTAGATTTGACATTAAAGGCAGCCATCCTTGGGAGAACTCAATCACGTCCTTCAGGGTTATACAGGTGAAAGAGCCGTGGCGCTAGGCTGAAGCAGGAGTTGGACCCCAAGATTCACTGCAATTTCTATTATGGCACTGCAGGATTTTGCTGAGGTCATGATAACTGTTTTCTTCTGTAAGGCTGGGAGACTCTACCTTTTTCAAAACTGTCATGAAAGTATCAGGACTAAAATTATATGCCTTCAGTGGTTGGTAAACAAGAGTAATAGCTTCATATGTAAGGATATATAGAATGCATTAAAAAATGCTAGCAGGAACCCTTTTAAAGACCCTCTCCCAAAGGTCTTGAATTGTGTTTATTTAGTCATAACTCTGATCATCATAGAGTACTAAAATACTCTATGTAAGAGAGTTATTTTATCTTCAGCCATTTATTTCTGGGTTGTTTTTCTTTTTCATGGAAAACCATGTGTTTCCATGCATGGATATGCTGATATATTACTGTGTAGATGTAAATTGCTTCAGTGAAAATTTATTCAAGATTATGTAGCTGCATGGGAGTTTATAACTCTGAAATCTTCAGATATAATAAACAGCTATGTTTTGTTGATGGAAGATGGGGGAGAAAATATGGGCAGGAGTCTGTTTAAATGCTTTAACATTATAGTGCACATCCAGACAGCTACGTGTAGTCGCGTCAAATGAAAAGCCTAACGCTACCTGAATTATGTGCTTGAATGTTAGTAATTACTGCTGGGTTTGTTTGCTAGTGGGTGATGAAGAAAAGGGGCACAGGACTGCAGTAAAGCTGGCAAACGGTGCAGAGCTGGGGAAAAGTGTCAATGTGAACAATTAGATAGCTAAATATAGAACAGTTAGCTGAGAAAATAAAGGAAGATGTAACTGGGACATGGATCTAACTTTTATGTCACTAACAATCTTCAGTAGGAAAAAATAAGAAGATTGTTTTTCTTCATTTTACATGTGAAAATTTGAAAATCCAGGACAATGTGGTAAAAGAGGCAGGAGCAAGTGGGCATAAGGAAAAGCTAGGAAACGTTCACTCAGACCCTACGATGGTACCTGGTTGTTTGTTTACTGTTGTTTTCTACACTTTGGTATTCCCAGACCAAAATAATTTACAATTTCTATAATATTTTTTATGTTAAAATCTCCCAAGAATTGACAATTTTACTTTTACTTTGTAAAACATGCACAGCTCCAAGGCAAACTGCCCCTTAATTTGTTAGAAGATGTTCCTAAACTCTGAATGTTAACCCCAGAGTAAAGGTTATTGGCTAAGCAATTGATTTCTCCTCCGGTGACACCTAGCAACTGCGTAGCAGCTGGCCTTCAGGAGAATGTGTTGGCTTTGACATTAGTAGAAATAAAAACAATTTAATCAAGAAATTGAAAGAGGAGACAAAAGAAGATTGTGATTTTTAAATGATGCACTATCAATACATAATGCTTCTTACCTTCTAGTTCTAGAAAGGTAGAGAAATTCATAGTTTTGGCCCCAGCACTGGATACATTTCTGCAATGTCATCCTTGCCAGCAGGCACCAAGCTAATAGGAAGGTATTGATCAATCAGGAAGCACCAGATACATAAATGAACCCCATGGAGGGTATACAATTTCATAGCTATGGTTTTTAACCTCAGTAAGTATTTCATCTAGAAATCTTAATTAGTAATAGTAAGTAAGAAAATTTATCACATAATATCAGAATGAAAAAGCAGAAAAAAAAAACCAGGAAAAATTATGAGAGTATAAGGAATTCATTTTCTAAGTAAATGTGATGAATAGTAAGGAATACAGTTTTAGGGGAGGGCAAAATGAAAGCAGACATAAGACTTGAACTGGCTTTGGAAGGTTGAAAAGAAATTAGAATGGTCTGCTAAGTAAACAACCTCAAGTTATGTAAGCCAAGCTATCTTTGCTCAGAGAACCCTGAAAATGCCTGTCCATTTGGAGGTAGTTGAAAGCTTGTGTAGAAGAAATTTCTAGAATACAATTAGAGCCCCCTATGGAGGGCTTTGAATGTCATTTTAGGATTAGATATTATACTCTGAAGTTGATTTATGAGCAGAAACTGATAAAACAAAACATCCAGGTCTTGGCTAACATCCAGCAATTGCTATAGACAGATTGGTTTAATCCCCAGAAGCTGAAGGAAACACATTGGCATAATCAAGGGTGATTCATTTTTTTAAAAAACCATCCTGCATTTAAACATCATTTACCATCATTCTTCAGGATATGTATAAATACATGGACATGTAGTCCCTGCCCATAAGCAAGTTGTAGTTTCCGTTTTCCATATTTAACTAGAACAAATTATTTGAGATGAGCACATGCCAGAGAAATTAAAAAGCAGGTCAGAAATCAAATGATCAGAAGTCCTAGAATGTACATTTGAATAATAAACATAGTGTAGAACTCTCTCTCCCACCCTCTGAGAATTTTGCATTGGCGAATTCGTTGAATGTGGGCAGGGAGGGTTAAGTTCTTCACAATGTTTCTTGATGCGTGACAAATAAAACTGGTATCTAAAAGTAGGGGGAAGCAGAGGAGATGGTAACATTTTATAAAGCTAGGATGAGCTAAGGTGGATGACAGAACACATTCTTTCCCTGCTAAACTGGCTGGTTCTTGCTTGTTCTCTATCTCCCAGAACTAGGTTAATGTCTGAACTACACAAATTTAACCTTGTAGTTACCACTCTCAAGATAGAACTTCAAAATTCCAAATACTGACAGAAACACTAAACGAAAATAGCCAATGGCGTCATTACTGCAGAGGAAGAAATGGCAGTTACAAGCATAGATTTTGTTATTTTTCTTCCAACTATGAGACATGGTGAGATTTCCCTCTTTTTGCTCTTTAGTGAAACACTGGCATGAGAAATGTGATGTGGTAATGTTTTGACCTCCAGGCTCACTGCCCTCGGGAAATTTGGGCATGATGTAATTTAAACTGTAGGAGAGGTTTCCAAGCTTGGTCCAGAGGACCTTTCTCAGGTAAGAGGAAAGGAAGAAATGAATCTTAGTGTCAAGGAAGTGGGACATGGTGACAGGAGAAACTGTTTCAAAGAAATTAGTCTTATGAAAGGAGACTTCAGAATTGCTATTATTGCTATAACAACAATATCTGTGTTTCTATATAATTATCTTCACCAGGATCACTGTACTTTTCCTCATGGAAAAAGTTCAAGTGGATTAGGATTTTAAACAAATTATACAAACTACAGTCAGATGTGTCAGATATAATACTAAATAGCATTTAGTAAGTCATGAATTTGATTTTAAAGGGCAGAGAAACCTAAGGCAGTGTCTAATTTGAAGTACTTTCGGGGATGGGGAGGGCCTGAATTACCTCTGATGCTGGTTCACCAAGTGTTGGTAACAACTTTGAAGCCAAATTGCTCTTATCATTTCAGTTTTACAGGTGAGGTAGCTGAAGTAGAGCCAAGACAAGCTAAATGATGTATCAGAGACCAGAATCAGGAATACATTTAGTCAGTTTGTAGCCAGTTAGCAAAATGTGCTGTGTTACTTCTGCTATCATCACTTTTCCTACAAGTCAAATGAATCACAGTGAAGATAGATAGATAGATGATAGATAGATAGATAGATAGATAGATAGATAGATGATGTGTTAGGGATTTAACCCAGAGAACTGAGCATTCTAGGTAAGTACCCAACCCTAAACTATACCACAGGTCTTTGCACATGATTTTTTCCATCTTTTTCTCTTCATTTGGGCAGCAAGGTATGCCTATGAGGATACTGGTTGGGAGCTAGGAGCCCCACTGCTCTCCTGAAGCAAGTGCTTATAATTTCCTGTTTCAAACTCAGTCTTTAATAAGCCACTGGGGCACTGTTAAACTCAGTTCTCTCATCCACAGACTGTGTTGGCCAGTATTGCTGCCATTCGGACGCAGCTGAAATCCACCAGCCATGTGTGTGGGTCTCAGAATAAAGGCTTTCAGCTCTCATTGTCTCAGTAATGCTTTGATTATCAACCTGCCTTCACAGATCGTAAGATGCATGCATCCCCGGTGTCATACCACTTTCTTAGTCCCCTTTAACCACTACCCTCCTCAAATTTATTTGACATCATTTTTCTGCTCAGACAAAAAATTCTGGCTTTTGCCTCAAGATCCTGTTTTGGTCATGTCTTGTGTCTGACTGAAAGCAATTTATTGGCTGTTACTTTCTAACTTCTGCTTTTCATCTGCTACTTAGAAGAGTGAAGGATTACTTACCATTGCAGAACTGGGAAGTATTTAAAAAATAATATTTCTGTATGACCTGAATCACATGATACTGATAATGTGTGCAAAACTGGTCACACAGGGCTGAGGGTATAGCTCAGTAGTTGAGCACTTGCTTAGCATTTGTGAGGCCCTGTGTTCGATCCCCATCACATGCACAGAAATTTACAGATCTTGAAAAATATTCTTTTGTCTTTAAGATTGACTGCAGATTCAGCATGTTCCATCCAGGTAAAGTGTTACGTGGCAAGAAGAGATCTTAACTGGTTGTTTGCTTACTTGTTTATTGCTGACTCAAAAATAGTAAACTTATCAGTATTAACCTGTTGTTATGAACAGATCTGTATCCCTGAAAGAGATGAGGGGGAACAAATGTGTTTGAAGACTAGTGTCTCTTTTTAATTAGTCTCTAGACTTTAGAGAAAGTGAATTACATTGCTTCCTTGTATTTGATGCTAAATGACTTATCTGCTAAGTTTACAATTGTTGTTTGCTCAAAGAAAGACATGTCTGACCCTTTTGCTGTTGTTGTTTTGACCTGATAGCCCCAAGAAGGACATCCTTCAACTATCCTCTAACTTACTTACTTCTTGTGTTCCAAGGTGGTCAGTCCATTCTTCGTACTTCAAGGGCAAAGCGATTTTCTTCCAAAGTGACAAGTTCTACGAACTGATCAGCTGGTCTCAGCTTCCCCTCCACTTCTTTTATTCTTATGACACTAGTTCTAGATTTTTTAACTTGGAGGGTAAAGTCCCATGCCTGTGTGCTTGAATCAATGGTTTCTCCCCTTTGCTGGGCAGCATGGTATGAAATGAAAGCCTCTCGGATGCCCCCCTGAGGCCAGAGTTCAGCCCTGCACTCCTGCCTCATTTCTGTTGTAGAGAATGTTCTCAGATCAGCTAGCTTTGAGAGCCAGGCAAGCTGGATTCCCTTTCCATGGAGAGTATAGGGCCAAGCCGTTGGCCCCCTTTATTTATATTTCTCTTTTGTACAGCTTCAGAGAATACTGACTGGAAAATTGCCAAACAGTGAATTTCTTAAATTCCCCTCAGTAGGTTAGTTCGATGGCTAGCCATAGATAAATCACACTGTGACTTCTTTATTGATAAACGGAAAGTAGAGGGAGATAAATACCAGAAAGTCCGCTGGGAAGAACGCCGGTGAACTGCTTTCATATGAGGTAGTCCTGTCGAATGATAATTTTTATTTTAATGAGAAGGCCCATTATAACTTCTTCATGAAAAGAATTTACTAGGCATCAAAATCATATTCTTGATTTATGCTTGAGAAATTGCTGAACATAATAGGCTTTTCTAATTTCAAGATGACTGTCCATAAATTCTTCAAATATCATCAGTGGTTACTATGACACTTTCATTCATTCAGCAAATACTTTCTGAACAAGCTGCCATTTACCCAGAAAACACTGCGCTGGTTCTACAGACACAGCTCTAAGTAAATGTGTTTCTGTTCTCACTATGACACGCTGAGCATACTCTATCCAGACAGTAGTATTTTAGGAGACATGTTTCAAATAGGATCTCTTTTAATCCAACTTAGAAAAAAGAACATGGGGAGGTGTGTATAAAGATGACTCAGTTAATGAAGTTATTGCCTTGCAAGCACAAGGATCTAAATTCAATCTCCAGAACCCACATGATTAAACAAGGTATGGTAGCACATGCTTTTGCAATCTCAGTGCTGGGAAGACAGAGACAGGAGGACTGAGACTCAGAGGCAGCTAATCTATCCTAATTGATGCGCTCCAGGCCAATGAGAGATCCTGATTCAAAGGAGGTAGATGGTATTCCTAAATCCCTGGTATTCCTGTGGTTGTTCTCTGACCTCCACACATATTAGTGCCCAAATGTATGAGCACCCATGCATGCCCAGGCACATGCACACATTAAAAAATTTTTAACAAATACAATTGATCGAAGATTTCTCATACTGGTCAGTACCTAACTACAGCAAGATTACTATATCATGAGAGAATACATTAATAAACATAGTTGGTCACCTAGACTAAAGAAATAACTAAGATATAGCTTTGTGTAAATTTGCCTTCATTTATATGGCAATCACTAGATGCTATATAGCCCTTAAATACAGTTTTATGTTTCAGCATCCATCTTCATAGGGGTATTTCCAAGTCTAAACCACGTTTTACCAAGGAGGAAGACCATCAAGAAACATGGAACTTCCTAGGCCAGAAAACCTACTCTCCACTCTGGAATTCACAGAGCAATGCAAGAACGAGATGACTAGAAGAGAAAATGCAATGTTTTTGTACTTTCCTCCCTGAAAGCTTCCCGTTATAGGCCATCATTTGGATATTAAGAGAAAGCAATGGCTGCTATGAATGCCAAGTGGCTGTCACAGGGCCTTAAGGAGCTACTGCTGTGAGTATAGTTAACTCTAGCACTCTGAAAGGGGAAAGCAGATCCCTGTGTTCCATTAGCCAATGTTTGCCATGGCATATTTACAGTGTTCTTGATTGCAGGTTATTTGAAGAAGATGTTCTTCTTTTCTTCTTTATGGTGTTGTCTTTTTAGAGAACCAATAGGCCATGGTATTACATTATTTTATAGCTTTAACAGTATGCGTGGTAAATTGGGAAAATGTATCAGGAGTCTGATTTTTTTATTTAGGGAAGGATTTTAAAATGCCTTTGATAGCATCTCTGCTTTGGGAATAGCCTCATGATTCTTAGAATGATGTTTAGATACCCAAAGAGGCTCAGTTTTCACTTAACTGAACACTAATCCCTCTCTTGTCTTATGCACTGGATTTTTAAGGACCCTTGAGGAAAAAAGAAAAAAGAAACATTTGTTTTACTATGTAAAAGAAATGTGCTGTAAGCTATTCGGTGAACTGTTACCAAAACCACGTCTGTTGGTATTGCTTTGTAT
This sequence comes from Cricetomys ansorgei, assembly GCA_026225945.1. Lineage (NCBI taxonomy): Eukaryota > Metazoa > Chordata > Mammalia > Rodentia > Nesomyidae > Cricetomys > Cricetomys ansorgei. Next base: position 35,885,366 of record JAMJFZ010003875.1, read on the forward strand.
TCAGCCTTGGTGTTGCTTTGTATTCAGCCTTGTACTGAGGGTTTTGTTTGTTTGTTTGTTTGTTTGTTTGTTTGTTTTCTGCTGCTGCTACACCATGGTGGTGTGAGGGTTCTTTATGATGCAGTTGGGTTCTTTATCAGATGTGTGCATGCTTGTGTTTTTGTATGTGCATGCTATATACAAGCAAAGATATGCAAATATAGGGTTTTTCTTTAGCCAAACTTGTATCTGATTTTTGCACATATTCAAAACGTTTATCTTCATTCATAAGCTGATAAACATAAAATTCACATAGACAAGTCTTATGAACTGCAAAATACCCCAAAGTTGCATTCACAGCAAGATTCTCTGTCAAACATGGAGAATGTTTCCCATGATACTGTATGCAGCAATGACCTCCAGTCTGCTTTGGGGAGAATCCCTGCAAATCTAGGCCTATAAAGTAAAATGTCCTGTTGAAAAAAGTTTTTGAAGCCACCTATTATCTTGCTGTGTGACAATTGTTATAGTCCTATCTATTGTAGTTAGTTTTATATTTAATCTCTATAACAACATATTGAGTGGTAGATGTTATTTTCCACACTTAGATAAGATAGTGTTAATTGCTATATGTCAATTGCTACCTGTCTCCCCATGAATGAACTTATACATTGATACGGATTATTGACTAAGACATCCAGAATTTTGTTAGAGCTAGATTTGGGGGGAGATCATGAATACAGCCAGAGTCAATTTCCAGTCTTCTTTCTCCTTTCCAGTTCTAACCCAAGGCTAGGCATTGAGATGTGCGAGAACAGAGAGCTGCAGAAACATGTGTAGTCAGACAGGGCAGCTAGAAAACCTTAGATGTCATCCTTCTGAGGAACAGAACTTGCCTCAGTAAGCTTTCGTAATTTTGAGAAATAGAAAATTCAACTTGACGGCGGAGATTCAGATCTTAGAGAAAACATCAATTGGGAGACTGTTATGATGCTCACTGCCTGTCTCCTATCTCAGGGAGCATTATGTCAGAAGGGGCAAATAAAGGGTAGAGGAACTGCTGAAAGCAATCTCCTCAATACTAGTCATGCCAAAAGAGTGGCAATTCCTATTTTGTGAGACAGGATGAGAACTGATGAACCCTTATTATTAGGGAGAAAATATTCCTTCAACTTCTACTTCTGACTTTGTACTGAAGATACTGTTGTTGGACAGAATGAATTTAAAGAATAAAGAAGGTAACTGTCCACATGATGAGGACAAGTGTCAGAGGTAGGGGGATCAATAGACTCCTTTACAATTTGTTTTTTTGTCACAATGGCTCAATCTAGGATTCCAAAATCCTTCCCTTAAACTTGGTCAAAATTTAGAATTTCACTAGTCCTCACCTGTTCTTCCACTTGCAGTCTTGCTTACAGCCTCTGAAGGATGCAAGAAAGCAAAGATGCTTCAGGAGTGAAGGCTAAAGTAGTGACCAGCACTGACCTTCACAATAAATGGCTGATCCCACTTAGCCTCTGTGAGACCTAGTTTTCTACCCTGGATCAGAGCACCAATGGCCCATGAGAAAAGAATTCTCATACCTCATATTTCTCTTCTTTTCTGCCTTCTCTGACTTAGAATTATAGACTTGAAGGTCTGGCATAGACTTCTAAAATTGCATTTTTGGAAAGTAAGAAATAACACGGACAAGACATAAACTACTCACCATGGTGGCAAGCTAGTCCTATAGCCAGTGTTACTGGCTCACACTGCAATGATTCTTTACTCCTGGCTACTTTGCTTCATCTTTCAGATTTCCTGTCTTGGGCAGATTCGTTTTTCCAAAAGTGAATCTTCTCACCTGTTCTTACCCCAGAGATCTTTGGTTTCAGTTAGTGAAAAATCTCAAAACAGGATAGAAAATCTGCTATAATTTGAACTGTCATAGAAAATCTCATAAAAAGTTTTCCAATGTAAATGGGTATTTGAGTGTTGCTTATGAGAGAAAAACAAATATAATTGGCTTTGATTAAAGAGAGATTTACTCATTTAAAAAATTGAAGTAAATGTTGAGCAATCAAACCACAGGAAGTAAAGAGAAGACAATTCAGACAAGCAAGCAAGCATTCAAACACTTCCCAAATAAATGATCTCTCCCTTCTCCCTCCTTTCTATCTCTTTTCTCCTTTTTCTCTAATTCTCTACTATCTATCTCTACTATCTTCTGTACATTGAATTCACTTCCTTTTGTTAAAACCATTTCCTGACTCTTCATAGTACAAGCACGGCAGATTAGTACTTCCTGTGAATCCACTATGGACAGGGAATTGCCTTTGTTGCTTAGACTCTATGTTATAGATTCTGTTGGAATGCCTTTCATTGGCCCTACTTGGACAAGGTATCTAGTCAAATTGGAAGGCTTGAGATGTTGTGGAAATGTTTTACTTACAAGCTGGAGTTACAGTTTGATTGAGGGGTGAAACTAGTTTCAAATCAGACTCTATGGAGCATGGTTGCTCAAACCTGTAACCCCAGCACCTAGGAGAATCCTAAGCTCCAGTGATAAAGAGTAAAATCTTGTGTTTTTTTTTAAGCACAGACATTATAAATCACTACCACCCCAAATTTAGGTTGAATAAAACATCTGCATTAGAGGAAAGAAAACTTAACAAAACCAGAGACAAGCACCTGTTTTACATCCTCTTGGGTTCATCCTTTCCCAGTTGTACAGGATAATCCTTCCTCACAAGATTCTTAGAAAGATTATTGCCCATCCTCTATATTCCAGGCACTGTTCCAAGCAATGGGAATAAACAGAGAACAAGGCATCATGATAAAACTTACTTTCTAGCAGAGAATGATTGACAGTACAGTGAACAAAATGAAACAGGACAAGGGATAGGCTGGTAGCACCTCAAAGTAGAATGATGGTTTATAAAGAGTGAAGACAGAGGATTCTCTGAGAGGTTGCACTTGGCTCCTAAGCAAAAACCAAATCATCTGTGGGCTCAGTGATGAAACAAACCCTTCAGCATCTGACTTTATCTTTGACCACCAATAAAGCCAAACTAGAACATGGTCTGAACAATGTAGGTACATTTTTCCCATTGTCTTCTCATTTTTTACCATATTACAAGATCAGAGATATTTATTATTACAGGTACACAGAGAAAGTAGCTATAAAATCTGTATGTCCCACAGTAGCAGGGGAAAGAGATAATCTGGACCCTTGGTCCCAGTCTTTCTTCTTCAGGCTCACTTTGCTTCTTACCATGACCATATTATGGGCATATTATTAGTATATTAGATATACTAATGAGTTGGGACAATTATGGACTCTGTAGGCTGAAGTACTTTTGCACTGAAGATTAAACTAGGTGGGCAAATTTTCTGTTAAGACTAAACTTCATACTTACAGTTCTTTCTATAGCCCTTACTGTATGAGCATCAGGAAGACATACATGTCTCAAAGGGAAGAGAAACAAGCATGTGCTCCAACCAGTCATTATATTTAGTTATGTCAAAATTTCCTTAAACATAAAAAGGAGGGAGTAATAACTTTCTAATTCTGTATCCACTAATTAGAACTTGTTTCTCAGTCACCAAAGGGGACCAATGTAAACTTGAATCATCTCTGCTCCAGTGGGAAGGTAAACATTAAGAATTATCATCTAATTGAATGACAGAATTCAGGAAGGTACACAGTCCATAAAAGAGAGAAAACTAGGTCCAAATGTGCTCTTAGACTATCACATGGTATCATTGTATGCACAAGCTGAGGTTCAAGCTCATGTGCTCACTCCACATACTCTAGTCTGTTTTTGATCTGATGTTCTAGAAGTCTAGTTTCTCTTCCTTCCTTCTTTCCTTCCTTCCTCCCTTCCTTCCTTCCTTCCTTCCTTCCTTCCTTCCTTCCTTCCTTCCTTCCTTCCTTCCTTTCTCTTTTTTTATTTAATATTAGTCTCAACTTTGGTTTCCTAACTGAAGTTATTATATTATTAAAGTGGAAGTTACCTCTCCAATTCAAGGCTTGAGATTCACATGAGTAGACCTTGCATATTCTATATCCTCCCAAAAAAAACCTCTGACTCAGTAAATCAGAGCTAGCCTGTTGGTGAAGTGGATAAAGTCCCTTTGTATCACTGCTGACATACTTCTTTTGGATTTGACAGGCTGGTGATACAAATGAATAACAGAATTGCAATGTATCAGTTCACTTTCCAAACAATTGTACTGATAACGTGCATCTATTTAATGACAGTTGCTTCTTTTTTAATAGCTTGTTTTCCCACTGTGATCTAATGTTTTAACTTCATGTAAGTTCTATAAAGAAATATGAAATAGATGTCATAATCACCTTGCAAGTATAAAAACTGGGGCATAAGAAACTTGACTGCCCTGAAAAAGATTACCTAAGTAATCAATACCAGAGCCTAGCTCAGGATGCAGGTTGACCAGATGTCTAATTCCTCTATCTTATTCATACTCCATATGTAGAAATAACTGATTGACTTGGTACATATACACGAACTTATTTTATTTGGCCAGTGATAGATTTGCAAACTCTTTAATCTGAGTATTGAAAAGTAGTACATGTCCTCTCTAACACTACTTATCTTATATACTTATCTAGTATACATAGTCTAAGTAACAGTCCTGTAAATGTGAACTTGCTTCCATTGCTTACCAAAATTATGAAATTCTTTATGCTTCTATAAAGTTCCCAAATCAGGAATGACTATTATTTATTTATATAACTTTTTCCTGTGGATGCTTTCACATGTTATGTCACCATTTTGAGAAACAAGTTTGAGCAAGTAACTAGCACTAAACAGACCACCGTTTTTTTTCCTGAAAAGAATTGCAAAGGTCTTATTTTTTTGTTCTTTTCTATTGACAATGGTGAGGTGTATAGGTCCCTTTTCAGAATTACACGTTTTACTATATAAAAGAAAACACATAAGATTACATATGAAATCAATTATACTAAAATATAATTATCAAAATATTCTTTTAGACAAATTTATGATGTAGTGATATGTGATCTCTTTAAAATTATAGGACTAAATAATTAGTGGTAAGTCCAATAACTACCATAAGTTTAAAGTACTAATGAAAGTGTAAAACAGTTAAAGAATCTGTACCAACTACAAAGTATTATGAAGCCATCTGAGGTGACTGATGATAAATCATACCAAGCCCTCCATGTGTTAGGGTGATAGGAAGCTATCTATGCAGAAGGAGAAGACCCACATATTATCCAGGCATTAGTGATAACTTGGAGACCCTGAACAAATATTTTATTGTAGAACAAGCCAACCCAATACATAGTGACTTGAAACCTCAACCATCTCTTATTGCACATGTTGATCAAGTACTTGGTTCTTCAGACAGCTGCTTGAGTGGCTGAAGTATGTGTTCACTTCCATGTGGGTGGTTGTTACTGGCTCTTAGCTAGAGTATCATTGGTGCCAGAACCATTTGTCTCCCATGTAAAAAGGCAAGCCCTAGTGTTGCATATGGACATAGTGGGTGTTGTAGAGTTCTTCAAAACAGTGAGAGAGGGTTGATGAGGAGTAGGGAGGCACCAACAATGTACAAAAAAACTTTCATGATCTGTTTAGGCCACATATTCTATTCTATTTGAACCAAAGAAGCCACATAGCTAAGCACAAAGTCCATGTGGAAGGAGGAATTATGGATACTGGAAGGAGAATGTTCATAGGCAATTTTCACACAATGACATATATGTATATAGTGCTGTGCACCAATCTTGAAAGCATGAGTCAGAGAAAGTTTTGTATTGGCTACAGGCTAGCCATGGAATTGTGCCTGTCCACCCCAAGACTAGACGTCTATTTAGTTACATAAACCAGGAAATTTAGCCAAGGATCATTCTTATGCTACCACCACAGACATTCCAATGTCTTTCCCAGTCAAAATTGGAGCCCTAAGTGAAAGAATTGGGTGCCTTTGAGCCAAAAGGACATTTAGAACATGAATCCTATCTTTCTAAGGAAGCTGAGCCATCACAAACCCAAATACCAAGTAAATTTAGGAGGAAAGAAAAAAGAGGAGGAAGATGTTTTTCCTCAACACATATTTGAACTAGAAAATAAGCTCAAACATCTTACTGTTTTGTGGTGTTTCTCTATCTGATAAAATTTTACTTAGACCTGTCTTGGTGAAGGCAACTGTACTTGAAGCTTTTTCTCTATCTCTCCAGACATGTCTCATATTCAAACAAGAAAGCCCTGCTTTCTCCTCTAATTATAAGAACGACCTATAATGCTAGGAACAAGTCTCAGCCCCAGCCTCTTCCCAGTGAGCACCAGCAAAGGGAACCCGAGGGAGGAGACACTGGAAAAAACCCTGAAGGCTTTTCAACAATGCTGCTGCGTCATGGAAAGCAAGCCAGGCAACTGCCTGGAAGCCCTCAGAGCTCTCATCTTAAGCAGTCCATAGAGTAACAAGGAGGATGTTATGCCTGGCTCATAGGACCGCCCAGCCAGGCATATTCCAAGAGTACTCTGAATTAGGACTGCATGCATTTTAGACTCAGGTCTAACATCACATGGTAGACACCTGAAGATCAACCTCTGGGTAATGACCCAACTACTTTTTCAAATCCTGTACCAGCCCAAAGTCAAAACATAAAGTCTTTTCAATCATTTTGTTAGAATACTGGGTTACCCTGGGTCCATCCAGAAGCAGAGCCTACTTGAAGGCTGTGGATACCTGCAGCTTATGTGGGCAGTGGTCTTAGAAAGATCTGGCAGATGAGGAGATGAATTTAGATGAGAATTTGAAGGAAGCCATGCAGGGGTCCTTAATGAACAGGGTGACACCTGCTGAGGCCCATTCTAGCTGGAACCCCCTCTGGGAGACAGTATACAATATGTGCAAATATCCTACCTGAAGTGCAGGACAGTGAGAGTATTGTGCAGCCACCATGGTTAAGATAGGGTGTACCCTGCACCCACCATTGTGAGAAGTCAGGCTACTCCTATGTCTATGAGCATTCCCCATTGGCTAGAGGCAAATAGCAGCAGAGGCTCCCAGAATGTACAGGAATGGTGAGTGATGAGGGACATAGATGACTATCAACAGCTCCTATAATTTTCCAGATGGTCATGACCAGATACCCCAAGTATCTCAGAAGATCTCTCCAACTTTGGGACCTTGGTGTCTCAGCCATTCATTTGTTTACCATGTGGCCCTTTTGGCTCGCAGTGTGTGTCAGCATCTATAAACTGAAGCACAGTGAGGTGAAATAAGCTATCTTATGTCCACCACCTTAAAAATGGCAGAGCTGAGATTCCTTATAGCAGTCATCTTCAAGCCCCAGCTCCAGCTGCTATAAGCCCCACCCCCAGTTATGTGGAGATTCTAGTCTTGCGCTGACTTAAACCAAAGCTCAAGCTTGCTTCTCTTTATCCCCACCACAATTTCTCTGGACTCTTTTTCCTGTCCTTTCTTTATCTCTCTGGCTCCTTCATTTCTTGTTGAATTGGCTCCAATAATTAACTTCTATCCCTTGGGTATGCCAGGCTCTCTCCAGCACTGGCCCGTCCTTCTCATTCTCCAGACTCTTACCTAGGGCACTGTGTCCACTAAGAACATTATTGAATTCCTGAGTTCTTAGACACTCTCTAATACTCCTCTTCTCCTCTCCCTCACATCTATGTTCCCTCCACTGGCATATTTTAGATACTCAGGCAGGAACCCTTGTGCCTGACATTTGAATAAAGAAGAATCAGAAAATCATTTCTCTGTGGCAACTTTCAGATAGAAGGCTGATTTTAACCCATGCTCCAAAGCAAATCAAGTCAAATGGTCTGTTTTTTAAATATCAGGTCACTCAATATGTAAGTTCAAGATTAATGTTGTTGATATGGTAAGATGGCATGGCGGCACAGGGAGGGAATTATTAATTCTAGCCTGCCAGCAAAAGAGGAGTGAGGACATTGCCTCAAGGTCTTGAGGAGGACACTGCAGCTACCAGCCAAGGCTGTAATGTCCAGGTGTTAACACCTATAAAGGGGATAGGCAGGTATGGGGGATGCTGCAGAACTCTGTTGTGCATCCCATGTGGTCAATCTCATGAGGAAGCTCAGAGCTAGTATCAGAGAGTGGCTGATGTTCTCCACCCCCTCATAGGCTCCAAACTGAAAATAAAGTTAGTGCTCAAAGAACTGGTGTAGACATTGATTTGGGTTCAAAGGTTTTTTGTTCTTTGCCTAATTCAATCCCAGTCCTAGTGCTGAAGACCTGAAATATTTCAGCCTCCATACAATCTAGTATTAAGTCTAGAACTGAAGTACTTCAGCCTCAGTCTCCATATAATCTAGAACATTTACATCTCCAAAGCTTACTGCTGACTGAGCCACTCTGACTAGCTCCTTTTGAACTCAACTGACTCTTATGATTCAACTCAACTCATGCTGTTCTGGCTCCAAGCTGACTAGTTCAAACTGACCTTCTAAGCCAGTTGACTGTTTCTGACTGAACTCTTCTGACTTAGGCACACTCTGGCTAATTCTCTGACTGCCTCAGATTGAACTGCTCTGCTGGGATTCAAACTGATTTACTCTTCCCATCTGATATTGACTTCTTCTGCTGAACTGCTTCTGTGTCTCTGCCTCAGACTCCTCAGACTGCTCCTGTGTATCTGACTCTGTGTCTTGTCCCTCTCTGAGCTCTCACTGCGTCATACTGCTTCAGTCAACTAATCTCCTTCTCTGCCTTATCCTCAGTCAGACCACTTCATTGTCTCTGTGTTTTGTCCTCTCTCTGTCTCTAACTGAGAACCTGATTTTATATCATGAGAGTTGGGAATGTTCTCACTGTGACTTACTCTGCTAACTCTTCCTCTGATTCATCATTTGTCTGCCCTTCACTCTGCCTCATCTTAAATGTCACTTCCTGTCTGACTCCCTCTGAGCTCTGATTTCTGTCTTCCAAATACTGGGATTAAAGATATGTGCACCACTGCTTTCTGAATACTGGGATTGAAGATGTGTACCAACATTCTTTCTATCCTAGAGCAGCCATGCTACTGGATTAAAGGATTAAATATTCTTCTACAAACTGGGACACTGCTCAGTGGTAAAGTACTTTCATAGCATGAACAAAACCCTGTTTTGATCCCTGGTACAACAAAATAAGAGAAAAACCTGAACATGTGGGACAGAAGTCTTTAATGGAAAATACCTTAGTATAGGTCAACGAGTGGTGGCAAAACTATACCATGCATACCATGAGTCCTAGAAAACCATTCGAATTTTTTTTAAAAAAAGAGTGTTTTAACAGCAAGCAGATATTAGGGATCCTTTCAGACCTACTTTAAAACCCCACCTTACATCCCTGTCTAGGGAATTTTTGAACCTTTCAAAATGTCATGACTCTTTTGTGGCCTTGGGAAACAACTAAGTATATGTGGCTTAATGATAATGAGCAGGTTCTGAAAAATATTAGGTGATTTTTCCATTATGTGGATATAGACTGTGCTTACTCACTTAGGTGGAGGTCAGTCACTCTTAAGTGGATTGTTTATGTGAGCAAGAGACTTGATATACATGAAATGCGTAAGACTACTTCTGGGGGTAATAGGGATTACTATTAGACAGTTGGCTGGTTTTGTAAGACGTTAGCAATTAACCCCCAAGGCCTCTACCACTGGTTCATCCCCATATCCCATAATATTTAATAAATATTTTTCATAAATGGTAGCATACTCTAAAGTAATTATATAAACTATAATACAGTGGATAATATGGACAAACACCATGGTCATTTATTATCATTATGAAGTAGTAGGTATTATATAGAAATATATGCATTGTTTTTTTTCTATTGCTGGCAGGCCAATAACTTCATTTACATCAGTGTTATTACAAATGCCGCCAGGTGAGTAGACTATTACAGTACTCACATTATTACAGAAATATCATCAAGTGTTAACAATTCTTCAGCTCCACTAGAATAGATGTGAATCCAGTAATACATGTGGTCTGTCATTAGCCAAAACATTACTACTCTGCATATGACCATATGTAAAGTTCACAAACACATAAATGACATTTCAAATAATAGAAGTGTTCTGAAAATTTTCTAAACAGGAACAGAGTGAATGGGGCGGGGCGGGGGGGCGCTGTACTTAGATAAGAACAGGATCCCATATAAGTATTTTGGCTGTGGAACATAACTGAATTCTTCCTAGGCCCAGACACACACACGCACTTTAATTTTTTTCTCACTTACCATCATCATCAACATCATCATCATCACTACTGCTACTACTACTATTTGGAGATAGAGTCTTGCTATATTGCCCAGGCAGTTCTCAAACTAGTGGGCTCAGGCAGGCTACCTCGGCCTCCTTGCCCTCTGGAAGTACAAACAGATGCCTCTATGCCTGGCATTGTCCACTTTTTCAAAGTACAAACTGGTACAAGCATTTGAGAGTTACTTTAAAAGAAAATAACCATTTTCAAATGTTGCCAGACCCTAAGCTAAGTACATCAAGCATACACCGTTAGCACTCCTGGTCAAGCGCAATGGAAACTCAAAATTTCATTTACAGAAAGGGAAACAGGTTCGAAGTAGCCTTGAGGAATTTATCCAGAGATCCAATTTCCCTCCCTCAATAGTCCTCTAGAGCCAGTTCCTAGACAATGCATGCTGCTACCTTAGAGCAGCCTCAGTGCACATGGCACTGTGAGAAGCCTCCCAAAGCTTTTTCATCTGCCAGCCTCCTCAACTGCATGATTTGGATGTTTGCAGGCCCACTCTACCTGGCAGAGCTGGGGCCTGCAGCTTTTTTTTTTTTGACTTTGATTGCTCAATCTGCAATCATGATCCCAGGGCCAGTGAGGCCTACCAAGCCCTAGAAAAGCAGGCAGGGGGGCTCTGGAGCCGTCCTCTTTCTATGTTGGCTATTAGCTACCTGGGGAGTGTTTAAGTGGTATCAAAGCTCAGTGGAGACAGCAATCTCAGCGGGGCAGAGGGTGCTGGGGCGGGTTGGGGGGGGGAGGGTGGCGGGGGAGGGGGTGCAGATGTGTGTGTGTGTGTGTGTGTGTGTGTGTGTGTGTGTGTGTAATGGACTGCTGGCCATGAGCTAGACAATTATCTCTATGAAGCTGTTGCTGCAAAAACAGGAATGCCTGAATCTCCACGCTGAGCCTTCAAGGGGGCCCAAGCCCGAGGCCTAGGGCTGTGTTCCCTGCTCAAGAGAAACCCAATTTGGACTGGCAGGTTACTCAGTGTGGGCTTTCTGGCCAAGGTTGGGGTTGCTCTTCTTACCTCGAGGTAGTCCACTCTTGAGCTATGATTAGGACAGACCTGCTCGATGGGGTAGGCTAGCATGGCAGGTGTAGTTGGAGAGCTGTAACAGCAAATAGTTCTGTGATTCATGGGTAGCCTAGCAGTGTCTCCCTGAGCCTCCTGGGATACAACACTGTAGAGCCCCATTCTCACAGTGAGCTTTGGAACCCACAACACTGGAATCCCTCACCACCTCTCTTTGGCTGCACTTTCATCCAGCAACCATTGCATGCCAAGTGCTTCACCAGGCAATGAGCAAACAGGTGAACATCGCAGGCAGATCTGCTCTTGCGGTAATGTTTTAAGTTAGGAGATAGACATCACACAGACAGAGGGACAAGAAAAATACCAGATAGAGACAGGGACTGTGTTGGAAATTAAAGTGGGACGAGGAGATAGCACTGGTGCTGGGGAAGAGCTTTCTGCAGAGAAGTTTAAGCTGATACCAGATGCTGAGAAGGGACTGGACAGGAGATGGTTTGGGAGAACATTTCAGACAGTTGATATGCAGCCACAGACAGGGCCAAGCCTGGTGTGTTGGATGAGTGCCAGTCAGCCAATGCTGTTGGAGGGGAGTGTGAAGAATGTATAGGAAAGAAACAGTCAAGCCAGGGTGGATGAGCCTGGTGAAGAGTCTGGCTTTGGATAATAGACAACAGAAGGTCTAAGAATTTTAAGAAGGGAATTAACTTGGTCTGATATATCTTTTTATAAGATCACTCTGGAGCATAGTGGGACAAGAATGACAGCAAATCTACTGGGAGATAATTGCAGTTCCAGAGTTGTACCTGTGGCTGATGAAACAGGCACAGAGAGGAGGGCACCAAGACCTACTGAGAGCTTCCTACCAGACAGGGCTGGCCAACAGGGAGAGCACCATCAGGCCAGGCCACTAGAGAACCCTAGAGATCCTCCCTCTGCCACACCCAGGGAAAATTTGAGGCTGAGTCTGCCTCCCAAGAATGGCAGAGTTTATGTGCAAGGGAGTTCAAGAGAAACTCACAAGAATGTCAGGGAGGAACTGGAAACAGTCAAGCTCAGGTATGGTGTCAGCTGGAGAATACTGAGAACCTGGTACACAGGGAGTTTTGGAGTAAAGATTGAATCTAGTCCTGCTTTGAGATGGGGGTGGTGGTTCTTATAGGTTTGTTTTAGTCAATTTAGGGAGGACTGTGCAAACTCCCAGGTACCTTCAGGGGAGGATGAGCCTGTCAGTAACATGGCTCAGGAGAGTCACAGGTGTGCACTCTGTGCTACAGCAAATGCAGCATCTGGGAAACAGGTGCACCTGCCAGTAAAGATTAACGGGAACATGGCTAAGGCACCTGCACCATTTCTTATAATGGTTATAACTTTGCTGAGAGAGGACAGAGGGGCTGTGTGGGCTAAGAAAATACAAGGAAGCACAAGGCTCAAATTTCTAAATAAGTAAGTTAACACAGGAGGCCCATGACAGGAGAAACCATAGATTCTCTTCAAACTACCTTTAAATAGTCAACCTCTACTATGCACTCAGTTTATTGGTGTTCTATTCACCTAACTCTCATCCTCAAAGGTTGTATCTGAATATCCATTTATTCAGAACAAAAAGGAATGAGGATTCTGTATCTCTGTCTGCAAGCAAATATATATGAGAATAAATGTTTCCCGTTAGCAAGGAGTGATAGGCTGGGGACATATCTCAATGTTGGAGAGTACCTGCCTAGCATCCACAAGGCCTGATGACATTGGCTATGTCCCACAACTGTGTAGCTCCTTCCAACGTAGATCCATAGTTTTTGAAATTTGCCAATACATCAGAATGTGCATTAATCTTTTAATTTTTTTTTTTTTTTTACTTTTACATTCGTGAATGTGAGGATGTACTTGAATGTAGTTCCAATGGAGTCCAGAAGGAATCTCTTGGAGCTGGAGTTGCAGGCAGTTGTAAGCCATCCAAAATGGAAGCTGAGAGCTAAATTCTGGTTCTCTTCGAGAGCAGTATGCTCTTAACCTCTGAACCATCTCTCCAGTCCTATATCCACTAAAATATTCCAGAGCCCAAGCCAATCAAATTATCATTTCAAGAACTGTTTTAAATTATAGATTTTGTTTCAGCATAATTTTAGATTCACCCAAAAGTTGGAAATATGCAAAGACTTTCACCTAATTTCCCATATTAAGCACCTTAAATTACTGTGATTCATTTATCACAATCAAGAAATCAGGATTGGCTCATTGCTATTAAGCAAATTTCTAAAAGCAAATGCATTGACATACATAAAGGTCTGTTACAGGCAGAACACATAATATATTTCTTTGGATTTCCTCGGGTTTTCTAGTAATGACCTCTTCCTATTCCAAGACTTCCAGGATTTCACCATGGATTTAGTTGTCATGTCTCACTTTCTTCTCTAACCTTAGAGTGTCTCAGTCTTTCTGTCATTCATGGCCTTGAAAGCCTTGGGAAGCATTGGTCAAAGTGTATTATCTACTTCTGTTACTATGATACAATAGCATGACCAAAAGCAGCTTAGAGAAGAGTTTGTTTTGGTTTATGGTTCCAGAGAGAGAGTCTGTAATGGCTGGGAAGGCATGACAGCAGGTAGCAGGAGGCAGAAGCTAGATGATAACATCTTAATTCACATGCAGGAATTGGACAGAGCAAGCAGGAAGTAGGGTGGGACTATAAACCCTCAGGGCCTGCCTCTGATGGTGTGCTCCCTCAAGCACCCCCTAAAGGTTCCATAACCACCCTAAACTGCACCACTGACCTTGTTCAAATATATAAGCCTATGGAGGACAGTTTTCATTCAAACCACCACATCATGTATTTCATAGAATGCTCACCAATCTAGTTTTGCAATTTTTTGTACAACAGAATAAGACTACACTGGGTTGCTTTAACTGAGCTATGTGTTCTTAGATTAAATACAGCAGAGACAAAATGTCCTGTTTGCCACAACATATCAGCTACATGTCATCAAACCCACATGGTATCGCTGTAATATTATGCTTCATTGCTTAGTGATGGGAATGTTTGCTAAGTCCATACTAGGGAGTTAGTATACTCCCCTTTCCCTCCTCTAATCCGTCAGTCTAGCCCACCCTCAAAGTGTGATCCTTATTGCCAGAGATAGAAAATCAGAAATCTTCAATATACCTTTTTCCAGACTAGTATGTAGGTTTTATTTTTATTTATAGATGTTATTCCATTTCTTTTCATACATGTATTTTACTTATTCTTTTTGAGAATCAAGCCACATTTTCATGGCCACCATAATATATCTATCTCTTTGCCTTGATGTCACATTATTAACATATTGACTTTCTCAAATGGCCTATGAGTATATTCATTGGAACCCCTTAAATTGAACCAGGACTTCTTGACTATGTTATAGTGGTCAGGCTGTTTAAACCCTTTGGAGTTTGAGTTGCCCATCTGAGAAGCAGGTGTTAGTAAGCATCTAAGTTATTACAAATATTAATCGTGATTGGTAATAACAATACAGATCTTTTTAACAAATACTTGCATTTGCAATCAATAGTAGTAATAATAGCAGAAATAAGGCCTTTTAAAAAATCTGACCTTATCTACTAGCTATCTAGCCTTACAAGAATGGAAGTTGTAATGTACATTTGGGGGGAAAAGGGAAGATTTAAAACAATTAATTCCACAATGCTTAGGTATTAAACCCTTACAATATGTCACACATTGACTGAATAGTCTCTAGGTATTAATTTGGACATCATTACAGACTCTGAGGTAGAAATTTTTATTATCCCCAATTTTCTGACAGGAAAACAAAGTACAATGAGGTAAAATAGCTTGTTTAGGGACACACAGCCAGTTATTTGCAGAGCTAGGATTTGAACTGTAGCAGGCAGACTTCACAACCCATGCTTTCAACTACCATGCTATAAGCAATGATAGAAACAAGAAGCATAAACTGTTACAGCACTGCATAAAATGGGTTTGACCTGGTCAGGATAGCAGAACTTAATATAAAAAAAAAAAAATCTGAATCTTATGTAACTACATACAGTGCAAGAGTCACTGTGGGAAGAGAGGGCAGGAATGCTGGGAAAGATTGCTAAGGAAACTCTAGGTCTAGACAGAGTCCTCCTGGAAGCCATATGACACTGATCTTTCACAGGGAGGTCTCTTGCTCTCTCAATTTCTTAACAGCAATCAAGAACTCAGAAGGTTTCTGATTTTAGGGAGATGAGAAGGGGTAAAACTTAGCACTCAAGAACAGAAGTGGCCTGATCTACATAGTGAATTCCAGGACAGCCAGGCCTACGTAGAGAGGTCCTGTTTCAAAAAGAAAATGAAACAAAGCAAAGACAGAAAGTAGATTTCCTGCATAAAAAAAAGTCTGGGTCACTCAAAACATATTCTCAGGCTGGTGAAATGGGTCAATTGGTAAAGGCACCTGCTGCCAAACCTGATGATCTGGGTTTGATCCCTGGAATCCACATGGTGGAAGAAGAAAGCCACTTCCCACAAGTTGTCCTCTGACCTCTACATGTGCTCCTTGTCACAAGTGAATGTGCAAACACACACACACACACACACACCCCACAAATAAATAAATATATTTAAAATCACATTCTTTGCCTAAGACATACAGGGCCCTGTGTTGAATCTCTAGTACCACAAGTAATGAATAGTAATAAATAATTCAATAACACCTCTCCCACCAGTCCACATCTTTATGCCTTGTCTTGCACATTTAGCAAGACAAATCAACCATTGTTTGTTTTCATATCAGGATACGGATAGTTACTGGCAATGAACATAGTTACTGATTCTGAGAACTTGGATGAGCTACAGATTGTGCCTGGGTAATTAAGCATTCACTCAAGTCTCAGAGTTCATGAAGGTACTGTTCTAGGTCTCTCAGTGTGGTGTTTACATCCTCCCCCTGGCTATGTCTCCAGATCCAGATTATTGCACTGAATTCACCAGGTGTCATGGTGTCAAAACCATCAGAGTCAGCTTCATACACTCTGGCAGTTCCCACAAAACTCTTTGCTGTTCAATGTAAGGTAGAATTAAATTAGTAACTAAGTAGACTTATGACCAGGTATTATGGCTTGTTTATTTACCACTGCATCCATATTTGGAACACTGAGAGAGCATGCAAATTGTAGCTTTTGTTTGTTGTTTTTCTTTTTTCCATTCTTCCAGCTTGTTCCCATATAAACTCATCTTTCTTCTAGGTGTGTGGCACAGGTCTATAACCACACAGTCAAGAGCTACGGCCAGAAGATCACACATTTGAGACCAACTTAGGCTGCATAGTAAGACTGGTTTCAAACGAAGAAACCATCTTCCTGCTTGTATTATTGGAACGGAAAAAAAGTAGCTATTTTGTGTTCTGATTGAAGTTGTAAGCATGCCTTTACCAAAGCCTGATGCTTACAAGCTATGTGCCCTTCACCTCATAGTTGTCTGATAGCACTGGCAACATCCAGAGGAGCTCATTGGAATTCGTTCTATGTCCTAATAAGATGACACTCTGCAGGTTGGTAGGTAAACTTGGAGTTCTAATGATTCCGCTGTAGACTGCTAACTCTAAGCTATTTCTGAGCTGCCACGTTTCAAAGGCAGAATCTCACATTGGATTTTCCTCATTTGTCGAAATACAGAATAGCAAGTATGTATGTCTTATGCACATCTGTGTCACTTTGAATAAGAATGACCCCCATAGGCTCATATGTTTGACTGCTTTGTCTCTGGTTGGTGGAAGTGTTTGGGAAGGGCTAAGAGGTGTGGCCTCACTAGAGAAATGTGTCACTGGGGGAAGGCCTTGAGATTTCAAAAGATTCATGCCATGCCCCATGTGCCTCACTCTGCCTCCTGCTTATGAATTGAGATGTGAGCTCTCAGCTAATCCTGTTGCTATACCTTTGCTCTGCCACCATGGTCTCTAGCCTTTGGAACCATATGTCCAATTAAATGCTTTCTTTATAAGTTGCCTTGGTCATGGTGTTTTGTCACAGCAATAGAAAAGTAACTGAAGCAGCATCTGTCAATGTATGTAGGGGAGGAGCATATAAGACAAGAAGCAAGGGCTAAAAGAAATGGAGGGAAAGCTGCCAGTTTTCCTTGCCCTTGAAAGATGCCTGAGCATCTGAGTCCAGGAAACATTGACAGAGAAGACAGAAGAGACACGAATGCTCTGACAGTGACAGGTGAGGGAGGCCTTTGCCATGTGCCATGTGTGGGGTCTTCATCAGTGCCCCTGCCTTCATGTATGATACACCTAGAACCTGAGTGACTCAGCATGCTTGCTGAGGAATCCCACCTTCCAGATGAGTCTCCTATACTTCCTACCAAATTGCCACTTTTTCATTTTGTGTCACCTTAAAATCCAAAAGAATTAGATAAGCTAATCATGAGCTTCTAGATGCTGACAAAGGGATAGAAGGGAGAATAAATTAAGGCCCCATCACTAATATGGACTCTATAGACATAATTGCCAGCCCCTGGGGACTGCACTCTGGCTAGAGCTCATAGTATTCAGTAAGGCCTAGTACTTATTGAACGTCTACTATGTCCCAAACCCTACCCTTGCATCTGGTCCCATGTTAACATAAGCGTTGAGGGCATGTGTTCTGGACCTAGGGAGAAGTTACTCAACCTCCTGTTACTTATCTTTGTGCATATATAAATGAGGGTGATAATAAGAACCTTTTTATTTGCTTGACGTGATACAAATACACTGTTAACTCTGCTGCTTCTGGGCTCATAGGATGGCCTGAGCCTCTAATAAATACCCAGTTGACCCTAACATTAGAACCAAATAGAAAGAAGAGGCAAGAATCCTACTTCTTTCCTGCCTCTTAGGTGTTAAGGAAGCTGCAGGGATTCCCTTTCTGCCAGCACCTCAGATCTCTCTCTAACTGATGACTATTGGCAGGGTGGTAAGGAGAAGCCACCACCAATCCCCAGTTCCCATTAGGTTGACACCTGGTCTAGCTCAACAGCATTTATGTGGAGGGAGGAGATATCTGACATGAAATATGATGGAAAAATTCAATTTCATTGACTTCCTTATTTGTATCCTAGCCCCCAACTTCAGTTTTCCCTTACAGACAATGATAGACATTAACTGGAAATAAATTTCACCTTCAGTAGAAGGACAAGCTAAGAATAGAATCACCAGTTGTTTCTCAGATGCCATTTGAAAATTTTAGATTAAGTCAAGCTTCCTTTGTTCCCTTGGCCTATTTTCTTTTATTACAGATCCGAAGGCAGCACCATCCATTTCTGACGTGCTTTGTTTCTGCTCCACTTACTGCCTGCTGCTTACTCATAGTGATAGTTGCGCTATTTGTAAAACCCCTGATGTAAGAGAATGAAAAGAAACCAGACTTCTGAAAATGAAGGGCAGAGTAAGGAGAGAAGACAATGGCACTGTAGCACAATGAGTTATTCTCAGTGTGTCAGTTAGCTTTAGCTGTGTAACAAATGACCCCAAAACTTAAGGAGGTCAAAGAGATCCATTTATTAAGCTCATAGTTGTGTAAGTCAGCAGTTTGGACTGAGTTCATCTCAGCTCATTATAAAGTTAGTTTGCAAGACCATTTGGTGGCTAGTTGGTCTAGAGTGCTCTTCACAATGATATTTTTTTTTCTGTTCCATAGAGTCTACCTCATGATCCACTAGACTAGCTAAAGTTGTTCACCTTCTGATGGCATGGGTACAAAGAAGGATGGAGAACCCCTCATTCTTGTCAAGAGTCATTTCTACAGTTTTTTTTTTTCTCTTAATTGTCCTAGTCTACTTTCTATTGCTGTGATAAACATTGTGACCCAGTTCAACTTGGGGAGGAAAGAGTTTATTTCATCTTGTAGTTTATACCCCATCATGAAGGGAAGTCAAGATAGAAATCAAGGCAGGAACTGAAGCAGAGGTCAGGGAGCAGTCTGTTTACTGGCTGGCTCCTCATGGCTTGCTCAACCTGCTTTCTTATATAGCCAAGAACCACCTGCCCTGGGATGACACTGCCCCCACTGGGCTGGCCCCTCCAACATAAATCATTCCTCAAGAAAATGCCCCACAGACTTACCTACAGGCCAGTATGATGGAAGCATTTTCTCAAATAAGGTTCCCTCTTTCCATATATCTCTAGCTGAAAAACAAAAAGCAAAAAACAAAAACACCTAACAAAGGTATGATAGAGTTTCCTGGATGGCTCTTTACTGAACATTTTTCTGAAGTCTATCCCCCACACACTATGTTTGGCTGGTAGGGCTGAATCCTAAGAATTTGCATTTCTAACTTACTCCAAGGATATGCCAATACTGTAGGTCCACACACCTCACAGTGAGGTGCTGTGTTCACAGCAGCACGGAGGAGCCTATTCGTAATTTGGCTTCACAGATGAGAACATGCAAACTGCAGTTCAATAAAGAGGTCATGGACACACAGCTGGTTGACTGTTACATCCCTTTTCTAGTGCAATTTAATGGAAAACCATTAACACAAGCAATTTTCACTTCACACCAGAGTCCAGGCCTTACTTATGGTAAGGCTACAGTGCTCAGAGAGGTGATTCAGTACTTCAATACAGCCTCTCTAAGAGCTAGGCACATCTATACTGCAAATGTCAAGACTGCTGTCACTCATTTATCCATTCATTTTTTCCTTGATGATGAGCCCTGGCTATGACGCCAAATGGAAGAACGTGGTATGAGCTCTGCCAGTAGCCCCAACAGACTGATATTCAAATTGTATTTCTCACTGGAGAAGTTATAGTTCTCATCAGGTGAAGTCTGAGCAGAAAGAAACACACAAATACATCACCTGTTGAGGCTATAGAATATAACTCTCTCCAAGGGCCTCAGTGCTCTTTCTAAACAACAAAGAGCCTTATATTGCTTTTGCTGGGTTTCTTAGGAGGAATAATAGAAATGTCCTCATGTTAAAGCCTTCCTGGCTCTCACAAAATGGAATATAGTTTTCCTGATCCTGCAGCCTAGCCTGGAGCTTTCCAGGTGTCTGTACTTCTGTTCAGAGTGTATGTAGTCTGTGGACCAGCAGTGTTGTGAACAACTTAATGGAAATGCTAATCACAGTCCACACCACAGACTAAACTTGCCTGGGTCACTGGTTAGAAGGCAGGAATATGTATGGTAACAAGCTCTCAAAGTGATTTTTTTTTTGTAGCTAAAATTTTAGAAGTATTGTTCTTCGGAGCTACACAGATCTAGTCATAGTCAGCCCTAGTATGCATGGTTTCTATGCGAATAAATTCAACCAACCACAGAGAAAATATGCTCCACTTTTTCATCTGTATAAACATGTGCAGGCATCTTTTTCTTGTCATGATCTCCTAAATAATACATATAATCAATATTTACATATAGCCATATTGTACTCAATACATATAAACTATTAAGAGAGAACTCAATGTCATGTTTTTAAAAGTGCCACAAAGAAGTAAAAAGACAAAAGTACAACCAAGTTATCCTAAAGACCTTCAGGGAGGGGGGCCGATTTTATTTGAGATTCTACAGCTGGGTAGCACCTTGTTCTCTAAAATAGAATTGAGTGTGCTAATGAGCTTAGCAGGGGAAATTGGTTGTCCAAGCAGCAACGAGCTCGGGAAATATGGAGAGGAGAGTGGAAAGCAGGTTTCAACATTGTTCTCCTTATGGGACAAAACAGAACCAACCTCCATATCATGCCATTCAAAGCTAGCTTGTTTGGGGACATTAGTATCTCTTATCTTCCCATTTTTCACAAAGTCAAATCAACAACTAAGTTTGGATTGGGGACTTTTGGATTTTTACCGAGAACGATTTTGTTTCAGTTTGACCCATGGGCCTGAGGCTAAGCTCAGCTCATACCAATGGCTTCTCACACATTTTGTGATAAAAGTGTGAGTTCTAGTCCCTTCCTTACAGCTGTGCTCTGTGCTTTTCATGTACCAGGGACTTGAACTAACATGCTTTCCTCTGAGTACCAGTCATGTTGTGCAGGACAATGCAGATAACCCAAAGGCAAATGTAGCTAAAGCACCTACACTGAATGCCCGAGAGCCACAGAAGACCCCAGAGGAGACCTGGGTCCTGTCCAGAAGTCTCCTACAGGAGATGCTGTTTGAGTTGACAGGAAGGTAGAGCGGGAGACAGGCTGATATAATGGTGAATGTACAGACATTTGGAGGATTTCAGTAAAGGCAAGCAGACAGCCATTCCCATTGGGCTTGTTCCTAAAGGAACAGGAATTAATAAGCATGAGTTCTGATCCCTTGGAAATGTCAAATGAACCTGATGCTGCTCCTCAAAAGGAACCCAAATCCACTTGGAGGAGGTTGTGTTGCTCTTATGATTAGAGCAGCTAACCTTTCCTGCATGAGTTTTATCTTTCTGTTGAGTTATTCATGAACTCTTTCATTTTCGACACATCTCCTGAGGTTCTAGGTAAATGCACTATAGGACCAGAAAAGCCTGTTTGCCCAAAATATGTTCCTCTTCAAAAGTGAATTCATGGAAATTTTAGATATTTGTGTAGCTACAAAAAAGGAATTCTTACATCTAGGGGGCTGAAAAGACTAAGAACCTAGGGAGATCTAAGGTACACATTTCTATGTACACTGCTGTTCCCTGAGTGTATCTACCAGCACATGACAAAGAAGGATTAATGATATTCATAGGCTTGCATTCTTAAAGGTCTACCATAACCTTCTACAATCATCTATAACTCTACCACCTTTGAGTGGAGATCAGAAAAAACTCTTGTTTGTTCCCCAGGACCTTTTAAAAATATTATCTACATGTAGGCATACTGGATGCACACACAATCTGGTAGTAGAGAATAATAATTTCCTTTTTTTTACTTGAAAAAATTTATACAATACATTTTGATCATGCTTTTTCCTCCCCCAGTTCCTCTCAGACCCTCAAATTCCCTACCTGCCCACCTTTATGTTCTTTCTCTCTTTCAAGACAAAAAAAAAAAAGAAGAAGAAGCAAAGACCACAGCCTCCACCAAAAAATCCACAAAAATGAAAATCAAACCAAACAAGCAAAAGACTAATGAGACGCAATATTCCGGAATAGAGCAAAATGAAACAACAAGTTCACAAAAATACCACTGAATTCCTTTTATATGGCAAACTACTCCTAGCTAGCCCTGCAGCCTGTCCTGAAATGTGACTGAGAAATCCAGTGAGACTCCACTGGAAAAAACTAACTTTCTTTTTGCTAGCAACTATCAATTGCAAATAGCTTTTTCATTATGGTTGGGATCCTGTGTCTACTTCCCCCTGTCTTTGGTAGGA
This sequence comes from Cricetomys ansorgei, assembly GCA_026225945.1. Taxonomy (NCBI): domain Eukaryota; kingdom Metazoa; phylum Chordata; class Mammalia; order Rodentia; family Nesomyidae; genus Cricetomys; species Cricetomys ansorgei. The sequence continues at coordinate 35,907,931 of JAMJFZ010003875.1, forward strand.
CCCAAAATGGTTTGAATTTGTGCATGTTTTGTGTGTGCTGCCACAGTCTCTGCCACAATGAATTCACTCTTGTTGTGTTTGGAAGATACTGTTTCCTTGGAATCATTCATCACCTCTGGCTCTTACCATCTTTCTGCCTCCTCTTCCACATAAATCCCTGAGGTGTGAGGGGAGGGGTTTCATGAAAACATTACTTTTAGGACTAAATTCTCCAAAGTCTCTCACTCTCTGCACATTGTCCAGCTTTCTGTGTTAATTCCCATCTACTGCAAGAAGGAGCTTCTCTAATGTCAGTTAAGTGAGATACTGATCATTGGGTATAGCAGCATGTAACTAGGAGTCATTTTATTGCTACATTCCTTTAGCAGAATGACAGATTTATGCTTTCTGTAGGCCCATGACTTATCTAGTCTCAGGTTCTTGGCCACTTTAGTGGTGACAGGTGTGGGTACTATCTCATTGTATGAACTTTAAATCCAAGCAGAAAGTGGTTGGTTACACACATAACATTTGTACCATTTTTGCTTCAGTATATCTTGCAGGCAGTCACTGTTATAGGCTGTAGCATTTGTAGCTGGGTAATACTGATGACAACACTACTTTCCAGAACACTAGCAATAGAGTGAATCTTTGAGTTAGGTACCAGCTAGACTTTTTTGTGTTTAGTAACATAAGTGTTGTCTTTGGCCATAGATAGAGTCTTACCATCAGGTTGTAGAATGCAATCAATAGCCTTAGCAATAGCAGGTGATGCATGAGTACTTCTATGGGGCCCCTTTGGCCAATTACTCAGTAAGATATAATTCATTCTTGTAACTAGAGGTTTTACTTGGTGGCATAAAATGTCTAATTGGGATATTGTGACTTCATTTAGATTACCTTCATATATGGAAGTGTATATATATATACATATATATATATATAGTATTTATTTTATATAAGCATATATATTTTATATATTATATATTATATAAAGTATATAATATATTTTATATATTGCTATATAATATTATAAAAATATATATTTTTATATATTTTATAAAGCTTCTATAGTAGTAGGTTCCACTGTGGTTTTTCAAATGGCTTTTAATGTTGTTGTCCCTCCACACTTTTCCTCCTTTACCCTTTACTCCCATTCCCTCCCTATTCTCCTATTCTATTCTCTCAATCCTCCTATTCTAGTTTCCCCTTTGTCTCTCCACAATTCTATATTCTACCACTCCTTCCTTGAGAGATTCTCTCCAAACCCCCAGTCTCTAACTAGGCACTTGACTTTTATGGTTATTCAGATTGTAGCACACGTATTGAAAGCTTAAACACTAACATCCACATGTAAGAGAAAACATGTAATATTTGTCTTTTGGAGTCTGATTTACTTCACTCAGGATGATTTTTTTTTTTGGTGGCTCCATACATTTACTTAAAAATTTCATAATTTCATTTTTATTAGCAGCCAAATAATATCCCATTGTCTGTTGATAGATGTCTGGGCTGTTTCCATCTCTCTGTAGTAAGATGTAGAGTCCTTTGAGTATATACCTAGAAGCTGCACAGCTGGTAGATCAATTCTCAGCTTCCTGAGAAAATCCCACACTGATTTCCACAGTGGCTGTACCAGTTTGCTCTCTCATCAGTAATGAGTAAGTGTTCCTCTTTCCCCGAATCCTTGCCAGTGTGCTATCATTTGTTTTATTGATCTTGGCCATTCTTACTGGCATACAATGAAATCTCAAAGTAGTTTTCATTTGTATTTCCCAAATGGCTAAGGGTGTTGAACATTTCTTTAAGTGTTTCTCAGTCTGTTGTGTTTCATCTTTTAAGCATGCTCTGTTTAGTTCTGTACCCCATTTTTAATTAGGTTGTTTGTTTGCAAATGAATGATTTTTAAAGAATTAAAGCATACCTCTTATCTGAATATGTAGTGAGTATATGCCAAAGATTTTTTTTTTTTTACATTCCCAGAGTATCTGGGAAACAAAGATTTATAATCAGTCAGGAGAGGAAATTTGAAATAAGTTTGTTAAGAGGATTTTCAACATATAATATACTCTAATCTTTGAGAATATATTTTCTACCAGAAAGAAATCAGCTGCATCTATAACAGGTCAAAAATCATTGGTTCAGTCTTCTGTAAATTAATATCTACCTTGACAACCCAGTCTCTAATTAAGAGAAAGCAAGAGTAAAAATTTTGTGGGGGTGACAGATGAATTCATTTTCTTTTGGCAAGGGTTTCATGGCAATTTATGCAATTTTACATTAAATATGTATTTGTTGTATATCAGTTATACTACAATAAAGCTGCTAAAAGAAAGAAAACAGTAAGTCTAAGGAAGATGACACATACCTGGAATCCCAGCACTTGGAAAGCTGAAGGAAGACCTTGAGTTCCAGGACAGCCAGGGCTACTTTGTGAGCCTTGACTTAAAATTAAATAGAAAGTCAAAGAAAAGCACAGACCCTTAGAAAATTAGGTATATTTTGCATAAGTATAAAAGCATTAATGCTCCAATGCAATGAAAAAAATGTTCCTCTGTTTTGTATATCTAAATTTTAGATAATGTTTTTAACTTTAATATAGGTAAGCAATTTGTGCTCTTTGGAGTCAGATCCCAACTCTGCCTCTTACTACCTCCATAACCCAGAACTACACATTTAAGCTCTCTTAGTCTTGCTTCCCTACTGATAAAATGAAGATAATAAAAGCATTAGGCTGATCTCATTTAAACTACAAAGACTAAGGAAAAATAATGGCCTGAAATTCTCCAAGTCTTAAAGTCTTAAATGACAGAGAAGGCTCTCTTTCCCAAAAGCATAAGGGCAACCCAGAGATTAACTTCAGCAAGGAAAAGGGAAAGACATGGAAGTTTGCATGTCAGCATTTGCTAAATCAGAAGTCCAAGGGGGCCTTAGAAGTGTGATGACCCTGACCCCCAACCTTCCAGCCTTTCAAAAGCCTGGTTGTTTTCACAGACACACCTGGGGAGTAAAGCTCTTCCAAATCAGAGTGCTGAAAGGCCTGTAACCCACTCACCTTGCTCACCTTAGTTGGTCTTAATTCATGCCCTGCTGCATATACCTGTTCTTCACTTGAGCAAAGACTGTGATAAAAATAAAGATTAGATGGAGTCGGATGAGTGTGACAGAGTAAGCCCTTCCTGGCTTTTGGAATCACAATATAGGGACATGCTCACACCTTCTACTAGGTCCTTCCCTGCTCAGGGCTGTAGTATATGACTTCTCTGAGGCCACATGGAGTTGTTGGGAGCATTACAATGTGTTACCACATGCAAGGATCCAGACTGTTTTCTAAGCCCTTGGTGCTCATTCCTGTTCTCAGCAGGGCCTTTGATAGCTAACAATGTGATTAGCAGCCATTCCAAAGGTGTGTCTGGGGACACTAATGCAAGTTATCTGACAGCTATATATACAGTATGATGCCATAAAAACAGTCTGCTCTATATATCATGTGTACTTTGGGCCTATAAAAAAGGTCTTGGTACCTGTAAGGAGGTTACCCAGGCAGTTTTTAGGATGAATTTGGCCAGGCCCTCCATTCTGTTGCCTGGCAGGGATCCCTATACAGGATGTGCCATCGTGTTCCTGCAGAGCCCACAGATGGCTTTGAACCTGTTTTTAAGATAGTTCTTCCCCATAGCCTAAGCTGTAAGAGTCCCTAAAGAGTTCCTATTCCAAGCACTGTAGGTCCCTCATGAGATATTCTTGGATCCCCTGTCAGCCATAGTTTCTGTATGTTTTGCTGCTGGAGATAACCTGAGACTTTCTCCACACAAGGGGATACATCATCCAGAGACCAGAATTGCCTGGGTGTTTGTGTGTCCCGCAAAATAGCTTTAGCTAATAACTGACATGGAAATATAAAAGCTTAACTTCCTGCTCTGCTGAAGGGCATGCTCTAAGCTGTAAGACCTCAGAGCTACCTGCAAGGTAAGCCAGATGCAGGAAATCCACCTTGCTTAACGTCTTCCTTCTCTGAACTTCCTTCCTTCCTTGCCTTCCTGGTCTGCCCTGGGAGAACCCCTTCAGTAAATTGTTTCACATGGACTCTTGGCTCAAGGTTGGCTGCTTAGGAGAAGCCCACTATCTTTCTCTTAAACTCCTAGAAGAGAAATGCCTCTTTGTAGACAGCTTGCTGAATCCTGAAGAAGGGGGTCATACTTGAAAGTTCTAGACAGATGGGCCTTGGCTTAATCAATTTGCCCATTCCAAGTCATTTGTTCATAAACACTTTGGGGTCTAAGAGGAAAAACAGCACTGGATCATGCAATACATTAAAATTCATAATTCTCCCAGGAAATATCCATTGCCCCAAGGCAAAATGCTAGAGAGCCAGACCTGCCTCACCTCAGATCTAAAGGGGACTTTGTCATGTGCTGGGAAGTGTCACTGCTTTGGGGACTTCTTCAATGTGGGTGCTACTTTCTCTGTCCCTCAGAGGCCTCAGGGAAAGCTTCCCAGCTTCCACCTCCAGTTCAGCCAGCACAAGAGGTCTAAAGCTTCAGATAGCTCCTTCATTTGAAGTAAAAAGACCACTCAGACCTAATGGCCTGCTAAGCATACGTATCTGCTACCCAATGCCCTTGAAACACAGAGGGGTCCCTCCCTGAAGGTATGAAGGAGCTTAGAGACTAGCCTTAGGAAAAGGGAACTACAGACCAAAAATCTTGCCTTGTTGGTGTTTGCTAAGGGTGAGTGGTTAGTGAATGGCCATAAGTTCCAACCAGGCTGGTTTCCCAAAGCCTAGTTGGTTTCACAGGTAAAAGAAAGTGCTTGGAAGTTAATTGTTCAGAGGACCATCAAGTAAGTGATGCCTGTTTACTTAACCACACCTTAACTCTTTCATTCTCCATCATACCTGTATCCTTCAAAAGAACAGGGCTGTAGAGTGGAACTTCCCTGAAGCCAATTGTTTGTAAGGCCTCTCTGGTGTCTGGCCACAAAGGCTCACAGTAGAGGGGGTCTCAGACTCAAGAAAGCTAAACTAAGAGTGATGATGCTAAGGAAGTATATCTTACTTTTCCTTATGATTATTATTGGTTTTTCCAGACAAGGTTTCTCTGTGTAGCCCTGGCTGGCCTGCAACTCACTCTGTAGACCACACTGGCCTCTCAGGGGTCTCTCTGTCTCTGCCTCCAGAGTGCTGGCACTAAAAATGTGTGCCACCGTATATCCAGCTTGACTGTTTTAATCAATGATTTAGTAAATATATCTTTTTTTTTTCTTTTTTTTTTTTTTTTTTTTTGCATTGCATCACAAGACTCCTATGGGTTAGAAAGGAAAGGCACACATTGAAAAAATATTTTTTTTGGAACGAAATTAAAAGGCTCACCTCCTTTTCCCTGTACTTGACAATTTATATTTTCATATCCATGTGTGTGTGTGTGTGTGTGGTGTCTGTGTCTCTGTTTGTGTCTTTGTGTTTAAAAAGCTCAGATTAGAACTGGTGAGAGAGCTCAGTGAGTAAAGGCTCTCGTCGCCAAGCCTGTTGACCTTAGTTCCAGCCCTGTGACACGCGTGCTCAAAGAAGAGAACTGACCCCTGCAAGTTGTTCTTTGTCCAACACACATGCTCCCCAACACAGACGCAGGCACACCAAATAAATGGCTTTTTATTATTATTTTAATAAATAATGAGAATGTTTTTTTAATGTTTAAAAAATAGGTATGTAACAACAATATATAAAAATATGTCCAACTAAATCCAAAATAAGGAACAATTGCTTCTGAGTTTGCTTTCTACACAGTGAATGCTGGGATATAGACAGCATTATGGAGGCGATACTTAAAATGGAGCAGATGAAACGAGGCAGGCTGTTCCTGACAAAGCCACAAGCTGCTTGTGGACAGATTAAAGGCGTCTCGGGGAGGATGAGCTTTGGGTTGTTTTTCAATTCCCAAGTGCTCTATAAATAAGTCTGAGTTAAAACTAGATGGAGGTAGTTCTAGGAAGCAATAATAGCTAATATCTAGGTAAGAATATAACCTTATATTTTTAGTTTAAGCTTTGCTGTGCATATCTTAGTCTATTTAAAGTGCAAAGTCCAGTTTTTTAACTAGCAGGTTCTATTTTAAACTCCTAGTTGGGGCACTCATGAAAAGAGAAAGTCCTATTGTTAGGGAACTGTTAAAAAAAATAGTATATCAGACTTTGGACTCTTTCCATTTACACAGAAAAGTACATTCATCAGGATTAGAAAAGTTGAACTAAATTATACCACTGGGTCGAGGGGATGACAGATAAGCTTTTAAATTATTGTGATATGAAATATTTAAAAATAAAATGTAAAGAAATCACAAGTTTAGAGAGAGTGCATTGATAAGGCTCTGTATAAAATAATGTTGGCAGTACGTTTCAGATGGTTTTAAACAGTTTTTCTTGATGTGGGAATCCACTCTCATGAATAAGGAAACAATACGAGATGTGGTGAAGGTTTTGTGTAAATATACTTCTGGCAGTCTAGTTTACCGTTACAACAAGAAAAAGGGGGAAGGGAGACAGATGGACAGGTGGACAAATACTAAACACCCAGCAATAGAAGATTAACCAAATAAATCATAAATTTATATGATAGGACACAGTTCAGTCTTTAAAGTGGTATTCGATCAATGTTTAATGAAAAATTTCCTAACAGGATTGATAATTTAAGAAAAACTGGGTAATAGGTGTTAATGTGGTCCTAATTTTTAAATCAGCTTATTGCCTCCCCACCCCCCCCCACACACACAGCTGCACATTTCAGCTTTCTGGTGAAATTTCAAATAAGCAGCTTCCAGGGGTCCATTCTCAGAGGTTCATATTCAATTGGCTTGGGCTATCACTTGGCAGTGACCTTTATTAAAGCTCCTCGGATGACTGTCACCATCATTCTTAGATCTGAGAACTGTAAATACAACATTAAAAAAAACAAAAACAAAAAAACTCCTCCCCACTGTGTACATTCTGAGACATCATGGATAGCCATTAGGTTTTCCAGACAAAGTTCCTTGGCAGACAACGCCAGGTTTTATAACCATATAACGCTAAAGGTGAAACTAGCTTGCTTGTGTCTTTAAGAAAAATTACTTAAAACCCTAGAACTCAAGCCAAGTAAAGGAAGTATGTCTGCATGTCTTTCCACTTGTCATACAGGTGCATTATTGAATGGACTCACTTACTGATTACCTAACTGTCCTTCTTTAACTTATTATAAAGTTAAGGAATGAATTTTAATCATTTCCACACTCTATGAAATTCATGTTTGTTAATGTGGAATTAGTGTGTGGTGAAAGTGCTCATAAACCAAATTCTCTAGTAAACCAAAGAACTACAGACCTGTGCTTTTACTGCCCTACAAGATATTCGCCAAGTCTGTATCAGTATTAAGAATCTTATCCTAGCTTTAGATGCAGGTCATCTTTAAACTGACTTTGCCATCTTGTTGGTTTTCCTCACTAGAGAGTTAGATTAATCTTTGACAAGATCGTCCTATACTCTCCTGTGAGTCATGTGTTAAACCTTTGAACCTAATGCCTTTGAAACTATCCAAGGTCAAATGTGGATTTGGAGATAGAACATAAACAGCTCTCCCTGACTAGAGATTCCAGCAAAATCATCTCACACAGAAACCTTCCTGTCTTTGTAGGAAATACTCTCCATGTGACTTACAGAAATATCCCAGCCTTTGCCCACAAGGTCTAATCTAAAGTGCTTTTTAAATCCTCTCCATGTTAAAGACAGCGATTGACAAACTGCATAACTGGAGAAGTCAAATTTGCACACTGAAGCAGTTTCAATCACACCAGTAGCTTATTTTAAGTGAATGGAGATTGGGGTAAATCTAATTTGATAAATTAGTCTTTTGTCCCCCGTTGACTCACACAATCACTTCAGGGGGCACTTTCTCATCATTTGGAGCCCTTCTGCCATTAGCTGAGACTCTAGACTCTTTGACTGGGACTCCTTTTATGTTTCCACTCTCTATGTCAAACACTTAATGGTCTGAAAAATGCTAGAATGTAAGCTAGGAATGTTTCTTTTTTAAGGCAACTCTGTGGTGAATTCACTTCCAGAGTTGATAACTTTCCAGTGAGTCTCTTACCCTTAATTGTAACAGTAGGGTGGTGTGCAGGGGGTTTATATGGAGAAAGAGTGTGTGCAAAAGTCTTGATTTCAGGAAGAGACATTAGCACAAAGCCCCCCTCCCCCCAAAAAAAATAGGGAGCATGTTCACCAAAGGTAAAATTTATAAATTTCTATTATTGGCTGAAATTATTTGTTTGAAAAATAACAATTAGGTTGTCACTTTTGTTTCTGTTTCCAGCCCTGAATTTGTCAGCCCTGCACAGAACAAGTAAGTAGAAAGACTTAAATCCCTGAAGGTTTAATCTCCATTTTGTGGAAGAACTTGATACCAAAGAACTGATTGGAAAGGAAGGATTTGTTCCAGCTAATAGGTGGCTACGAAGAGTCCTACACATATGAAGGAGTTTGGGCTTGTGGTATCAACGTTATGTATGGTGCTTTGGCTTTCTTCATACAGCCCAAACTCCCAGGTTAGAAGGGAACTTAGACACAGTATCATATACTGCTTATACCATCCCATAAACAAATTGTGTTCACTAAAACTGGTTACTCTCTTCTTCAATACTTCCAAGAATAAAAGAGCCACCTCTTCCAAGCTCTCCAACCCACAGTTCAGACATACCTCTTAGGAAGTTCTTTATCCAATCAAACTTTAGCACTACTTCCCAGTGCTGGTGATTTTCTCCTTGGATTCTATTACAAATTGTCTTCTGCCAGTTGGGTAATATGCCACAATTATCACAGCACAAGTACCTAACGTATGGAAAGTTTATGGTCTCCTCCTTCATGAATTTGAAACTAGGTATGATTTTATAGAGAAAAGATGCCTCTGCATGGACTCTCCTTATTCAAATATCTATTAGATAGCTGATACAATCTAGTATGAAATCCAATGAAATCGTACCAAGAAAATCAACATATAAAGAAAAGATTGGTTTTGGCTCACAGTTTTAAAAGTTCCATTCCATGATGCCTCAGCCCTGTCACTTCTGGGCCCATAGAAGATAGTGCATCATGGCAAGATCAGTGTAGCAGTAAGAAAGGCACTGAACACATCAGCCTCAGTCATAGTCTTCCGACACATTCTTAAGATACCATCGGCAAGAGCAGACAGGTCCCTTCCTTCTGAGTTTCCTTGTATCTGCTGTCAAATCCAAGTAAGTAAGTCCATCCCAGATTTACCATATTTCTTAGCATGGCTAGAATAAGAATTTTCTTTTTTTTCCATTTTTATACTGATGCAATGATTTATTGATATCTTTAAGTGCCTAGAATATTTAATAAAATACAGCTCATAAATAAATGGAGGTTGTCCTAGATTGAGTTCAACAGAAGCACTCCCCTAGACAAAGATTAATGTGCAAGTGATACATTAAGAAAGTATTCTGGGAATGCAGTGGACGAAAGGCACAGGTAATAGACAGAAACCAAACAAAGCAGTCAGTCATTATTGCAGCTGGACTTCCAGCTCTGGTGTAGTCCTCAGGAATCTCTGGAATGCATGTTGCACCTTGCAGTTTTAGAGCTGGCCTTTTGTGTTATGTACCCTTTCCCAGTTGCTAGCCTATCCCCAGTGAATGAGATGAAACAGCCCTGTGTAGTCTTTATAAAAGATGTCACAGGTGTAGACCAGGTGGTGAGCGGAGAGAGAGCCACAAAGACCCAGTAGGGGAGCTGAACATTGCACTGGCCAATTTCTAGTCAAAATCCGTTAGTGAACCTCAATACATGGAACTTCTTGCTAACTGTTGACTGGATCATGCAGCAACAGAAATGACTTGGTTTGAAAGACAATGGGGGTCCTTTCTGTTCAATCATGGATGCAGTTCATTCATGAATTTTGAATGGAATCTTTTTACTGAAGGCTTAGCAAGATTTGGTTTTGTTTAGTTTTTTTCTTTTCCTTTTTTTCTTTTTTCTTTTTTTTTTTTTTTTTTTTTTTTTTTTTATTGTAGCAACATTCTAGCTCTTGTCCTAAGAACAAACCTGGTATCTCAGAAAAGGAGCATTTTCATTGGCCCTTCCCAGGCAAAGCAAAGGGCAGAGACTTGGACCAAAAGAGTTTTACTAGAGCCCTCAGAGCTGTCCCTCAGAGGCAGTGATTCACCTCTCACTGCATGTTGGATGTGGCTGCACTCACGTAGTACTTAATGAGCAAACACTGGCTCAGTGAATGAACTATGCTTTGCTTAAACTACGATCAGAATAAATGAGACAGGGTTCTGTCTGCTCCTCTTTCCTAGTCAATTAGTCTGCCATGCTTTGGCTCCCAAGTAAATAATCAGGAACCATTGCAGAATACAAACTACAACACTCAATGCCCATTTAGCCACATTTGCAAAACAGACAAAAGAAACTTTGGCATTTTTTAAAAGGAGAGATTTAGTCATAATTAGTACTGGTTGTGGCTGACTTCCCTGTTGCAATTAAGGAAAGCCAATGCTGACTGCATTTAAATGTAAGGTTACCCATACTCAGGACCCTTACAGAACAAACCTAAGCCAAAGTTACTTACCAGCTCTGCCCAGGATAGAGCTCATGGGAGGGGCAGATTTCCCTTCTCAGAAGCAAGATCAGAATTGTGTTTAGATCAGGTATACAGATAGAATCCAACTCAGGGAAGGCATGTGGTAGGATGGTCTGTGAAATAAACAGGCCAGCTTGAAAAGGAAGTAAATTTTTGAGGATGCTCAGTGCCTGAGAGACTCTGAGGGAAAGGAGACTTATCTGTCACTTGAGGTGGTTCTTCAGCCAGGTTCTTCTATATTTGTGTGTTCATAGTATGCAAGCATGAGAATATGTCATCATACTGAAAAAAAAAAAGAAAAATAAAGAGGTCACTAGGTTGGATCAGTGTGTAGCAACATACTGGAGAACCACACGCATCCTAGATAATTTTATCTCAGAATGTCCTATTAGATGCTTGCAAGGATCTTCAGGAACACACTGATGCTGTCATTGGCAAGTGGGGGAGGGAATAAGAAGGAACTACTGCTGATTCTCACCCTACCCTCACAGATCTCTTTCACTAGTTGTTGTGATTGGAAATGTGCTATTTAACAAGCTACTGAAAAAGGTTTTGATGCCACCAGCCCTCAGACTGTGCAACTAAAAGTCCTGTTGTGAGCAATTGGGACCTATCCTTTAACCAGATTATGCACCTAAAATGGATGTACAATGGTTAATTAATAATTCACTTATGAGACATGTATTCATCATATCTGAAATATAGTCTTTTGATTTAACTAAAAAATAGATTGACAACAGCAGGATCCACTAGGAAAAAGAAAACTGAATTTCATTCAAAAGAATGTTCAACATCTATTCACAGAGACACAAACTGAGCCACATATTAAATATTTAAGAAATGCTTGTTTTATTTTATATTTATTTATTTTTATTTTGAGACAAGTTCTCACTATGTACCCTCGGATGGCCTGCAACTCATTATGTAGACCAGGCTGGGCTGGAATCCTTAAAGATCCCCCTGCCTCTGTCTCCTGAGTTTTGAGATTTAAGGCATGAATCACCATACCCAACAGAAATGACATTGGCTTGGCTTTGTTCCATGAGCTGCTGGGTAAAAGTGACCTTACATTTAAATGTAACCAGCACTGACATATAAAACAGAGACTTACCATATGCTATCTGTCAAAAGTACTCTTTGCTCTAATTTTTGCTTTTAGAACTAAATATAAACCTCATTTAACCATTTTCACATGAATAAAAAGACAATCATCAAACCACTCCTAGTCCCTGGACCCCAACATTAGAGTGCTTTTGCCCTCTATCTTCAGCAACAGAGATGAGCTGGTGTAGAATACTGTTTGGGAAGATGGACAGGGCCACGTGTGTTTCTAATAACCATCTTGCTTCAGCTTTCCAAAGAAAAGGTTTTTCTAGCAGAAATTATCCAGTTTGCCTCTCTCAGAAGGCAGGACATAACTGAAGACACTAGAAAACCTCTCCCAAAGATTTTTCAGTTCACTTGAAGCAAATGATGCTGTGAAAATTGGGCAGCTCAAAGGAAAGATGGCTTTATTTAGTCATTACACATTCCCCAATATGTCAGTGAAACTAAAAATAAAATAGTATGCAGTTTTTTATATAATACTTTTATTAATAGTTTGAGTTTCATTTAATGTATCTTGATTACACCCTCTTCCCATTCTTCCCTGTTACCCCCTCATGCCCCTGTACCCTCAAAAGAAAGAAAAAAAGAAAGGAAGGAAGGAAGGAAGGAAGGAAGGAAGGAAGGAAGGAAGGAAGGAAGGAAGGAAGGAAGGAAGGATGAAAAAGAAAATCAAGTTCAGCTAGTGTGGCAGGAGCATGCATCACAGGCATCATCATGGATCTTGAGGATCTTGAGCATTGATGGACACCCACCAGGCCCATACCAGACCACGACCAAGCACAACACAGCAAAACTGGACCCTAAGCTGGGTTCCACCTCCCGAGCCCACAGGTACCCAGATATGGAGCAGGCACCCAGACATCCTGCAGGCATCAGGGTCTCCTGCAGGCATTTAGATAGACTGCAGACACCAGGACATCCCACAGGCCCTAGGGCTCCTAGCAGGCACCAGAACCTTCTGTGGGCACCAGGGTATCCTGCAGGCCTCTGGACAGGCACCAGGATATTCCTTTGGCATTGGGTCATCCCACAGGCACCAGGGTATGCAGATTCTAATTAAAAGGAAAAGAATCCATACAACTTGCTCTGAGGATAAACATACTCTAAACTTATTCTTATTGAAAATGATCCATACTCTTGACCTACATCTCAGCTGAGGGCCAGTCTTTCTTCTAAGCCACAGTGTGCTGGTCATACATCATCATGTTTGTGTGGTTTTAAAATAGAATACAAGTGAAAGAGTAAGTCTCCGTGAGTGTTAGTCAACATGATTTGATTAACGTTCCTTTGTGCTTCCTTCCACCTTCTATTCATAAACTTCCTGACTTTTAAAACACATCTTCCTTGCAAACCAAAGGTGCTTCATTCACATGGGTGGCAATGGGAGACATCAAATGTATGTGTTAGCTCTCTGTGATATTCAGACAGTAGGCTTTGATTTATATCAATTTGTTGGTTTGTTTTATTAGTTAAAAGAACAAACACAGAAAGAAACCAATTGCTAACTCCTTAACCCCTCTTCAGGATGCTCTGTTCCCTGTGGCACAATGTTCATAGCATGATAACCACACCTCTCCCCACCTTGCATATCAAGCCACAGACTCCTGTATTCACACTCACCTCTTCCCCCATGGCCCAGGATGTCTGAGAACAGGCTCAAAAGTGAAGCACAGTTTTATGCTACTTCACTTAAATAAGTCCTATAACAGAAGGGGATCTCTCCACATTTATCTCTTGTGCTAGTATACTACCACCATGACAAAGTTCTTGAAACAGTCAACTTAGAGAGAAGAAAGATGTGTTGATGCTCAGTCTTGTAGATTTCAGCCCACAGTTGACTGACCCTGATGTTTGGGGATCTGGTGAAGCAACTCATTGTGTTGGCAGCACCCAGCAGAGGAAGCTGTTCACCTCATGGAAGCGAAGTTTCAAGAGAGAAAGAGACAGGAAAAAATCAGGGTCCCAGAATCCCCTTCAGTTGCACATACCCAATGACCTAACTTCCTTCCTCCAGGCCCTACCTATTCAGTGTCCCACCACATCCCAATTGTGCCAAGCTGAAGGCCAAACCGATAACACACAGGCATATACCAAAACAGTGGTAGGCCCCCAGATGCATCTTTTTCTGATATAAACAGCCCAGTACTGGTGCTGAGGCTGGGAGCCTTTGTCTGCAGCTGAACATGTAAATTAGAATCTTTATGAGGCTGTGAGGGACACCCCATCACTTCACCAATTAATTGAATGCATTAAATCTGATTTGCAATCCTAAAACTCTGTAGGCATGGTCAATTAAAGGCAAATTCATCTTTATATTTTGTAGTTTTACTCCACGCATCATTTCTTATTTTAGAGTATGTTTCAAGAAACACCACAGGAAGCTTCATAGAATGGATTTTGCAGGGCAAAATTGAACAGGAAAAAATATTCTACAAAGTGTTCATCTGTAGTAAATATGCCATGCTCTGGAGATATTAGAGGCTAATAACAAATGTTTAAGGATTTCTGGTTTTGTTTGTTTAGATCTACAAATTTATTTTTTGTTCAGCTTAATGGGCCCTTATGAGAGATGGGACCCTTGTTGTTGCAGAACCTTGAATGGTTTATTCAGGCTAGTGTCCCATTTGTGTAACTACAAAGCCATTTCTTGACCCCAGTTAGTGGCACATGCTGGTACTCCAGCAGGAAGTAGGCCAAGTGTGATTGGTGTACAGACCAACAGTGTCCATACCTCCTGGATGTTTACAGAGATACCCAACCTGGGACTCCATCTAAAATCCAGAAATTGGAACCTCTGCAGCTTTAATGACTCAGCCACCATTTAAAAAAAGAAACAAACGAACAACAACAAAAAAAAAAAAAACACAAAAAAAAAACAAAAACAAAAACTGATGATGCTAGCGCCTGCAGTAGTTACAGAGTTATTCATCGTTTAAGATGAAAAGTGCTGACTTTGGAACATTAAAGGGACTTCCATGAGAATACATTCATTCATTCCAACATCAATTAACAGCAAGTAAACACCTAGTAAGTGCCAGACTCTGCAGTGGTGATTTGAGATCATCCACAAGTGTCTTTAATGACTAGGGAGTGTTTCACATCAGAGGCCTGGGCATCCTTTTGAGAGGCTGTTTCCCTGTATCCTCCCTTACTATGTGAGCTCTGTTCCTTTGGGCCATGCCAGCAGCTTAGGCCATGGATATACAGGAGTAACACTCATTCCAGGCCACTTGGGTAATAAATACCACTTCATTATTAACATCTTCTCATCTACTGAAATGACTGCTAGTTACCATTTTGCCTGACTTCAAGAATGCAGTCAGGCATGGATTTGGGGTTTGTAGGGACAGTTTATCAAATAGTAGCAACAAACATCCCAGCAAGTGGCCTGTTGTCTGGCTGTTTTCATGGTTCTCATCAGGAGGGCTGCCAGTATGCTCTCTGCTCTGAAATGCTGTGTGCCTGAGATCTGTCACTCACCATCCATCTATCCGAGACACAGATAAGCATACATTGGAGAGTGAGACAAAGGTATGGGAACTCCTGGTAGGGCGACTGGGGAGAGCATGAAAGTGAGGAATACAAGAGCATTTACCACATGGCTTCTCTGTCAGCCTGCCACCTGCCCATCAACCAGCCCCTGGCAGGTTGCTGGCAGCCTGGAGCCAGGAGCATACAGCTGTTCTTCTCCTGCTGAGAATAGCAACTTTGAGAGATCACCAAGGAAACACTGTAGATAGGAGTATGTCTCTGTGTGTGTGTGTGTGTGTGTGTGTGTGTGTGTGTGTAAGAAAGAAAGAGGGAGGGAGGGAGAGGGAGAACAAAACCTCATCCAGAACTAAGCCAAAAGGAGTGGAAAATGGCAGTTTACTGTAAATTTGAAAGCACAGGGCCCCTGCTCTCTAATAAAAACTAAAAGCAAAGGCCAGTAGCTCAATAAAGGAGGAAATGCTCCAAGAAAGCACAAGCAGCATATCACAAAGACAGAGCCCAGGGTCAGGCACACCCTTGCTTGTTCCCTGGTGGCAATCCTGAGAGAGCTGCTGCTTGGAGACCAGCATCTCCAGACTCTGCTGGTTTCCCTGGTTTCTGCTGCTACTGGCATCAGCTCCTCTGCAGCATGCCTGATGCCAGCCATTACTAAAGAAGGGTTAGGTAACAGAGCCTAGGTTTGTTCTACTCTGAACAAAGGGTATGAGGATATTTTACACAAACAGGCTGTATGAATATTAAGGCTCAACATCCTTACCAAACAAAGGTGATTGGAATTTTCTATAATTGACACATCTATGAAACAAAAGCTCAGGAATGAGATTCATGAAATGAAACTCAGAGAGGGTAGTGTTCTTGCCCACAGCCACCTAGTTTTAAGTTCATATTAACATTTGTCCTGTTTAAGGTCCCTCAATTAGAAGACTTCCTTCACAGGGGTGGTTAATGCAGGATGCTAATAATATGCACCACTTCCAAACTCCAGAGGACTTCCATCTTAGGTCTAAGAGACTGGTATGACAAGTGTCATACACATTCAGTCACATAACTCATGGGATGTGTATTGTTAATTATGGAATCATGGGTATTTCTAGTCAGCAGCCAGCTTTTCTGTCTTTGAGGATTCAGAAGACCCAAGTTCCTGCTATCCTGTGACTTGGTCACCCTCTGTTGCTCTGCTTGTGCTGGCAAGAGAAAGATAGTACAATACCAGCTTCTGAATACCTTTGGTTTGACATGGACACACATCATCTCCATTTAGGGACCATCTCTAGGCACATGACTACTTCCTCGCAAAGAAGATTAGAAATGTAATTCCTAGCTAAGCACCCATTCTCCAAAGACTGGGTTCTACTCTGCAAGAAGGAAAGATAGATTCCACTGCATGGTTTACCATCTCAAACATGGGACTCAAATCCAGGCCTTAAGGCCAGGCCTTCATAAGGTGTGCTGCCCAAAGATGTTGGCATAACATCACATGCTTATCTCAAATTCTTCCTCTGGTCCCTTCTGGGGACATGACTCTTTTAGAGGGGTTGACTGTGTCCCCATAGGCATTATGCCTGACTCCTGATGACCAGAATTCCTTTACTTTCTTCTTCCCAGTTAGACTGTAGTTCTGTGGAGGTGGTGAATTCACCTTTCTTGTTCATCATTGTATCCCTACCAGTGATGCTCAGTAAGTATTTAAGAATGGAGAAGGATGAGAAGAAATAAGAGAAGTGTGTTCTGGGAGAATCAGGTTCCTCCTACTTGTACTTGTTTCATATGAGATTTCAAGAGTAGACAAAAAGTGGGCTGGTCATATTTCAAGGCCCTGGACTCATTCCACTTTGGACACAATCTTGACAACCTCTAATGATACTACTAGATGCTTCTAAACACAATGCATTGCTACACACAAACAAATAGGAATTGTCTGGCAATTGTGCTACCCTGGGAATAAATCTCAAAATAATTATACCAGGTGGAAAAGCCAGGCAAACCATAGTGCATGCTACATTGTAGTTGTACACCTACAGTGTGGCTCACCAATGAAGACAAGGAGGTATATTCATAGGTGCAAACCCTATCAGACCTCAGCAGAGGGAACCACCTGTTATGGCACCATCCTGGACAGTGGAATCCTCTGCTGAGGACTGACAGAATCTTGTACCTATAAATATGCCTCCTAGTCTTCTTTGGTGAGCCACACCATAAGAGTACAACTACGAGTGGCATCCCACGTTGGGCACCACTTGTAAAAGTACACTACAATCTTTTGCCCTGAATTTAGAGAAAGAGAAAGGAAGAATAGAAAGAAATCTTCATCACTTTTGCAGGCAGCCTTGGTAGAGAAAGAGAGAAAGGTAAAAATCTTTACAGTCCTTTTAGGCTGTCCTAAGCTTGGCAAGGAAGAGCTGATTGTGAACCAGAGTAGGGTCTCAGCTCACTATCTGCAAACCCAGTCTCTACAGCCGATGTTCTTCTGTGCAATAATCAACAAATCAGTGACAGATGAACCAACCAACCACCCACCCGGCTCTTGGGGCTTCAACCTTATATACTCTAAGCAAAAGTTCCCATAAACCTAAGAAGCACACAATCCTAAGAACAGCTACAAAACAGCTACATCTAACCAAATTATAGTTATCAGTATGGAGCATTCCAAACCAAACTCATAATCATCCACCATACCCTGGGATGGGAACAGAAAACTAGTCCGAGTGCCATTTTGTGTTTTTAAAGACACTAAAATACCCAAAACTTCTTTCAAGCTTCCTGCTACACTAATCATTTTGTTTATGCATTAT
Source organism: Cricetomys ansorgei (assembly GCA_026225945.1). Classification (NCBI taxonomy): domain Eukaryota; kingdom Metazoa; phylum Chordata; class Mammalia; order Rodentia; family Nesomyidae; genus Cricetomys; species Cricetomys ansorgei. Next base: position 35,925,931 of record JAMJFZ010003875.1, read on the forward strand.
ACTAAGAAATACCAACTGTAGCTACCCAAAGGAGATCAGCAATTTCCTTAACATGGTGGCCGGGGGTAAGGGAGGTCTGGAGAATAACAGGTAGAATAACAATGTGTGTACACAGAAGCTTTGGGTATTACTGGACTAGTTCATTTTCTTTTTCAGAGTAGTGGGTTCCCGAGTGCATTACATGATGTACCAAAATTTCTCAAACTATACAATTTAAATATGTGGAGTTGACAGTATATCAACTATATTTCAATAAAGCTATTAAAATATAAATAAATAAGTGTGACATAAAAACTATATCAACAATGACTTGTATCATCTACCCCATCATTCCCAAGCCTTGTACGGTCTGTATCTTTAAAAAAAGTATTCATATCTGGTGCTTTTTGGAGAAATGACACGGTTCTGTTGGTTCTTATCTGAGTTTGACTTCCAGTTCAGAAGTTATGTGAACCATGGGGAGAGTGTGGCACTTAAACCTTCCAGTCTGCACGCATTCATGGAAGCTCTCATATTTTCCAATCGGCTTCTTCGCAGGTTCTGCAACCAAACCCATCACTGACTTGCTGGTCCAGGCGCCCAGCAACCCCCCACCACTACCATGGCCGAAGACGCAGACATGCGCAATGAACTGGAGGAGATGCAGAGGAGGGCTGACCAGCTGGCTGATGAGGTAAGCGAAAGCGACTAGGGAGGTAAGCCAAAAACCAGAAGGTGGGTGGTTTGAATTCAGAGTCTGAGGGGGAAAAAAAAAAACAAAAACAAACTAATATCTCAAGTTTTTAAACCATGAAGAAAGAACTTCCTTTTTCTGTCTAAGGTGTCTGCAGGCTAGAAAGGATTGATTATAAAGCCCAAATACAAATTACTGTCTTGACCCTGACTCTTGACTCCTAGACACTTGAGAAGGCAGGGTCCTCTATGAAAAGGTTTGTCTGTGGATGTCTTTCAGTGTCCTGTAACTTTCAGTGTAACTCAGTTCTGAAGGTTAATACTTTTAGGGACTTTCCAGACTAGCTGCTAAGTGTGACTATTATTAAAATTGAAGTACATAATCTGAAAATTAGGTAGATGATATTTTTTTTAAAAAATCGATGGTACGATGTGCTCAAAACCCATTGCTTCCTAATAAGTTTGGCACATTTTTCTGCTGTCTATGCTCTTGAGCCATTTACACTCACTGCTTGTAAGGAATGCATATCCCACAGAACAGGGTTGCTGCAGATCTCAACTGCAGGATCAATATACTTCACTATACTCAGAAATCAAGTAGAAGGCAATGGTTTAGAACCCAGAATTGGCAAATGCTACCAATCAGGTCTTGCTTTATTGTTTTGTTGATTACTTAGAGTTAAGACAGAAGAGAAGTTATTAATAATGATTAATAATGTAGATAACACTTTTAAAATGTGCATGTCTGTAGCTATTACATTAAGAAAATAATACACAAAGTTGGGGGAGGAGAAGCAGGGGTTGACGTAGAGGCATTAGGGGGAAGACTAGGGAAGTGAATATGATCAAAATACACTGTATGAAATTCTCTAGTAATAAAAATATTTTTTAAAATAGGAAAAATTTGAAGGAAGCCCTCCACTATTTGAAAACTGGTGTTTTTCAACAAAAAAACATCGTCTTATTTATTAATGTGTCCAGTTCCAATGTTAAATCTTCACTGCTTCAGCTTCATTTTCTTCTTATTCACAAACATGAATGAAGTTAGCCAGTTCCAGTGACCATGTTGGAATGACAGTAGTTGATCACATATGACTACACTAAAAACTGACAGGAGCTTTCTGTGAGAATCAAACCACTGTGTAGAATTTATAACCAAGCACTCTGTGCTCTTCATATTTCATATCAATACAATAGTAAACTTGAAAATACATGAATGTAGTTGTGACTTTTTTCAGAGAGTCCATTTTTAAACATTTGCCAGTACATCACTGCTAATACCCATTTTATTCCAAAAAGGGGTCCACTTAAGTCTTTTCCAGAAAATATTCACATCCTTCAAGTTCTCACAGAATCATGTCCAACATAAGTTTGCTACTTACAAGCATGGTTTTCACACTGGTTGTTGGATTGCAACTACATTAAAGAAACTGTGAATAAAGTGACTAGCTACCAAGCCCAGAGTTTTCTTCATGCTTTTTCTTATCTAAGAATGAAGTTAATTATAGCTGTCTCCTATGGGCTGGTTATTTCAAACTTGTGTGATTTATTTTCACCATTAGATGACAGCTTAATTTGTATTGATAACAACTTCCAGTTGTGTTTCTAGGAGCTTTAAAAGAAACTTGTTATACTTATCTCTACTCATGAAAAATTGTGTTTGTGTTTAAAATTCAACATCCCTAGTCCAGGGAGGCCAAAGTAGCCCTCAGAGTATCTGAGATAGTCTTCCATGTATTCAGAGCATACGAAATGATTTTTCCAGATTACTTTGTCTTTGATACCAAGATTAGTCTCATATGGTTTTGGTTTTATGAAGATAAGCTTTCATATGATTGCTTCAGGATATCTGATCATGTAGAAAAGCCCAGTAGGAAAGAGATTGAAAACTGGAGAGGCATTTTGTGTTTTGGTTGCAAAGTTGAAGCCATATGTGATAGGGACCCTTTGCATTTCTCAAGTGAAGAAGGTATTTCTGACTTTCCTAGGGCTCTATTCCTGCTCTTAACAGTGTTTATATTTTTCCATCTTAGTCCCTGGAAAGCACCCGTCGCATGCTGCAGCTGGTTGAAGAGGTAAGGAGTGGCTTCTATTAACATAAACTAGTTCCCTGTGTTGATTGACATGTTCGTTCCTAGTTCCAATGCTTTTGTCTAAGTCATGGTTCTCTTGCTTCCTGGTTAACAAAGCCTATCAGAAAGTCACAAAATACTGGAAATGCTGTCATAAGTTGTCAGTTATCAAGGTGAATTTACTACTTTCTATCCCAGGCTATCACTACAGTCCAGAAACCTACCGTTTCCAGGCTACTGCTCCCAACAGTCAGAAAAGGGGGTGCCAGTAAGCAGAGTAGTGTTTAACTTATCTAAGAATTACCTACATAAAATTGTCATTTGTAATGATTTTGTTGCAACAAATTACAGCTAATCTAAAATTCTGTTCTGACCCCAACTGCATTTATAATGATGGAAAATATGTATTTATGTAGGCATATCATCTTTTGAAATTGTTGCATTTAGTGTTGGGCACTAAAATTTATGAAAAAATAGGGAAAAAATATTTAACAAAGAGAAAAATCTAGCCCAATTAAGTAAATATAAAAGTTCTTTTATATTCCTGACTCTAGATGGCACATCCATTTGTAAAGCATTTGTAATTCTTGGCTTAATGAATCCCAAACTATTTTTAAATGGGTAAAATAGGTCAGATAGCAATAATGGAATCAAAAGAGCATTTGCAATAAAACCTACTCATTCCAATTTGGTGGAACAGCAGTCAACCAGGAAGAATAAATGGATTAATTGAACTTGCCCATTGGGAGAAATGGAGTAGAAAAAGAATGGGTTGGACTATATTTATCTTAACCTAATAAAACAAGCCTAATGGTTTTTATTCAGCAAGATGCTGCTTTAGCCACAGATTGAAAGTGACTGCTTATCAATGTATAAATTCATGTGTGATTATCTTTTCTAGAGATCTTGGGCTTTCTCTAGCAGAATGATTAAATGAGCCTATTCAATCACCCTATGCTACTGTAAATTGCTTATGCAATGACATGAAAGGGAAAAGGAAAAAAAAGATAAATTTTACAAAAGCTTAAAGAAGAGGCAGCTGCCTCTTACACCAGGGGAGCAAATGCTGTCTTCCTTCATCTCTGAAGATGTAGCTCCTCACCAAGGAGTGAAGTATGGCTAAAGGTGAATGACCACAGGAAGAGGGGGGAAAGTAATAATGTATTCTCTGAAGAAAACAAAATCTTTTATTTAAAAATTCTGAGCTTGCAATGCAGCACAAATTACCCTGACACATACACACACATACACACACACACCCACACACACACACAGAGAGAGAGAGAGAGAGACAGAGAGAGACAGAGACAGAGACAGAGACAGACAGAGACAGAGAGACAGAAAGACAGAGAGACAGAGACAGAGAAGGAGAGAAAGGCAACTCCACAGGGCCTCAGCAGCATAGGAGAGCAGCTAAATGAAGAGAAAAGTCTCTTTTACTCTATTGTAGAGACACTACTCATGCAGAAATGCTTAAATGGCAAGAAGGAGGCAAATAGTCTCAATCCAAAAATACTGGCCATTTGGCATCAATGTGTTACTTTCCAATTTGTTGCAAGCAAAACTACAAAAGAAGCAAGGGTTTGGAGCATTCTGACACGAACTCTGAGATTAACCTGAAGGGAGCTCACTAGTTAACTGCTATAATTAGTTTATAGTATGCTGCAGTGTTGTTATCATAATATACTTCATGACCAAACCAGAGCTTCCAAACCCATTTTCACTTGATTGTATATATGCATGCACACATGATGCATGCTTCTCAAGTTGTCTCCAATGTGTTCAGATGTGCAATGCTGAGACATTGTCCAGACTGTGGAAAATAGTAGAATAAATGCATCAGAATACACCCCTTTAAGCTGGTCCTTTATCCTTCAGTCTTGGGAACATGAACCCTTCTCTTTTATATGCCTTCTTAAAGAGAAAGTAGTGTCAGCCTGTCGTGCAAATAAATCTGTCTGCTCTAATTTATTCTAAGAATAAAAGCTCCATTGATTGAAGCAGAATTCTCAAATTATGTGTATTTGTTTCTCCTAAATTCTTTCTCGATCAAGCATGAAGTTGCAGCTTAGAACAGGAATGACAGAGATGGGTGCAATCTCCTACATCTAATAAATAAGAGGAGGCTATTAGACATTCTATCATGAGGAAATTGTGACCAAGGCATTATTAGAGTAGACTGGTTTGTTCTCATTTCCTCTTGGGTCATTATATATTTATAGTGAAACATTCCTCATGTTTAGGGCTCTGACTATTCAGATACCATTCTGATTTTCAATCAAAAAGGAAATTCTCTTTAAAGAGAATCAGTATTAAATATTCATCAAGGGCAGAAATCATTTGGAAAATATGAGCTTTGCAATACCAGGATCTTACTCACAACTCCAAAGCCCATCAGTGCTGCATCATTTGAAATTTTTATTGAATTCAGTTTCAAAGGCAGGAAAGGTTACGAGAATTGGGAAATCTCCCCAAGGCATATAATGCACTTGCCATGGATGTACAGCTTCACACTATCCCTAATAAACTCCAGAGTATAACAGCAGGGGAGCCTGGGAAGCTGACTTTTAATAGAAGTCACCATCAACATTTCAAGGACGTTCTAAAGTTACTCAGAGATTGGTGGAGACATTTTCAAAAAGCTGGATAACGTAGACAGATGCAAAGGTTAGAGACTTGGTAATACTTGGTTCACATCCTGGAGTTGGGAACTTAATTTTGGTAGATAAATTTCAACAAATATTTATGCAATACCTAACATTGGAGATCGGAGAGAAGATACAAATTGATTTATTGCAGGGAAGCCAACATGTAAATAGCTGTCCAAATTCAAGGTCATACCTGCCTTGGGAGCATACAAGAGAGAACAATTAATTCTAGGAGGAGAATCATTAAAGCGTTCTCCAGGTGGAAATATGTGAGAAGAAAAAGGTTAACTCTTGTGATGCTAAATGCAAAAATGAAGTCTGTATACCAAAGTCATGGGCTATGAAGCTTGAGCTAGAAAAGGTCATGCTGCTATAGGCAGGCAGATTTGAAAGGCCCACATGGCCTTCATGAAATAGTTCCTTTAACAATTTTATTTCATGAATGTCTTACCATCACTTTTCTTTATATACCTGTGTATCTTTCAAAACAGTTTGGCAATAAGAAGGAAAGAATCATTCAAAAGCCACAGTTGTAGTATGTGAGACATTCAATTCAAAATTTTGTAAAATCAAGTTGTCCGTTATTTTTTATTTAAGCAGATGTGAAGTCCTTCAGATTTCAAGAGAGTGCCTGAATGTCCAGGCTTTATGGCAGATGCCTTGGAGTTTGTGGAAAGCATATCAAAAACAACAACAAAATATTCTATATACACTGGCATTCTATAAAGCTTGGTCCACTGGCAAAATAAATAAATTCATCAATGTATTTTTAAAATAATAGTAGAAAAATAAATTTTACAGAGAAAAAAAATGAAAAGAAACATTTCCAATTCCTTTTAGATGGGCTATTAGCCCAGCAAATCCAAACACAAATGAAGATTGAGCTCAGGTAAAACTAGAGCCATTTCCTCTCACTCTCACACTAGCTATTAACGCACATGACTCTTCAAGGATTTGGAGAGACTAATATTCTGTTTCTCCCCATCACTGCCTCTCTGTCTTCTAGATCTCATAAGAACAACACAGTTACTTTGACAAAGCCATCAGCAAAATAATGGAGCGAAATCTAAGTTCAAACCTTTATTGGAAACCTACCATGCACCAGCTACTAAGCTTAGGGCCCACATTATCACCATCACAATCAGATATATGTTAGATAACTTAATACTTATAGCCACATTTTACTATTGCTTTGATTCTCTCTTTAACCCAGAGGACTTTGAGGCATGCAGTGGTAAGTAACTTAACTGAGACACAGCAAAAAATGGTAGACATGATATTCATGGGCATGATACCTGATTGCAGAGTGTGGGTTCCCACATATAGCACTTCAGTTTCATTTTGCCATAGTTTTCTTTTCCTTTTAGAATTCCACATCAAGCAAAATGATGAGGGAGCAGAGTAGCTCATTTTAAACATACTGAGATTCCTTTCAAATCAAATCCAACATCTGAATGTATTCCATCTTGAATCTCACTTACCCACCCATGAACTGAGCTAGCTTTAAGTTGGCTTTACTTGCTTATAATGATGGTGAGAAGTGAGAGAGCTCTTACTGCCCCCATTTGACCACAGAGTGAGCTGAGACACAAAGCAGTTGAGATTAGAAGAGTAAAGATTCAAAGACAGATCTAGAATTTGGCATCTTTTATAAATCCATCTTTTACCAAGTCCAAGATTCTATTCCCACCCACTGACCAAGTTATTTCTTACACTGAAAAATGCCATTGAGAGACAAGCTATACATTTTTCTTATCCCTTATCCTTAATGTCTGGGACAGAGTAGATATCTAGTACACATTTGGTGAATAAATGAATGGAAAAAACATGTAAGTGAAACAATAATGAATGGAAGAAAAAGGGATAAAAGAGATGAATGGACCAATCTACCAACCACACCCACTTACTTTGTGTCTCTGACTCTACCTTCAGTATGGAAAGTTGGTGAGACTATGCAAGAGTCACCTGGCTTTCCTACACAATCCAACTTTCCTGATTCACAGGCTGACATTTTCCGCTGATGTTTTCCCCTACTAAGGCAGTGTCAAACACTCCTGCTCCTTCCAGATAGTTCAGTGAGTCATTCTAGCATTGAAACATGTAGCACCTAATTGGAAAAATGTAAAATTATACTTGTTGGGCATCATACAAATACTTGTTATACAGCACAGAATGCTATGTTGTATATATAAACAGGAGTTGGGTTAACAAAAGTCACCAACTTTTTTCTATCTTTTGCCCCCAGCAGAATGGAACAAGATCTTTGAGCAGAAAGTGTTCTGTAACGTGCTTCTGCACTGTCACATGCATATGTCTGAATAAGTCACCTGCTTTTCATTATACTGTCTCCTAAGCAATAGCTAGCAAGGACAGCAAAGGGCAAAGGAATCATTAAAATGCAGACTAGGATGGATGGAAGTCCACTCATAATATACTTAAAGAAAGACTTCAAGATATCTTTCGTGGTCTATAATCTCTCTGGTCAATATGTGTTCCCTGTAGCACGCAACAGTGCAGGTTAGATTCCTAAACATGAAAACCTCCAAATCAAATAAAACAGTATCTTCGCTTCTCCCACCACCACTGCCATTCCCCTCCTCCCAATAACCTAGGTGGTCTCGCTTTATGTTATAAAAAGTGGTGAGATGACGAGTGCTTCTAAGGATTGCTGCACAAAAGAACTGCAGCGACCCTGTAGAGGAGGGATTGACTCACACTGCATCATTGTACAGAACCATGGACTTCAGAGCAAAGTATATTCTGACCTCACTCAGTCTTCCAGGTCTTAAAGTACTTCCCTCCACAGGAAAAACCAGAGAGTCAGTTTCCTTTAGAGCTGTGCATCTCAGCCTTTGTAAAGCCATACTCTTCTGTGATAAACCTAAGCACAAAGACTCCAGGATCCTTATGTATCTCCCATGGAGCATCCTTTCCTGGCCATTGATGGGTACTTTTTGGTGGAACTTGCCAGGGAAGAAAATTCAGCCTAAAAGATTGTGAAAATGTTACTTTCTGTGTTAGGAAGGATATAGGTATTTTTACTTCCCAGGCATAAAATAGTTTTTGGTAATAAATGCATGCATTCCAAGGCACATTTATGGTATTGAAGGACCCAGGCCTACCCTATGGAGAGTATGCTCCATGCCTCCTAATGAATTTGAGAGTCACTGATAAAGTCCGTCCTTTACCCAATTTCTCCCAGTCCCTACCAAGCCCCTTAATGCTCTTGTCATGTGTCTTCCCTTTGTTTCCCTTTGGTTCTTCTTCATTTTCCATTTCTAGGGATAATTGTCTCCTTACTGATTCTTCTTTCTCTTTTTTTCTCTCTAACTCCTTTTCAACTTTGCTACCATTATTGGAATATAGAGTAAAGATGCTGGTATCAGGACTTTGGTTATGTTGGATGAACAAGGAGGTAAGTTCAGATTTCTTCAGTAAGAACAATTCTTCATCTGAATAAAGTTTCAGTTTTTAATTTTTTTTGTGCACCCTTGGGTGTCCATCCTGCATGTGCTACATGTGTATATAAGTGTAAGGGTTCTAGAAAGCTAATCTTGCTAATTTTCTTTCTCTGTTAAAAATATTGAATATGGAGATGTCAAGGCCTCCTTCATGGCTGAATTAATGATACTCCTATCTTTGCTATGTCTGTTGAGATAATAGATTTTAAAAGCAAAATCTTTGTGTATGTATTTCTTAAAAGACAATATTTTAGTCAGTGTTGAGAATTTTTCCTGTTCTTCTTACTACCAAAATTTTCCCAATAGCTTTTGTTTCCTTCCAATAATATCCGTGTTATGGTATATAGCATATGAAGTTATGCATTTCTCCTAACTGTTCAAATTTAGTATCTAGAAGTTTTGATTTTTAAGTCACTACAGAGTTTCCCTAAATAACTACAAAATATTTTTTCATGGGGTGTCTGAAAAGTAGAAAATTTAACCAATCAGAATAATTGAGCTATTTTTAAATCAGTTTTGGAAAGGCTAGGAGCAACAAAACTCAGAAAGTCAGAATACTAATACAGCACCTTTACACACTAAGGTGGAAACAGTAAGGGCAATCCCATATTTTTCTTTGACTCAAAATATCTAGCAATATGGTAATAATGTATATAATTCTAAACACAATTTTTTTTACCTGTTCCCATTTTAAATTCTTATAATAGCTAGATATTTGAACATTTTCATACTTTGTAGAAAAAATTAGGATTGTGATTTTATTTCCAGTGACAAATACGAGAATATAAAACTCATTTCAACAAGACCATGATAAACTCCAAGCACAAGTTTCAATTAATTACTAGAGTAGCTTTGTTTTAATTTCCAAAGCAAAACTAAAACAAAGCCACTCCCATAATTAGCAGTCACCTAACCAACTCTTTCAGTTAGTAGTCAGCAGTGTGGAGAAAGTAGCTTTACAGCAAAAGAAAGACTTGGGATAATGCCTTTTTTTTCTTCCCTATAAAGTACTGGCATAAAGACATGTCATGGAAAACAATAGCTAGAGACATGGAGCCAGAGAGAGAAAGGATGCAGATATAGCTCAATTGTAGAGGACCTATTCAACAAGAATCGGGTCCTCAGTTCAGACCCCAGCATTGCAGATGAAAAGAGAAAAAAAGAGGTAGAAAATGAACAACCTGCTTACCTGAGTTGCAGATATCCTTGTACTTGATAAAGAAAATCTAGAGGTAGTGTGCTAAAATCTCCATGTATATGAAAAAATCCATACTTCTTAAACACGATGATTCCCATGAACATCTAGATGTCATTATCTAAGAAACAAAGAACAGATTTTTACCCCTACAGAATAGTGAATGTTTTCAGCTGAAACATTTTGGATTCCTCCAGTAAGCATATTTCCCAAGAGTTGTGTTATAGCAAATACGTAGTAAACAGCTCATACTGACAAAAACCCTGCAGTTGTAAATCTCAAAGTGGATGATCTGGGCTTGTCTTAAGGGGTACACATTCCATTTTTATTATACTAGGAACTTAGAGTCTTTGTAAGTGACAAATAAGTGTGCCAACCACTACTTCCCCTGCCTCTGTAAGTGTATTTAATTCTGTTTGTGCAATGTTTACTTATCAGTAACTGCTTTTGATTTCTCTTCAGTTTATGCTGTACTAGTTGTGTCTATTCCTGACATCCAAAGTTTTTACTATTTCTACCGCGCAGCTGCTCAAGGAACCACAAGCAACAACCATCTTCCTAGAGAACCATTGTACCCACTGTGGAGGCATGCCAGCCCTCTGTAGGTTATCCAACTGAAGAGTTACACTGGAAAATTCCTTATAGGATTCTTGTTTTATACCCAGGTATCAGGAGACACCAAGGAGCACCAAGCATGACACACAACTCTGGAGACATACAGAGCCCTGAGTCCTTTGTTCCCCTAAAAATGATATCTCCCAGGAAAATCCCCTAAAAGGCTCTGTACTATGATAGATAATCTAACCTTTACTTCTGTTTCTCTTGTTTTTTTCTGCTGATCTTTTGTGGGTTATTTGTATTCATTTCTCAGTCCAGGCTCTCTGAGAACATACTTGTGATGAGCTTTAAATTAAATAGTAAAATCTCTGACCCCTGCTAGCAAGAAAAAAAAAAAAAAAAGGATGAAACCAAGGCCAGTCTAGAGAACCAGCCAACTATCCTAAAGTTAATGGTACTATAAAGCAGCGTTTGAGAAAATATCCCCACACTAATATCCACATACCAGCCTCAGGCTGCCCAACATGGTAGCCACTGTGGATATTCGGGTATTTCACTTAGCTTAAATGAATTTCATTGTGTTCACCAATGCTAAGGAAAGTGAAATCACATAATTGGTGCCTTTTAACTGCATATTAGTATGAAATCTTGCATACTAGGTAAAACACTTACTGTGTTTTATTTTACTTACTTTAGGGCCAGGCTGAGAATTCTAAGGGTCTTATTCCTTTACTTAGATGATATTAGTAGAAAAGACCTCTATACAAATCCCTAAACAATCTATCTTCCACTGGTGAATCTATCACAGACAATCATTCAAATATCATGACAAAATAATGTTTCAATATCTGCTAACAACATGTAATGTTATCTATTAGAAGACTAGAAGACTCTCGTGACCACCTAACTCCCAAAAAAAGGTTCTCTTCTAAACCTCCAAAAACAAACACACAAGCTTAGGGAGAGAAGATGTAGTCGACCCTGTGCAACATGCTGTGAGAACCTCACAGATACAGCTGTGCATAAGAATGAATGAAGACTTTGGATACTTTCATGAACTGCCTGAGAAGTGCGTCACAGAAATTATTCCAAGGCTACCAAGTCCTCGTGTGTCAGACATGCCTGCAAAAACAATTTAGCACAGTAAAGTTAATATTGTTGCTAGAATACCTGGACAAAATAGTTCTATGCTTTTTTATTCTTTTATCAAATTCAGCTTCAGCTTTTTCTCTTCCAGCCAAACCTTAGACAACAAAGCTGACAATCCATGGCAGAATGCAGCTTTCCAAAGTGTGAATATGGATGTGATAATGTTTATCTTTCAGTTATCTAACTCATAGATCCAACACTTAAGGGTCAGTTCTCAAATGTTCATTACCTTCTGTTCTCTTGAGGCACCTGGGATGAGGCTTCTGAAATCTTGTCAGAAAGTTATTACTTTTGCAAAAGCAAAAAAAAAAAAGTATTAATTGCTTTTTAACTAAAAAGAAATGTATCCAGAAGTACAAACATCTGAAGATGCATAGCTTCACAATAATGTTTGTGCATAGCAGTCATTGTCAGTGCCCTGCAGTGAATCTGCCCTTTGAGCACAGGTACCTCCTTAAATCCATCCTAAAACAGCACTCTTCAAGCTGTCAGCAATTACTTGATTTGAACAAGTCTCCTTATTTATATCTGTATGTACTATGGTTCTTCATCTGATTACATGTCAATAAAGGCATGAACCTGTCAACCAAGACATGTAGGAAGTCAAGGAAAAGATTTAGAGAAATGCTGCATCCTTTCCCTTATACCTAATCCTCTCACTCAACTGTTAAATTGGATTAACAAACTGATTTATTATGTTCCTAAATGGAATCTTAAAAGGGATAAGTCTTTAGTAAATAAATAATAATTATAAAAATCAAGCTTGACATGGTTGTGCCTACAATCCAGTATTTGGAATGGTGGGCTACACAGGAAGATCCTGTGTCAAAAAAAGCAAACAAACAAACCAGAAATGGAAGAAACCAAGGAAGAAAGGAAAGTTCCCTCAAATATGAGGAAGAAGGGAGAAAACTCTCCCATATAATGACTTTCAGGACATCCTTGTCTCTGTGCACTCATCGGAAGCACAATACTGATGTTCCCTCCAAGCCGGATAAATACTTCATCAACTTCTGAAAAGCATAGCAGAGGCAGCAGAAACCTAATCAGTGAAATTTCTTCTTTAACCTCACTGAAGAGAACAAAAAAATGATCTCTTATTATCCAGATCCGTGCTCTCCCCACTTTGGGTCACTAGTGAGCCTCCTTTAGATTTTACAGTGAATTTCCACAGCATACATTTATGTGAAATGGTTTTCTGGTGAGTTTTTATGCCCTAAGGCTAGATATGAGCTTGTCAGTTTTATCCTAAGCACATCTTGACTTCTAGAGGCATGATCGTCATTGCATGCATGAAATATGGAGAAAAAAAAGAGTAGAGTTGTGACTGGGTATTATAACTGAACAGCCAAGACATCATATTGTACTTCTCCTTTAATGGTCTTAAAAGCTACTTGAAAAATCTCCTTCATTAAACTTGCAGTTACCCCAATTTGGTGACACTTTTGAGAAATTAATCAATTTGGCTTCTGTAACCCTGGCAACCCTAGAATTGACTCGTTTTTATGAGTATCAAGCTATGTCTCAGATGCACTGAGGTCAGCTTTCCTTGCAGCAATGGTACAATGTCATTCTATGTGCCAATCCATTGCCCCTCCTCTAAAGAGACACACATTCTCCCTTGTCCTCTGACCAGATTGGTAGTTACCATTGTAGATACTGGGGAAACAGGGCAGAAGAGTAAAATGTCCTTCCCAGCCCTTGTAGCAAATCACTCATACTACAAGAAACGAATTGAAATGTTTTGGGACTTACAGTATTACTGTGTTGACGTTACTTTCTTTTCCAGCTTCTATGAATTGAATACAGAAAACCAAGAGCAGACCACTGGCCCCTTCTGGCTGTACAGCCACTGATGAGGGAAGAGCAGAAACTCATAGCCATATCTATTCCTGCTTGCTGTTCTGTTGTTTGCCACAAAGACAAAAACACATTCTATTTTCTAATTTATCTGGTTGGGGATACTTAAAAACCAAAAGAAAGATGCATGTATTTTGAAATTAAAGGAGATAATCTTTTTAGAAGCATTGAATGGGAACCCCTTAAACATAAATTAACAACCGGTTTTTCTTTCTCTTGGGTTTCACTGGTGTCTGAGTCAATACACTGTGCTGTTTCCCTGGATACGCAAAATCAAACAGACCTTCTGATCCCATCCCATCATGTCTGAACTGCAAACTATTTTGAGCATCGTTCTTGTTCATTTCCTTCCACCCATGTCTACTTAGGGCAGCAGGAGCAGTCTACAGCAATGCATCCTCTTGGACAATGCATTGTAATCTCAAAATATCTCTCTCTCTCTCTCTCTCTCTCTCTCTCTCCTCTCTTCTCCCTCTCCTCTCTCTCTCCTCTCTTTCTCTCTCTCTAATTCTGTTTCACATAGTCATTTCTCATGCTCTGTTGGAAACCCAAAAAAAATTCATTCCACACTATCATCCCTTTGTCCTAACCAGAACAACTCGATCGTGTCGAAGAAGGCATGAACCATATCAACCAAGACATGAAGGAGGCCGAGAAAAATTTAAAAGATTTAGGGAAATGCTGTGGCCTTTTCATATGTCCTTGTAACAAGTAGGTACTGGGTACCAGCTCTAATCTGTGGCGTCCAGTTTTCTTTCTTTCTTTCTTTCTTTCTTTCTTTTCTTTTCTTTTTTTTTTTCTTTTGTAATGTCAAAGTGAATGTCTGAAGTTTTTGTCTTTTTTTCTTTGTCCTTTTCCATCTGCTTCATTCTGTGGGGATAAAATACTTGTGTTTAATCAGAACAACTGGAACGCATTGAGGAAGGGATGGACCAAATCAATAAGGACATGAAAGAAGCAGAAAAGAATTTGACGGACCTAGGAAAATTCTGCGGGCTTTGTGTGTGTCCCTGTAACAAGTAGGTGCTGCCTGCCTGCCTGAAGCTTTGGTTTTCCCAAGGCTCATCTCCAAGCCTTGACTAGCTCATTCCTGCAGGCTCACAGGCAGGATGAGCATGTGGCATGCAGAACAGATCAATACCGTCTCCAATGCATTCATCTCATAGCATAGATAATATTAGTGGGAGTTACTGTTGATGCATTAAAAATCAGGCATACTACAGTGAAAGCCTCACTGTCAGCAATTTTTATTGATGAGCATTTCAACATTTTCCAGAAAGTGTACTTTGAAACAGAGGCACCGAGGGCATGTTATTTCCTCAATCCCAAGAACTAAAATTGTAGATTTAGAAAAAAAAGACTTAGGATAAGGGTAGAGGATAAGAAATGCAAGGTTTGATTTTTTTTCAGAAGTAAAAAAGACAGGCTGATTTGGCCCAAGTAAGCCTCTGTAGGTCAGAGTGTGGCAGATTCCCTCTTGACTGCCCACCAGCTCCTGCATTTGGCTTGAGATGCTACATCCTCACCCAATGCAAAGGCATCCTCTTCAGTAAGAAGCACTGGTGCCCATCCCAAATTGGACCTAACCTCTCCAACTCTTCCTCTTGGAAGATCTGTTCGTACACTGGCTGAGATGTTGAAATGTGTAGATTTTGCATGCACGACATCACAAAACATTTAACTGTTCTCAAGATTCTGCAACGCTTTTTTGGAATGTAGCAGAAATGTGACATGTGGTTGTAAAGGTTTGCAACAGAAAGAACCCAAGACTCGAGGGTTCTGGAAGATAGTCTCATTTGGCTAGCAGTGGGGGAAAAAATGCATGAGTGGATTGCCCAACATGCATTTGAAAAATAAAACTCGTTACCTGATCTCCCTCCCCTCTCCCCCTTTTCCTCTTAAAAGAAGCCTTTTACCTAAAAGCTCTCCTGATCCTAGCTTTTAGAACAGAAATTGATATCATTTTGAGCAGATTATATGACCATTCACATCCTTTAAACTTTGAGGCTGATTTGAAATATCCCCACTTCCTGTTTAGGAGGGGGAGGGGCTCATTTTGCCAATAAATAAGGAGTGTGTTTTAAAAATAATAATAGTAATAATGATCTACAGTAAAGCCTGACTAACTGGAACCCTCAGCTACTTAACACTTTTCCCCCCTTTCCATTTTTAACCAAAGAAAATGAGGGCAGGGCCATGGGATACAGTCAGCCAAGATTTAAAATGCTTTGTTTTCTTGGACATCTAGCTCATTTGCAGTGTCTCACATAGTTTCTATTCTACAATCTCTACAAATTCTAAATGAAAAATTAGAGTTGATTTTAAACGACCATCAGATGCATCAATATAAGCCATGACTGTGGAAAGATTTGATTGTGCCTGTACCCAAACCCTGAGCAGAAAAATTGGCTCAAGAGCTTAAGAAAGATATTTATCAATTACCCTTAAAATGATAATTTCCTCCAGAGCCTACTGTTCATTAGCAAAAGCCATAGAATTCTCCAGAATGGTCAAGCATTCCAGTTAGTCAAGATTTGACTGTATGTCCTTTAAAGAGCCAACTTACCCCGCATTTGAAGTGAATTCCAACAGATACACCTCCCCTGCCCCTTCATCAGTTGTGCGTGAAGAAAGGGTGGAGGTAGGGCTCCTTCAGATGGACCCTCAGGTTCTGAAGAAACATGATCCCTACTAAATCCATATTTAAGTGATCCCTAATTCCTTATTTCAAAAGAGACCCTAATTGAGCTTCAAAGCTTGAGTGAAGTGTTCCCTAATTTGTGTAAATAATGCTTTAAAAACCATGTGTCACAACGCAGTGGCTGGTGGTGCCCTGGACTCTCTGGGGGCTTTGCCCTGTCTCGGCATGTTTCGAAGGACTATGGTAGATGTACGGCCGTGATGTGAGTCTGTGCAGCGTTGTGGGTGCAGTGGTTTGCCTTCTTTTTGGAAACGCATATATCCCTTTCCTTTGACTTTGCCAAAGATGGTCTAACAGCCATTTTACATAGCAGAAAACATCACAAAGTCCAAACAGCTTCTTGTAACCAAAAAAGGGAGGAAATGGGGAGGTGGGGTAGAAAGACAAACTCTCTTCACTATGAAAGTTTGTTTTGTAACCTTGTACCATGGAATGGGCCCATGGCCCTTTGGTGCAGTAAGTTGTGATGTCTCAAAGAGCTGACAGTAAATTGTGGGAGCTGCTGAAATCCCCATTGGTGCATTTCCCAGTTTGTCCCATGGTTTCTAGGTCTTCAATCTACAAGGATTAAAGCCAGTTTAATAGACAGCTTTGGCCCTCTAGTGAGAGAAAGAAGAGGGGAGGGGGAACTAAATCCTGGTGTCTTAGAATTTAAAACTGTGAAATGGGACCAAAGGATGGATGTTATTCTTGGACTCAATAGCATGTGGTTTCTACTATGCAAACAACCTAGAAACATCTTTGATCGCCTTAAATTACAACACACCCACCAAAATATGCTCTATGTTTCTATTGGGCACAACAGGTATGCCTGGATTTTAAGTTTTGTTCCAAGGCAGGTCAGTGAAATGTAGCCCATGGAGACCATACCAGTTCCAAACCACTCCCCCTTGCCATAACCCAGAATAATTTAAAGTAGGAATCTGTATGCACACTACCCTGCCCTTTGGCCCACCCAAGAAGCTACCGAACTGCGTTTCAAATCCTCACGAAGGCTATTACTGTCCTGCTAGTGCCTAGTTCGAGAATGGTCAACTTCTGGAGTAGTTTGGCTTAAATGAGAATGCTTCACTTTCTACTCATGCCTGTAGCTGGTGCATGAAGAAGACACAGGGTGTGGGAGGGGGGTTTCCTCTTTGGTGCTAGATGGCTTGTTCTCTCTTCTATTTTCCTGCATTCATTTCACTATGCTTCTTTTACTTTTTGTCTCTGTGGACAAAGGTTTGTACATCAATCCTGGATGTATGGTGACTGATTGGAAATACCGATATATTATCAATCTTAAACCACTATAGAGTCAACCCAAAGACCATCACCCTTGGCCAATCACCAATCCTTTGTGTCTTTCATGAAGCATTGGAAATGTAGTTCACATATGCCTTGGGGGAAATATATTAAGCAGAGATCGTTGCATGATGTTGTGTTAAAATCTTGGTCAAGTATGTTTTTCTTCATGCTTCTGTGTTACTGTGGTGTGATGTACACACTCTACTTGGCAGTCTTGTTTTGTGTCTGTCTGCCAGTATGTTTTTCTGTGTTTTGTGTCTCAAAATAGAATCATGTCACTGAAATGGAACTGAATGTTCAACTCCTGCTGTCTCAATCCTTATCTTAAATCCAATTAAACCACAAAACAAACCAAAGATCAGTCTTGACCATTGCAATTGGCTCAACTGAAAATAAAATGCTGAATAGTTGTGGCTTGGTGGTGGCCAACTGTTTGGGTCCAGATTGTGATATATCGGTATTCTCTACTGCCTCAGTTTAAAACTCATTCGCTTAGTTCGGTTCTTCGCTTGAAGACATGAGAATTTCTGTGAGCTTGCTGCTCCGCCCTGTGCTTTGTCACTCACCCAATTTTTTGCATAGGCTTAAATCCAGTGATGCTTACAAAAAAGCCTGGGGCAATAATCAGGATGGAGTTGTGGCCAGCCAGCCCGCTCGTGTGGTGGATGAACGGGAGCAGATGGCCATCAGTGGTGGCTTCATCCGCAGGTGAGTTTCTTGCACTGAACTATTTTATTTTCTTCCACAAGGATTTTTGGGGGGACTCCCTTTTATGGCTATGTTGTGGTATATTTGAACTTATTTTCAAATATTAAAAAGTTACCTGCTCTTCTGTGCAATAATAAGAATTGTGAGCAGCTTCTATATCTAGCAGCCAGAGCCACTGCCAGAAGGTCATCTTCCTCAGCTGTTGGAACCAGCTTCCTAGGTATGGTTTCTGGAATGCAGAAAGCATGCTAGTTTGGACCATCAGCAATTGTCTACACAATGGCCAGTGAATGGAGCATTTGTAGTTCTAATGTTGACCCTGCCCACTGAGATATGTGTGTTGAAAACATCTGATTGTATTAATGCTAATGGACAGATTTTATGGGCTTGCTCCTCAGCCTAAGCACAGGTCAGAGAAGACCTTGCCTGGGGACTTGGCTGGCCTGTAAGATAGCCTCATGTCACCAGCTGAAGTTGGAGGTTGGTCCACTATGGAAGTTCTATCATTAAACATGAAGGCCTCTGTATCCATGGGGAGTGCTTCTCTTCAATCAAATGCAGAGAAACCATGTGCTCAGGGGTCAGAGCCATGAGAAGCAGGTCAGAGCCATGAAAGGCTGAGGTTGGTCAGTCAACCATGTGAGGCAAGACCTTCTGCCCTAAGCTGTCCAGGCTTTCCGTCTCAGAAAATTGTCTTTGCTCTTTATTTAAACCGTTGCAGATATTAATATTTCTTTTACAGGGCTATGTTCAGCTAGGACTGGATTCATGATAGCCTTACACATTTGTCTGGTCTTTGGTTGGGCTATCAGTAGAGACACTTCTGTCCACCTTCATGAGGTCTCCCAGCAAAGAGCTCAAGTTTCTTCATGGTGGTGATAGTGTGTCAAAGGGGCAAGATCCAAAGCAAAATGTCCTTCCAAACTGTCATATGTGCACTGTTTGGTGGTGTGTCTCTAAGGAAAGCAAATCCCATGACCACATCCAGAATCAGAGTGGCTGTGGAAAGGCATTGCATGACATGGGTTTATTTTAGCCAAGCTTATTAGACTGTTACAGAGGCATGCTAAACAGAATGAGTGATTTATACTTTATAACATTTAAGTCTAGTACTATCAGGAAGCTGTACCACTCAGTCCTCAGGAGATAGGAGCAAGAACTGTTACTAGAACCCAACAATTATGACTACCAAAGGGTATTATGGTAGGGAAATGCAGCCATAGTCTGAGTTGGCTAGATGGAGAAAGGGAAGCAAATCCCCTAAGGCCTGCTTCTTTTGTCCTCTCGTCTCTCTCAGGCCATTATCCAAAGCCCATTGGAAGTCAGAGCAAATGAGAAGCCAGTAGTATAGTAATAAAGATTAGCTTCTCGGGGCATAGAACAGGGAAGGTCAAAGAATTGATTAGTTAAGAGGGAGAGAGGCAGGGGGAGAGAATGAGAATTGGGGTATACATTAACCACTTCTTTTGATATCTAGAAGCAAAAGCCAATTTAAATATCTATTTTTAAAACCTCAGTTTATGTAAGTCAGCCAATACATCAGCTCTGAGGAAACCCCAAGGGGAAAAACACCAAATATTTTCTAAGAAAAAGGAAAAATTATATTCCTTATACTTTTGTAGACCTCCACACAAATGCATTCCATACCATTATCTCTTTGTCTTAACCAGAACAGCTTAATTTTGTCCAATAAAGCATAAACCATATCAATTACATTTAGACTACTACATATAGACTGTTATACTAGGATTCAACATAGGTGAGAATGCATGCCTTGATGACTGTCTACCCATAAGTCATTGTAATTGTTGGTCAAGCAATACTGCAATGATTCAAATTTGATCCATGAAGCATAGGATCTAGATATGCACCTGTAGCCTTATGGATGACAAATTAATTCTGCATCTATATCTGCTTCCAGTGAAACTCGATTAATAATTTTCAAACCAATGGATGTATTAGTATGAACTAGAGGGATACATAGGAAAGAAAGGGAGAAAGCAGAAGGAGAGATGGAGAAACCAGTTCCTATGCTCAGTCCACAGGAAGTGAATCCAAATATTTTGATACAAAACATAAGCATTTGTGATTTGTAAAGTTCAGGTGATTCCACTGTGCATTAGAGCTGGAAAAGATTGCACTACACAAAATTGTGCATTGCTGATGATCATTCAAATGAAATGTAAACAGTAGGAGGTGCTCTCTTAATTTTTAAATTTTCTCTGGCTCCAGCTAATATATATCTTAGTGGAGCCAGGCATAATAGTATAGAATTCTAATCCCAGCATTCAGGAGGTCTGAGTACTCCAAACCAACTTGATCTATACATGGAGAAAGGTTTCAAGCAAAACAAAACAAACAAAAGAACAAAGTCAAAAATAGGCCAGTGTACTTTTGGAGTTGCCATGGGAAAAGCAGTTTAACCTTTCAGTTTTTAGCTCCTTACTGCAACTGATAGAAAACTTCTGTAATAGTGCTTTCTATCTGCAGTAAGATCCTGCTGTTTGCAATAGAGTACCTTCTTAAACTTCAAGTTGGCTTTTGGAAATGTGGTGAAGTGTTTTGTAGGCCGGCTCCTGCCCACCCATTCTTCCCCATTCAACCAAAACCACCAATTACAATGCCCCTACCAACCCTGTGACATCAAGACAGGCACATATAAGAATCACCCTGATAAGCAGTTCCCTTTTAATCTCTTAGGAGTTCTCAGGATCAAGAGGCAGACAGGTTACCACTGCTGTCCATACTGATGCAGATCTCAAGGCGGGGAAGGGATGAGCACTGAAATGCTCTACCTGACTTTCTTCTTTCGTCCACAAGTTGAGTCTTAGAGACTTATGTCCCAGAAGAAATAAAACAAACCACAGACTCTATATAATTCTGCCTCTATCCTCTGATCTGGAATCCCTCAGAAGAAATGACTTTATCTTCATAAAAACAAAATTAGGACATGGGATGGCTCTGAAATGGTTCAGTGGATAACACACTTGCCATTCAAGTGAGTTCAGTTGTCCAGAAGCCATGGAAATTCAGATGTGGTTGTGTGTACCAATCAATCTAGTGTACCTGTGATGACAGGGGAAGTGGACAGGAGAAATCCTGAAAGTTCATTAATAACGCACACGGCGAGGAGCAAGACACTCTGGCAGACATGGTAGAAAGCAAGGACTTATCCCTGAGGCAGTCCTCTGATCTTCACAAGGGTACCATGGTACATACCAGGACTCCCACATACACACACACACACATACAGATCACACATGCACACAAAACAAAACACACATTAAAAATAAATAAAATAATAACTGAGATAAACTTGTACAAAGGTAGAAATTATGTAATTTTAGAAATCATAACAGTGAATGAATTGATGTATTGAATGTACCTTCTTTAGAACTATAAAGTCAAAGCAGGTGTAGAGGTTCATACCTGCAATATTAAAACTGGGTGGGATGAGGAATGTGAATCGAGATCCTAGCCAGCCTTGGCTTCAGAGCCAAACCTTATCGGAGAAAGATACAGAGAGAGAATTCAAGTGTCCCAAATACAGCTTTTGTATAAGTATACAAGTAGTCTATTATTAAGCTACACTTTGAGCTCAAAACACCAATTTTAAAATTACATTTGAAACAGACAGAAGTTATGATGTATTGGCATATCAATTGAATAAGAATAAGGTAGAGCCGTAGGTGTCTGTAGACTTCCCACAAGCTCTACTCCCTAGTATGAACTTTCTTCTCACTCTTTGTCTTCCTAAATTGCTATTTGGCTCCCAGGGTAACAAATGATGCCCGGGAAAATGAAATGGATGAGAACCTGGAGCAGGTGAGCGGCATCATTGGAAATCTTCGTCATATGGCCCTAGACATGGGCAACGAGATTGATACCCAGAATCGCCAGATTGACAGGATCATGGAGAAGGTGAGTCCAGCTGTCAGGTGGTGATTACTGATTGCCATTAGGAAGGGAATACTGCATCCAGGCACGCTAGCTTTGGCTATTTTGCCCTTAATCTTTCAAGACAAAAACATGGGATTCAGCAACATGGAATGAAGATTAGCATGTAGTTTGAGTTTTGATTTATTATAGGTGCTGGGGAATGAGCACAGGGCCTTGGGTATGCTCAAAAAGGGTTCCACCAATGAGCTACACAGATAATATAATTGAATGTAGTCAGTATTTCTATAATCTCTTCCATGCCAGGCCTGTGCTAGGCACTTAGAACACATAAAAATGATGCAAATCATATTCCCTCTGCCAAGAAATTCATATCAGGACACTAGAACCCTGGAACCATTCACCATACAAATCAGAAATTAATTCTCATTCCTTGCATTCCCGTCATCCCCAATATCAGTGTGTTGAATATTAGTTATAATCTTTTTAACCATTCAAATACTAAAAGGGAGAGATGGGCGCACTAAGGGTTTAACAATGATTTTATGTGTGTAGTTTCTGTCTGGCTACTCTTATGCTGTGTATTTATTCTCCGTAAAACACCGAAGCTCTTAATCTTGAATCCCTTTGTAATAATATCTTTTCCATTAGTAGGAGCAGAGCGGGTTTATTTTTAAATCTTTTAAGTCACAAAGCTAACTGGTGGTTTCTTGGTCCCCAGGCATCCTTCAGTGCCTTGCAGGGATGAATAGGCAGTATTATGTTCTATGTGCTCCAGATAAACAATATCTGAGCATATAATATTCTGCCTGATCAGTATTGAGCCACACAAACGTCAGAGCTGGCTGGCAAAATGCTCGTGGTTGCTTACATTTGCAAGTTGCTATGATAAAGCTTTTAATGCTGTGAGAGCCAATGGATATTAGTATTGTATTGAAAGGTTCAAAAAGTGCAGGAGTCAACACAGCCTGACCTCAGCCATTATAGCCCTGGATGAGCAAAGAAATCTTGCTGATCCGTTTTCCAGAAGGAAATGATCTGAGAAAACAGGAAAAACTTGGGTTTTTTATCATTCGACCAAATTGACTCAGAAGCAAACAAATAACAAAGCCAAGCAGGGTTCCAGAGAAAAGACTTTTACTAACCTTAGGGAGTCAAACCTTTGAGTTACTGAAACTTGGAAAAAGAAATGTTTATTGATCCTGAAAAGGCAGCAGAGTCCACAAATTCCTGCCTCTGCAGACGTAGCTCCTAGTATGGTGAGAACCTTAAGCTGTGCATTACAAATAAAGACGTACACAGGGATAAACATTTAAAAAAACAAGGCAAGTTGATGGAAAACAGTTTCTCTGGTTTACATAAATGCTAGACTGTTAAGTCATTGAGGTGGGGGAGGGATATAATTGCCTTTTGATAATTAATTTAGTCCAGTCATCATTCGAAATAGAAATCCCCCACCCCAATTCACAATCCAGACCCAATTTAAACGGAGCTCATTTGAGTCCAGCCAATCATATTACTAACTTATACCATTGTTAGCAGACTCTCACCTTCTCAAGGAAGCTCTGGTCTCTGATAACTGTATTCCAAAGTCCCTGCATGTATAGGATTGAGTTAAAACCACACAGCAGGCAAAGCAAAGGGAATTTTCTTCTCTCCTGACCTCATCAATGATGTTCACCCCATTTCCCCCACAATGATCTTTTTGTCATCATCATTTGGGTTGATAGTGAAGTCTTAAGAGTTCAAAACAATAAAAATTTTTTATATACTCTTGTGGGTTTTTAAGAAATTGCTTTGTGTTTTTGCTTATGGATGTCTATATGTACAGCCTAAAGTTACAAGCATACAGTTCTTCCAGAAAATAGGAAATTAGAAGTAAGTTTCCATCCCAAGCTTTATGCAAACCAATGCTAAGGAAACAATGGAGATGTTCAAACTTTTCAGTAAAGCCATGGGGAAGAACAATAAAGTCAGTTGAGATGCATCCAAGGCAGTCCTTGAGATTGTCTGTCAGCTGGGAACATAGAGAGAGAAAACTAAGGTCATGTCTTCTAACAGGATTTGCTGATCACCAGCTCTGTAACCTGAAAGATGGGGCAACAGTTCAACCCTAGAATCTGAACAGGCTGGTGATTGGTACAGTAAACACACAGTTCTAGATGGCTGATCTGGACCAGTACACCACCTGTGATGAAGTTGAGGGTTCAGAAGAATGGGTCAATAGCTCCTTCTAACAATGCCTGGGCTCCCTGATGGATACTGTGGGCCTTTCACAAAGGGAAATCATGGTGCACATGTGTGAAATCTCAGCAAGCTTAGGGGGGTTCTAAAATCAAACATGAAAACTGAGACATGGAACCACACACACACACACACACACACACACACACACACACAAACCTCAAGCACATTAATAGGATGAACACAGAGCTGTTTTCCAAGGGATATACCTGAAGGGAGATTCTGTTGGTTTTTTGTTTGTTTGTTTGTTTCCTAGACAAATAAAAAGTATTTGGTACTTTTGTGTCATGTATTATGGGTCTGGAATTTGAATGTGCTTCAGAGAGAACTTGAGTGGAAGTCAGAGGCACCCATTGAACAAAAGTGTTCCAGCTCTGCCCTGTTCTTTGAGAATATCCCAAGAATAGCCTCTGCTCTACTAAAATATCCCCTGAGCTGCCTTGAGAAGGCCAGGAAGAGCATTCATAATCAAAATGGTTTACATTTGCCTTCAGAAATGACATTTATTTTAAAATGGCACCAGCTTTTCTGAGTTCAGTCTAGAAACAGCATAATTCAATTCATAGCAACATTTCAAATTGATCTGAGCTAGTAATTTTCCTTTGCACCAAAGTATGATTATTCCTGATACAATTTGTAGGAAAAGTAGGATTTGAGAACCAAATAAAATTGTTGGGATTTTCAAATGAGGAGCCTGGGGTCAAAAATATGTGTCTATAGTTCAGAATAATCAAGACAAATCAGTGTTCTCTCTTATGATGTAAATACTCATTTTGAAGCCAATTCTTGATTAATCAAACAGATGGCAGAGAACCATGGCCAGACAATTCAATTGTGAATAATCCAGAAAAATGTTCAGCTTTCCAAATCTCTGTTTGACTGTGAATAACTCCAGTGTCCTAGGAATTCACAAATTGACTATAGAAGACTCTATCCAGTGGAGATTGAAAAGTGGGGAAGTAGGCATATAGCCTGTGATTAGTGAATGATAATGGCTCATTAGAAAACTAACTCTGCTTCCCTAGACCACCTGGTAGCCTTTTCTCTGCCCAGGCTGTAGAGTTACAAGCAGCATTACCACTTGTGACAAGAAAGAGCAACAGTTTCTACTTGCTGACATACCTTTCTCCATAGTCATGGTTATGGGAACAGTTAATTTCCTGGGTTTAAAGGTTTAATCTTGTAGTATTCCTGTTTTCATGCTGTTATATACAGCAAGATGTAACCCAAGCAGTGAATAAGTCAACCCCAAGGCTGTGTGAGCAAGTTACAAAATTATGGTAAATGTGTTTTTGTTAAAGATAAGTTGGCTACCAAACTTACGGTAATGAGCCTTCAAAAAGGGGCTTTAAACATTGCTGTCTTTAATGACAGCACCCTCCTATGTGGGACAAAACATCAAAGGAATATTGAAACAGTTTACTTGAATTATAAAAGAAAAAGAAAATATGGCTTAAAGACCAGTGAATATCCTAAAGCATGCCACACTTAACTAAGTAACTGCAAGATAAGACACAATAAGCACTTAATCTTAGGACAGACATCTTTAAGGCCCATTATATATGAATGCTTAATTAATACTTCACAGGAAGCCTCTATAGTGGAGTGAGTAATAGTGTGATTTCTGAATCCAGGTTGCTTGCATCCTGGCTTTCCCTCAATTACTAAGACTCTAGACAGTGGCCTATATTCTACCTTCTTTGTTTCTCTACTTGGAAAAGATAGCAAAATAATCATATGCACCCAGTGGTTAATGACATCCAGGTTTAATGAGTGGAACACTGTCAATATTACACTCAATAGCACTATTCTTTATCATGCCCACCTCGTAGACAAGAAAGTTGAGACATGAGATGTGGTTGGCACAGACACTGCTGACTGAGTAGGTGAGCCAAGAAGGATCTAAAAAGTGGTGACAGTTTTAAGTTCAGTCAAACAGATATGACTGCTTCCACAGTTGTCATTGAATATCTTTGAGTGCCTTTCTGGGATATAAAAGATAAATAATATAACTCCTCCCTTAAAAACAGATGCTCTCCAGTGAGAGAAACAGTTGAAACTCCAAGTCAAGTTTCTGTGACCTTGTCCATGTAAGGCTATAGCAACCATCCTAGCGAAAAAAGAGTGATAATTCTGAATGGGGAAGTTTCAAAGTGGTTTCACAAAAGAAGAATTTGAGTGGGCCCAGAGGGTGAATGGGACTTCAGGGAGTAATCTAAAACCTCTCTTCTCTCCTCTTTCCTAGGCTGATTCCAACAAAACCAGAATTGATGAGGCCAACCAACGTGCAACAAAGATGCTGGGAAGTGGTTAAATTTGCCCTACCACTGTGCTCTCCTCCAGATGTTATTGGACAAGAGAGCTTCTTCATGCTTTTCTCATGGTATTACCTAGTAGGTCTTGCGCACACACACACACACACACACACACACACACACACACACACACACACACACAGAGTCAGTCTGCTCCATTGTAAATGTCCTGTGTGGTCTGTCAGCTTTCCAATGATACTATGTGTCTTTTGTTCTCTCTGGCTCTCTTTCTTTCCAAAGGTTGTACATAGTGGTTATCTGGTGGCTCTAATTCCCAACCTAAGATGTCTTGGGTTTCTTTCCTTTTCTTTTTTCTTTTCCTCAGTGGCGTTTGCTGAATGACAACAATTTAGGAATGCTCAATGTGCTGTTGATTCTCTCAATACACAGTATTGTTCTTGTAAAACTGTGACATTCCACAGAGCTACTGCCACGGTCCTTTCTTCGGGTGTCAGGCTCTGAATCTCTCCAAATGTGCTGTCTTTGGTTCCTCATGGCTATTATCTGTCTTTATGATTTCATGATTAGACAATGTGAAATTACATAACAGGCATTGCACTAAAAGTGACGTGATTTATGCATTTATGCATATTTATGCATGAAAACTAAATAGATTTTTAGATTCCTACTTAAACAAAAACTTTCCATGACAGTAGCATACTGACAAGAAAACACACACAACAGCAACAATAACAAAGCAACAATGCATGCTCAGTATTGGGACATTGTCAAGATTAAGTCATACCAGCAAAACCTGCAGCTGTGTCACTTTCTTTCCATCAACATACAGACTTACAGACCATAATCATCCCTTTTTCTTTTTTTTACAAAAAAAATGGATTTGACACACCATTTAATCATTTCTAGCAAATATATATGTTTGGCTGAATCTATGTGAAATGGATGTAATATAGGGTTTGTTTGCTGCTTTTGGAAGATATGTTTTGGAGGCAACACTCTGGCTGTGGAAGGTTTGAAGATGTAGATCTCCTAAGTCTGACTCTTGTTGATCACCATTTCCCTGTGGATTGTCATCAGTACAATTCTTTGTTGCTTAATCTAGAGCTATGCACACCAAATGCTGAGATGTTTAGTAGCTGATAAAGAAACCTTTAAAATTATATAAATGAATGAAATATAGATAAACTCTGAGATAAATATCATTACAGCATGTATATTAAATCCCTCCTGTCTCCTCTGTTGGTTTGTGAAGTGATTTGACATTTTGTAGCTAGTTTAAAATTATTAAAAATTATAGACCCCAGCTATTGGCTCCAGTCTGATGTTACTCTTACCCGGAAGACAAAATCTACAAACTCTGTTCAGTTGCTCTAAGAAGCTGTTTGTGTTTGACAAAGACACTTGGTATTAAAGCAAAGATATTCCACTTGAACACAATCCCAGTGACAAGGGACACCTTGGCTTGGTTATTATAACTTTTTCTGGATATACTTATGTGTAAATGTGAATTCAGTGTTAGTTGTGCGACTTGTAGTTTCAGAAAAGTCTGAGATACTCTAGTCTTGGCTCTGTGTACACTTAGGTATTAAACTTAAGTATTGGTAACTCTTAGTTCCTTTCCCTTCCCCAGCATCACCATCAAACCGAAGTTTTTTGTAAACGTCTACAATGGTGTACAACACAATCCTTTAACATCTTTATTACCACCCCATCTCATATGTATAAGCAGTTACTTCATCCAACTTGAGATAACTACTAGTTTAGTAATTTGCTAGTGGTCTCTATAGGTTTGCCTGCCCTGAACATTTCATATGAGGAGTAGCACAGTGGCCTTTTGTGACTAGCTTCTTTCAGTTAGCATAACATCTTCATGGTTTATCAGCATGGCAGCATGTCTCAGTATTCTATTCCTTTGTATGGCCAAGTAATGTTTCATTATGTGGATATCCTGCATTTATTTACTTGGTAGTGAACACCCAGGTTATATCTACTTTGGCCTATTGTGGCTAATCCTGCTTTGAACACCTATAGACAAGTTTCGATGTGAGCAGTGGTCTTTAATTCTCTTATAACCACACATTTTCCACTATCTTGGCTTTTGACACCATCACCTCCCCATGTGTCACAACCTAACACAGCTTTTGCCTTTTCTACTGCCTGCATCACTTCATTATCTTGACTGGCATGTCCACCCTCCCCTGCCTTCATCATCACTATCATAATTGCCTCTGTTACCACTTCCTCTGTCCCCACAATGGCCACCATGACCTTCACCACTGTACCATCTCTCCACCATCTCCTATCATCTCCTCCCCGTCACTACTTCTCTCCATAGCCCATAGTAGTAATGCAAGTAAATTTATCCTGGCTCTTGTGGGTTGGTGTTGGTGGTTTTATTCATGATAAATTTTACTCATGAGTCTCTCTAGCTTTGATGAGGGCAGTAAAGAAGCAAGAAGAGCAATGATAAGCTCATCCTTGCCAGGAAGAATTTGCAGGATTTTACCCTTTTCCAATGAACAACAGCAAGAGCACTTCTGTTCCTTAAAATCATGGTGGTAGAGAGGGTGCTAAAGGACAGAAAGAGGTGATTATGTACTGCATATGTCAGAACTGACAGCGGGTCAATATCCGAGCTGTACAACATGTGCCAAGCTCCATCTGTTCTCAGCCAAAGTGAGTGAGTGGGTTTTCACAAGAAAGATAAATGCAGGCAGTTTGCTTTAAGACTGCCATATGATGCTCTGGGCTGCATATTTGCTTTGACAATTGCATTTGTCTAGGTTTGGCTCTCACACAATCAGATACTTCTGGCTGACTAATGGAGGATAGATGTTCCAGGGATGAATCTTCTCCAGCTAATATATCAACCCAAGAAATGCATTAGGAATATAACGACAGAACACAGTAAAGGCTAAATCTTCTCCTTCCCTTATTCATGGTACTGGCAAAGGACCCTCCTACATAGGATAATAGTTTTCCCCATGTCCTCTTAGCAGGGGCTTCTTGATCTCCGGCCCATTTTTATCATCCCTCTTTTAAAATATTGATTTATATGTATGTATGTTTTGTCTGCATTAATGTCTATATATCATGTGTATGACTGGTGCCCACCTAGGGTAGAACAGGGTGGTGGATCTCCTGAGACTAGACTTGTGAGCTACAATGTGGGAGTGGGGAATTGAACCCAGATCCTCTGGAAGAACAACCAGGGTTCTAAACACTAAGCCATCTCTCTAGCTCCCTGTTCTCCCTCTTCTATGTCCTATAAATGCATATTCTGTGAGCATCAACCCTTTGTCTCCCAGAGTTCCCCAGCAGGATCCAGCTGCAGTTGCTCATGTGGTGACTCACTTGATACCATTTTCTTTATTGGCTGCCCTCACTTCACTTCTCCTGCCCTTTTTAATTTCTGTTATTCTTCTTTTAGCCCTAAAATCTGCTTTAACTTTCTTTCCCCAATTTTGTATCACTGATTCATCAGCAAGTTGGTGCTTGTGCTGATAGTACAGGAAGAGAAGATAATGCAGATTCTGTGACCATCAAGCACAGGACAGGCTAAGTGTTTAGTACTTTATCTATGTCGACTCATTAAACTCTCTTAAAACTACAAAGATTAGCATTATTAGTCTCCTTTTGCTGATGAAAATATTAACTTTATTTGAACAATATATCTCAGCTGGTAAAAAAAAAAAATGTAATTCAAACAGAATGTACGTGACTCTAGAAGCATGTAGAAATATATTCCAGGGTTGTACCTTTGACACTTCGTTAAGTCAGGAAACTCCAAGAGACGTTGGAGTCCTTGAGGATGAAAAAGGAAAAAAGGAAAATAAAAAGATGGATTCTCAGAAAGCTCCAAAGAACCTACCTTTGATTCATTCACTGTAAGAATCACTAAGCATTATTATGGGCCAGGTCCTATTGCAAATATTGTGAGTTTAACAGTAAGGGAAACAAAAACTTAGAAAATATTATTTGTATTCAAACGATTCTGTGCCTTCAGATGGAGACTGCAAGAAAGTGGGGGTGGGGATGAGTAAACAGACAGTTCCATTCCCTATGTTGCCTCCCAGAATTCCACAGCTAGATCAACCTCTAGTTCATGTGGTAGCTTACATGATATTGATCCCTTTCTTTATCAGCTGCCTTTTTGTTTGTTTGTTTCTCACATCATTACTCAAATAAACTGCCTGCCTTAAACCTCTTTCTGGGTATCCCGGTCTAGGGGAGTCTCAGCTAAGACAATTCCTTCCTAAAATCTGTGCTATCTCCCAGAACACTGCCTTAGAAAAATGTGCTGCCTCCCACCTACTTCAAATTCTTTGAGTCCATCTATCTTTAGTGAAACGCACTATTAGCACTTAAAGACTAGCTTTCCTCAGTGGAAGCAAGGCACCACATGTCAAGTTGTAAGACTGCTGAAGAGCATGGCCTTCTTGAGGGAAATCCGGTCCTGCTTTCCTTCACCCTGATCCATCACTATATTTTCCCACCAAAAAAAAAAAAAATGAAATTTTACAGAAAATATTACATTCCCCACCAACCAGTAGTAATTTGTGAGTGAAATACTAAGCAACTTAAGACTTCTCTGAGCCATAGTCTCATGTGTTTAAACAACATGGCCACATTGCTGCTCTTGCCTCCTATTTCATGTGGTAGGTAGGAAGATCTAAAGATACAATATCCACTAAGCTGCCTTATAAAGCTATGATCCACCAGGTAGACACAGTGGCAGGAAACACAATCGGCATCATTAGGGATGGAAACAGGCCCTCTTGCTCACTTCTGACGTGGTGGAAGTGAGGAGCCCGTGACTCAAGAGGATGTCAGAGAATGTACTCATCACTTATATGGGCATATGATGTTCTCCCAAGATTTCATTTAGATATAGGTAAAGTAGTTTTATAGCTAAGATGTTCCATGCCCTTATCAGCTCTACCAGAAGAGCCAGCCCATGGATTTCCATTTTCCTAACTGGTAGTCAATGTACTACATTTTGATC
This sequence comes from Cricetomys ansorgei, assembly GCA_026225945.1. Lineage (NCBI taxonomy): Eukaryota > Metazoa > Chordata > Mammalia > Rodentia > Nesomyidae > Cricetomys > Cricetomys ansorgei. Next base: position 35,957,664 of record JAMJFZ010003875.1, read on the forward strand.
AGTAAAGCTTAGTCAGTCTCTGACTTTCACCTAAATACCATTAAAGTCAAGGCATTAGTACTGCTTTTCCCATCATTCATGACCAAAAACTAGGAGTGATTTGTTATGCTACTGTGAGAAACAAATGCTGCTACATCATACTGTTGTTTCTAAACACAGCCTAGCATTATTACTCTACCAATACTCATAGGGATACAGGAAACCAGGCTGAGTACAGTGGAGGCTAAGACTCTTAGGGATTGCTTTATGAAAGATTACCCAAACCATAGCAACTTAAAATAAAAAATAATTTATTTAGCTCTCAGTTCTCCAGTGTGATATTTCAGTTACATCTTACAGGGAATTCTAATCTTGGCAGATCTATGATTGTGATCAACTGTGAACCCACTGGGCAGCAATTGGCCATCTATTCCTGAGGCTTTCTCTGAATCCATATGGCATACTCTTTCTATAGTAAGCCAATTAGAGTATGTTGACATCCTCTTGAGACACGGGTTCTTTACTTCCACTATATTATAATGTCCAACATAACTCTCATACCAATCTATAGCCAAGAGACAAGGAAATAGATTCAACCTCTTGGGAAAGCTTCCTAATCATTTAACAAAGGTTGTACATGCTCTGTGCTGAATAGGATCTTCACAATCTCTCTGGAGTTCTTTTCTCTGTGTCCTTAGAGTCTAGTAAAAAGGAAGGTTAAGGGTGAGTCCTCTCCATCTTAGAGCAGACCCCTGTGATAGTCTCCCTTGTAGCCCAGAGAGGATTTGAAGATTAGAAGCAGTGTGCTAGTAGAACTAGGGGTGGTGCTGACAGAATGTGGCAGCCTGTTGATGAAACTGACCTTAATCCTGAAATGTCAAGACTAATCCCACTTCTCCAAAGCAGGAGGATTGCAGCCACTACCCTTAACCCCTAAATACCAGCGCTTGGACTAAAGCATTTTAAAATACAAAATGGGTTTGGATCCTCAGCCAGTACTTGATAAATATCCCTTGTCTGAAACTTCTGTGCCTCCCTTCCCCATCTTTTATTTGTTGCTATTTTGTGCAGATTTACACTAGATTTTATTTTTTTGTGGGAGTCTTTATTTTGCTTTTCTTACCAATCTTTCTGTTCAAAAATACACTGTTCTCTTTGCTAACGGGGCAAACAAGACTGATTAGTCAAGGATGAAAAAGAAATTATGTGTGTCAGAGACAGCTTAAGTATACACAAGATGGTTCCTGGGTGTCTGGAGGCGTGGGGTGTAGGAGGTGACGGCTGTCTTCCATGGCACCAGCTTGCTTCTTAAAGGAACCGTGACAATTGCCAGTTTAGAAAGGCCGAAGCAAGTGCCAACAGCATGTGTTTTTAAGCTGTCCGAGGCTGTGGAGACAGAAAGCTCTAGAGACCTAAATCTATGCACTTATTGGTTATTAAAGGCAAAACTCCAAACTAGGCCAAGTACGTTCTCCAAGAAGTTTCAGATTTGATACTCCCTCCACTAAAAAATCTCTTTGTACTCCATGACTGTGGCCTACTTGAATTTCTACTCTCTAAACATTTTATTTTATTTTTTTCTCTAAGCTTTTATTTAAGCTCAGCTTTATGACTAGTTAGCCGTTCTTAGGTGAATATACCTCAGCCAACGGTCTTAGTGTTATTTAATTCTAGAGCCATGATTGTAAACCAAGAAGAAACATTGGAGTGCCTTAGCAATACTTTTCCTGAGTTAGAGAATAGCATAGGCTCATTCCTCAGAAAATAAAGCCTCCATAAGGAAGTGTATCTGGAAGTGTGAGTCCAGAAGGCAGGAAAGGGGGATGGGAGGGTGAAAAGATGTCTAGAAAAATGATGCCAAAAATGGATTATGCAGTGAGCCAGTATCATTGGGTACCTGGGTATTTGAGCCAAAGGTACAGCAGAGAAGGAGGTGAAATGAAGATCAAAGTCATTTTCCAGGGGAAAGACATGGAGGAGCACTTCCTTTGGCTATAGATTGTCATGCAGTAGCATTGACACCTCTGTCTGGGTTATGCACTTGAAAGCCCAAAGAGGCTCTGTACCAACGGGACCAACATGACAAGTGAAGTTGAGGTGCAAAGGCTGTTAAGGTCTATTTGATTTTTTTTGGGAGGGGTGTTTGCTTGTTTGTCTGAGACAGGGTTTCTCTGTTGTAACTCTCTCTGATTGTCCTAGAACTCATTCTGTAGACCAGGTGAACCTCAAACTCACAGAGATCCACTGGCCTCCTCCTCTGAAGTGCTGGGATTAAAAGCATGCATCTGCACCGCCCTGCTTGAGGTCTGTTTGAAACTGATTGCCAGGACTCTGGCTGGAATAGCAATCAGGAACAAAAGAGTTTGAAAGTACATATAAGGAGCATTAGCGGTGAGAAAACATGAGGGAACAATCAAAACAGCAAGGTCCTCCATCATAGCATAACATCCACCCTTTAAGGTTGCTTATAACTCAACCCTAGAGGGGCCATTCACATCCTAAGAATTGTTCTACAATTGCCTGTTCCCCCTACAGGGTTTTTCAACTGAGATTGTATTTGAAAGAGCTTCTGCTGATAAACAGAAAATGCAAAAAGAAAAGAAGGGGAAGAGAAGAACTTTTTGTTGTTATTTTGGGAGTATTTGTCTGCCCAGGCTATACTGAAACTCACTATTTAGTCCAGGCTGGCCTCATACTCATAACAATAATCCTGCCTCCAGCTAGGATTATATCTACTACTCTAGAACAATCTAAAGGACAAATGTTAGTGGATTAAGATATGGATGACCACAGAACAGCATTAGGAAAGGGATTTGATTGGGTTTGCTTGGATTCTGAAAGCTCAAAAGGCTAGAGAAGGTATGTAACGTGGAAGACAAAGAAGGAATAGACAGAGGCTAAGGTAAAACTATCATGGTAAAAGATAACACAGGGTGACTCAACACAGTGAGTGCACAAAAAGGCAAATGCAATGTCAAAGCAAGCATGGTCAAGAAATAGAAGAGTGGTAATAGATTCATTACCTGCCTTCAGAAGGCAGGGCAGGTAGTTGTTTATAAAGCAGATACATAGGGCTTTTATTTACTTAGCAGGTCAGTATATTCTACACATGGATTATTAGGGAATACTTTCCTGATCATGCTCAGTTTATGTTCATAATCCATAAAGAAGAAATGGCAGGCACATTTAGGAGCCTGCTTAGGTCAAAGTTATGGAGCATAAGTTTGAAAGATTAGAATAGTTGGCCTGCTTGACTTGAGTTGTGAAAAAGAAAAAGAAAGAATACTTTGAAGGTGTGTTTGGCAGACAACATAGGTAAAGCTGACCTAATTAGTTGAGAAAGCACAAGAAAGACTGGGGGCAAAGCTCAGTGGTAGAGAGCTAGCCTAGCATGCATAAGGTCCTAGGCTCATCTACCAGGTTTTTAAAATCGGGGTAAGGTTAGGCAAGAAAGACATATGAAAGGGGACTTTTACATAACAATAGAGAAGGATTGGAAGACATGGACTGCTTTTTAACTCAGTATATTTTTATAACTACTAAGCTATTTCTAGTTTGTCTTCCCAAAATAAATTGTTCCTTTGTCCATTCTCTTCCTTCCTCTCCGCAACAGTCAGTCATCACCAAGGTGACCTTGACTATAGTCTTGTACCACCTTGCTCTCATCTTGAGTCTCTATTGTTATGAGGTATAACACTTCTCAAAAATAAATAGCTCTCAAATTACATATGCATCATCCTCTATCCAAAATATCTCACCCTCCACTCTTTCACATTCTTACAACTCTACACTTGCCCTTCAAATGTACATAATGGTCTAGTACCTCCTACTAAATTTGTTCTTAGTAAGTCCAATTACCCAACCCACAAAGAGCCCTAAGGCAAGACATTATCCACTCTAATAGAAACATCTTCAATTTTCTGTCTTCAGTCCTGGAGTAAAAAACCTGAAGTCTAGATCAATAGTTCTTCTCTATCTGGTTCCTTTTGTGCCTGGGTCCTAGAGACCATCAGGAAAATCATGAACTACTGACATAAAAAATATATGGATTTTCTGAGTGTGGTAGTACACAACGGTTTATCCTGGTACTCTGAAGACTGAGGGAGGAAAATGGAAAGTTCTAGGGCAGCTTGAGTTATAACTGTCTCAAAAGAATGGAGCATACTGAAACTCTGATGTCCAGCAGAAGCAGTATAAATTGGCACAATCACTTTAGAAAACTAGCAAGATCTAAGAAAGCTGAACATGTGCCTACACTATGGCTCAGCAATGTCAATTGTAGGTATCTACTATAAATATATACTTTTATTTACCAAGAGACATGTATTAAAATAGTTATAGAAAAAAATGTTCATAGTAGAGGTGGGAGAGATGGCTCAGTGGATAAGAGTGTTTGCTAAACAAACACAAAGATGTGAGTTCAAATCCCCAGCAGCTAAATAAAATAAAATCCAGGCAAGGCTTCTCATGCCTGTAACCCCAGCATTGGGGGTTGCATACAGGCAGATCCCGGGATCTTGCTGGCTAGCTAGCGTAGCTAAAATGTAGTTTCAGGTTCAATGAAAGACCCAGTCTCAAGGGAATAAGCCAGGGAGTAATAGAATAGAACATCTGATATTCTTCTCTGGCCTCACCCCCCCACACACACACATGTCCACGAGTACATGCATCACACACATACGCACACAAATAAAGTGTTCATAATAGCCAGCCAGAGTATAACTGACTCCAATGCTCATCAGCAATAGAATGGAGAAACAAATTGCAGTTGTTTAAACATGGGAAACAAACAATGAGAGTAAGTAAACTGTAGCAGCATGCTGAGGCAACATACATAATTATTACTAACATGGTGCTGAGTGAAAGAAGCTGAGTACCGGAGAGCATATTGTTTGTTTCATGTATATGAATTTCAAAAACACGATAAACAGCGTCATGGTGTTAGAAGTCAACACAGTGGTTTCCATCTGAGGTGAGTGGTATTCAGTGAATGACAGCTTGCTGAGCCCTCCAATATGGAATCTTCTCACCTTTCTGTCCGTAGATTATACTTCATTCATAAGCTTATTAAATAGTTATAAAAATAATAACAAGATACAATCCCAAATATCATCAGGCTCTGGCATTCCAAATATGAAGGAACCATCCTTCCTCCTTTCCTTTTCCTTTCTGTGCCATAGTGGTTCATCCGCACAAACAGAAATTCTGAAATTTTATACAAGGGTACTGCTAGTCCATCTGGTACTGTTCCATTCCAAAGTGAAGAATGCTCTATGGGGTGAAACAACTTCACAGTCTGCAATCGTCCAATACAAAATGCTTCCATTTCCTACCCATCTAGTTTGAAAACTCCTCTTGACATGACTAATAGGAAGAACATTTAACATCAAGGACGACTTGATATGTGCCATGTTAAATAAGCAGGGATGGGGACAGAGAGAGGTTCCTTGGAGTAGCCACCGTGGGAGCCGCTTCTCATGCCTAGTTCCAGAGCAGCAAGGTAGAAAGAAAGTCCTGTGAACTGGAACCGGGGAAGGTTGGTCACATTCGTGGCGCGGACCACTTGCACTAGCCTGGAGTCACAGCCTTGAGTAGAGAGATGCAGCAAAAACAGGGTAGAGAAGAAAGAATAAACACTATAATCTTCCTTCCATCCCTCCAACTGATGATCTCTGGCTTTTCTGATGGCTCCCATGTACAGAACTCCCCAGAAGTTGGGGGAAGGAAATCAGTGCTGGTGTTTACAAAAGCTGGCACTGCAACCCAGAACAAGGTGGAGACGGGTATACTAAGTTGGAAGGAGTGAAAAGTAGCATCTAATGTGCTCCCTCTCCATAATGCATCTTCCTCTGACCACACTAACTACTGAGGCTCCTGTAGCTACAGGAAAGAGTAACCCAAGAGTGCTCAGTTGAAGAGGAATTGGAATTAGAGGCTTATGGCAATAAAAAGATTCCCTCTTTCCTGTGCTTATTGGGCTACATGGTGGCCCCACTCCTGATTTACAATCTCACTATGTTAGGCCCCTAACAATGCTTATTGTAGAATGCCAACTCTTTTCTCTACTCTCCTTTTTCATATCAACTCACATTCTGCTCTCAGTCTCGAGACATTTTTTAGCCAAATTTTCTAAGAAGAAAATCCCATAGCTTTACCATATATTCACAGAGAGCTACAGTACAGGTTGCTGAGCAGCCTATGTTTCTGCCAGCTGAGCTCTGTCATGTATTCACCTTTGGTCCAATGAACTATTGATGAAGAGCTAGGTCATATGACACACAACGTGGCCACCTGAGCAACAGACTATGTGTTTGATAGACTAGTTACATGTTATTGATATGTATATAATCACCTTAAATATAAGGTTGCTTACATATTTCCTTTTTAATTTACAATCTCTCAAAGCAGAGCCTGTGATTTGGATGTAGATTAGACTAGTTTTCTTGGGAGGAAATTCCAGAAGTAAAAGGTTCATTTTTTGTTTGTTTGTTTTTTTCTTTTAGTTTTTTGAGACAGGAGTTCTCTGTTGTAACTCTGGATATTCTAAAACTTAATTTGCAAACCAAGCTGGCCTTGAACTCACAGAGATCCACCTGCCTCTGTCTCCCAAGTACTGGGATTAAAGGTGTGTACCACCATCACCCATCTGTAAAATGTTTAAGTATGGAAGAAAAATCAACAAAAGGCAAGGTGAGTGTTGTTGCCAAGACACCATTCTAGGCAATGGAGCTCAGAGCCCTGTGACTGATGAGACATTTGCAGATCATCCCAAGAATTGTTCACCTGGGAAATGGGAGGCAAGAACACTTATTCATCAGCTCCTGTTTCCTTGGAGAAAAGGATATCCAAAATATATTAATTCCCCCCACACTTCCAAGCTTGTATGCCCAAAGCTAAGCAAGTACTTTTCCCTGCACCTGACATTGGAGAAGCCCCAAGACAGAAGCAGGAGCCTAAGGCACACAATACTAGCAAGGTTCAACTATCCTGAAGTGAGATAACAACTGCTGAGAACTGCTTACCTACCCACAGCTCAAGTCAGAGCTAAGAACCAAGAAACCCTGGGTGGTTCTACTATTGAGCTTTACCTGACAACTAAACTTAGGCACTTATTTTTAAAGGTGGAACTTAGGCTGAGGGTACAGCTCAATAGTTCGCTTCTTGCCCATCGTGCACAGGGCTTTGGGGTTGATTCCTAGCACTAAAAAATTAATAATAATAATAATAATAGTAATAGTAATAATAATAATAATAATAATAATAAAATACAATTCAAAGCCCAAATGTCTTTCCTCTAAGTGTGATCTTGGTGTCAAACTTCTATTGTGTCTTCTTTCTGATCCTTCACTTTCTAAATCCACTCTATTCAATCTATCTCTCATTCCTCCTGACCTTTGATGAAATCCTTGAAACTTATGTAGTTTTAGAGTCTAAAATGAACAAACAAAAAAGTGTTCAAGCCTCAACTATTCTAGTCTCTCTGCGATATTTGATATCATTAACCTCTAACTTCGAAGTATTTTCTGTCTTGTGTGAAGATGTCTCCTGACTGCTCTTTCTTAGTCTTTGGATTCTATTTGTTTACTCATCCTTTAGCTCTTGGTATGTCCCCAAAGGCTAAATTCAGGCAGCTTCTCAAATGCAGTACATATAAACTCAGCCTTGGGGTATTTCAGCTACTCCTTTTATGCAGAAGAATCCTAAAACTAAGCATATATGTCAGGCTTCTCTTCTGAAAACAAACCACATCTCTACTTGCCCACTACATATACTTCCAGATCACCCACAGGCACTTGAAAGTCACCAAGACCCACAATGAAGTGTTCATCATCGCCCCCTTGTAAACTTCTCAGCCTTGGGACTGAAGCCAGCTATCACCCCCTCATTGATTCAGGCTCCAAGTCTTGTCAGCACCACCTCTGAGTATCTCTCCTCTGCTTTCTCCTATATCCATGGCCTTATCTGGAAGAGCACAGACTCAGGACAAGCCTCTTCAATTCCTGCCTGGTCCAACTTTCCTCACCACTCCCAGGATAAGTTTAAAATATTAACCTGTTCATGAAATGTTTCCTCAATCCTTCAAAGGTTGTCTTCAAGATAAAGCACAAACTCCAATTGAATCAGACCATGACCCAATGGCTGTTAGTGACCAGTGCCTGAATTAGTTTGTTTTTCTCAGTACTACGGAAAAATAACCTGTCAAAAACAACAGAAGAAAGGAAGGAAGGAAGGAAGGAAGGAAGGAAGGAAGGAAGGAAGGAAGGAAGGAAGGAAGGAAGGAAGGAAAGAAGGAAGGAAGGAAGGAAGGAAGGAAGGAAGGGTCGACAGTTTGAAGGTACTGTCCATCGTGGCAGAAAATGTGTGGTGCTGACAGTGCTCTAGCTATGGCTGAAGGTTCATGAGGTAGCTGGTCACATTGTATGTAAAGTCAAGAAACAAGGGAGGTGAATGCTGTTGCTCTGATCCATTGCTTTCTCATTTAAATTTTTTTTAATTAATTCTTTGAGAATTTCATACAATGTATTTTGATGTTATTCATCTCCTTCCCCCAACTTCTCCCAGATCTACCCCATCTCCCTAGTTAGAATGTGGAATGATGCCATCCAAATTCATGATGAGTCTGGGTCATTCCACTTCGTTTACCTCTCTGTAAACACCCTCAGAGATACATCTAGATGTTTGTATTCAAGATGATTCTAAATCCTATCAAGTTCATCGTCAAAATTTGCTATCATAAATCCACCTGCATCAGCTTGACACTCGACCATATTACTCTTAAATCATAACATCCCGCCTCTGTTCCCAAATGTCTCATGTTTATCTCACAACACAAAATGTCTCGTAACTATGCGTTGAGATACTTATTTGTAGGGGAAGAACTGGCAGAGGATGCTTTAAAAATCATCCTTTGACTGGAACCCAATCCCTCATTGCCAAATTCTATGCTCAGCTGCCACCTCCTAACACTAGCATGACCCCAATATATTGAAATGTCACTTGGTTTGCACTCTAAAGTTTGGCCTGAGGAAATAACAACCCGTGGACGAACCATGGCCTAGGCAGAGGCAATAGTGAGGAAAGTCACGTGGTGCCTAAAAATAATGAGAAAAGAGAGCAGCGCTTGCGGGTGTGAGTCACCGTCTTGGGAGGCAGGAAACAGAGAGCTGAGAAAGGAGGAGAATATAAAAAGAGCTGCGGTGGAAGTACATACTGACTCGGCAAGTAAGAAGCCTCAGGGAGCACCCCAGTTCTCAGGCCTCCAGTAGCTCCAGAGCTGAGGTGAAGGGGTGATAGGCAAAGGAGAGCCTGTACTCACCTGACTCACCTGCAGGAACCTGGGGTCAGCGATGTGAAGCCTTGTGAGCCACATTAAGCCCCCAGTCAGCAGCAGCAACCTCCCTTTCAGGGCAGGAAGCAGTCCTTCACTGGGCATTTTCACCAGGCACTGTGGCAAAACCAAGGGTTTGAAAAATGAAGGCCCCGGGGACTTGAAAATTAAAATTTTAAAATTAAAAGGACTGATCTAGAAAGAGTCATATCCAAAGGAATGTGTGATTAAACACATCTGTGACAATAATGAAGCACTTTGTTCAAAGACTTAAGGGAGACAAAGGTCAGCTCTCTGCTCCAACTGGAACCTAGAAGTGGTAGGAGGAAGCTGAAGAGCTCCCTGTAACAGGTGACACAGAAGCTGCAGACATAGAAGCCATCTTGATGGAGTCCTAGGGATGGGGCAAGTATGCCAGACAGCAGCACAACTGTGTAAGTTTCCTACAACTGCATGACTCATTACTAGCTAGGTGCCCTAAGCCCACAAAAATGCATTCTTTCAGTGTTCTAGAGTCTAGAGGTCTAAAGTCCAAGTGTTGGCAAAACCACCCCCTTGAAGAAGACTCCCTTCTAAGCTTCCATCTTTTAACAGCTGTTAGGATCCTATGGTTTATAGTCATTACTTGAAATCTAACTTCTTCACATTATCTTCTCTGTGTGTCAAATTCCCCTCTCTAGAGTATGAAGACACTTGTGATCACATAGTGTGATCACATTTAGGGCCCACATCAATTATCCAATTAGTAATCACATCTTCAAAGACCCTCTTTTCCTTTAACAGTAACAGTAAGCACTAACTAGAACTGATGTCTTCAGGCAACCCTTCCCCACCTACTATAAGGACCTGAGACCTAGACATGCAAATGCCCTAGGGAGTAGGCATTTTGGCATTCCTCAAGCCTAAGAAAAGGAAAGAAGGTGAACAGACATCAGAACATGAAAGATACCACAGACCCCAGGGTAAAAAAATTGGACTTGCCCTGGAAAGCATCCTTGAAGGTTTCAATTGAGAATGAGGCAGGCAGATTTTCTTTCCTAGAAATTCCCCTAAGTTTAGAGAAAGTAGGATAAGAGACAGCCAAACTAAGGCAAACCACTAAATCTTTCAGAAATGGTCAAATATAAAGTATGTAGTTCTAGAGGGAGAAAGCCAAGACTTCCCAAGAATCCACAAAGTCATACTTGCTCATTAAATGGGAGTGCTGTAGGGTTTTAAACAGAAAGGTTAAGGCCCTAAAGGGCCTAACAAATATACAAATAGTAAGAAACTATATATAAGACAAGCTTGCCAGGGAAATGGAGGGGGCAGGGAAGGAAGAGGGGTAGTGGAAAGGCTAGGGAGAAGGGAAGAGGATACAAAGGTTGCTTCTTCTATAGACTGAAAAATTAAGTGGGAAATGAGGAAGGCAAGTCAGTAACCAAGTGACACAGTGGAAGGGTCCTGTAGCTTACAATGTCCTCATGGGATAGCCAATGATACCAAAGCCACTTGCCTAGCCCCAAGGCAACACACCTTTAATGACTGACTGATATCAGGGTAAGAAGTAGGAGAATTCCTGGTTCCATTCATGTTCTATAGCTCCCCACAAATTCAGGCAGAACTATGAATGAGACCTTATACTTTTTCTGTTCCCTGCCCTGACCTGTTTCTCTTGGCTCTATTAAGATGTCTGAGAACATTCCCTACAGAAATCAATTATACAAGATCCTACTTCAGATCTTAGATTCTATTGCAGGAAATCTGACCTAAGACCACTTCCACTTCTGGTGATGCAGCACTTGGAGTAGTCTTAGATAAAAGATAGGTCAACAAGCTGAGGTTTGAACACAAGATCCACGAGTACTAGGAGAAAGTTACTTCCACACACACCAATAGGAGGAATAAAGATTTTAGCAACAAAACTTACACCCAGTGAGAAGACACCAAAAGTTTCATGTCTCTGCTAACCACAGCATTTATTTTCCCATACCCCTCATGGTATTACTTTTTCTTTCCAAAATGCTTTTTACTATAGCAGGCATTCAGTAGAAGCCTAACACAGGCTGATAGCTCACATGCTTCTGAGTATATGTGGGATCTAGAATTTATATAACACTGTACATACTCCAAGCATGGTTCACAGACTGGTAGCATCTTGTCATCTGAGAACTTAACTAGAAATGCTGAATTCCAGGTGTGCTCCTAAGTGAGCTCACTTTTGCTAAGTGAGAATCTCTGGGGTGGCATTAGCAACCTGTGTTCTAACAAAATCTTAGGGTTATTCTGTGAACGTGACTGAGAAACACAAGTGCTTATCATCTCATTTAACTTACTGAGAGGTAGACTGATTGAAGAGATAATGACCAACATAAAACTACAAGCAAAATATGGAAAAGTGACAGGGTCCCAACACTCATAGGCTCATGTGCACACACACACATGTGCATGCTTCTCCCACAAACATGTCTCTGGCCTGTATGTATGCTATAAGAGTACAAGGTTAGGCTCAACTGAGGCTCTGACATCTGGTCCAATACTAGCTAACTTGAACAAAACCATTTATCTCCTTCAGCCTTTGCTTCTTCATCAATAAAATGGAAATAATCCCACTACTAACTCATACTAACTTTATAAATGATAAATCTATTCAGTGGAAGACTATGGAATCTCATGGATAGGTAGACAGACCTTCTATTAACTACACTTTAAACATTCTGTTCTTTACTCCCATTTGCCTAGAAGTTAGGAAAAGGTTGATCTCTTCTTATATCATACCGTATTAAGGAAGACAAGTGATCGCGGATACAGAGGGGTCAAAGACAACAGGAAAACAAGTTCCATTAGCACTCTTAGGGGCCCACAGAGACTAAAGGGACAGACACAGAACCTGCAGGATCCCCTAAATACATCTTATGGCCATCTGGATTGGTGTTCTTGAAAAACATACTACAGGATGGAGTAGAGGAGTCACTGACCCTTTTACCTACCCTGGAGCCTTTTGCTCCTGCAGGTTGCCTGGTCCACCTTTGATATAGGAATTGGTGCCTGGCCTTGTTCCACTTGCTACACCATGCCCTGTTTGAACAGTAACACTGGGGGACTGTTCTTTTCTTGGGAGAAGCAGGGGGCAATGTTTGTGGGTAGATCTGGAGGAGAGGGGAGATTAGAGAGTTAGGAGGTGGAGGGAAGGGAAGAGGGGAGTCAGGATGCATTGCATAAGTTATCTGAGAGGAGAAAAATAAAAATTAAATTAAATATTGTAGCAATAAGCAAAGAAAAAAATGTGTCAAGGGCCCACCTATGAATGCAGGGAGAGTTAGAAAACTGACACTTATCTGAGAGCGTGCATTAGAATTGGATCATGGATTAAAATACTAAATGCTGGCCTGGGAGCTGGTCGGCTGTTGCTTGAGTTAGCCTGTCCTCTCCTGAGACACATGGGATAGCTCAGCTGTGCTCAGGTGTCTCCTGTTCTCAGGCGGAAAAGCCTGGAACTTGTCCATATCAATAGCAGGCATATATACCACAGTGGCAATGAATGGGCTCTTTTACTTGTTTCCAGTTGGATCGTGTCTACTGACATCACATGGTAAACCACATAGGAAGGAACAAAGGACAAAAGGGCAGACTTTTCCAAAGGCTGGGAGCTCCTCAATAATAGTTAAGGGCAGGACCAGGATATGACAGAGACCCTCATAGTTTAGGATGTTAAAAATAAATGCCTATCACTATCTGCTAAGAAAGCCAGGAATTGAAATGATGAATAAATTCTGGACGGTGCAAAGGCTCAGGGCCTAGAAGTATGCAAAATGGCAGATCCTCTGCTCTCTGGCCAGTTTTGTTTTATCATGATGAAATTAGTTTTAGGACAGCATGAGATAGACAATAAATGATTTCATTCTCTGTTAGTTTCCCTCAAATGAAATTATAGGTACTTTCAAGTAACTAATTACGTGGTTCCCTGGGTGTGCTTCCTTCAAGACCATAGGATGTCTTAGAGAAGTGAAATGTCTGTTAATATTCTGTATAAACCATCCTGCCACTGTAGCAGATTTAAGGGTAACATTTCTACCCTGAGGTTTTATATTTCTTTCTCTTTTTTGTATTAAGATATAAATTTTAGACCCTAGATGATATCAATGTAATTTGTAATCTCATTTGGGACAAGGGATAAGCATCTTCATAATTTCTGAAAAGATAAATAGCAAGGAACAGGATGTTTAAACAAGTGGAGCCTTTAGCAGAGGGTCTGCAGATGTTGGTTGGTTCTTTCCATCTCTGGAGTCTGTGGCCTGTCTCTAGGATGATGCAGGAAGTCTCGAGATTGCTTACTCAATAACACCAGATAGAAATCATAGTCGGGCAATCCAGTTTGCTTCCTTCAAGAAAGAAACCCTACAAAGTAGTAATGTCCAGGCTTTGAGGAATGCAATTTCCTAAGGGTTCCTAAGTTAACTCAAGCAGTATGCTCCCCTCCATGTAAACTTGGAACTGTTATGGGGGTGGTACAGACAGCTGGACACCCTGCCTATGCTGGCGCATCATGGAAATGGGAGGGTACCATCTGTGCCACTACTGCAATGCTGAGCTGCGAGTTTTCCAAATGTTCCATCTGGTAGAACTGAATTTCCTCCTTAAAATAAAAAAAAAAATGAAAAATATGTTTGACATATACCCTTCAATGTTATCATCTCCACAACTCTTTCTTAATTTTTTACAGCATTCACTTCATGAGAAGTATAGCAGGAACTACCAAAAGCTAGGAGCAGAGGTGAGGGACAGGTACTGTTCTTGTTGGTCTAGCTGATGTATTATTAATTTCCTTATGAATTGAAAAATTTCTGTAAAAACAGTTTCCATACAGAAAATTCTGTCTCACTCATCTGAGAAAAATATTCTGAACAGATCTCTAAATAAACAGGTAGAAGAAAAACATCTTATATTCACAAAGTCAGAAACTATGTATTTACCAGAATACTCTGGTGTCTATATTTCCAAACTAGAAAGACTTGGAATTAATTTTCTTCCCTACAAACTATTTTGGTTTTGAAGAAATTTCTAAGTACAATGATAAGGGCAATTAGAAGCAGGACTTGAATTCAGAGTGACTTGTTTCTGAAGCAATAAATGAGTAAGAGGGAAGAATACTCAGATGATGCTAACATGCCTCTCTCTGAGTACAATTATAGATTTGAGATCTCTTGTTTTCTTACCTTGATTACTTAATTTCTAAAATGTTGAGCCTTGTCATTCTGTTCCTTTAGGAGAGCCTTTGAACTGCTTCCCCTGGATTCCAGTCACATCATTGCCTTCAGTACATTTCTCAAAGCACATGCCACGTGCTCAGATCCCTAGACCAAGAATATATATATATATATATATATATATATATATATATATATATATATATATATATATATATATATATATACATACACATACACTCTTCTGGGAACTTCAAGGCATATAAAGATTAAAGAAGACTGCTCTCTTCTTCTTCTTCTTCTTCTTCTTCTTCTTCTTCTTCTTCTTCTTCTTCTTCTTCTTCTTCTTCTTCTTCTTCTCCTCCTCCTCCTCCTCCTCCTTCTCCTTCTCCTTCTCCTTCTCCTTCTCCTTCTCCTTCTCCTTCTTCTTCTTCTTGTGTTGAGAAGTTCACAATGGAGAAAGAATAAAATCCAAGTTACTGTAAAGTAGTTCTAACTGTGCTCACCAGACCGCCTGGGACCTTATGACTCAGCAGCAGCTCTGGGAGGGGCCATAACTCTGTGCTTGCTCTCTTGTTGGCTGGTATAATTCTTCCAGGTGATTTTGATGTTCCTTAAAGTTTGAGACTCAGCATTACAAAGTGACATAACAAACATGAGTAAAAGGAGAAAAAATTTGAAGGAAAATAACAGCTATTTTTAGGTAGGGGCCCATGAGCTCTTCCCCATTCCATGTGGAATGTTGACCAGAAAAGGGCTTCCTGGACTGCCAGTATTTACATGATGCTTTGAATGCTAAGGTATTGAAATGCAGAGAGTAGATGGAGCATGAGGGTGTTTCAAGGGAGTGAAATGTGAGTCAAGTCACCAGTTTTTAAAAAATATTTCTTTAATGAATTCTTTGAAACCTTTCACACATACATACAATATATTTGATCATATCCACCTCCTCCCAATTCCTCCTCCTAACTTTTCCTAAAACTACCCCCGCCCCTCCTATCTTTGTGTCCTTTCTGTTTTTTGCTTGTTTGTTTCATAGAACCCGTTGAGCCCAATCTGTGCTGCCCATACATTCCTGCCTGTGAGATCATCCAGTGGAATATATGTGATATTCAGTGCTGCTGCTGAAGGTCCAGCCATCAGATAGCTGTAAACATGGGCAACTGGTGCTTCCCCAGAGAAGAATAAAAACCAGAAGTCTGCGAAAACAATCTTAGCAATGCCACAAAGGGCCTAAACAATGGAGAGGGAGAGAGGGGGGGGGGGAGAAAGGAAACATCCAGCATCATACCTGCAAAAGACAAGAAAATACAAAGCTTCAAAATGGAAGGCGTGCTTAAGCAAGGCATGTCTAATTGCACAATTCATTGGGACTCAAAAGTCTTTATTGGATTAGAGGATGTCAAGTCCTTGGTGACCTTCCAAAGAAGACATTATGTAAGTGTTCTGTGACCAGATCTTATGGTTAAGGGAATATGAGATAGAGACACGTTGGAGTAATCACATGTAGTCTGTGAACTTTGGCCATGCAGGGATTGGAGAAGATGGTGGTAGTGACTGAGTTCAGTACCTTCACATAATTTTTTCATAGTTGAGAAAAGCTGAACACAATTTCTACTTATGACATCAGGTCTCCCCAGGGACTGGATTTCAATCACTGGAATAGAAGGTATGGATAAGGAAGCACTTCTTCCATCTTCTTCGTGATCAGCAGCCCCAGTTCTGTTCCTCTAGGGAAGGCAAAGCCAGCATTGGCTGACAGTCCATAAAGGCTGACACTACATTTTAAAGGGCAGTTTGATAAGCTTAATTGATTCATTTCTGGCTTTCCTTACAAAAACAGGAAAACTGCTCATCCAGTCCTGGCTTGAGACCTTAAGGGAAAACCATATTGCAGAAGTAAAGACTTTGCATTCAACTTCAGCACACTCCCAAGGACAAAAAGACTTTCTGGGTGCTCTGCAAGGCTGCACAATCTGAAGGCAGCTCCATTTCAGCAAAAATAAATATCATATTACAGCATGTTGTTTTTGCAGCTGAGTGAGGCTTTGCTATAGTGCAAACGAAAAGAGGTCTCTGGCAGGGCAAAAGGACTGTGTCTGCACCATTCCTTTATGACGCCATTTTCTCCCCTAAGCTGTGAAGTCCCAGAGGAATTTTTACTCCCAACAATGCCTAGTAATTTTTACTTTCCTCAGCATGCATGGCTTGATTTTAAGGCTATTAAAAATGAAGATAAATTGTTGAACCAGTTCTCTTGGTACCATTTATTCTTTCCTCCTTAATTTTCCACTCCCACATTGCCTTTATATTTCAAAATTATGAAAAAAAAATAAGTGAAACCACAGCATGCCTTTGCATTTTTAATTTTTAACCTGATTCTAGTGAGCCATGGTACCCTTAAAGCTTAAATGCCTGAGACATTTTAAATCTCCTGGCTTTAAAATAGCAGCACATCTTTTAGCAGTCTAGCTATTCTGAGGTAGATTTTCATGCACATACATGCTTGTTGAAACAAAGTACATTTCATTTTTGCTTTCTTTTTTTCTTCCCTTCTGGAGAACTGAAAACTTGAGAAATAAGGGAGTTTCCTACATCCTAAGAAATAAACTTGAATGTACAAGATAAAGTACTAAGTTGCCTATTTTCTATCTGCACTGATTATTAATTAGGATTGATCCTGCTTTGGAAAATAGGGGTCTTTAGGAAATAAAGCTGTCCCATCTGAACCTGGCTTTTAGCATGCAGGGTTGGAATATATGTTTTTTCAGGTGTGTGTATGTGTGTGTGTGTGTGTGTGTGTGTGTGTGTGTGTGTGTGTGTAAGTTAGCTAACCATGAGAGTTGTTCCCTCTCTCACTCCACCGAGTAGGTCCTAGAGATCTAGAACCCAGGTCAGGCTTGGTGGTAGATGCCACCTGCTGAGCCTCTCCTTGGTCCAGATTAGTGCTTATCTGAAGAGCTTCATTCAGAATAAAAGTATCTCAGTTTTCATGTGTTTGATGGAAGAGAGATTTTTTGGAATACTTGCAAATGTTACACAGATGTCTTGACTATCGGACACAAGTCTAAACAGCAAGTGTATGCTTCATATATAGCTTACTGTGGAGAGCCTCAATTCTATTGTGTGCCTTCAGCTAAATCTCATTTGGGATAGCTGCTGAGCAAGGCTAAGTTGTAAAAAAGACAAGCTCAGAGGCAGCTCCTTTGAGGGAAGTCAAAGATTACTTAAAGGGACCTTCCTTCTTAATCTCACAAAGCAGGATGATGGCTTTATGGTTAACTACAGAACAATAATGTTTTGTATATATTTTGATTTACCTTGTTGATTGTAACCTGGTGCTTACACATATGCCTTCAACCTCATGATCATTAACCTAGTGCTTGCAAGCACACCTGATTCACCCCCTTGTGATTGTTGCCTTGGAAACTACACATATGCCTCTGGTGGGGAAAGGTATAAGAAACTGAAAATAAACCATTTGGCCAGTTCGGCCCCTGTAAACTCAAGATCACTGTGTGTGTGTGTGTTCCAGTTTTTCAGTCTACCCCCAATCCAGCACTGTCTGAACTGGCAAATTGGCCTTATCAGCTTACGCAGACTAAAGGGGATTCTCTAAATGCACCAGTTTTGATTGTGACTTGGCCCAGGAGATCATGTACAGAAGAATTTATGGAATCATGTTGGTGTTCAAAAATTTGAACATTTCAGGTCTGAAACGTTTGGATGATGGATGCTCAGCATGCA
This sequence comes from Cricetomys ansorgei, assembly GCA_026225945.1. Taxonomy (NCBI): domain Eukaryota; kingdom Metazoa; phylum Chordata; class Mammalia; order Rodentia; family Nesomyidae; genus Cricetomys; species Cricetomys ansorgei. Next base: position 35,975,904 of record JAMJFZ010003875.1, read on the forward strand.
CCAGTGCTGTAAGGCAATCCTGGCTCTGAACAACCAGTTCTTTATCAACTGAGTAGATTTAAGAAGGTTATTTACACTTCTGAGCTTCATAATCTCAGAAATGAATATTAATAATATCCACTCTGTAGAATTATCAGAGATTGCAATTAACATATACACAAAGGATAGAATTCTTTTCTACACAGCTGTACACAAATACTTAAAATTATTGTATATGTTGTGTGTATGTGTGGTGTAGGGATTGAACTCAGAGTCCTGTGTATGTTACACAAGTGCTGTCCTACTGAGCTATACCCCAATCCCCTGATTCCTAGGCACTGTGAATGCATGGATTGTGAGGTCTATAAGTTATGTTTCTGTGAAGATGTGAGAAAGCACACAAATGTGCTATTATATATCTTAGTGATAGAGCGTGCCTAGAATGTCCAGGCCTTTGGTTTGATCCCCAAAAATGTACAATAGAAAGCAAGCAAACAAACAAAACCCCACAAAACATACACATATGGATGTCTGTGGTATTTTTATATGAATATTTAGATCAACTATGGTTACCTAGATACACAGGAAACTACTACCAAGTAAACACATGTCCAGAATTGATCTTTAACGACAAAGATAAAATCTAATATTCTAATATGCCAATTCTGAAACTGCAGAAGGTCTTCCCTAGAACAACTTTTTCTTTTCTAATATTTGTTTATAGGGATTTATAGGGCAGGGTATCAATTAGAGGGCCAGTAGCTTTCCTGGGTGGACAGTTCAGAGGTTCTTTAATCCCTGGGGGCTTGTTATCCTTCTTGTAAAGTAAAGAGACATTGCTTGCTATATGGCAATGTGAGTCCCTGCAAAATTCATAAATTGAAGTCTCGACTCCCAGAACCTGAGCATGTGGCTTTAGTTGGAGACTAGGTGTGTGAAGAGATAGTCATTTTCTTAGTTAAGGTTACTATTGCTGTGATGAACACCATGACCAAAGCAACTTGGGGAGGAAAGTGTTTCTTTGGCTCACATTTCCATATCACTGTCCTTCATTGAAGGAAGTCAGAACAGGAACTCAAACAGGGCAGAAACCTGGAGGCAGGAACTGATGCAGGAGCCATGAAGAGATGCTTCTTATTGGCTTATTCATCATGGCTTGTTCAGCTTGCTTTTTTATAGAACCTGGGATCATCAGCCCAATGATGGCACTACCCACAATGGGCAGGGTTTCCCTCATCAATCACTAATTAAGTAAATGCCTTGCAGGTGGATCTCATGGAGACATTTTCTCAGTTGATGTTCCCTCCTTTCAGATGACTCTAGCTTGTGTCAGGTTGGCATAAAACTAGGCAACACAGTCATATTAAAATACAGAATCTCTGATTCAATATGGCTAGTAGTCTTATACGTAAAAGGTATTAGGACACAGATCGACCTGGGGAGAAGACTGCCACTTACAAGTCAGGGAAAGAGGCCTCCAAGGAAAATAACTTTGTCCACAGTCATTCCATGTGGAAGAATTGGAAGGAACTCTGCTGATATTAAGTAGGAAGCAGAATTTCTTTTTAAAAATCATCTAAAAAAGCATTAAGCTACGGGGCATGGCTACTTACTGAGTTAAAGATATAGCAACAACTCCTCCTCCTCTTCTTCCTCCTCCTTCTTTACTTCCTCCTCCTCTCCCTCCTCCTCCTCTTCCCCCTCATTCTCTTCCTCTTCCTTCTTTTGTTCTAAAACACAGTCTGGACAGGGTCTGACTATGTTGCTCAGACTGATAAAGAAATCACAATCCTCCTGCCCCAGCATTTTGAGTGCTAGGATTGCAGACATGAGACACTAAACTGAGCTGTATGGCTACTTTCTTTCAAGGTATATAGCAAAGACATGCAGTTGTTCGATTTGAGATAGAATGAAGCATGAAGGAAGATACCAGGTTACAAGTTTTTGTTTAATCTTTTTATGAGCATCTTCAATTGGGTGTTGACTGGCTGAGATTCCTAGTGGAAGGAAAACTTGAAACTGAGAAGGTGGAATTAATGTTCATGAAAACCAAAGAATGGGGTGAGCAGGGAGCTAGCCCAATTACAAATGCTGAGAGAACTATGGAGCAATGAAATATCTCAGTACCATTAACATGAGTAAAATATTAGCAGAGAAGGTAATGCAAGCAGGGTTATTAAGAAGCATGCTGGGTGGAACAGAGTGTGATGTGTGCTGGTACTATAGTGAAGCCCGGTCATGTATGTGATCTTTAGACTAGTTTCCATGGCTTTTGGTTTGTAGCATTTTTGCTGACATTCTGAAATGTTGAAAAGTTTATAAATTTAAAAACAGAACATACAACAGTTCAGTCCATTTAACAATATTTCTCAACATTTTCCACAATGTGGAATACAAAGTAAAAACCTGTAAGGACAGCGACTAAGCAAAGGGTCCTTTAAAGCCTGTTCTTCCTTCATTTAATTTCCCTGGCTTTAAAGAGTCTGCTGTACAGCCCATCTGTTGTTCTATTTTGATTGTTTTTGGCAAACAGATGCAAGAGGAGAACACTGTCGCCTTTTCTGTTTTATATAACCCTAGAGATACAATCAGATTATTATTCAGGTTATTTTTCTTCTGTAGGAGAAAAAAAAGGACTGCAAAGGACTGAAAACACCAAAAAAGTATTGGCTCTTTTCAATGGAAAACTAGACGTTGTCTGACACAACCTTCCAGGATATGGGAATTTATGGGGCCACAACCATTCATTCTATCTGAGCCCTTTACAGTTCTGAAAGCCGTAAATAACTGAAAATATTTTTAAAAATTATTAAAATTATGCAGCTATCACGATTAAGCCCAGAATGTTTTCAGCTCTTCAAGTGAAACTTTGTTTCACCAACAACCTGTAATCTTTCTATTTTCATTCTAGCCCTTGTCAACCTCAGATCTATTTTCTAGCCCTATGGTCTGCCTACTACGGACAGCTTACATAGCGAGACCACAGAATACATGACCTTCTGTGCCTTGTTCCTTTGGTAGAGAATAATATTTTCAAATATAATAGTATGTCACTATAATATTGTATTGAGAATAGATGTCCATCCCCATTCAAGGTAGAATGGTTTCCTATGGGGGTTTGTGCCTCATTTTGTTTGCCCATATATCAGTTGGTGAACATTTTGGTAGCTTTTGTATTTTGAGTATTATTAATGATTTTACTGTGTTAAAAAATGTAAATGATTCTTGTCTACAAATACCGAAATAAGCCTGAAGATTCAATGGATTCTCTTCTGCTCTGTAGCTTCATCGCAGCATTCCTAGTAGTCTGCTTGCATGCCTTCTATTTAGATTAATTAATGAGCTAAATAAAATCTTTGACACCCATCTGCTTTTATATTTGTTCAAGCATCAAGAGTTTATCTTTTTCTTATTAGTGTATTTAATCCTTTTGTCAAGTGGCTCCCTTTAAACTTATATGAGCCTCATTGAATATTAGTCCTAGCTGAGTTTCTACTGAACAGGAAAACTGAGTTACTCTTGTAATAGGAATAACAGGGGGTGGTTGGGAAATGGCAGATCTGACCTGACCTCTCCATACCTCTGACGAGAGTCTCAGCTGTGTACATCTCCAACAAAACGAAAGCAACCTAGCTATGATCTGCATGGCATTTTTATCTCTGACAATCAGCTGGGCTTTCAAGTATCACACAGCAGACAAAAACAACATGACTAATGTTTTTCAGCTTGGCCCTATAGCAGCGACTAGTCTACAGTGAAAGAAAATCCATCTCAGTTTGCCACTGCCTGCTGTTTGCCATGAACTCAACTGTTGTTCAAAGGTTCAGCCTCAGCTGATTGTAGCATAACGCACCTGTAATCTCACTAGTCAGGAGTAGAGGCAAGAAGACCTCAGGTTCAAAGCCAGTCTAGGCTACATACCCCCTCCTAATCTTCTGGGCAGATAACAGGTATTGCATTTCTTTCTTTGAAGGAACAGCCCTGTGTACTAACATTCCATGTTACCCTAATGCTTCCCTGTTAGCACAAGGTCCTCTGTGCTTCTACAGAAATTATCAAGTTTTTTTCAATGTTTTAAAAAGAAAAGAACTAAATATATATATATATATATAGCAACTTCTAGCACTAAGAACGTTCCAAAGTTTTCTAAAACTCTGTGCCAGGAACTACAGTAAAAAGGTAAATATATTTTAGAAAAATTATTCAACATTGTGTGTAGAGGTTCTCACTGACTGCTGCAATTATTGCTCTCAACTTGGAGAAGCTCTTCCACATATTTCTTTACAACTACGCCCACCCCCAACATTATGCTGTTAGCTTTTTTTTTTTTAATTTGAAAGTTGAATCTAGGGATAAACATCACAGTGCACTCACATGATCCTACCTCTAGGGAGACTGAGGCAGGAAGATTGGGAGTTTAAGGTCAGCTGAGGATATACAAAAAGATCCTTTCTCAATTTTTCTTGAATGTAAGGAAACTGTAAAAACTTTATTATCATAATAAGAACTGGAAGTAGAGATACAACAGCTCAATGTAATTTTCCTTGACAAAATGCACGAAGTGTTTATATTTTACTGATATTTAAAATACAAAATATAAGCAGTCATACATTAGAGTGTTCTAAATTGAATCACTGGGCTAAATAGGATGAGGTTATCTAAATAGTCTATCATCAGCAGTTCTTGCTCTCAGTGCATTAAAATTCTAGACAAAGACATGACATTAACATGACACTCCCAGAAGGGAAGATAAATAAGTGGTCAAGAGAGCAAGCCAAGTAATATTGTGAGGAAGTTCCTGAGTAAGTTAATAAATGAATTCAACAAATAATAAGTTCCAATGACTAACAACTCCCTTTTCTGGAGAGTAAAGGAAGTGTTCACAGGCAAGTTACAGTTTCACTGTTAGTACAATTTAACCCTGTTGGGAACACAGCATGAAGGTCCTTACACCCACAAATCTTTAGGGAGACCAGGTATATTAAGCACACACTATTGTCTTTCCAATAAGAAAGATATAGAATCTATTCTTCCATCTAAAAAGCTGGAAATTGGAGGTAATTAATATAGCCCAGTGCTCTGTGTTATCTGTTGGGCCAGGCCGTATCAAGCTCCTACAACCAGTACTAGGGATTCCTCAAGCTACAACAATCAGTACTGGAAATACTTAAAAGTCTAAATAACTCTTACATTATCTGTATAACCAGAGGCTACCCCAGGCCCCCACAACCAAGATCAGTGGTGGCCAAGAGCCCAAATGACCTCTATACTATCTATATGACCAAGACCAGGCCAGACCCTTCCTTAGGCCCTCAAGCTGGGGTCTACACTTAGCCTATTTCTAGAACCTATCTCCTTGAAGAAGGGACATGTTCCCTGAGTCAATTTTCACTTCCTCATATACCAGGGATTGTATCACACCAGGAAACAGTTTTTTACAAATTATACTGTGTTTACATTTGTTTGGAATAAACTGCCTAGATTCAGACTTCCAGAATTCTTGATCCAAAGTCAAACTGAACCAACTTTTCATTTTCACTTCTTCAGAGGTTCACTTCCCTGCCTGCCATGACCACATGAAGGATCCTCTTCGAAACCCTTTTATTGGGAGGATAGTACACTGAAACCAATAAACAACCAGGAACCTATTTCAAGAGGTGAGAAGTAAACTGTGGTCCAAGAACAATTCATCTTTACTGTAGAATCGAACAGCACAGACACAGCAGTACAATCAAGTTTATAGAGGGTCTTGTGTTGGACTGTATTCTGCTCGGTACAAGTAAGCTGTGGAGATCTCTGGAAGAGAGTACTGCATCAAAGGAAGGAAAGATACTGAGGTCAGCACTGAAAGGCAGTATGTGAAGTCATTAAACTCAGGAGAATGTTTTCAAATCATCAAAACCTTGTTTATAAATAGGTAAAGTAAAGAGGAGAAGGGAAAGTTCTGTACATTCTTGAAATCACAAAAGTGAACAGGGCCAAGATATAGTTGGAATGTAAACTAACTGGGCTCTGAGTCAAACAAAACCTGACTACATACATTTTTACTCAGGATTTCTTGGTAAGAACGTGCCTTATCATTCTGCCAATAAGTAAATCAGACCCAAGTGAAGTAAAGAGTTATTAAAGGTGGAGATAGTGGTGTTTTCAGCAGCTTCACCATGAGGTTGCAAATGATAAGGAAAGCACTCCTAAATTCTTAATAAAAAATGGTGAAGTCTAACTTCCCATTTGACAGTTTCTGGGTTCAAATAGTACTTTTTTTCTAGGATTTTGGTAAACTGTCTTTAATAATCATCTGGTGTCTTTCTATCTTCTATGGGCATTACAATGTAAAATAAGTCTTGGGGTGAGGAAGAACAGGCCTCTCCTTTGAGAATCCTGAAGGATCCAGAAGGCTGGCCCAGGATCTCAGCACTGGAGGCAGCCTGTGCCCTCCACCCTCACCCAAGAAGCTTAGGTCTAACTTGGTAGAGTATGAAAATAGCACAAAACCAAAATTCATTTCCATCATTTCTTTTGGCTTTCACAACCCCAAGAGATTTATTTTTTAGGCTTCATTTTTACTATTCTACATTTGAGAAAACAAAACAAAGAAAGATTAAACTTTTTTCTTTCTTTCTTCCTTTCTTTCTTTCTTTCTTTCTTTCTTTTCTTTTCTTTTCTTTTCTTTATTTTTTTAGTTGGTGTTAAGATGCAGTCTCTTGGTTGTCTTCAACTTATAGTCCTCCTGCCTCCATTGAGGCTGTGATTGCAAGGTTGTACCAGCACATAGGGATTAAGAGTAAATATCTTTAATACTGTTAACTCTTCTAAGTGCTCTGAGTAGGAGAAGCAATGCTGTGAGCTCTTTTTGAACTAATGTCTGTCTTTCCTGTCTGGTCCATTGAGAGTTCATTCACTCACTACACTTACTGAATTTACCTTCTATATTCAGTATGCTTAGCACTTGAATGAAAAGAAAAATCAGTTTTCCTAGAAATAGCACCATATTTTTCAGGCCTTTAAGTAATAGTTTATTTTGTTCCGATTGATCAACAGTTTATTTCTTATTTATAATTAAGTAAAATGGAACTTCTTTGGGACAATGTAAATATCTGATATGCAGATGGTCTTAGGTGACCCCTGTGAAAGTGTCATTCAACCCCTAAAGTAGTCACAACCCACAGATTGAGAACCACTGTTCTAAAGGCTTCACAATCCTGGCCTCAAACACTGGCGTCAACCAAGTACCAAGTGCTCAAATACATCTGCCTACCAGGGACATTTCTTATTCAAACCACCACAGCCATCATTCCTGGCTTCCTAGCAGGAATTGTCAATTTTTGAGATAGATCTCACTCATTATGTAGTCAAGACTGGCCACAATTTCATGATGTCCCTGACTTTATCTTTTACAAAATAAAAATTATTGTTTACCGTTCCAGCAGTTGAGATGTTGTGGTAGTGGAATTGTGAGTTCAGACCATACTAGAATGCATAGCAACATCCTACTTCAAACACTACTGATCTCCCCTGCAATTAATACAAAATAAATTGCAATAATTTTACAAAGCATAGAAATGTTTGATTAAATTATTTATTTGCCTGATAGGTTGATACCACAATAAGATCATGTGCTCATGAAGCTTTTTTATAGTAATGTAGAAATGAAGTTACATTTCATAAGGATGCTTCTATTTTGATATTTGTTTAACTCAGATTCTGGATGATTTAGAAAAGGGAATGAAGAATGGTCTCAAACCATGTGCACTGATTCATAATGACAAGATTGTTTTGTGAAAACATAAAGATAACTTTGCATTAACCTAGGTACTAGTTAATTTTTTCACAACTATGATCAAATACACAACAAAAGGCACTAGGGGGAGGAAGGGTTTATTTTGGCAGAAAATACAGATGATAATACTGGATGTAATAATGTAGTAATAGTACAAAATAATACTAGTTTCTCAGGACAGGGCTGGCACAGTAACATGGGCATAAAGCCAATGGACACATGTTACCCAGTCAGGAAGCAGAGATTGGACAGGAAGTAGGACCAGTCTATAAAAATGTCAAGGCTAACCCTAGTGACCCACTTCCTCAAGCAAGGCTCCACTTTCTAAAAACATCACAACATTCGAAACCAGCACCACGAACTAGGGACCAAGTGTTTGAACACATGCACCTAGGGGGAACATTTCACATTCAAACTATAACCTACTGCGTACTATGAAAATAATTCAGTTGTGTAGTGTCAAGTTCTAGCCATTCAGTTGCTAAAGCAAAAGTTCTATTTTATGCTTCCCTTGATGTCACTTTTTTTCTACCACTGAAATCTATTGCAATTATTTAATTATCTTCATAATATCTGTTTCACCAAATTATGTTCCAACGGCATTTCCAAAACAGAAAATACAGATACAAAAATAAAGCTTACGATTTTAGTGAAAACAGGTTGGTGGTGGGCAGTGAGATGACTGAGAAATCAGTAGGTGATCTGTGATCTCTCTGCAAATTTTATGTGCAGAGAAAGTTCTCTAAGCATAAGTATTTATACATCGACACCTTTGTTTATAAGAAAGCTGATAATAGCTCTATAGAGTGTTGCAGAAGCAGTAATTAATGGACTGTGGCATTTTCAGTCTCCACACATGCCTTATTACAGATTCCTGATTTTAGGCAAACTTAAATATAGGCTCTAATTTAAATTCATTAAATAGAATCTACATTTTATATGAAAAAGAGCATTGAATAGGACAGCTGTCAGGATTTTAAAAACTCAGGCGTAAGTCCCCCATTACCTAGTCATTAATGTGAATCCACAACATAGATGAAATGCAAAGAAGGGTACACATAAGAGTGTTTTATAAATCTCTAGACAGCTTTCAGAGTGGAAAAAAAACTGAACAGAAAACAAAATAAAAGAAAACCTTTCTTGCTACTTCTGGAATTCTATTTTGTACAAAGCATGTCTTTTAGGATAGTAGAGAAAAATTGGTTTTTTTAATCTTGTGACAAATGAAATACATATTTCTTCCATAACACCTTTATCCAGAGGATAAGCAGGTTTTAGAAAGACAGAGTAATACTGCTGAGTAAGATGCAAATGTTGAGAGCAACTCTGTAGAGCAAAGCCTTCCAACACTCGTCAGATCAGCTCTGCAACTTTGTCACATCTTTAAAACATTTAGAGGATTTCTGTTTTAGGAATTGCTACACTTTTCAAACACTGTCAGCTCTTTGGCAGGTATTAGGGACTGCTGAGACTGTTGAGAGTGATCTTAAGACAGGCCAATGCTAGGGCCAGGCCAAGTGAGGTCCTAGGATGGCAAGAGCTTTGAAAACATTAGATTTACCAAAGCAAATGGAAGAGGAGAGTTAGGTGTGAATAAGATATTTTGAGAGTTTCAAAAGAATAGCAATTCTTTTTCCTGTAACAAACCTCAGAAGTAATAAATAAGGCAAGCTACACTTTTGCCAGCTTAACCCCTATCCACAGTCACTAAAGACAGAGACTACAAGCTTTGCCAAGGACAAAACTAAGGAAATGGACTTTATCCAGGTATTGAAATAGAACACCGCAGTGTCTTGGCAGGGTCTGCATCGATTTTCACAGGGTGTGGTAGACAAGTTAAAGGAGAGATGATATAGAGTCACGATTTTGCAATCAAGGCAAATCTCTACTAGCTGAAGGGGAAATGTCTCTCTGTATGTATAGCTAACATCAGGGATACAGATAACCTTAATCTCAGGTAACCAATCATGAGACAAAGAAACAAGAATGTAGAGATGATACATCTGTATGCTCTTGAACTTGTCACAGGCATACCAGGCAGTAATCCTTAAGACTAGTGAGATTCATGGAAGGAGCAGACAGCCAGTCTTATCTAAATCTTATGGCACAGGGGAGTTATTTGTTGCTCATTGTTTCATGGACACAAAATAGCTAAGGATTTCTTAACTGTGATGGTTTCTGACAGCACAGCACTCAAGTAAAGTTAATACTGGGAATTAATTTGTTTACTTGCTAATGTACCCACATTCAACTCCCTAACTTTTGAAGAGCAGAACCAATTTTCATTAGTCACATTCTACCTTGTCTAATCTTTGATGAACAAAATGTTAGCCATAGCTGTAAAATCCAGATCTCCAGTGTTGCTCACCATTTTTTTAAAGCCAAAATGATTGTGCTACTTTGAATGAGAAATGTCCCCTACAGGCTCAAGTATTTAGACACTTGATCTTCAGAGGCTGGAAATGTTTGGGGAGTTGGTGCAGTACTGATAGAGGAAGTATATCACTGGGGATAGTCTAGAGAGTTCATAGACTCACCCTACTTCCAGTTCACTCTCTTTGCTTGAGCATGTGATTAGAGATGTGATCTTTCAGTGTCCTGTTGTCCTGACTCTACCACTGTTAAAAAGGCTCCCTCTGGAACCTTAATCACAAATAAACTGTCATGAAGTAAGTTGCAGTGGTCATGGTGTTTTATCAAATCAAGCAAAGAAAAAAAAAACTAATACAGAAATTGGTACTAAGAGATGCAAAGTTGTTGCTATTGCTATGAGAACCTGATCATATTTTGACAGAGGTGGCGGGGGTGTTGGTGTCATTTTTTGTTTTTATTTTTGCTTTAATATGGAAGCATTTTGAACTTTGGACAAGAAAATCAGTAGAAAACTGTGAGCTGAATTGAATGGACATCTCAGTTAGGGCTTGGAAGAGAGTAGTGGTGACAACAAAGGAAACTACAGAGATTCACTCAGCTCAGTAGGTTTTAGAGGGGAGCAACATTAGTAACTGGGCCAGAGGCCATCCATTCCTGGTGGGGTGTAGGTCTGTCAAGATTTAGGCGGTGTGGTCCTGCTAGAAGAAGTATATCACTAGAGGTGGGCTTCGAGATGATATAGCCTTACCTCACTTCCAGTTCACTCTTTGCTTCATATTTGTGGTTGAAAATGTGATCTCAGCTTTCTGCTCCTGCTACCATTCCTGTAGCTTGCTGCCATGTCTTCCCTGTCATTGTGGCCTATGGAACCCTAAGTCAAAATAAACTCTTCTACAAGGTGCCTTAATCATGATGGTTTATTACAACAACAGCAAAATAACTAACATAAATGTCTACAAAAATTTACACATAAGTTGAATGCTTATTATATAGATTGGAAGTTATCTAGACAATTGGTTTTGAGTCTGTGTTCTATATAGGGAACATATAGTCCCTATATCTTTTACTGCATGTCCATAGATGTGGCTACAAATACAAAATCCACACATGAAAGTCACTCTACCAACTTTTCTGTTTCAAATACTGGTCAATGTTAGATGTTAGAATTGAGTGAGTATTCTCAGATAATTATCCAAGCCCCCCATTCTTAAATTTTTCATGCTGGTTATTAAATTGTGAGTACTTTGAATTCCTCCCTTAAAGTTCAGAAATGACAAATCATACAACAAGTGTTGCTGAAGAGACTGGATCGAGGGTAGAGAAAGCCATGATACTACAAAGTTTACAAAACAGTAAGCTAGGCATTCTTTAGAAACCCAAACTTTACTTCATGACATTGCATTACTTAAGAAAGCAAAGAGTCTTGAGCTTAAGTGAAAAGATCTTTATAGAGATCAAATCAGAAGGATAGCTTCAAATACCTAAACTGAAAAATTACAAGACTCTATACAGATTTTATTTTGTGTGTATATGTGTCATGTGTGCAGATGTATGTGTGTTTGTATGTGTGTGTATGGGTATGTGTGTACGATGCAGGTGCATTTATTAATTATACAGCACAATCAATTACATTATGGCATTTTCATATATGCTCTAATGAAATTGATTATGCTACAGAATTAATACATGTTTTTTAAAAGATAAAGCCCCAAGGACACGCCCTGACTTACCTACTTCCTTGAGTTAGAGTTCTCTTCCTAAAATATCTACCACCTCCCAAAATAGCACTACTAGCTGACTACCAAGTAGTCAACATATGATCTAAGGGGTGCATTTCATGTCCAAACTATAGGAAAGGTCATTCATTCTTTGGAATTTAAACTCATGTACTGAGACCAGACTATAAATCAAAATGTAGTCACTTGTGCTAAGGCACAACATCAGCACATGGAAACCAGGAGAGATGAATAACAACTAAATCTCCCAAAAGTACAATTTCAACTGACAAGATCTTAAAGGTCCCTCTACCTCCATCCTTACACAGACAAGTAGCTTTAAATAACCTGATATTAGCATGCTATTTATCTATGTCTGTGTACCCATTTTCTTTAGACCTGCTATTACTATAAAACCAGCTGTAAGCAAGCAAAGGGTTTTAGATTCTGTGATCTTGAACCACCCAATGAGAAACAGAATGATTTTCTAAACGTAGGAGATCTTCCAGGAACGCTGGTGCCATCTTGAGGCAGGTGAGAATAGGGACAATCTTAGTGACTCTAGGCAATTTTTTTTTTAACATCGTTTCTTCCCTACCACCAACTCCTCTCAAGTTCCCACCATCCACTCCCTTTTAAATTCATAGCTTCTTTCATTATTATTTTTGCATATGTTAACATATTTGTAAAATTGTACTGCAATGAATTGTAACTCATTAATGTAATAAATAAATATGCAAGTACAATAGTTAAGCCCATTTAATGTTGTTTGCATGTATTTATTTTAGGGGTTACCTCTTGGTATTGGGTAAGCAGTTAGGAGACTCATCCTTAGGGAAGACTAGCTCTCCCTCTCTCAGCAGTCATTAACATCTGTTAGCTCTTCACCTGGGCAGGGGATCCCTTGAGATTGCCTCCAATTACACAGGCATGTCAACTAATATATGTCATTGTTCAGATCTTGTTGAGGCAGCCATGTTATTGAGATTTCATGACTGTGACTTCCATGTCATATCTAGAAGACACGATCTCATAATCAACTTCCTGCTCCTCTAGTTCTTCAAATTTTCTGCCCCGCACTGACAATGTTTCCTGAGCCTTCAGTATAGGTTGTTATTGATTGCATATTCATGAATTGGAGCTGGGTGCCTCATGGTCAGTTGTTTTCTGCATTTTTGTTATATTTTGTTTTTTTCTGTAATGGTCTCTGTCTGGTGCAAAGAGAAGCTTCTTGGATGAGAGGTGAGAGCTACACTTACCTATGTGTGAAAGGATCAATATTTAGAATATAATTAAGAATTACACTGAGTTAAGAAAGTGGCATAGTCTAAGATCTATGACCTCACTAGCCACAAAAGGTTGGATAGGTTTACAGTACCAACATGACTTCCCTCCTGTTGAATGAGTCTTGAGTCCAGTTAAACAGCTGTTGCTTATCACCAAGCTATAAATGTCACTGTGGCACCTTTAGGGATATCCTCCCATGTCAGTCATGGTTGTTGTTCATAAGGGTCTAGCTAGTTAGGACTATAGAGAGCTTTCCTTTATTGGCAGCTTGCATAGCCTTTTCCAATACTCTGAGAACTGATCTTTTTTTTCTTTCTCTTTTTCTCTTTTTTTTTTTTGGTGGGTAGGGGCTTTCGAAACATGGTTTCTCTGTGTAGTCCTGGTTGGTCCTGGAACTCACTGTGTAGACCAGGCTAGCCTGGATCTCAGAGATTTGCCTGCCTCTGCCTCCTGAGTGCTGGAATTAATGGCATGTGTCACCCCTGCCTGGCTATGAAAACTAATCTTAACCTTGACAACTCTCATTAATAGACTATGTCCACTCCTTTTCAGTACGGTAACACCCAGCTCCTCCCTACCTGTGAGTAATTATGGTCAAGTACTTCTTTGTAGAAAGAAAGATAAGCAGGGCCAGTTTAAGCCAGTATTTGTTAGAAAGACAAGACAGTTAGGACAAGTCTGTTCTTGAAATATCCTGTCAGAGGAAAGTCCTATTTATCATCTCATGTGTGTGCATGATGGCAAATATATATAAATAAGTCTCAGAACCTTGGAACAAATGGTTAACTGGGGTGCCTATTAACATATCAAAGAGGTCACTGGCCAGCTCTCTAGATCACTCCTCCCAGCACTTCTCACCCAGCCCCCTACCCTAATCTTCACCCTCCCAGGGGTTGGGCTTCTGGTTCTCTTTCCCCAGCCTGATCCTTTATATAACTCATCCAAGTTGGCTACCCACTTGGCCCAGGGCAGGTCTCTTGTTCTCCAGCTGTTCTCTTGCTTTCCCATCCCCTCTCTTGACTCTTCCCTCTGCTTTCTCCCTCATTTCTACAATACAAATCTTCTCCATACTTTAGTAATAGTCATTCTATTTCATTTTTTGAATTCTTTACATTCCTTAAATTAAATTTAAATTCTTTAAATTAAATTCCTCCTTTTATTTCATTTTTTGAATACTTTAAATATGTATTTAAACATATATTAATAATTAATAAACATATGAAAAGTATGGGAAGCATAACACACACATACATACATACATACACACACACACACACAAAGAGACAGAGAGAAAGAGCCTCTAAAATTCTACAACAATCCAACCTGCCAATCAGGGTAAGGATCCTCTCAGCTCCTGTTCCTGGGGATCAGCTTCTCTCTACACCTAAACTCATAAGAAATAACCCTGAAAAAGAAGTAAGGGCTCTAGAGTCAGCCTGCTGAAGCCCACTGTTTGCTTATAATGTATCTATCTGCCTTTTTCTGCTTTTTCCTCTTCTAAATAAAAGTTTTTTTGCTATTAATCATGTGTGCTTTCTCAATTCTTGATTAAAGTCACCAAGAAACTAGAACTCAACTGGTCACACAAGACCCCACAATACTATAGATACCGAGCCAGCCAGGAGGTAACCTCACCACCACCCAGGATATCATACCCAATCCCTTTGACTGCATCTTCTTCTCTCCTTTCTCATCAGCCATCTGTAGCATACACATGTTGAACAGTTAAAAGTCACTGTGATACCTACCACTTAAAGATTCTCCTGGCAAGATGACTAGGTCATAAAATAATCCATGAGACAAATTCATGCATGTGATATAGGCATGTATGGTACCAAAAAGAAAAAATAAAAGGATTTTTACTTTCCTTCTGGGTTTCCCCTTAACTTTTTTCATACTTTCAGTGCCCAGTGATAAAGAACCCAATATTCTGATCTCATTTGTAAATGAAGTTCCAGAGTTGAGGAACATTGTCTTTTCTGCAGACTTTTTTGGGCTTCCCTAATTCCAAAGTGCCAGAGGAAAAACATTTTCATTTAAACGGGCTAAAATTTATGAACCACCTTCTAAAATGCCCTTCCCCTACTAAAGACCCTCAAGAAACCGGAACAGTTACCTAAATCATTTAGATGGGCATATATATTTTCCTGTTTTCCCAAAGCAAACTTCCCCACTTTTTTAATATCAACACTCAACCTCTGTCTACCTCCAGGCAGTTACTCAGAGTATTTACCACCATATATCTTTTTGCCCCTGGAAGGACAGTCACTAGATACTAAAATTGGAAAGTTGTAAATAACCATTGTCTATACCCAGGACTTTTCTTCCTAGAGCAAGACATAAATTATGGAGAGATTATTTTCAAAAGATGTGCCAGTATCTAACACAGGCTGGAGATGTACAATGCCCCTACAAGGACTCCCCTAAAATTTTTAAATATGACTCATCTACAACCCCTCAAGGAGATTCCTCTGTGGGAGGAAATAAGACTACTCTTCTCCTTTCCATTACAGGCCATTATAGGAAACTCTCCCTATATTCTGGCTGAAGGAATCCTAGATGTATCCTCACCCATTGGTGAAAATTTGGTCCAAGTAACCTTAGAAAAGTTGTTTTCTTTTTGACTGAAATATTGGCTTACCTTAATACAAACTGGGGGATAGAGGAAAATAGCCTCAAAATAATAATCATAACTACATATCTTTTTGATGAAAGAAAGGGAGCAGTCTGAGATCCAGTATGTCTAGATCTTCATGCCTCTTTTTGTTTTTTTGTTTTTTTTAATTTCCAGTATACTTACTTAGTTATTGGGTCTCTCTCTCTCTTTCTCCCTCTCTCTCTCTCTCTCCCTCTCTCTCTTTCTCTCTCTCTCTTTCTCTCTCTCTCTCTCTCTCTCTCTCTCTCTCTCTCTCTCTGTGTGTGTACTATAGCACATGTAGGGATGTCAGAGGACAACTTTTGGAAATTAATTCTTGTAGTGGAACACTTGAAAGAAGTTTTTGTTATTTTGGTTTCTTTAAAAACGCAAAATGGCATTTTAACTAGGTTTATGTTCCCACCCCAGGTGTGGTAAATGTTTATGAATTGGATTTGAAATGTATGATGTAGGTGGCTATAATTTGGTTAGGTGCAGTTGTTCTGGCATGTGTAATTTGTTCTTGGGATTGTGTGGGTTTATGAGAACTCTTGGCTCAGGGTATAAGAGGTCATCAGCTAGACCCTGAACCATAGCCAGTGCCCATATTTCAAAAAAGGCTAGTGGACAGGCTATTCCTAAGGCTAATATTTCCTCTCTACAATCTGACGGTAGTGCGATATTATTGACAACACTTACTTAGGTTATTGAACACAGAGAAGTTAATCTGGTGCCTAACTAGAAGTTTCACCCCCACTAACTAATGTTTATGGTACTGGAAGCTACTTGCATGCTACCAGAGGAAAAATGTCATCATTAGTATCTCTCAGCTCCAAACTCTGTGGTCTACAACAATGATCTGGCATCAAGATATACTGGTGACACAAATAGTAACACAAATGTATGAGAGTAACTAACCACTTTCTTATTGTATTTAAGGCCAACTTCATAAGATGGAACACATATCATATACTCTAAAGTGGCCAAGAACTTGAGACTAGATATGTCATGGGCCTAGGGCAATACCTACTATTATTACTCTGCTAAATAGACAAAGAAATAAAATGACTCCTAATGGCATAATGCCACACACGTAGATTAGTGTAGATCACTCAACCCATATCAGAGAAGCTTCTCCTTGCAATAGATGGAAATTTACACAGACTCACAACTGGACAATATGCAGAGTTTAAATTCTTAGACCAAAATGGGATATCTTGATCAGAGCCTTCCTCTCAAAGTTCATGGATCTGTGTTGAAGGAGAAATGGAAAGATTGTAAGAGTCAGAGATGATGAATGACTGAAATAGTGTCTTTCGCACACTATAAGACTAATGTACATAGGAATTCACAGAGACTGTGGCAGCATGCTGAAGGCCTGCACAGGTTCAAGCCAGATGGGGTTCCAGCATTGAGAGGAGGAAGTAGTCATGGGTCCTATACCTAACCAAGATACTATCTGCAATTGATACCTTCGGGAAAAGGAAATAAAGAATCAGTTTACCCTAATGGAGTGTCAGGAGGTATATTAACCACAATCCAGGGAAAGCCCCATGCCCAGGAGTAGTTGGCTAACACAAAAGGAATCCAATGATATTTTTGTGGAATTTTTGTTTCATTTTGCTATCTTGGCTTTTTATTTTTTTTCTTATCAGTCTTTTACTTGTTTCTATTTTCACATTTGTGTTCTTATAGTTTTTGTTTGTTTTGTTTTGTTTTGTTTTTTTCAAAGCATGGTTTCTCTGACTTTCCTAGAACCCACTTGGCAGACCAGGCTGGCCTCGAACTCAGAAATCTGCCTGCCACCACCCAGTTTTCTTTTTCACTTATTTTTATTTTTTTTAAGGAAATAAAGAGAAAGAACAAAAGGAACAATAAGAGAAAATCCAGTAGGAGTTGTAGAGGGGAAATAGATGACCAAGATATTGTATGAAAAAAATTTTAAATTAAAAATATGTCAAAGAGAGGGCATAACTGCTGAAGCATGTAAGAAACCATTTCTTTGGTAGAAGAGGCTACCAAAATAATCCTGGAACATTCACTGGGCTTCTGTCCTCACCTGCTAGGCCAAGCTGTTCTAGAAATAAAATGACAGTTCTGGATGACAAGGGGATGGTTAACTTGAGATGAGGCTACCCCACTGGACAAGACCCAGGTTGCCATAAAAATGTTATAATGCTTTAACCTTGTCTTCTTTGTGCCCTTGGACCAGGGAGCTGAACATTCTTGTGACAGGTTATTTCTCTAAATTATACTACTGACCTAATAGATCAATCCACATCCATCTGGAGGAAGAATCGTATGCTGGTAGCAGGATATGCCATCAAGAGCCTTGAAAAGGTGACTGAGTTACAGGCACTATCACTTGAGACATCTGCAAATAGGCTGAAATCATCCCCCTGACTAGAGCGTTTATCTTAGGAAAAAAATTAACACATAATACATACATATGTGTATATATTATACACATATGGTCTCCAAATATGCCTTATGGTATTAGACATGCAAGCAAACATATGAAAGGAAAAGGGGCTGGTGAAGATTCCTCCAGGAAATATCAAAAAGAGATTCTGAAGCCAGCAGAAGCTGCTAATCTCCCAAAAAGGCTGGTAGCAATCTGCTGTAGGCATCCACAAAAAGACCACAGTTCAATCCTTGAGAGAAATAAGAAGGCTAATATCTGAAAGTTGTGGCATTGAGAACCCCTTCAGCTCTGTCCCTGTACCCTTTCAGTGAGGGACTAGAAGAACCAAGGTATATGACACAAGAAGAATCTGTTTGAAAGGGGCACATAAAGGAGGACAGTGGTAGATAAAGGAGAAAACCAATTTTACTAAAAATCAGTACAAAGGAAAGCAATCCATACCCTACACGACTCTTCACATAATTCATAATGTCACTATGGCTATCGAGTTCTGTCTTTTTACAACCATCAAATGGGTGTGTCAGGCATGTCTCCTTTATGAGGTTAATGTCTGAGCCAAGAATATAATCCCTGATTAACCCCATTCAAAGAAGGGTTGGCTTGCAGATAACATGTGAGAAAGCAGCCACCACCCAAAAATGATGGAGATTCCAGTGGCTGCCACAAGAGTGAAGGTAACAATTACAGATTGACACAGGAACAGAGAAGCACCAGCCACCAAGATAATAAATAATAAATAATAATAATTATAATAATAATTATTATTATTGTTATTATAATTATTATTATTTATTATAAACTTTATTAGAACAAACAGTTTCTACCAATGGGATGAGATGGGCCCCAGAGTTCCTATTTGCATAATGAATAGAACTCTATAGCTCAGCAATCCCAACTTCCATCAGGCTGACTTGGCACTAGCACAGCAGCATAAGTCAAGACCCAAAGTAGGGTGTTCTCCAGTCATTGCTGGAAGCTGTGGGAGAGAGCTACAAAAGTCCCTTCATTAGCAAAACCATAAAAATGCTTTTAACATGATGATTCTAGGGGGCAGGATGTTTCAAACATCAATTGTTTCAGTCAAGAGTTGCTAACAGGAAGGCTACATCTCAGGAAGCAGATATTAACAATTTGCTTGCATTACAAGTTTTACCAAACCAGCACTTGCATGTTTCTCACAGGCTTCAGAAAGTAACCCTTCCCCGGCAGCACATGCTGCATAGCAATGGTTTCAAAATTATAGAAGCAAACATCAAAAAATTAATCATCTCACTGCGCAGACAGTGTATTCAGCTTTACAGTTCCTGGGTAGAAATTATATATCTCACTATACAATAATTCTGATGAGGATCAAAAACACTTAAGTGAAGATGTGCTATTGAATGTTGTATCAGAGACTGTTCCTTTATAGATATATTAGCTAATGATCTACTAAGGTATTTTGTTGTGGAAGTTTAATTTTAGCTGTGTTTAAAATAATTATTTTTGTGCATCATTGGAAAAAGGGATACATAGGCCTTGGCATTTTGTATTGTTTGCAGGTGTTGGATTTCTGTGGGGGAAGTTGGTTGCTTATGATCTGCACTTGAGGAGTTCTGATTCAATAAAAAAAAACAAAAAACAAAAAACCCTGAACTCAGATGCTTGGGGTTCCATTGTCAGTATGGTGCTTGTCATGATGGTGGTTCCTTCTGCTCAGGCCTTGCAGGGCTTCCATGTATGAAAATGCCTCCTGGTCTTCTTTGCTGAGCCACCACAGCAGCATAAATACTACAGTATTTTTCACTGACTTTGGTAGGTTCTAAAAAGCACCCAGGAGTACAGGACCCAAGAACTT
This sequence comes from Cricetomys ansorgei, assembly GCA_026225945.1. Classification (NCBI taxonomy): domain Eukaryota; kingdom Metazoa; phylum Chordata; class Mammalia; order Rodentia; family Nesomyidae; genus Cricetomys; species Cricetomys ansorgei. Next base: position 35,995,935 of record JAMJFZ010003875.1, read on the forward strand.
CTGCTCCAGATCCTAACTTACCACATTTGAAGGCCAAACTAGGGGAACAAGCCTCAATAATAACCTTGAAAGAGAGACAGGAGAAATGAGTCTGTGGTTAAGAATACATGCTGCTCTTGCTGAAGACCTAAGTTCACTCCCAACATCCACATGGCAGCTCACAATTGCCTTAAACTCCAATTCTAGGGGATGTGATGCTTTCTTCTGGCCTCTGCAGGTACTAGGCATGTTCATGGTATACATACATACATACAAGCAGTTAACCACATGAAAAATAAAATAAACCTTAAAAAAAACTAGAAAAGTTTCCTAACTAAAAAATTAACACCTAAATAGAGGGATCCTATAATGTTATGGTGTATGTTTGACACTATTTTGGGGGAGACAAGATCAAATGTTCATTCACCCCAGGTAAGGAATGGTCAATAAACCAAACAAATGATATCACCAAATCCAATTTGGTGAGCCAATAAGTTTATTAGGGTTACTTATGGGAAGGAGTATCGATAAGGGTTTCATTAGAGGAACTTGGGTGATACAAAGGAAGCTGAATCAACAAAATCCCATCCCAGCATGAGTGAGGACAAAGGGAAACTGGAATTCTGAAACTCTCTATACAGTCTGTAGTCTGGTCAAAATACAGGCTGGAACTCCTGTTTCCCTCAGCAATTCTTACTTCTCATATAAGCCTTTGAGGGGAGGGGACTTGTGACTCTGTGAAGTTTCAGGAACTTCCTGAAACTTGTGAGTTGTTTACTTCCTGAGTCTGAATAAATTTCCTCCAGGACTGAGTATTTCATTGCAGAGAAAATCTCTGAACACCACCTGGCCACTCCACCACAGCCTTAACATTTACAAAGATAGATAGTTGGATTTGCATCTCTTGGGTCAAGACTGCACCTTATCTGCACCTATGTCAGATAAGTCCAGTACAGAAAAAAAAAGTACTTCAAAGCAATGGAAGCTCCAAAATTCCTCTTCTGAGGATATCCGGATATCCCAACCAAACAGATAAGTAATGATTGATCAGATGATTAGAGACAGATACTATTTCAATTCTGGGTCATACTTTTTCTGGGAATACTCCTTCCTATATAGATAAGATCTTGGTTACTCTTCTTGGGGTGAAACCATTCTGATACATGCAAGAGCTAACCTTAGCTGAACTTCTTCCTGCTTTTCAACATCATAAACTTTCTTTTGACTCTTTTACTATTTTACACATTACTTCTATGCTCCCTCATGTTAAAACTGTTTTTAAAAAAAACATTGCTTATGGCCTACTCAATCAAATTATTTCTCTGTTAAATCTTACCCATCCTTCTGTCTGTGTATCTCCATTTGGAGCTAAGGTTATACACAACAACCACCATCTCAAGACTGGTCTTCAGTGAACTTCTACTTAAAAGCAAAATGCAGGACCAGAGTCCTCTGCTAAATGGTGGCTATTGGTCCAGGAATGAAACTTCAGTGTATATATGAAGGAGGGGATACTTACCCATGAGTTGGAAACTTATATGTTTATTTTTGCTGGTATATTTTCCTGTGGTAAATTCCAAAGCTACTTACTTATAAAGATATGACTAACCTTAAAGATATACATAACAATCCTATTAAAAACTACCTTGATTTTCTGTTGCCTGCTGCAGCTACCTCCTCAAACTTATCTTATGAATGGTCTAGTTCACTCTTGCTGGGGAAGGCCAACTTCCAGGTAAACACAAACCCTTACCTACAAAAATCCACTAAAGAGAGCTGATTTCTCTTAGCTAGCTACAGTTTTGTCTCCTCCTAGCTCCTATGGGATCCCTAAAATCCTAAAAGAGACATGTTGTATTTAAAACTAGGTAATGAACCTAGCCATCAAACCAAAAGATTCCCCCACTTTGAGGAAGTCCAATTTGGTGACTGGGGGATTAAGGCTACAAGGTAAGCCTTGGGATTACAAACCTGTCATCTACTCAGATCCAGATTTAGGAATTTATCAGGATGCTTGGCTTTCTGAGGACTTCAGACTTCTGCTCTTTATTTTTCTTATCTACAAGCAAAACTGCCAGATTTTCAAGGACCCTGTTGGATTTGCAGGTGAAAGGTCTATCTAATAATACCTTCCTTCCAGAAAGTAGCTTGATCTTTAAGATATGTGATACTAGATATCTCCACTGTCAGAGAAAATGCCTTCTCATTTTTCCTATATATAAAAATGCCAGTCTTTGCAAGTGAGCATCTTCTTTGATACTGCCATTTGATAAAGATTTGAATGGATTATTTGGGGCTGGTAATCTAGCCTGGGAGAAAGCTCATATGTGATTCAACAACACCTATGAACTGAGACAGCCAAGATTGTTAGGGAAACAACACCAGGCCTTGCCCAACACCAGGATCAATTACATCATTTCAATTGAACTGGCCAAATTAATTCTATTGGGAGACTACTCCTTCACAATAGAAGGGTCTTTGACTTATTTATTACATGATAAGAGGGAGACTTCATATAATTTATGAAAGAATGCTGTTTCTATGAAAGAATGCTGTTGGAAAGGAGGAAAGTCCAAGAAAATGTCTAAAATATCTTTCAGGAAGCTGACAGAACAAAAACCTTGAGTAACACCCTCTGGGCTCTATGTTGGAAAACATGGATCTTGGTAATTTTTTTCCCTCTGCTGGTGGCTGTTCTGTTCTCAGTTCCTCTTTACTTCATTCTCCCTCATCTGAATAAGCATATAAAGTTTATTTCTTCTAGGATTCAATGACTCCAAATAGAATTGCCAAGAAGCTCCAAGTCAATTCCACAAAGAGACCCAGAGATCTGGAGGACTCCACTGGATCAGCCAGATCAACTGCAGAATTGGTTTAGCTCCTCCTAGGCCTCCTGGCAAGGGAATTTCAAAGTCACCTAACTCTTCCCTACCAAACTAATTGTTTGATAAGATACTTCTTTGTAAAAAGATAAGAAGTCCAATTTAAGCTGGAATTTGGCACAAGATCAATGAGGGCAAGTCTGTCCTTGAAACAGTATGTTAGAGGAACCCCCCCCCATTATTACTATCATGTATTTAATTCAATGGGGGCATACATACACTTAAAATTGTGGATTCTGAAGAGTTATAGTAGCAGCTCAACTGTTAATTAAGGTAAGGATCCACTCAGTTTTCACCCCTGGAAATCAGCATTTCCCTCCTGTCTAAACTTATATGAAAGAACTTCAAAAAGAATGGAAGTTCTGGAGGCATCATGCCCTAGTGTTCTTCTTTCTCATCATATACCCATCTTTTTCTATTTCTTTCTTTTCTGGATAAAACCTTTTTTCACTATCACCTGTTTGCTCATGCTTTCTCAACTCTTCGATCAAGTGGCCTAGAACCTAGAACCTTAGCTGATCATGATATCTTTATAGTGCTAATCTCTTTTTGCTTTATCTTTTGCTGTCACAGATTTATGGAAGCCAGAGGATAGAAATTGGTTCTCACCCTCCACAACGTGAGTTCCAGGAAAACTCAGGTTACTGCCAAGACATTTCATAGATCCCTAGTTTTGCTCCTTTTAAAGTCTGGTGTTTCTGGTCACAGTGGGTGTTATATATTTTCAACAAAAGTTAAAGATAACAGAAGAGGTTGTATTAATTAGGGTTTCTATTGAGGTAATAAAATACCATTTCCAAAGATAAATTGAGGAGGAAAGGTTTTATCTGGCTTACACTTCATGATCACAATCCATCATTGAGGACAGGCACTCAAGTCAGGTCGGGAACTTGGAGGCAGGAACTGAAGCACTGATGATGGAGGACTGCTGCTTGCTGGCTTGCTCTTCATGGCTTACTCAGCCTGCTTTCTTGTACTATCCAGGACCACCTGCCTAGGGATAGCCACTCCCACAATTGTTTAGATCCTCCTATATCAATCATGAATGAAGAAAATGCACCACAGTCTTGCCTATAGGGCAATCTTATGGTACAGAGTCATTTTCTCAATTGAGGTTCCTTCCTCTCAGATGACTCCAGTTTGTGTCAAGTTGACAAAAAAACTAACCAACTCCTAGGCAGAGACAGTATGAAGACAGATGTAAAAGCTTTTCTTCTCATTCCTGTCAGTCTTTTAGAAATCTATAGGCCAAGTCAAGAGGAAGTTTTCTTCAGCAAAACCATCCTTCAAAGCCTTGAAAACATCTGGAAACTGCAGAGAGTTTTCTGCAATAAAGCAAGAAGGGATTAGCAATGCGTGTGCCAGCTGTGAGGTCTCAAAAATTACTCATTTTTAACTTAACTAAGAGCACATGAAGCTAGAGAGCTTATTTAGGTTTTTCTTAGTAATGCATCCTCTTCTGCTTAGCCCATTGGAACATTCATCATATTTTATGAAATGAAATGTTTTCTGGTTCTAGAATTAAAAAGAAGCCCAGTTAAGATCTTTGAATAAAATTGTCACATTTTCCCCCTTTGATACAGTGCAAAATGTTTAAGTGGTATTTCATCCAGTGGAGCAAAGGAATAAAAACAGTTAAACCTCAAGTTAGACAACAGTAGAATGAATCCCACAAATATAATGTTAAGGAAAGAAGCACAACCAAAGAGTGAAAATAAAATCAAATAAAATTTACATGTGATTTTCATTTAGATGGTGGCCACTCTTGGAGTGGATCATAGGAAAGGATTCTAAAGTAATTGTTGGGTTATGGTTTTTCATCTAGGCTTGTAGAGTATGTGACCTTTGTGATAAGTCATGAAAATGAAAACAAAACAAACAACAACAACAACAAAAAACCAGAAAGCAAACTTTTCTCTCAACCTCTATTCAAAGTTGCTACATAGTCCAACTGCCTGAGATTCATCTTCTTCCTGCCTTGGCCTCCCCGGCTAGGATTGCAGGTGTCGCACACCACTTTGCTTGGTTTTCTAAATCCTCACTATACTTCTGACAGTAAATTTCCAGGTTTCACATACCCAGCAATTCTCCATTTTTTTTCCACAAACACCGAGTATCCAACAGTACAATTGTGACTCTACATAGAGTCAGCACAGACCCCACAGGATCAGATATTATTGGAACTCCCAAAGGCCCAAACGGGGACGCTGCACCACCAGAGACTCACAGATGGGATATCAATGCAAATAGCAAAGAGGATTTATTCCAGTGCACTGGGACCGTTCCAACACACAGGATAGAAGCAGCCCCAAGGAGCAAAAAGCAAGCCCTTTTTTTTTTTACTGTTCAAATGGTTGCTAGGCACAAACCGAGTTGGGACGAGTTGATTGGTCCCCGAACTATTCTTTATCCTGATAGGTTGGGGCCAGTTAACCTTTAAACTAATTGGTGTTGGCATATAGCAAGGTCATGGGCACCAGGAAATGTACACTTAGGGTCTTAGTCAATGAGGAAAGTCGCTTGCCCAAGGCTATTAGGCGGCAGTTGCAGCTGCCTCTCATACTTTAGTTTTGGGAGTTTGGGCTGGGTCACAGTGCCCTTGAATTAAGCCTGACAATAATTGTTTTATGGTTTCTGGGGTGGGCTAGTTCTTGGAACAGGGAGTTCTGGGAAGTACTCAATAATTATTGTATTGAGTAGAGAAAGCCTAAGTTCCTATTAAAAGTTTAGGATTAATGCCCAGGGCCGGGGATCTCCGGCCTCACAATATAAGGCCCCCAAGACTACCCCTCATTTCAGTCCAGGTTGACACCTACACTTCTGAACAACTGGATATAAATGAGAGATTCCATTATCTTCCTCAGGTTCTTTACTTTGTTAAAATGGTGCACATAGCCCATGAAACATATGCTTTTTAATTTATTAATTTAAAAATAAAATGTTACTAAGGATAGATAGGAACAGATGGGTGAAGAGACACATAGAGTTAAGGTACAGGAAGAGTGTGGAGTTTACATGCCATTCTGGGTGTACCACCTCCCCAACTCAGAAACTCTGAACTCCATCATTTAGGGTTTTTATGAAATTTCCATTGTGCTATATAGTTGGTTACATCAGGAGTTGGAGATCAACCTCTACATTTTTCCTAGAGGTCACAAAGTGGAGCTGAAAGTTATGCCTAATCATGTGATTGGTTCCTCAGGCAGCACCTCCCTCCCCTACTCCCACCCCGTAAAGCATCCAGGGGCTTTCAGCCATCAGTCGTCTCTTTAGTAAGTAAAAAGAAACTCCTCCTTATTCCAAAGATTCCAAAGGGCTTAGAAATTCTTGGGTTAGGAACCTGGGAATAAAAACAAATCCTATGGCAAAAGATTCTCTTTCCAGCCCTATTCACTAGGAAATGACCAAAGCTTTAGAAGCCAATTCTTGAACTTCAGGCAGTGACCAAACATGTGTTCCTTACTATGCCAAGGACATTTATGAGTTATCTTGTGGCTCATGTACTTCTGTGTCTATATGACATATATAGGTAAATTGTACCTAAATTTACAAAATAAGAATCTCTGCCATTATCATTATTTTTTAATTTAAATTTTATCTTATTCTGTATATTGTGTGCAGTGTGTGTATGTGTGTGTATGCTAATGTACACATGCCAATGTACAATGTCATCGGCTTGGGTGACAAGCACTTTTAACCACTAACCCATCTCATTTGACCCCCTCCCCACCTTGCTATTTTTAAAACAACTAAATATCTGAAGGACTTTATGTTTCTATTCAGCTAAATGTTTGAGGAAGAAGTGACTTACTTTTGAACATTCAATCTGGCTTTGATCTATCACATCACAGCTTCTATTCAGTGTTTAAAGGCTAATGCCAAAATAAAAATTCTCAGGAATAGGCAGAGGGAAAAAGCTGCGTGTATTCTTTATAAGAGGTCTACAATCTCCTGGCTCCCATCCTCTTGCATGAAGTTGTTATGATCCTTGAGCAAAAGGCCAATTTAATAATCAGGAGATTCAAGAGATCCTTTACTTTCCCTTCAAAGAAAAGAAGCCAGGACACAGAAGAATCCATGTTTCAGAACACAAAATGAAAAGAACTCAGGAGATGTTAGGGAATTGCTAACAGGGTACAAGAACAATGGGTCTAACCGAGGGTTGGCCAAAGCCTCCTGAGCTAATTTATCCATGCAGATGTATTACTATAATGGGAAAAATAGAAAGGAGCCAGCTGTGAACTACTTGGGGGAATGAATCAGCCATGAAAATAATTAGCTCACAAACAAGATTCCATTTCTAGATGCTCCCAGAGCTCTTTATTAGTTACCAGGTTCCACCTCTCTCTAAACCTCCACCATCCAAATAAGTTTTTTTTCTTATTGCGAAATGTCCTGGTTGGGGTTCTGAGTCCGACCCCCAGAGGCAGGCAATCTTCGTGGAAATTCAGCTTGCTTGTGGAAAGAAATGTATTAAATGAGCCTTTCCAGCACATACTGCTGCTGTTGTTCATTTGTTTCTGTTAACACCTCTCAATCCATGTTCACTTTCCTTTGTTAACAGTAACTGTCACCTCCCTGTTTGAATTTACAATCTCCTATCCACGCTGCCCAAATAGAGAGAGCACTGAAAATGAAGTTTCTTTTAAATGTAATGCCAAGGCTATCAGACTGTTTGGAATGTCTATTTATCTCACTTACTGAGAATTTTTGGTTGCACTGTGGAGATTTAAGTGTTTGCTATAGAATGACGTTTTAGATGCTCTGGACTCAGAATGTGATGCATATGCTGCATTATCTAATGACGATTCAAAATTGTCACTTCCAGAGCACACCTGGGACCATGGAGATGTAATCAACAATTCTTCTTCAAGACTAGTGGTGAATCTGTTCAGCTGCTGGAGGGATCTGGGTTAAATCTAAACAATATTCTTCTGCTGGTATAATGAGGCATGCCAGAGAACCACAGGGGGAGAAAAGGAAAACTGGTGGTTTAGATGCTACTGAAATGGCAGAGTCATGTTGCAGCAGGATATCACAGCACCGTTCAAACAACTAAGCCATAAGGAAATTCAAAACCAGCTGGGACCAAATAGCCAATGGAAGTCTCTAACTGATCTTTGCTTCATTATAATGACATCTTTATCTATGTCACTTAGACTTTGCCAAAGGCTTGTTCCCCTCCTCATCTGATATAAGGCCATTTTCAAAAATCTTATCTAAAGAGAGAAATGTAGAGCAAATCCTACTCTCAATCTTGAAATCGCCATACCTTCTACTCCATCCCCTCCCCTACCATAATTCTTGAACAAATATTATCTCCACTGAAGTTTGCTCACAAAACGAGCTATGCCTCTCTTGAGGACCCTATACTCACCTGTGAGTGTTCACTTTGCCCTTTGACAAATTCCTTCCCAATTCCTTACTTTGTTTCATCTCTGAACTCTTTCTGGTGATAACAAGAACCTAAAAACTGTGGGCCAAGATCTTAAGTCTGCTCTATCTGAAACCTCCCCAACCTTCACCCACTAGTAACAGTCACAAAAATTAAACATGGACATTTTCTTCCAAAAGACTGGTGTAATGGAATATTTGAACCTATCTCCAGATATTGTAAGGTTGTATGCACTATATCTGTGCAGTGAATGACTAATTGCTTGCTGTATGCTCCTGTAACTTTAACTATGTCAGCAGCCTGAGCTGCTGTCCAGAAAGCAGCTTGCTCTTTGTATTTTGGTACTCAATTAATGGTCTGCTTCTGATGCCTGTTCAAAACCCTTGGATGGAGCAACTGATGTTCAAATTTACCTACCCACTGAGCAGGTTAAAGGCATTTAATTGTTTGCTTGCTAATGAGGAACTTTTTATGGTCCTATCCCCCAGCCTTAGCACCAGAAAAGGAACACCTAGCTGGGGGCCTTGACTAACTTGCCTGTAAATGGTGTCAAGTCAGCCAGCTAAAGGTGGAAGATTGTTGCACTGTGGAGGTTCTGCTCATTATGCAAATAAGGCCTTTGTGTCAGTAGGGTGGAGCCTTCAATTAATAAAACTCCCGAGAGACCATGACGTCAGGGTTCAGCAGCCAGGCCTGCTGACTGCTGCCATGTTTCCCCACAATGATGGCTTTTATCCCTCTGGATCCACAAGCACATATAGATTCTTCCTTCTTTTTGTCACCTTGGTCATCGTATTTTATCACAGCAGCAAAAAAGTAATGAATACAGAGTCTAACACTTGTAATTGAAAACACAAGTAAGAATATGTATACATGGGTACACATATACATACAAACCAGAGATAAAAATCCCCTTGGCACACTCTCATGGCTTGGCTGTCTGTGTGCTTAGAGCTGTTCTCTTTCTCATTTTTTCAGACAGCATCGTATTATGTACCTCTGGCTGTCCTTATAAAGGCACCCACACCATTATGCATAGTTAGAGCTGTTCTATTGAAAGGGGTTGATTACCTAACTGTCAAGAGACACAGGTAGAGAATTTGGAGACATGTGCACCAGGCCAGCAAAGAAGACCTGATGGGACATCAGCAGCATCCAACATAATCAATGAAAACATTATATAATCTCTCTCTCTCTCTCTCTCTCTCTCACACACACACACACACACACACACACACACACACACACACACACGAGAATTAGCTGTGTTTCAATTAAGCTGGGCATCCTCTACTCCTCCCAAAGGTCAAGTAAAGATATAAAATAAAATGATCTCAATCTTTCTTAGGTATGGTGGTACACACCTGTAATACCAGTACTTAGGAGCCTGACAAGACATTATCACCAGTTTGAAGTCAGCCTTGGCTAGGTAGATTTTTATACATAAAACTTTTTCAACAACAGCCATCATGATTTATGTGTTGTCAATGTTATCTTATTTTAAAGTTATCCAAAGAATGAGTCAATAGTATAATATAGAATATGACGGTTGGTATAGGGATACAATATATTTCTCTTCTATCACAGGAATTTCTACACACTTAAACTATATAAACTAATGAGTTCAGACTTATATCTGAAGAAACCAATAATGCATGATTTAAGTATCTTGTACAAACTATTTCACTACAGTGCAGTATTGGTTTTAAATGTCTAACAGAAATTTCCTAACAGGTAGTAGTCGTAAGACCAAAGAAGTATTTTTACTAATAAAAGACTTTGATTTAGTTCCCCACTTTTTTCATTGTTGCCCCAATTCTAATTTCTTTTGATTAATAAGATGTTAATCTTATTGGACTTACATAGTTCAGTAATTTTACTTCTCTCTCTCTTTTTGGTAGCCATCTAGGGTTCTTGCTATGTCTGCTGATATACCTCAAAGGCCATACTCAGCTCTCAATATTACTTTACTATTATTTTCTATATGGGTGTTTTGCCTGCATGGATGTCTGTACACTACATTCCTGCAGAGACCAGAAAAGGTGTCAGAGCTCTTGGGAGTGGAGGTACAGAAGGCTGTGAGTTGTAATGCTCGTGTTGAGAATTGAACCTAGGTCCTCTGAAAAAGCAGCCATTGTTGGTCTTCACTGTTTTTTTTTGTCATTTATTTCTGCCAGAAAGAGCTTCTCTGAAATTGTTTTCATCAAGAATTCTCATCCAATGTTTTTGGCAACTGAATTTGAATAATTTTCTTCAAGTATTAGTGAAGTATTATTTTCTACTTCCCTCCCTATCTTTTTCTTCTGAGGAGGGTCTTCCTATGTTGCCTAGGTAGGCCAAAGCTTGGCTTGAGCAATGCTCCTGTCTCAACTTCCTCAGTAGTTAAGACTGCAAGAACAAGTTATCTAGGCTTAGTTATGTTTTCAGTATTTTTTAGTAAGGATTATACACAATTCTAGGAAATACAAATACTTTTCTTAAAATATCTCAACAAATGCATACAATACTTAAAATGAGAGCAACAATGTTACATCAAGGAAGGCAGTAAGCTTTATGAAAAGCTCAATGTGCCAGAAATAACAATAGCTATCATGACGATCGAAGACTCCTATCTTGCCGGTGGGAAAGGTTCAGGCTTAATCCTTATTGGAGCAACTTGGAAAGGCAGCACGAGGGCAATTCCCATATTCTTAGATGACACATTATCTTCAGAAATTGTAAACCCCCCAAGTATAAACCTGTGGCATGGGGTGAAGAAGATGCAAAGGCATTGAGAATTTTTATTAGTCTATACATTTCTGTTTAACAATTATACCCTTGGTTAAGTAGGTAAGTCTATACTTTTTACATCATCTGTCTACCCTCACAGGACAGGGCTTTGGGAGAGAACAACATGCTAACCATTTTTAATTAGACACCTGAACAAGTTCGTTTCATAACATGAATGTCTATCCTCTAATGTTAGTTTTTATCTTCAATGACATACGAGAGATCTAAAATCAAATTGGCGGTCTCTACAGCCACCTGTAGGCCACTCAGCTTGGCAGTGAAACAGTCCACAGTCAGGTTGCTGGCTGAGATCACATCTGCCTGTGGAAGGCAGGTTTGTAGTGCAAAAGGATGACATGTGCTTCTCAAGAAAGACCAGCTGAGTTCTTCCTGGCTGCTATACAAACCACAGCCACATCGTGACAGCACATCTGGCCACTTAACAACAGAAGCAGAACCCGCTTGACCTGACCAAAAGTGTCCATACTTCTTGTCAATGAGGATTTCACCACCATCATGTTCCAAAGAGCCAGCAACAGACTCCAGAGCACTGCAAAATGCTTCAGCAGCCATCTGGAGTTCTGTTTGAGAACATCCAACATCTCTGACAGTATCTTCTGCCTCATTATGAACCTAAAGAGGAATAAGACCAGTGGAACATACAGACCAATTAATATAAAAATGCTTCAGAAAAATAAGGATATTTGATCAAAAACTTTTTCATAAAGTTACCCATTCTTTTACTCAGAGTTTGGCAACAATGCTGATTGGCTTGTGTGAGTCAACCTGCTAGCCTCTAACCCTTAACCGAGTTGGCCAGCATAAAATGTATAAAAAACATAACATAAAAAAACAACAAACAAACATGCATACAGGGCAAAATGGCTGAAGACTAATATTACATGTACTTATTATGTCAGCTAAATGCTTGGGATATATTTAAAATTATATTGCAAAACTAAAATTAAGAGATCACTTAGGGATATGTGCAATTTTTACTGCAATGTTTGAAAAAGTCTCTTAAATTTAATCAAAAGGTATTTAGATTTTAAACCTCCTTTGGTTCTAACATTCTAATTTATTCTGGAGAGAGAAGTGTGAAGGGAAGAAAGTCAGGAGAGGGGGAGAGAGTGAGGGAGAGAAAAAGAACATGTCCATGTGTGAAGGCCAGAGGTCAAGACAAGATGTCTTTGTCTCTTGTTGCCCACTTTACGTCTGAGACAAGGTCTCTTACTGAATGTGAATCTTTATCTTTACCCTGAATAATCTCATTAGCTCCATGGGAATGTCTTAAAATAAAAGAATTGGTAAATCAGCAAGCTAAGAACTGAATGGCAGTTAAGGATGTAGCTGTACATCCATGGGGTGGCTCAGTACATAAGAGAAGGAGGCATATTCATAGGTGCAAACTCTGCCAGACCTCAGCAGAGGGAACCACCACCATGGCCAATACTATCCTCAACAGTGGAACCCCAAGTATCTGAGCTGAAGTCTTTTTATTCATTCAGAATTCCTCAGGTGCAGATCATAAGCAATCAAATATAACCCCCACAGAAATCTAACTCCTGCAAACAATACAAAGTGCCAAGGCCTATGTATCCCTTTTTCCAACAGTACACAAAAACAATTATCTTAAACACAACTAAAAATAAACTTCCACAACATAAGGAATTCAAAGCCTCACTACTGTAAACAGTGTCCACCTTCTTTTGAAAGGTTTTAAAGCCAAATGACATAATCTATGCTTCCTTCATGCCCTCAATACTGTTCTGTTTCTTCAAAAACCTACTCAAGATAGCTCTGTTCTTCAAAATATTTTTTCTATGCACTTAATCCTGCTTGTAGATTACATTATGACCCACTGGATATCAGTAGATTGGCCAGGATTTTGTTTTTCATAAAGTATACTTTGATAACTTTTCGGGAATTGTCTTTATCTTTAAATGCATTTGAAGTGATCTGGGAAAGCTGATAAGATCATGCCTGTAAAAAAATGTTTCTGTCTCTCTCAGTCCAGTTACCCACAGGGCCTCTCAGGAACTTGACAACTATTAAGTATGTGCAGAACATGTTGATCTTTTTGTATCCATTTTCAAACAAAGTAGGCTAGGATTTATGAAATACTTAATCAGACCTATAATGCATTAATCTCATCTATTAACGTTCAGTAAATGGAGACTAACAAGAACTTCTTGTTAGTAGAATTAATATGTACCAGGCACAGCCCACTTAAAAATGTAATGATAGTCTGGTGAGATGGCTCAGTGGGTAAAAGGGCTTAGAACCTACATGTAAAAGTTGCACACACACACACACACACACACACACACACACACACACACACACAATTTAGTAAATAGTAAATGTGAAATCTGATCTTTGCAATGCTTTAACAAATGAAGTTGTTTCTTCCCTTGGTGCTCCAGAAGGTAGAACACATTTTGTAGAACCATAGCCCTTTTGTTGTGAGCATTAAAACATCAGATGCTGCAGAATTTCAGAATTCCCAATAACAGAATGTCAGCTTCAAATGCACTACATATAGACAGTGATCAAACAACACAACCATTTGCTAAAAGAATAGACTCATAATAATCAATACACTCAATTTAGCAGCTTGTATTTATAAGTATTACTTTCCCGAAATGTTTCCAAACACATTATCTTGGTTTTGAAAAGTTAAGTATCAAAGTTTCTAGAATATTATGATTTTTCCGTTATCTCACAAAACAAAAACTGCTAAAATTCAAGTAATGTGAGGAGGATGTCTAACTTACCTTGTGTCGGATATATGCAGCCAAATGTGTTTCCATGCAGCCACCTCCTAATAAAACCCATGGTTCCTTGATTGTTAACTGCAAGGCATGCATTGCTGTTTGACATGTGAGCTAAGGAAACAAATTAGAATCAGGAACTCCCTCTGGTACATGAGCCATACCATGCTCACATAGCAACTTATTAGATTGTGAACTCAGAAACAGATTACGGATTTCTTAACTCTGTGTGTATGTGGTGGGGAGAGGTGCATGCCAGGACACATGGGTAGAGGTGAGAGGACAACTTGTGGAAGTCTGATTTTTTTCCTTCTACCATGTTGGTTCTGGGAATTGGATCCAAGTCATCTAGCTTGGTGGTAGGTGCCTAGATTTTTAACTTTAAAAAGTTATGTTTAATTTTTTGTGTGCGGGTCAATGTGCAGATGTGCTATGGTGTAAATGTAGAGGTTAGAGGACAACTTGCGGGAGTTAGTTCTCTCCTTACACCACATGACTCCTGAGAATTGTACTCAGGTCGTCAGGCCTGGTATTCAGATATCTCAGTGGTGCAAAGGTCCAGATTTTAATTCATAAAGAACAAAATTTATTTTATCAAAGCTGTAATATGATTAATACACATTTCCAATAAAAATTAAGAGGATGAAGAGAGACATTTAAGCCATAAGTCTGTTTTTGTGGAATTCGATTAGTATTTTCTTTCACATCTACTTTGCTTGCAAATACATTGCCTCTGAATATCTGTGTCAATGAGGTTTGCTGGTACTTCCATTAAAATCAAAGTCTAAAGAAGTAAGTTATGAAAATGCTATAAAATCTATTTCAAATTGTTTAAGAAATGATAGCACAGAGCAATAATCAAATACAAAAACCATGCAAATCTGATTCACTAAGGATGAATCTTTAAGCATATATGACTCTTTAAATTCATAAATCAATTTTGTATGTTGTCAGTTCCCTTATATAAAACTTGCAGAAAACAATTAACTCTACTGAGAAGTGGATGATGGGTAATGATCAGGAAATTTATTTTCTGAGTGAATTATTCATACACATTATCAGCAGGATAACCTGCTGGCCTGTGGACCACACATCTCCCAGGACAGCTATGAACACAGCACAGAACATTTGTAGATGGCAATGTGATATCATAATGTTAAAAGGTTGGATAATGTATGCAACTCAAATTAATTTCTTAGGAAAAGTTCACATCAAGAACCTTTAGGCTTCTTGTAAATAGCACAAATGGTACATTGCACAATATATCCCGAGTTTACTGTAACAGTCAAACTAGGTTACTAGAGGGATAGGCCTTTGTATGTTCCAAGCACATACTCCACCCTTAAGCTATACCTCCAGTCTCTACTTCTGTCACTTTTGTTTTTGCTTTTTCTATCACTTGGAAATGATGGAAAATTTGAAAAATCAAAACAACACAGACGTCAACCTGCAGTACATGTTGCATGGCCATTTCATCCCTGCTTGTAGGCCTTGGAAGTTCACCTACCTTCAGCTCCTCCCAGACGGTGTCATTTCTGCTGCAGAGAAGCAAGCTGCAGACAGTCACCTCGTTAGGAACGAGATGAAAAAAATGTTTGGACCCAAATCTCTCTGAGCACAAATCTTTCACACTTCCATAAGTAGTAGGAGCTATTGTGCTTAGGGAACCAATAGGCGTTGCTCCTATTTTTGTAAAGTATAGAAAATATAAACTGTATAAGCAAAAATGGAACCATTAAAACAAATAAGTATTAACAAACATTAATTCCTAGCTAGTATAAAGGCCCCTACCAAAGCTTATTATTTAAAATATTAAACATAGGATAAAGAAATAAAATACATCTTAGATTTCTAAAATTTACATTCTGCTATTTAAATGATATATAACCTTCCTTTCTTTTCTCATGGTTACTTTGCTAAGTAGTGCTGGCTGGCCTGGAATTCACTATGTAAACCAAGCTGGTCTTGAACTTGCAGTAATCCTCCTCCTTTGGCCTCCTGAGTGCTGGAATGCCAAGTGTACACATGGCCATGTTTGCTTGTTTAGGCTATTTTGGTTTATGAACTCTGCTACCTTTCTATTGCTGTGATATAATACTACATCAAAAGCAACTTAAGTGCGAAAGGGCTATTCTGGATCATGGTTCCAGGTTACAATTCATTACAGTAGAGAAGTCCCAGAAGCATGAGCTGGAAGCAGCTATTTTGATCACATCCACAATCAGGAAACAGGAATCAGGCATGCATGTTAGTGCTCAGCTTGCCTTCTCAGCTTTTTACTGTCTAGGAATTCCTGCCTATAGTGGTCAGGTCTTCCCAGCTTAATAAATGTAATCAAGATAATTCCCCACAGGTAGACTGGTCTTATTTATACATTTAAGTGTGTGTGTTGCTAGGAATTAATCCCAGAGCCATGCCCATGTTAGGTAGAGGTTCTACCACTTAGCTACACTCCCAATCTTACCAACTTATTTGAACGTGTTAAAAGCTACTGTGTTTTCTCAGGAAAAGGCACACAAAAATTTGTTTATATTTTCAGGAAGTCCAGAATCTCTGAAAGCCTTACAGATTAAAAACATTAAGGGCTTCATTAATTTTGAAAAAGGACAATGTATACGGAAAGGTCTTTTGAAAAAAAGTCATCAGCATCAGTTTCTTTGGGCGCTGTTTAGGTGACACGCCACATACACCCTTACCTACCTCACACACACCTTGCCTAGGAGCTGTTTGTTTTTTTTTACCTAAATAGGCACTCGAGTATCAAAATCAAGTATATCAAATACATATTTCACTACACTATTCTTGATTTATTGGTTTATCCTCCCATTATCATGGGGAAAATTATACAAATCACAAGTTAAAATATGAATATAGGTGATTTGAATATTTGCTAAATTTCTAAATGTAAAGACTATACCAACTTCTGTAATAAATAACACTAACATTTGTTTATCAAAACTATAACTTATACCAATTCACTTTTTTGGATGCCAGAATTTGTTTATTAATTAATTGATTGAGACAGTTTCATGTAGTTCAGGCTGTCCTTGAACTTGGTATATAGCTGAGGATTGAAGATCTAGATCCTCCTGCCTCTTCCTCCCAAGTGTTTGGAATACAGGTATATGCTAACATGTCCAGGGAGATCAGAAAACTTTATTTAATGGAGTCAGATTCATACATTCATGTGTTCTAGGAATTGGAGTTAAGTAACACTTCTGGACTGGTGTAGAAAACCAGTGCCTATTTACAACGTTCCATACTTTAACTTTCTAAATCCAGAATATCCAGCATATGTAAGGTGGAAACAGCCAGACCCAAGCAACTTAGTAGACACTAAAAATGAATTCCAAGTAATTATTTCTAGGTTCTCAGTAACTTTCATTTTGATGGTCATTTGGCTGAAAATATCCAATGTTTGGTACACATGCTGCTTTTAAATAGTGAACTCTAGAAAGAGTCCAATGAGTTGTAAATTACAAGGCAGGTGTGATAACATGTAATTGTAGCTATTTGGGAGGCTAAGGTAGATTCCCTTAAGCTCAGGACTTTGAGACCAGCCCAACAACATAGCTGGACCTTGTTAAACAAAAGCAACCATTGCAACCAATATAAATGGAACTGGTAACTTTCGATAGTTTGTCAGTGTGTTACAGGGGCAATGATTTGAGAAATGGCTAAAATCAGAACTCTTCAACTTATCTTTCTTTTGTCCTAACCATGAACTTGTGTTTAGTCTGCTGAGTTTGTGATTATTAATCTACCCATCAATTTGCCAAACTACTTTAAAGATCTGAGGGTCAGGGCTATTAGAAGCCCTGAGAGTACTTGGTTCTTGAGTACCCAGCTAGAAAGATTCTTGATAAATGTCAAATATATATAAATACACCTACTTCCCCAAATTACGAACACCTATTTGGGTGGAAGTATTACATTTCTGGAATTATAATAGAAGTGAAGGAAAGGAGTATTCCCGTTATAAAATTATTCCATGAATGTAACAGGATTTAAAAGCTTTGTAAATTTTAGAATTGTGGGTAGAATATTAAAGATTTTACAATTATGTTAATACTTCTTAACTGCCTGTAAAACACCTGAGGGTTAGATCACAACGGACTACACTTTGGGGTTGAAAAGTCCACAGAAAATGGTCACCGCCATTGTTTTTAGTAACCGGGCAATGGGATCTTCTCCAGAAACATCTTCTGCCATCAGAAATGAGGTAAATGCTGTATAGTTGGTAGCTTCTAACATTTATCAGTGTATTAACAGTGGCACAAACCAAACCTCTCTGCTCAAAAAGGGAGGGTGATACATTAACCTCCAGGGGGAAAAGCTAAGAAAACTTACCTGTCACTCTGCTCAGAGGTTCCATTAGAGTCACTCCAACTCTGTCGATGGCGATAACATGATGCTCACTGAGGAACTGTTTCAAAGATGGGTGTATAACTTTTTGGCACAGGACAAGATCTACATGGTCACTGACTAGCTTACTTCCAAGATTAAGCAACTGCTCTAAAACTGCATTCTCAAGAGACATTTGGGAACTGACCACCACAGTTCCTTCTCCAGCATGAGAAAAATCTCCAGATAAAGATACACAGAAGAGCGCCACCTTGAGGGCACTTGACTTTTGGATGGATAATAATCTCCTTAATTGAACCTCTGACATTTCAATGAGTAGTCCAGGTAATACAGTAGAATCTGTAACTCTTTGGCCCTTTAAGGGAACAATTATACTTTTCCCTAAAACAATTTGGTCTTTGGCATTTTCTGGAATTGTAAACAAAAAAGCTTTCAAAATCAAAGCACAGATGTGATCTATTTCCTTTCTGGTGAGCATACAGGCAGGTTTACTTGTTAAGATACTGTGTACCAACCGAAGGAAGATGTGTGTATTACTAAAGTCAACTGGGATTCGACAACTACAGGCTTCAGACTTGAGATAACTGGTGCAGAGACTCAAGAGGTATTTATTTAACTTAATACCAATGGTGGGTATCAAACATATTCTCTGAATATTTTCAATCAGGTTACAACACAGAATGGATGTAAATAAGCCACAGTCGCTGAAGCAGGACACATAATTCTGCACAGAGGCTGTTAGGACCTTTAATACGGGATGGGTGACTGTAAGGTTGCGAAGCAGGGCTGAGGACTGTGAGGTTGTACACACACAACCTCCCAAGCCATTGTGCAGCTGCTTCAGCCTCCCTGAAGGGCCATAGCATGAGGCTAGGATTCCTTTCAAGACAGAAAGTGTGGACCTGACTTTCTCACTGGTCAATGGTTCAGTTTTACATGATGATAGCTTCTTAGCTTCTAAACGAGACATCTTGCTTCAGGTGTAACTTACGAAGGAAGCTTTATTTTTTTCACGTTTTTCATTTATTGCAATGTCATGTGTTTAACATTAAAAATTATTCTCTAGGAATCAAAGTCTGCACGTGCAGCATTACCAGCTAAGCTATAAAATCAAGTGGTTTTTAGACAACAACCAGGATATAATAATTTAACGACATTAATAATTCCAAGTATTTATTTTGTGTCATTCTTCAGTATTCTTTTGTTTGTCTCTAGACTGAGACCTCACAGACTCTTTTGCAGCTCTCTGTATAAAGTAAGTTCCAAGATGGACGCCTATGAAAGTCACCCCAGCCACAAGAAGCCAGTTCTTTCTAATCCAACTGGTGTTTTTCATTTCTTCTTTTATTATCAAGTTCAGATTCAAAATTGCTTCTTTCTACAAGAAATTAAAAAAATTTGAGAAGATAATTCCAAAATATTTTACAGGTAGCAAGTTTAATAATTTCAATGCTCTGCTCTATTTTTAGAAAAAGGAATTTTAACTGTCAAAACCCTATTGGATAGAAAGTGAAATGGAAATCAATGCACTCCTTTGCTTCTAGAAGAGAAATGACACATTATAAAACTAAGGCTTTCTTCACCCTTACTGACTAGTGTTCATGGTACTGGAAGGTACTCTGAATAATATTAGAAAGAAAGGTTAATACTAACCCAGCTACAAACCCTTTGATGCACAATAGTGACATGCCTGCATGATACGCTGGTGCAATAGTGGCACAAACATAGAAGTAACCAACATGATTGGATTAAGCAATCCAAATGATTGGATTTAAGGCCCATTCTATGAGATAGACTCCATGCCTGAAACTGCTTGGGTGACCAAGAACCTGAGATTATACGGGTCATGTACCCAAAGAAAATCAAATACTTCTGTTCTGCTAAAGGAATATAGCAATGAAATGACTCCTAATGATATTCTACTATATTTATAGATCAGTGTCTTGCTCAGCTATCATCAGAGAAGCTTCCTCCTGTAGGAGATGGGAGCTAATAGATACCTACAACTGGACAACGTGCAGAGAATGAGACCTTGGAACATTTAGTCTTAAATGGGAAATCTTCACCAAACCTCTCCCCTTCAGGGCTCAGGAAACCAAATGGAAAAGGAGGAAGAAATATTCCAAGAACTTGAAGGGATGGATGGCTCCAAGGAAACTGTCTTCCAGATACAGCAGGATGGACACACATATAACTCACGGCAACTGTGGCAACATGTATAGGTCCAAAACAAATAGGGACCCAGTGGTGAGAGGGGGAATTGGACATGAGCTCCCACTCCTAACCCAGAAGCCATCTTCAATCGACAACTGCTCTCAAAGGAAAAAGTAGGTT
This sequence comes from Cricetomys ansorgei, assembly GCA_026225945.1. NCBI lineage: Eukaryota > Metazoa > Chordata > Mammalia > Rodentia > Nesomyidae > Cricetomys > Cricetomys ansorgei. Next base: position 36,016,433 of record JAMJFZ010003875.1, read on the forward strand.
TTCCTGGAGACTCACTGGATATACAAAACACATTTAAAGGCAGGCCCCATGGCTAACATATGACCAACATGAAACCAACTCAATGGTATTTCTGGAGATTTTTTTTTGTCTCATTGTTTTGCTTGGGCTTTTCTTTTTAAACCTTACTAATCTTTTGTTTGTATATTATTGTTTCCAATTTTGTATTTTTGCAGGTTGTGTGTGTCTCTGAATGTTTCTCGTGTTTTTTTTGTTTTGTTTTATTCTTTTTTTGCTTGTTTGTTGAGGGGACGGGTGGGGAGGATCAGGGAGGAGATGAGGGAGGGGAAACTGTTGAAATATATTGCATGAAAAAAAAACAATTTTCAATCAGAAAAAACAACAACTAAGCTTTGGTCTGCTAGCACCCAAAAAAAAAAAACCAAATATTTTTATTTATTTAGTGTAATTTAAATTTAAATTAATTTAAATAATTGTTTTGCTTTTATACTGCTTGAACAAGAGTGCATTTACATACTATGAAACAAGAGAGCTATGATGGTTAGTTTTAACTTTTAACCCAGCATATTTTAGAATTCCTGGGATAGCAAACTTAATGAGAAACAAACTCAATTAGTGGAAGACCTGCACACTGTGAGTGGCACCACTCCCTAACAAGAGGATTCTGGACTACACAGTAAGCTGAGCATTGACATGCATTGAGTGCTCTGTGATCTTGGTGTTTATATGAGACTACGCACTTCAAGTTCCTGCCACCTCGTCTTCCCTACAATAAAGAACTGTAACTTGGAACAGCGAGCCAAGAAAACCCCTTTCTCCCTTAAGTTGCTTTGTCAGGAAACTTTGTTAAAGCAACAGGAAAAGAGACCAGGTTAGCAGTTGTTAGCATGTCTACTGTAGACGCTCATTAGTACAGTCTGTGTTTAGTTGAATCTATCTGCAAAACAACTGTATTAGTATACAAACTATGCTTTAAAGACTTTGTTAAAGTCAGAGTTAACTTCATAATTTCATCTACTACTCAATCATTTTCAAGTCCCTAAACAACTAATGCAAAATGTTGGTCAATACCAATAAATAAAAAAGACACAAAGAATGCACTGGATGACAAAGAAAAGAGGTCATGATTTGTAATTCAATTTCAGTTCTAAGTACCACAAAAGTTATCATATATAAGTGGAGAAGCACATGTACTTAGCAGTCTGTGTAAGAAAATGAGTGAAAGCCAAGAGGCATGAAATCCTGATATCTTAATAATAACGTATGAGAACAAAAATTTCATGTTATGAATTTTGTTGAGGACTGGTGTCATAAAGTTGAAGATATAACTAATAAATAAATTATCATCTTCAGCAATAAATTAGCTATGTTTGCCACTTGGACTGCATTTAGTATTAATAATACTAATCCTGGGCCAGCAAGATGGCTCAATGGATAAAGCACCTACCACCAAGAGTGAAAACTTGAATTTGAACCCAGGACCCAGATGGTGAAACTGACTCCCAAGTTGTTTTCTGACCCCTACACATGTGCTATGGCACACCCCTCCCAGTTCAAAAAATAAATAAATAAATAAATAAATAAATAGAATTATTAAAAATATTTTAAAACAATACTAATCTTACTGGTTTCCCCAAGGTACTTCTCAAAGTAGTCTATGGCTTACTATGGTGGTATAGGTTAAAACTGACTTAAAGAAGAGATTAGAAGAGGAGATATATGTAAAGTGTGATTTGGTTACTACTTTCAATTTAGTTAAAGGGTTGTAACCACAGTAAAAGAAAAATAAAATCAATGATATATGGCTTTTTTTCTTTCTTTTATAAGAAACTTTTTTTTACAATATGGAGAGGGAATAATTTATCTTATGCCATGAGCAGTCAGTCAATCAAGATTTAAGAATTACTTCAATGGTTACTTTAGATTCAGTAAAATATTAAATATAATCTTCAAAAGTAAATTTTATGTAGTAATTTATACAATAAAGTAAATTTTATGTAGTAATCTATATATATTAAAGCTTCCACACACATAAACAACAGAAACTATGATTAATGAAACAGTGTTCCCACTTTCTTTTTCAGAAAATGTCTCATTTAGCTCAGCCTGGCCTCAAATGTCCTACATAGTTAAGGGTAACATTTAACTCCTGACCCTTTTACCTTCCCCTCACAAATGTTAAGAAGAGCACATGCATCATCACAAGCCAATCACTCATTTCCTAAATAAGGTGATTTACCATTCCAACAAAAGTATGGTCCTGATTTTCCCTGAATGCATGTCTGGTGGATTTTTTCTTTTTTTTCTTTTCCCAGTGATAGGTAAAACTTGTAAAGAGTAAAACTTGGCCTTCTAAATCAAGAGTATCAATGTAAAATATTACTAAAAACACACTGGGGACAACTTTCTGCTAAAGAAAATCAGGGTTCTTTGTAAAAATGACTCGTTTTAGGTCTGAGGCAAGAAATACTCAAGCTGAGCTTTCCACTAAACATGCTATCAAAGACTATTCATTTGGGCCAGGTCAAAATCCAACAACATAAGAGTTAACTTAGAAATATCCAAGGGAAAACTTGGACACTATACAAAATGGTGATGGTAATGGATTAAATGAACTGTATGTGAAACCACATATTTAAATTGACACCAACTCTCCAAATCTTAAATTGCTAGAACACTAACTCATTTGAAAAACCAGTGAGCATATGTTACCTTACCTTTTCTGTATGAATGCATTTTGGGGTATGGGACTAATTGAGCAGGAAAAGTTGTTCTGGATAAGAAGTGGAGAAGAAATAGTATAGAATCTGAGCAGTATTAACTAGGTACCCCAATGACAAAATGGATTAGAACATTACGGTAGTTGGTAAATTAAGGATCAGAGTACCCCACAGCCTATTTTTGTAAATAGGTGTATTGCTAGATAACCAAGCTCCCTCATTTATATTACTTAACAGTGTTTACACAGCTCAACAGAAACTATAAGTTCATGAGCAGCAAGAAGTAAATTTTAACTATTTTGTTCTTTCATTAGTTTGTCAAGTACTAGATTAAAGAAATGATTACAAATGGATGCCAATAGCTACTTAAAAGATCGATAGGGAGATTTAAGGCATGGAGAGAAAATGGATAACTCATCAATGTGACGCAACATCAATAGTGGATCAAAGATTGCATCAAACAATGGAATTACTTATGACGTACCATAGTCCTATATCCAAAGTATTGTTCAAAACAAAACAAGAAAACAACAAATCAAAGTAGGCTTTTGTTCTAACTCTTAGTTTATAGAAAAATATACAATTGGTCAAATTCAGAATGTGGAAGATTTCTAATAAAGTAGATAAGAATGAAAATTGCAATCCTGTAGAAACAGGTATTATTTAGCAAATGTGTGTTTGGATCTAACAAACCATTTGTTTCTGTTTGTTTGTTTTAAAAACAAATCCAGAAATATGATCAGGCCCTGGTTATGAAGTCATAGTAAGGAGTTACTATTGGTTTTCTTAGTGTGGTAGTCCAAATATTGGTACTGCTGTGGTATAAATGTTTAGCATTACCATTACAGATACACACAGAAAGGCTGTGTGAGGAATTCACTTTAAATTCTTCTACCAGATAAAAGAAAAAGATGAGGCTTGTGAAAGCAGTTCCCTAACGTAAGCAATGCCATGGTTTCAATCCTTAACACTGCCCACAACCCAAGACAGACTCACAATGCTGATGAGTGTTAAAGGTATATTTGGAGGGTTTGATTTCTATCCTTTCTCTTCTTATAATGTTTGAAATTTCCTACAATAAGATAAAAAGATCCAATGGACACAGGACTTTTTTTGACAAGCTTTACTTGTTTAGAATTAGTGTTTAACATACTCTGAACTTTGCTTTAACTCTGTTTATCCAAAGCCAGTTTAAGTACTTCATTGTCTTTGCTTGTCTGGCATTGTTGGCTTCAACTCTGCTTTGTTTCTCTTATTTCTTTGGCGACAAGGTCTCACTATCATGTAGTACAGGGTGGTTTTGAACTTATAATCTTCTTGTCTTAGTCTCTTAAGTACTGAGATTACAGGTGTGTGCCGCCATACCTGCCCGCTAATATTGCTCACTGGCGTCCAAAATCTCTTATTATGCTCACCTAATATTTTAGAAAATGCTTTCTTGTCTTCATTTTAAAGAAAAGAAAAAAACTTTTTTCTCTTAAGCCTGACTAAACATGGCCTCTAAACTCATATGACAAAAACCAAAGTACCATATCCACACACAGTATAATGGTCTTACAGCAGTCTGAACGACTTGCAGAACTTAAAAATAAGCATCTGTGGGGCTGTCCAAGCACTAAGAGTGTGTTGAAGCTGGCTTTTGAACCCTGCATTGGCCCTAGGGTTTGAAAACGAAAGATGTTTGGCTGCTCCCCACTTTAGCCCTGGCCAGAACCCAGCTTAATATTAAATATTGCCTGCTTCACAGAAGCATAGGAATGTGGCTTGGTTGGTGCTTATCTGTGCTGTAGCTGGAAGTCTAAGGATTTGCTGATAAGGTATCTTCCTCTTTTTCCCTGTGGGACCACATCTTATGCAGAAGGTGCCCTTGCAAGACCTTGACGCTTAGACTTGAGCTCCACATATCTTAACCAATGGATCCCAACTCTGGGTACCAAAGACCCTCCCCTGCCTGTACCCTATAAATGTAACCACCCTCGCTTTAATAAATGAGAGAGATGCTCCTCTGAAAGCCTCTCCCGAGAGTCTGATTCACTCTCCTCGACTCTTAGTCCTCCGATCTGGGACCCACCAGGATTCACATGCCCTGTGGTTTCCTTCCCAGGGGCTGAGCTGGCAGCCAACAGATCAGCCATGCTCCTGAGAGGGAAGCGAGAGAGAAAAGAAAACGAATATCCATCATCTAACAAATCTAATTCCCTTTTCCCATCTGGCTTTCTGCATAGGAGCTAGAGATGGCTCAGTGGCTAAGAGTATTTGCTGCTCTTTTCAGCATCCATGTCAGTGGCTCAAAGTTACTAGGGGCTTTGTGACCTTCTTCTGGCCTCTGCAGACATCCACAACATATGGCACCACATACATATGATACACACACACACACGCAAATCATTTTAAGTACATATAAACTTTTTAATACAAAGACTATCCCTAAGGCTATTAAGTTGTCAAGCTTTTTATACCAAATAATTATCTAATATTTTAAATCATGCTCCTTTTTTCCCTCTTTATGAACATTTAAAAATAAAATCTTATTTTAAAATTTTTATTGTTATTGTTGAGGTAGGGCCTCAATATGCAGCCCTCAATTCCTGATTCTCCTGCCTCAGAATCCAGAATGCTGAAATTATAGATAACATTAATCATTTTTTCCACCGGGTAAGACATCCTCTATAAATGAGCAAAACTATCCTTATTTATATTTATAGCACATTTCTCAAGACAAAAAAGGCATATTGAATAAAAAATGTGCTGACATGATTGCTCACACCTATAATTACAGTTGGGAGGCTGAGATAGGGGGATTACTCTGAGTTTCAGGCCCACTTGGGGCTTGAGTGAAACAATTACAGGATCATAATTCTGTACATTGAACCCTTGGGACAGTGAATTTCATACTTTAGAACTTCTCGGGCTGTGTAAATATGTAATAAAACAATACATACCACAATCAACATCACACTCATATTGGAAGGCACTTCTGCAGAGAACCTAAAGTTTAGTATTAAGTTGAGTATTTCCAATTGCCTCATGTTAGTTAAGATCAAGTTTGCTGCTAAAGCAGTTTGACAAATGCTTTGCTTTTGCAGCTTTTTAGATTTTGGAATTAGGATGAAGGAATACAGACCTGAATTATACAACAACATCCTCTTGAATTCAGTGAACTTCTACTCATAGCAAATTATTTTGAAATTATAAGTAAACCTATTTTTGTCTTCAAAAAACAATGAACTATTTGGACATATCTTAATCAAAATAAGTAACTTTTCAATTTATGATTTTTCGTACTAGAGTGCTATAAAATTAAGTTCCCATTACTGGAAAAAAACACATAGTTGACCAGATTTAATGGAACTTACCTGAAAGTTGCAAGTCTGCTACTTCCCTTGGGTTTGGCTCTTTGGTGGACTTGCAAGTGCCAGACTATCTGGTTCAGTGGTATCGTCCTTAGGAATTTGGAAGACAGGGCTGCTTTTGATTTGGTGCCATCCCAAATGTATGAATCCGATTAAAGGTACCATAACAATCAGAACTTTGTATTCTCTCCAGAGGGTCTGGAAATTCATAGTCCATTGATATCAGCACACCTAAGAGAAGATAACAGTTAAAGGAGAAAAATAAAAATAAAATAAACTCTAAAATATAAACTGTCTCAAATCATGCCTACGAATATAATATACTGTACTTCAGTAAAAGTTAACTTACATGCTAGAGAGATGGCTCAGTGGTCAAGAGTACTTGCTGTTCTTGCACAGGACCTGGGTTTGGTTTCCAGAACCTACAGCAGCTCACAATCACCTGTGACTGCAATTCCAGGAAATTCAACACCCAGGTCTCTGCAAGAACAGATCAAGTACACATGCAGCACACAGACATTTAATGAAGGCAATAGCAATACACACATTTAAAAAAAAGTCGACTATCAGGCAACTTCCCAAAGTTAAGAATGAGGTCCTGCTTGGACACTGCTACATCTAAGGGGTAGTGAAGATGAACTCCTCAGAGTGTGAGGACATTTGTGAGGGTCCCTGAGGTAAATAGCCTACTGCATCACATTTTATGTTCCGAGCCTGACATGGATTCCAGAGTTTGACAATGGCCTTATGCTACTTGCCCTAAACCAGAACATAAACGTTTGTTTTCTCCATTCAAAGTTTAGGTTAGCTACATTAGCTTGTTCTTACTACAGAACATCAAGGCTGAATGAGTAGGTATACCTTCACCTTGTTACAAATAGTCTTTTGAGTGGCTATACCTAAGGGCCACAAAAGAAGAACACTGAGATACATACTTCAGACCACAAGTATTTTTAAAATTCATTTCATTTCTATCTATGATGGTAACTTCCCCCTCTTTAATTCTGCATTATGAGATTTCATCTCTTAAGTTTTCCAGTAAGATTTTTGCCAGGTTTTCTGTGATTTTTACAACCAAACCCAAGCTAAAAGATTTCTTGGTGGCAGAACTGTTAAGGTGAAGGGAGAAAAGGCAATTATACTTCTAAGAAAATCCCAACACTTGGGTTCTAGTTACCAAATTATACTGTCCCTGTAACAGTGCCAATTAAAATAACCATTTGTGGGCTATAATGGTACTCGTCTTTAATCTCAGCACTTGAGAGGCAGAGGCAGGCAGATGAGTTTGAGACTAGCCTGGTCTACAGAGTGAGTTCCAGGACAGCAAGAATTACAACAGAGAACGTTTGTCTCAGAAGAAAACAAAACAAAACCTGCAAACGAACAGATAACCATTTGGTTATTTTCTACTACAAAAAATCTTTTTTATAACAGGTAGTTTCATTTTGCCTATGACATTTCCTAGGCGCCATCTGCTGGTATTTTGGGTACAGTGTAAACCATTCATTCTTAAAATATGTGAAAAACGGAAACATTGCACAAAATGCAACATAATCATGAAAAGAACATAAACTGGGTCCTAGAACTAGGTCCCTGGACCCTGTGTTTAAGATATTTGGTATTTACTACAACTTCATGCCTTTAGTGAAAATGTTGGCATTGGATATTTGTGAATTCTTTATTCCTTAATCCCAATCACCTATCTGAATATTCCTTGTAAAAATAATTCTTATTATCTTCAATTTAAGCCACAGTTCAAGTCTAGTCTTCAAAAGTTTTCATCATAAAGAAATTATCTTTGATGAGATAGTTATGTTTAACCTGACTGAATCACTATGCAACATACACATGTATCAAAATACATGGTACCCCAATATATACAGTTTTAACAAAAATGAATGCATATCGTGTTCATGCCTATTAATCTATCCAGCATGGCAAGGAGAACAATGGTTTGTCTTTCTCCCACATTTCCTAGACATATCCCCTAAAATAGCACCAACTTTGTTAGACTTTTCTAGTCTTGTAAACATACATGTACACACACTAAGTGATTAGTGACTCAGAAGTGACAGCTTCCTGGCAGTCTGTGACTCATGAGAAAGGATGTAGTAGTTTAGAGATGTCTCAGAGGTCTTCCATTCCCTTTCACTGATTTGACAACATGGCTGTTATCTGGTATTGGTACTGGTAGGGGGAAGAGGGAATGGAAATCATACAAACATGCAGATTGCTCTAGATTAAACATCCAGTTGCTTGGGCCCTCAGCATGATAGCAGAAAGTTTTATCGGCCTCTAGTCTGCTCTAAACCTTCAAAAGGTTTTATTTTATTCTACCTTTGTTTCTGCAGATAATCTATTGGCTAGAGGGTATCAATAGTTATGGGATATTAATACCCTCAATTTCTTGGAGTGCTTCTGTTACCTATGGTCTAGTTTCATTTCCCACCATGCTGTCAGAGCACTGTGGCTCCTCTCCTCTATCTTTAACCTGCCACTTTTAAAGGTCATCTTCCTCTGCATGCTTGGGACTGTTTCCCTCCACTGGAAACAACCAAAGTCTGTAATTTCAGGAGTAACAATTACAAGAGAATAATTGAGAAGATAGCACTGTACAAGGACAGCCATGCTTCAACAAAATAGTAAATAGTCTGAGCTACATAAGACTGTGGGTTAAATCAAACTTAGTCAATGTGATAGTTTGAATGAAAATGGCTCCCACAGGCTCTTTGGGAGTGGCACTACTTGACAAGGATTAGATGTGGCCTTGTTAGAGGAAGTGTGTCACTGGAGGTAGGCTTTGAGGTTTCAGAAGATAAAGCCAGGGCTAGTGGCTCATGCTTCCTGCTTCCTTGCCAATCCAGACATAGAACTCTTGGCTCCTTCTCCAGCACCATGCCTGCCTGCACACAACCATTTCTCCCAGACCATGTTGATAATGGACTATAAACCTCTGAACCTGTAAGCCAGCTCCAACATTTTCCTTTATAAGAGTTACTGTAGTCATGCCGTCTATTCACAGCAATAGAACAATAACTAAGACAGTCAATAATAATAAAAACTTAATTCCCTTCCTTCAGACTGTTACAGCTGAATTTTATTTTGAAAAATAAAAAAAATAAAAAAGGAGGCCGGAGGGATGGATGGATCAATGCTTCCTAACAGCTCTTGCAGAGGACCTGAATTTGGTTCCTGGCACCCACAACAGGTGGCTCACAACCACTCTTAACTCTAGTTCCAGGGAATCTGACAACACCTTCAGGTCTGAGGACACTTGTACCCATTGCACATATCTGCACAAGGACAATACATATATACATTATTAAAAACAAAATAAGATTAAAAGTATCTTATACTAAGCTATTCAACTCAGAAATCTGGATATAATGTATTCTGTCATTTCCCTTCAAGCCAGTCACCACATCCTGCCATCTAGTGTCACCTCCCAAGACATAGTCCAGACCCTTATGACCTCCAAATGACTTTCTTGCTTTATGGTCTCATCATTAGTAGCACCTGGGAACTTAGTAGTAAGGTGAATTTTCAGGCTGCCCTGACCACTGAAGTTGAAAACTCCAGGACAGTGTCCAGATATATTTAATACAGGAAAGTTTGAGAGCTACAGTTTCAGTGACCTACAAAAGCCTCTACACTCCTAACATACATAGAGAAATGGGAAGCCAAGATTTTATTTGCTTGGAAGACTTTAGTAACAATTTTTACTACACGGTGAAAGTTTAATCTCATATTACAGCATAAGAAGGCCATCAAGATTTAGTTTCTACCAACTAGTTTTCAGAGAATACAGTAAATCAGGTTAATAAGAATGCGTCATAAGGCAGTGACTTCAGGGAATGAGCTGTGGAATCCTACTGCCTAGGTTTCAAATCTCCCCTGTATCCTCTTTGAAATTGGACTGCCCCAGCTGAGTCACTTACTCTCCCTAATATTGGCAGAAGAGTAACATAGGCTTCCACATCACAAAAATTGTTGTGTACTTGATCATCTGAAAAGGGAGAATATGTTTTTCCATTGCTTTTGTTGTTGTTTTGAGACAGGGTCATGTGTAACCCAGGCTGGCTTCCAATTCATATATGCTAGACAAAAAATAAAAATAATACCCAGATTCTCAATAAAGACGTTTTGTGGCTTTGTGGGCTCCTGTTTGGGGTATGTGTGTCTATAATCAGAATAGAAGATGTTACAAGACAGTAGTCAAGTGTGAAAGCCAGGTAAGCTGTGAAGGAAATAAGAAAACATGTAAGGCATAGAAAAGCAGCAAAGACACAGTGGATGTCAGATATCTTTCTCTGATGACAGATAATAGAGTTGCCAAGGGATTAGATATGAGAGTTCTGATACAAGATCTGCACTTTCAAAAATGCTTTGAACAAACATGAGAATGAGCGTTAACCTCCATCACAAACTAGTTAGCAACTTTGGAAAATTGGTCCCTGCCTCAGTCTCATAATCTATCACATTATAAAGAGTATCACACATGTTTACAACACTATGGTGCAAGCATAGGTAAGTTTTAAAACACTGCAGCTATTACTGATAGATATGTATGATTTCTAATACATAAAATAGGCACCTTGAGAAACTCCTGCTTGAGCAATGTGATTAGATAACTAATCTTTTGGTTATAATTTACAAAATTAGGAATGTATTGTATTGATCCAAAATGTCTCTAGTGTTCGTGCCAATTTTCACTTGAGGTATGTGTGGAGTTACTTTTATTCACATGCTCATTTACCATCCACACATGCTGGCAATATTATTAGACTAGGGAAGCTACCAAGGTGAATAAGGAATGATGCTTGTCCTCTGAGCCAAGACCAACTTTAGAAGGGGGTGATCGTAATAATCCATGACTGAACACTGTAAGGAGCAAAAGCAAAATAACTGATTCAAGTCTTTACTCATTTTTCAAAACTACACTTTTCTTTTCCTCTGAGTTTGCGACCTTCTGCTCTCTTGACAGGTATTTGTGGAATGAATGAAGGAGTCTGGCACTGAGCCAGAATGCTATTTAGTCAGTTAGCACTCACTAGCCATAGAGAACGTGGCAGCCACTTGTTCTGTTCCTCTACTTTATTCTCATTGCAGAACAGAAACTAGAGAGCCTTGTTTTCTTAGTTCCTCACTGGGTGGCTCATTATCATAGATGAGTAGGAACAACTTTCTATTTCAGAGTAGAAGACATTTTTGTATTCTATATTGTAGAATTGGATACATGTTGACAGCTTATAACATACAAACCAATAAACATCTTAACAATAACCCACAACCTTTGGACCACCTCACATACAACCTATTAGTGGTTGCTTATTAATTCTCCAAGCAAGGTGATGCCTGGGGGAATATAGGGTTGTTATCAGTAGACACTAACTAGTCTCTGTGTGCCATGCAGTGCCTGAGTCTAGATGTCCAGAGAATAAGGGAAAAATGCAAGACATGATGACAAATTCACAAATCTCAGAAGCTGACTGACCAGGACAGAACTCCAAAACGACAACTGTCTTTGTGCTTGTCTTAGAGAATGATTTAGGCCATTTATTTCCCAAGAGTGGACAGGTCTCAGCTTAGAGTTGCCAGCAACTCTAAATAAAGTGCACCCTAAAGATTCAATTTCTGGTTCTTGTAGCATTGTGGGCCTGACATTTCAGTCACAGTTCTTGTGCTTCAGCTCCTTTCAGGTGTGACTTACCCACAGAACTTTGTTCTGAGCACTCAATCTAAAACTTAACTCTCCTCCCCACTTCATTACTTTCTAGGACATATGATTAGACTAAAAGCCCCGGGTGGGAAGAAGCTTGCCAGTCTAGATCACTGATGCATGAAATAGTGTCACACACACTATGTGCCAACAGAAAAGTAGATGATAAAAATAAAAAAAAAAATTTTTTTTCTCTGAAACATCAAAAGGATCCAGGAAGATGAACATAACCCCAGGGACTCTCTTCATTCATATCGTAAGTGTTTGGATACAGTCAAAAACCCGAGTAGTTTCTACTTTCTCAAAGTTGACATGACCATACTGCCGGCAACTCTATACTCCAGCTTTATGTTTCGGGGACGTCTGCACGTCCCGACAGCAACCGGTGCACTAGCACCAACACCCTCCCCGTGAAAGAGTCAGAGGAGTTCCGGGTTACAGGTGGAAGGATAGGTGACCCGACTCTTTCCCAGGAAACTTTTCCATCTAGTTCACAGTGCAGGTGGGTTTAAGGACGCTCAATTCCAACTCCATCTGGTACTGGACACGCCTGGCCACCCACACTCGCCCTACCATCAGGTAGTCACATCCTGAAGCTACTTTGAAAGTGGGCCTGGGGCCTCTCCGACGGCCAGCTGCCTCCGTGTCCCCGCCCCCAAACAACCTTGGCCAAGGCCGCCTGCGACCTTCGAGTGCGGGGACGAAGCGGGACCGCAAGCTGGCTTCTCCACCGGCGGCTAGGGCACTCTCACCTGCTCAGCAGCAGCTGCACCTCGCGGCCAGAACGCCGCTGCCAGAACCCAGAAGTCGCACTCGCACTTACACAGCAACCACGCTGCAGAACCCTGCCACCTTAACCCAGCGCGGTAGGAAGGCGCATGCGCAGCTCTGCGTGCCCCGCCCACTCCCCGCCCTCTCTTCCGGTGTTTGCGTGAAACTTCGGCTAAAGTAAGCTGAGGCCGTCACCGGAAACCTCAGAGGCAGAGGTGTTCTCTGTTGGGCAAACTACTGAAACTGAAAGCGCTTAGAAACACACGACAACATTAAGAAGGCGACAGAATTTGCGACCTTCTGCTCTCTTGACAGGTATTTGTAGAATGAATGAAGGAGTCGCCGTTCTTGGTCGCTTTTTCTGCCCTGACCAATCACAAAGCGTCTTGCCCTGTCACTCAGTTCTTAATTCCCAATTCTCTCAGGACCGCCACCCTGAATGGGTGGAAAGCGGGCATGCGCATTAAGAGCTGATGGCCCTGTAGGGAACTTCCGCCCAGTCTTGGGGTAGGGTCAGGTACAGGTCGAGGTTATCCGGCTCAGTGCCGGAAACTGAGTGGTTAATATCTTTGTTTTTGCTGTTCTTGTTCTGCCTCTGAGACGTGTCATTTGCTGTTTCCGACCACACGAAACATTACGAAATTCTGTTTAAACGTAATTTTAATTAGCTTTTCTCTGGCAATGTGAAAGCCATCTTTATTTTGCAACCTCTTAATCTTTTCCATCAAAAATATTTTTCACACTTGCCATAGTAGTTTTCTGAAACCTCGGTAAAACGTGTTTTTTGTTTTTTCCATCACTACACATCACTGAGTTACTGTGATTCATTTTTCTGCCAATCGTATTCATGGCATTCCCGTCTGCGTAGCCGCTTCTGCCGCCATTTTTATTTTGGTTTCTTAAAGCTTTGATCAATCACTGACGGGAGCCATTTTTTGTTTGGGCAGATCAGGACTATCCCACTACCTCACCTAGCGTTTCTCCGCCATCTTAGGTTCTGGCACTGGCTCCAACCCGATATTAAGCCGGTGACGCCATCTTGAGTTTTGGCAGTGGTTGCTTTCTCACATGCGCGAGGAGGCACTGAGAAGGGGAAGTAAGCCAAAGCTTCTGAGTCTTGGCTTGCCGCCTGTTTAGTCTGAATTTTCACATCCAGGTACTAATCCACCACTGACTCTGGACTGTAACAAAACATATAAAGCCCGAACCCACCTCCCGCCACCATCATAGGTAAGAACTTGATATATCTGGCAGCCTAGCTGCTCCCTCAGCTGGACTGAACTGTCTGCCCATCTTCTGTACCACTACGTATTTTTGTTTTGAATTTTGAGATTTTTCCATAATCGTTCTCTTAGGTGTTCCTTGTCTCTCCGTTGTGTTTTGAAAAGCCTCTGAGAGCTGAAAACTTCTTAAAAGGAAGCCTGAGATTTAAAGCGAAAATAATATTGAGGGAATTTCTACCTAATGAAAGAGCCCAGTGGCTGGAACTGCAATTTGTATAAAATTATGGCGTTCTGCATCCATAGGTGTAAATATAGCTGTCAGAGAACTTTAAGATATGATGTAGGTTGTGTTTATACATTTTCCCCATTCATTCATTCATTCATCCATTCATTCATTCAGTGCATTTGTTGAATACTTAACTAGCTTTATGCTATAAAATATAAAACAAAACTTAAAAAACAAAACAAAATAAAACTAAACCCTTTCTTGGAGCTCTCATTAAGTTACCTTGACACATACTAAGCTGGGACCAGGAGCATAATGTTCTATGGTTGGACAAGCAACTTCGTATTCTCACTTCTCCTATTTCTTGGGTACTGTATATAACCATAATTGGAAACCATCTGGATAATATTCGAGTTATTATGGCCTTGTTGCTTAGTATAGTTATCTACCAGCTAGGTCAGCATTATCTGGGAGTTTGTGACTTTGAAAGATTAGAAGTTGCATGTGAGCACAGTGTAATATTGACTTGGAAATTTTGGGCTGTGGCTCACCGTAGCTTTTTGTAGCACCCAGCTTTCTTTGGTGTCTTTCTTTAATGAGAAATCAAAATCTGGAGTTCTCAACCTTGGCTGCCCATGACAGTTACCTGGGGAGCTTCAACACCAGACTTCAGACCAGTTACAGAAATTGAGATTCTGAGTGGAGTTGAGATGCTACTGGCATGGGCTGGAGAAATGACTTAGCAGTTAAGAGCTGTGTGCTGTTCTTCTAGAGGACCTGAGTTTAGTTCCTAGCATTGATGTCAGGTAGTTCACAAGTCTAGCTTCTCTGGGGAACCAAGGTGTCTGACCTCTGTGCACATACCCACACACAGGCACACACCTATACACATAATTAAAAATAATAAAATAATTAAGTACCCTGCACAAAGTAACAACTATGGAAATACTAACTGTAGCTGTTTTTATTTTTATAATTAAATCATTGCGTAATCAAGATTTTGTTTATGCAATCACATGGCTGAAATTCTTTGACTTTCCTCTATGTGCATCTATTTGAAAAAAAGTGTGGTCTAAATACATTTTTCCAGGCCAGGAAAAAGGATTTTAAATACTTAAGTCAAAAGACTTCTTTTAAACATAGCCTTATTGAGATAGAATTGTGGTGCAATTAACAGCATCTATTTAAAATGGACAATATGGTATATTTTGTATATGTACACTGGTGAGACATCACGATCGGATAATGAACATAGCCATCACCCTAAAATTTGATCTTGTTCCTTGGTAAATTTCTCCAGCTGTTCCCTTCTAGGCAACCACTGACCTATCAGTATAAATAAGCATTTTTTAGATTCTTATCTCAAAGGAATCTTGTACTACATGTTTTCATTTGGGGGATGTATATAGTTATTTTAAGAAACATCTTTGTTGTTATATTGATAGCTCATTTCTTCTTTCCTTTTTTCTTCTTTTTTTTTCTTTTACAGTGCTGGAGATTGAAGCCAGGGTTTATTGTATTTATTGTGCTTCTGAGACAAGTGCTTTATCACAGAGATATATCCACATACCTTTCAGCCTGTTTGAACTGCTGACTGCTATCAATGTGTGGCTGTAGTCATCTATATAATTCACTAGTTAGTTGATAACCATTAGAATTCATGATTTCTTCCATTAGAATTCTTGTTTCTCCCTTCCTTCCTCCCTTCCTCTCCCTCCCTCCCTCCCTCCTTCTCTTTCTCTCTCTCTTTCTTTCTTTTTGTTTTTTTGGAGACAGGGTTTCTCTGTTGTAACTCTGGCTGTCCTAGAACTCACTCTATAGACAGGCTGGCCTTGAGCTCACAAAGATCCACCTGCCTCTGCTTCCTGAGTGCTGGGATTAAAAGTGTACACCACCACCGCTGGGCTAGAATTTTTGTTTTCAATGTGCTTGTTTTCACATAACTTTGTTTTTCAGCTTATTTGAATTGAAAAAAAAAAAAAGCCTAGTTATTTAGTGCTTTTTGTATACAACGAAACCAAAAGAGGACAGTAGTAAAACATTTTGTATTGGGGTTTTGCCTTTCTATTACATAGTTTATGCCTTAATTTCTTCTGAATGAAATAAGACATTTTAAAAATGCAAAATATGGGGCTGGAGATGTAGCTCACTGGTAGAGTTCTTACCTAATACATATGTAGTCCAATCTGCAACTCTGTGTTAAAAAAAGAAATTAGTTCTTAGCATTGAAGGTTTTACTTGCTAGGCAGAAAAAAAAAATCAGTTCTTAGGATTGAACATTTCACTTGCTCTCACTAAGCTATAATTCTAGTCCCCACCTCATGCACATACTGCATTTAGTTTTGAAATAGATTCTTGCTAGATTGCCCAGGCTATCTTTGAACTTAAATTCTTCTCTTTCAGTTTCTAGAGTAGCTGGGATTACAGGTTTCGATAACCTGAACTATTTATTTTTATAAATTTTTAAATTGTATGTATACAAAAATGTGTGTCTGTGTGAATGCAGGTGCTTGTAGAGCTCAGGAGAGGATGTTGGATCTCCTGGAGCTACAGTTACAGATGGTTGTAAGCTGCCTGACATAAGTACTGATTTGGGACCTACTGACTTACATTCAATGCAAGAGCAACAAGAACTCTTACTGCTGAGCCATCTTCTCCAGCCCAAGAATTGTTATCTCTTGTTATATATATGTCTGATCATGTAATCTGCCTTGAACCTTTAAAGTACTATGAATATATTACTTTAGGGATTTTGGACAATCCATGTACAATAGAGACCCACTAGATACCAAAGTAGAGATTTGCAAAGAGAAGCCAGAGACATCCCAGCATTCCCATTTGTCAGGAGATAGAGAATACCACTTATATTTTAAGGTTTAGTGTTTCTGTTAGAAAAATAGTCCACCAATTGCTTTTAGTAGTACTGATATATTATGTTAGCATAAATCAAAGCTGGCTTAAAATTGGATTTAATTTATATTACTGTGGGGGTAATGTAAAATACAGCTGTTAATATGTCTTAGATATAAAAGTTAATTGATGTTACTGTTTTGATTTATTCTCTAGAAAAGATTAGTGTTTTGTAATTGAAAATATTTTAAATTGACATGCCATCAAAACAAAACAAAAACCTTTCTTGGTTTAGTTTCTTGAGTTTTGACTCATGTATTAAATTATGTAACCACCACTGACATCTGGATATGGACCAGGTCTGTCATCAACCTCTATCTCCCACTCACCAGCTCCCACCCAATTTCTCCAGCTATCCCTTATGTCTCTCTGTCCTTCAGCTCTTAGCAACCAATGAGCCAGTGGTATATTCTCCAGTGATACAGTTTTTGCATCAAAAAGATTAGATTTTTAAGGAAAGTGTGTTAATGGTTATCAGAATGTCTTTTCTTTTGTTTGTTTGATTTTTTTTTTCAATGAACGTGATTGGGAAATAGTAGTTATCAGAATGGGTTTTAGATTATAAAGTAAATTGCATGATATCTTCTTGTACATCATGAGGCCAAGTAATGACTTTTATGACCTCAGAGCCCATTGATTATCCTGTTTCATGGAGAAGAAAACTAGAGACACCAAGGGGTTGAATAGACTCAGGCTATATGAAAGGCAGAATTTAGAAGGATGTGGTTTGCTAGAATCTGAAGATATGATTGGACTGTATGAGGCGGCTATGTGTGCTTCTGATTAGGTATCAAATGACAAATAGGTGTTGACTGTCAGCGAAAGTATCCCATGAAGACTCAGCAGAAAGGGGATGCCTAGATCTTGAGTCATATGATTGGCATGACAGCAGAGAGACGGAAAAGTAGAATGAGTACTTGGGATTGATCCTTTTACAGCATTTCAACATCTGGTCTACATTTAATAACAAAGGAAAGGGGAAAAAAGTAAGATTTTTGTTGTTTGATTCTTTTTCCATTGTTGATGCTTGTTTTGGTTTGTTTTTATAAGCATACTAGGCATTCAACGTTGCGTCTCCTCTCCCTCCCCCCAGTCATAGGAACAGCTGATTATTTTTTATGCTGAGGTTGCCTTTTAATCTTTATCTATGTTGTCACCAGTAAGACTTTTGCTCATCTGTCATTTACTAGCTTTTTACTACAGTTTGTTCTTGAGTATCAGTTTAATAATAACAATGCTGTATTAGGGAGCAACAGTGATGATTTCTCATGTTTTAGTTCAGAAGTCCTAGGGCCCTTACTATTTTCTTTCTTCTCCCACAGCTAGAAAGCTTTTTAAAATGATAGAAGCATAATCATTTCTTAGATAAAATTTGAAATGCAGAGGTTAGAAGCCTAAAATTAATATTTGGCCTCTTAAATTGGGGCGGCTGCTTCCGAAAGCTTGTCACACAGGCCAGAAATACTAAAAGGAAGACAAATGGGAATTTTACATTGCCCTAGATTTTCCCACAGAATAATCTAGAAGGTCACTGACTTTCTTTATTTGAGTTTATCTCCGCTCTGTATTTAAATGACAGGAAAATCATGTGATACTGTCTAATCTGCCTCTATTCCTTCCCCAAATAAATTTTCCTAAGGAGCTTAGGCTTTTTGCCTCCCTGTCAGTACACACATGCAAACACATGAGTTTTGGTGGGGTCACACGTTATCCTCATATTCTCTTTGTGAAGTAATGCTTGTTTTCAGTTTAGAGAAAGTGGGCTCAGGAATGCAGAACAGAGGATGGTTGTATTTGTAAGATTTACGATGTGCTCTGACTCCTCCACAGGGTTATGTAAAGTATATGGTTCCATGTACTTGGAAAACTCATCTTCTTGGAGATTGTCCTGGATTTCATAAAACAAGTTAACAAAATAAAAATGCCAGTGACTTTAGTCTTTAATAGATAGCTCTGTAGCAAAGGCCTTTTCACATTTGTGCTTGAAACCCTAAACACTGTTCTTACTGCTCTTGCAGAACATTTGTTTCCAAATTTGTAACTTAATTCTGAGGTTAATATCTTTTCTAGTCAAACGAATGTTAGAACGTCAGTTTTTTAACAACAGAAACAATTTTATATACTGAAAGACTGCACTGAAATGGACTGAATTTCAGCCATGTATCTGATATGTTGCCCATTTAATTTTTTAATTCATACTTATTTATTTATTTACTTTGTGGTGGTTCAGTGTTTTAGAGGTAAGGGTTGAATCCAGAGGCTTGAACATGTGAAGCAAACCTCAAGCTACATTCCTAGCTACCTTCCCGGTAAAACACTAGGATCTCAGCTTTAACTGTATGATGCATTAAGTATTTAATTAAATATTGATTAAACTCTTGTTTATAAAAATCTATTCAGAATACGTTGATGTTCTTTTAAAAGATTTAATGTAGAATTTAGGGTTATGGTCAATAAAGCTTCATTAGATAAATGATAAAAATATAAAATTTGTTAATAGCCTATAGCAACTGACTGTTACATCAGTAAAGTTGATTAAGCAAACTTCTGTTGTAAACCTGTGTGATAGCTCAGTTATTAAAGAGCACCTAAAAAGACTTCGTCCTAGGAAGCTTAGAGTCAGGCAGTGGAGAGACTCTCAGGATCAGGGTTACGTGTAGAGTCTAGTGAGCTGAGTATGAGGGTAGCTGTGGCTAAGAGAGGAACAGTTCAATCTAAAGAGTCACAAAGGGCTCCAAGGAACAGGAGGGGGTCCACTGTTGTATGTTCGATGACAAGATACTGTAGGATAGAACGTTCCATTGTTCAGTATGTGTGGGAGGAGGTATAAGTACCTGAGCTCCATAATCAAGTATATTTATCAAGGGCTGTTTTGGTGAAGACAGTACAGATGTCAAGGAGGTTGGGTTTGAGAAGGAGGGGTGGGCATGGATGCTAGTCATCTATATGATGCGGTACAAAGCCTAACAGTTTTGAGTACAGGCTTCCTGGTCACACCCTGTAGTGATGGTGCTGGACACGGAGAATTGAGGAGACAACAAGTAGTTAAGAGGCTGTGATTGTGGAGTACCCTCAGGATAACACTCTTTTGGAAGATCTAGAACTCTTTGCATTGACATTTGTTAGTATTTGTGGGTTGCTATCAAAATACCTTATGTTAGGTAATTATTTTTATTTTTAGTCCAGGCCAGCCTCAGACTTGCTAGATAGCCAAGGATGACCTCAGCCTCCCAGTCTTCTTGCCTCCACTTCCCAAGTTACAGATATGCTCATGCCATACCCAGGCTAAACTGGGTAATCTACGAGCATTGGAAACTTACTGCTCATGGTTCTAGAACGGAGGTCTCAACCTTCCTAATGCTGCGATCCTTTAATACAGTTCCTCATATTGTGGTGACCCTCAACCATAAAATTATTTTTGTTGATACTTTATAAATGTAATTTTACTACTGCTATGAATTGTAAATATCTGATATGCAGATGGTCTTAGGTGACCCCTGTGAAAGGGTTGTTTTATGCCAAAAGGGGCTGTGACTCATAGATTAAGAACCAGTGTTCTAGGAGCTGTCATATCAGAAGCCTTAGAAGGTGACCTAGATGCAAGGAGATGAGACCTACATGGGGAGGATGTGAAACCATCTTGATTTAAATGCTTTGTTCCCCACACAACACTCCATAAGTACAGACACAGGGTCCCCCTTAGAAGTTTTACCATCATCAGGTTCAATAGTTCCTTATAGTTTCTTCCTCTTCAAAGGCAGTTTGCCAGTCAGAAGCCATTTCCATCATAAGTCATGCTGGGTAAATGTTGCAGAAGTTTATTTTTAGTTACATGTAAAACAATTATTTTATGTACCTTTGGGTGTGGGGTTGTTTGGGGCATTTTGTATTGTTTGCAGGTGTTGGATTTCTGTGGGGGTCATTTCATTGTTAATGATCTGCATGTGCTATCAGTAGAATACCTGAGGAATTCTAAATCAATAAAACACCTGAGCTCAGATGCTTGGAGTTTTACTTTAAGTGTGGCACTAGCCGTGACCATGGTTCCCTCTGCTGAGGTCTGGCAGAGTTTCTACATATGAAAATGCCTCCTTGTCTCTTTGCTGAGCTGCCATAGTAGCATAGAACTACAGGTTAAAGACATAGTTAAAATTTTATTCTTACAAGGCTTCCTGGGAAACAGAACTAGAGTGTGAACAAATGGTCAAATTCTCATGCAGGAGAAAGGAAAAGGGTTTTGTTCACTAACTGCTGTTCTAGAGGCTGGAAAATCTATGTTCAAAGTGCCAGCTGTTTTGGTGTCTGATGAGGGCTCGCTCTTTGTTTCAATTGTATCTTTTTAAAAAGACAAAATGAGACATTTTTACTGTATTTTATTCAAATTATTACTTATTTTACAAATAAATTGGGGCAACTGAAAAGAGAGGAGAACTAGTTTGTGAAAATTCTAGATGTGTCTTCCTGCAGTGTTTTCAACACAGCAGATCCTACATGGCCACTCCATTTCCCTCTAGATGAGTGCATCAATCCCATTTGGATGGATAGAGCCCACCTGCCATATTACTTCCCAAAGGCTTCACCTCTTAATAATGTGTTTTAGGTACCAATGTGTGGCTTTGGATTAAAACCAACATTTAGGTCTTAGCACCATTTTTCCTTGTGGAAGGCAGATAATATCATCTGTGTTTGTCATCTTTTAGGTCCAAAGCGACAGAGGCTGTGTGCCATAGTAAGGGAAAAGAGCATGTGCTACTTTGATGCTCTGTGCACAGATACCTAATGAGGCGTCGGGTGGCGGCGGCACATGCCTTTAATCCTAACACTCCGGAGGCTGAGGCAGGAGAATCTCTGTGAGTTCAAGGCCAACCTGGTCTACAGAGTGAGTTCCAGGACAGCCAGAGTTATAACAGAGAAACCTGTCTTGAAAAACAAAACAAAACAAACAAACAAAAACAAAACAAAAACGAAAGAATTATGAGACATGTGTCCCCACCACTATAGAGGAGGAAAAGACTTGTGACTAGATGCTGCACAGTGATTGTCAAACATCTATAACAGACAGGATCAGAAGATACCACCTCTCCCCCAACTTTGGACTCTTCCTTTGCCCTTTTTCTTCTGGGTTCTTTTATTTTGGACATTGGTCCTTTGATGGGATATCTTGCAAATGTTCTTCTCTTGGTGGATAACTCCTCCCCAGTTCCTTATGGTGCTTGCAGATGAACAGAACTTTATGGTTTTTATGCCCTTTATTTTGAAGTAATTACAGATTCATAGGAAGTTGCAAATCAATCAATCAATCAATAAATAAATAAATAGTGTAGGGAAGGTCATGTGTATCTTCACGGAGTTTCTTCCAGCGGTAACTTCTTGCCCAACTATAATATAAACATGAAAACCATGGAATTGACATTGACTTAATTTAAAGAGGTTTTTTTTTAATTTAACCAGTTTTATATTTGACTGCTCAGTTTGTACAATTTTTTTATTCATAAATGTATTCATATATCCAACATTATAGGGAGCATTGGTGCTGGCTAAAGGCCTCCCTCTGCTGTAGAGAAACACTTGGAATTTTTATGTTAAGAAAAGCTTTTTGGTTTGGTTTAACTGACTAGTCACTAGAGGTTCTTGTTCCCACCCCAGCTGTGGTATAGTTGTTTACGAGTTGGATTTGGAATGCTTGATGCAGGTGGCTATAATTTGGTTGGGTGCAGTCGTTGTGGCACCTGTAGCTTATCTTTGGGATTGTGTGCTACATGGCTTTATGGGAACTTTTGGCTTAGGGCATAGAAGATATGAAGCCCTGCGAGTTGGGGTGGGTGTTGGTTGGTTGGTTGGGTTGCTGTGGTTAGTGTGAGAACAAAGGTTGGAAAAGTTCGAGCTTAGGACAGCCTAAAAAGAGGCTGTGAAGATTTCTACCTTTCTATCTGTATTATGGCGACTTGTAAAAGCAGTAAAGATTTCTATCTTTCCTTTCTCCTTCCCTAAATTGAGGGTAAACGATTGTAGCATACTGCTACACTCTGCTGCTTTATAGTCACATTTCTCCTCCCTAAGCCCTAGTCTGTTCTCCATCTCCATCATTAAGTGATTTCACAACTGCTACAGTAAGTGGAATATCTGTATATCTATATATTTATAATATTTATTTATTTATTTTTAAAGACAGGGTCTTACCATGTAATCCAGGCTGGCCTTGCTATGTTAGCCCATGTCCTCAAATTCATGATGGTTCTTAATCAATTCCAGCCTCTTGAGTGCTGGAATTGATTACAGGCATGCACTCTGACATACCTGATTCTTTTCATATGCATTTCTTCATTTAGCATAACTTCCTTGGTATTCATCCAGGTTTTTAAGCATATCAGTACTTTATTCCTTCCTATTGCATAGTGCTGCATGCCTGTAATCGAAGAGGCAAAAGGAGAAAGATGTAAATTCAGGGTCTTCCTGGGCTACAGCTGGTCAGCTATGGCCATACAGTAAGACCCAGTCTTGTCAGTGCCAGCCTCAGCCCCCAAAAATGTGTTTTCTGTTTATAGCTGTTTTTCTCCTACTTGTAATAAAAAAAGGATCATGTGAATTGGTTCAGTTTTGTTGACTTATTTGGCATAGTATCTTGACTACACCCTGCAGTGGTTCTGCCTTAGTCTTTTATGTCAGACCATCCTTGCAGATAACTCTGTGGTCTTGACATTTTTGCTCATTTGATTGTTTGCTGTATTCAGATTGCTTTTGTTTAGGTGTCTTATGTATAGAATTGACTATGATTTAGCATGCTTTTACTGCCCTTGTCTGATATTTCTACTAGGTGCCTATCAAATGTGCTGTGGAATACTTTTCCTGACTCTCCTTCCTGAAAGAATTTGTATTTCGACATTATTTGTTCCTTGAACTAATGTTTGGTTTAGGATGGTAGAATCCTAGAAATAGAGGAAACCTTAGGGGTCACTGTGCTTAATGAGGTAATACTTTCCACCATCCTGTGAATCAGCAGTTTCACCCTTAGACGACTGTAAATATGGAGCTGGTTCCTTATCTTAGTAGGTAGAGGTACTAAAGCACAGACCTGTCACTCCCAGGACCTCACAGGTAGCAGGAAATAACAGATTCCATACAGTCGTCCTATGACCTCCAGATGCAGCACAGATGTGTCACAGAGAGGGAGAGGGAGAGAGAACACAGAGAGGGAAGACTGATAGCAGAGACACACACAGAGAAAATGATGCCCTGGCCTCCCTTCGACTGGTGGTTCCTTATTCTTTGTGATCTCCCAAAAAGACTTCAGACACATATGGGGTAGAAGACAGGCATACCTTATTTTAAAGTAAAGGATATGAGATGAAAAAGCTCACATAGAGTTAGAATGTTTCATGAACATTAGAGATGCTTTCTATTACCTTTGATTTCTGTTGCCTCAACAGCACCTGTGTCCACACATATACTCATTCCCCAATCTTTGTAATAATGTGGTCAGCACATACTGTTTAGGTCAAGACTCAATGTTTACTATCATGATTATAAATGTTAGTTGTAACTGAGCTGTGTGTTCAGTACTCTTTACTTTTTCTTTTTGGCACAGGTCTTGTTTGTGCTAGAATCAGTAATTGCCTAGATTTCCATGTGCCTGTCCTAAGTCAGTCTCATGTCCTAAGTCAGCTCATTACCGCTTGTCTGAAATTCATCTCCATGTGTATGGATCTGACAGGATGTGCTGTTCTGGTAGCCCCAAGACCTATCTGTGTATTGCAGCGGTTCCCCTTTGTGTGTTCAGCGCTCACTCAGGGATCTCCTTTCAGGATCCTGAGCTTGCCTCAGCCTTCTCTCTTGGCTTTTCATTTCTTGCATCTTCCTCTTTCTTGGTTAATTTCCTGATTTGGGCAAAGCATGTCTTAGTGTTTCCTGAGAAAGAATATATAGACCACAGAAATTTTAAGGACCTTCCATGTCTAAATATGTATTGTTTATTTCCTTATGTTTAAATACAGTTGAAGGCTGGAAAGAAATTCTCAGAACATTGAAGATATTTCTCTCCTGTTTTAGAGCTTAAAAGGCTGGTGTGGGCAATTTGGATCAAATTCTGTCACCTAAGTAATCCTTTGTATTCTATATCATAGTCTCAATATTTTTTTTTCTTTCTACTTAAAATTTCACTGAAATATACCAGACAGAGGTTCATTTTCATCTTAATTTTACTGTGCTAGTTGTCCTCTATCGGCCCTTTAATTCTCTCTTATCTTTTCATCGTTTTCATTTTTGTTGAAGTTTCTGAGAAATTGACTTAATTTAATTTGATTGTCCAACACTTCCAGCAATTTTTTTCACTTTACCTATCATAGTTTTAGTTTGTTTTCTGAAAGTTTTTTCTCATTTCTCCCTCATTTAGAAGATTTTCGTTTGGTTTGATTGTTTGCTTTTCTTTTGTGATAGAATCTGGGTGTGATTTCTGGTTTGTATTTGAGCTGGAATGTTAAAATGATGACTAGAATCTTTGGATCTTGTGGCTGTGGACTTTACTTTAGTAACATCTGTCTAGGCTGCTTCCTGGGGAATCTCAGATGTCTGTATTTTTATACTCAGTGTTTATGTCAACCCAGTTCCCCAAATGGGGATGTTTCAGCCTTCGTTTTGGATCATCTAGGTAGGATAGGGAAACATGTAAATTTAGAGGGTCTACACTTGTAAATATCCTCTAATCTCTCTCTGTCTTCCGTAGAATTACCTACATGCCTATAAATTTCCAGACTAGAAATCCTTTGATTGGATGAAAGGGATTATTTTTCTTTTTAATGCCAAATAATATTCCATTGTATGGACACTACCACAGTTTGTATTCATCAGTTGATAGTTATTTGGTTTATCTCCACATTTTGGTTATTTTGAATGATGCTGCTGTGAAACTCCTGTGTTTTTGGTTACAAATAATGCTTTTATTTGTCTTTATCAGGCAACTCTCACTTTTTGCAGACCTGAAGAGCATTGTGCTAAGCCTTTTACATTTCCATTGGGAGTACATGACAATTCCAGCTTGTATCGTTGTGAGCACCTTGTATTGTTTTTGTTTTGATTTTAGCCATCCCTGAAGATATAAAGTGGCATTTTAGTGTAGTTTTAATTTGTATTTTTTTAATAGCTAATGATGATAAACATCATTTCACATGTTTATTGACCATTTTAAAATCTTCATTGAAGAAATGTCTAAGTCCTTGGTACATTTTTAAACTGTTCTATTTGTTCTTTTTGGGGGATTGTAAGAGTTCTTTATATATTTTGGATGTGAATTTCTTATCAGATGTGTGATTAAGCACAAATTTGTTTAAGCACAGAAGTGAGTTTGAGCTGGCTAGTTTTAAGCAGGAGGGTCGGTGGGTAAAGTACTTGATGTGCAGATGTAAGGACTTAAGTTTGGATCTTAGGTACTAACATAAAAGCTGGACGTGGTGGTGACAGTATCTGTAATCCCAGTGCTGGGGAGGCATGCATGCTCACACACATGCACATACAAACAAGAGTGCAGACATACACCACACACAAAAACTAACAACACAAAATCAAAAATTAAAAAAAAATATTGGCTAACTGAATGGTTGTGAAAATTAATATTTATGTTTTTTTCTAAGAGTTTTATAGTTTTAGCTCCCATAATTAGATACTTGATTGATTTTGAGTTAATTTTTGTATGATCTGTGATAAAAGGGATAAAGTTTGTTGCTCTCTACATGTTGTCCCACCACCAATTGTTGAAGGACTCCTTCCCCATTAAATTGTTCTGAAAATTGTGTGGCCACAAGTAAGGGTCTACTTTTTGTATTCTTGATTTTATTCAGTTGATCTATGTGTACATTTTTATGCAAATACCATGTTACGCTGATTGCTTCAATTTTGTATGAAGTTTCTAAATGGGAATAAACAAATCTTCTGTGTTGTTTTTCAAGATTGTTTTGTGTACTCATATGTTTTGTATTTTCATAGATATTTTAGGGTATACTTTCAGTTTTTATAGAGAAGTGAGTCGGGATTGGACACAGATTGCACTGAATCGGTAGAATCAGTCTGGTTGGTATTGCTATCTTAACAGTATTAAGTATACTAGTCAATGAGTATAAATATGACATATATCTCTATTTTATAGGTTTTTATTCTTTGATTTGAGACACTGTCGATTGACAGTAGGGACTTGCTCATGCTAGGCAAGCACTCTGCTCCGGAACTAATTTGTTCAGCCAGTCTTTAATTTCTTTCAGTAATGTTTTATGGTGTTTAGTGTACAAATATTATACTACTTCAATTATATTTATTCCTGTATATTCTTTTTCTGTTATCAGATATCAGCTAATTTATTAATTTCACTTTTAGGATTATTCTTTACTAGCATACCGAAATACAGTGAATTTTAAAATAATGATCCAATTGTCCCACCAGCCTTCCCATAAATGTTTACTAATTGCAACAGAATCTTTGTGTATGTATGTAAGAAAGAAGAAAGGAAGGAGCGAGATAGATGAGAGAAAAAAGGAAGAGAGGGAGAATTTTCTGTGTGCAAGAGCACTCGTTTGATCTCTCCCTATTTTGGGTGCCTTTTATTTTTCTTGTCTAATTGCTCTCTAGTACAGTTTTGAATAAAAGTGGTAAGAGAAGGCATTTGCCTTTTGCTTATCTTAGCTGGAGGAAATATATACTCATCATGTATGATTTTAACTATGGGCTTTCTCCTTAAAAGTATTTTATTAATTGTTATTGTTTGTGATGTGTTTTGTATGGGGGTAGGAGTATGTGTGTTTGTGTGTGTGTGTGTGTGTGTGTGTGTGTGTGTGTGTGTGTGTGTAGTGGCATGTACAGCATGTGTTTCAAAGTCAGAGGACAACTTCTTGATATTGGTCCTCTCTTTTACTGTAGATTCTGGGAATCAAATTCTATGATTATATGCTATATTTTGTTGATTACTTTTCAGATGTGAAGCTGCCTTAGAATTCCTGGGGTAAATGCAACTTGGTTGTAAACATTTGGTGGAGTACTGTAGGGAAGCTCTCCAAGCTTGTGTGTTTGCTTCTGGTTAGTTTTTAAATTAGCATATTAGCAGAATATTTTAGTTAAGGACAATTAGAATTAAAATTTTATCTCACGCTACTTACTGATATTTTATTAAGCCAAATCTTCCATATAATGCCCCCCCACCAAAAAAAGAGATATTTTGATTATCTAACTATAGCTTTCTTTTTTCTTCTATGCAGGTTCTATAGCTCATGTGCAAATCAGTAAACCATGGCGTCTAAGAAATTTGCCATTAAAGTAAGTAATGATCAGCAACCTCCTTTAAAAGGTCACTCACTTTGTCATACATGAGTTCTGTTGAAGTTCTTACATCGATCTCTACTTTTAAAATTTAGAATTTTAAGTTTATTTTTAATTAAGTTTAATTAAGTTTAATTTTAATTTCAAAATATTAAGAGATGTGTGTTAAAACTAATAATTCTTACAATTGTAAGGAATTCTAAAATCTTTTGTGTGGGATACTTTTTGTCAAAACTTTGTTCCCAGTGCTCATATTAATCATTCACATTGCAAGTCTGTGGCATGATTTCTGAGGATGACAAAACAGGTCAGAGTCAAAGGAGTAGGTGATGCTGTTGTATCTGGGTGGATGCTGAGAGAGTGCCCCTGCTTGGCAGCTGCCTCCTTCGCTTTCAGTGTCAGCTTGACACAGAGTAGTCATCTGAGGACAGCCTCAGTGAGGAGTTGTCTAGATTAGACTGGCCTGTGGACATTTCTGGGGAAGGGAGCTTGTCTTGCTTGCTTATTGATGCATAGAGGGCCCAGCTCACTATGGGCAGCTCTCTATTCCTAGGCAGGTGGTCCTAGGCTGAGAAAGGCATAAACATGTGAGCGAGCCAGCACGAAGTGTGCCTCTGTGGTTTCTGCATCAAGTTCCTTCCTTGAGTTCAGGCCCTGACTTCCCTCAGTGATGGCTGTGATCTAGAGTTGTAAGCTAAAATGAACTTTCCTTCCCCAAGTTGCTTTGGACACCGTGTTATCACAACAGAGAGGACACTGGAAGAGCTGACTTCTTTGGTTTTTCTCTTATAAATACTCCTCTATGAATAGTAGAGCTGGAACCTTTTAGTATGGAGTAATGAAGTGGAAGGTCAGGGGAAGACTTGATAAATACTCCTGTGAGCTTCTGGAGATCCCTTTATCTATATTGGCTGTTCTTTTGGTCAGTTCTGTGTGACACTGCTGGTATCTTCCGTAGCAATTAAAAACACCAAAGCCAGTGAAACGGCTCAGCAGCTAAAGGCACTTGACACAAAGCCTGACTATCAGGGTTTGTCTTCAGTTGTATTCTGAGATGGACATGGGAGCAGGAGAGAACCAATTCCTGCAAGCTATAAAAGCTGGTCCTGCCCATGGTACTGTGATCATGTGCCTCTTGCCTGATCACACAACCAAGGGACCAGTTCCCTAACCATGGAGTTTGAGAGCTACACAAGCCCTTTCCCTTAGGATCCTTTTCTAAATGTCTAACACAGAGCCCTTACAAATGGCTCTGCTCTGCTCCAGGGTGTCATGCCACTGGCGCTGGCACCGCATGCCTTCTGCAGTGGACAAGTCCAGAGGGTATGTATGCTGCACAGCCATTGACTTCCCTTCTTTTCCTTCCCTCATACTTCATTCAGAGTGCCCCTCCCCCATCTCCAGCCTAAATATCAGATGCTAATTCCAGAGGGGTTTTTTTTTTTTTTTTTGGTCAGGCTTCTTCTACTTAACCAGAATCTTTTCATCTGTATTTAATGTACAGCTGAACAAGCATGCACACAGCAGAGTGGGAAAAGTCAAGCCAAAAGGTGTTAATCGGAGAGAAGTAATAGCTGTTTTAATTTTAGTGATGATTTTTTTCATTTGCAAATTTATATTTTTTGTTTTTTAAAAATTCAGATTTTACTAGTTCTTTCTTGTAGACTTGCCCTGTTTTTAAATTTTAAAAAAAATTTTCTCATTTTATCATCTTAATAATTCTACAGTAATTTATTTTATAATCACTTTTAAGTTTTTCTGTTATTTCTAATATTACTTACCAAATGTGAAATAAGTTGGTCACTGAAATTGCTGCATTGTTTATATGACATTAACCTTTTCAATTTTTGTATTTTGAGATGAGGCCTTGCTGTATTACCAAAGCTGACTTAAAAGTCACGGTCTTCTTGCCTCAGCCTCCCAAATGTTGAGATTACAGATCATGTTTGTAGTGTTTGATATTTTATATAACATTATACACATGAATGCATGTATATGTAGTCCTCCCCAACATACATGGTAGAAAGACATGCTCTGAAGAGCAGTTAAGCAGTTTCAACTTTATTTCTGCTGAGGCTATTGGCATTTTGTTGGTTGTAGACCAGCTTTAGTTTCATGGTTTAGGGTTCTACTAACCTGTGGGTAGCCTACATTTAGAACCCACAACAGAGCTGAGTAGGAGTTTTGTTTTGTTTTGTTTTGTTTTTTGTTTTTATTTTTTGCAGATACTTTACTTCTCTGCTGTTTTTTCTTTTTTTTCCTCCCTTCCTTGCTTCCAAGGTTCTAGGTGGATGAAAGGTTTCTATGTTATTTTCTACTTCAAGGTATAGAGAAGAGTAAGCCTTTTAGTTTATTTATGTTTTCAGAAATGCCAGTCACTGTTTCTCAAAGAAATGAAGTAAAAAGCTCTGTTGAATAGTTCCTACCCCAAAAAACTTACATCTTTGATTATTGACCAGCTGAGCTTGAAAGTATTATCTGATAATGTCTACAAATTGAGTACTGGTATTCCAGACACTGAACTATTTTGATGAAAGGATACACATATTACACATTGATATTCTCTTAATTCCAGGCTCAATGAAAGTGGCTTCAGTTCTAAGTCCATCTTCCTGTCTATTCTTTTAAGACATTATGAGTTAGCTCTCCACCTTTCCCATTTTCACATCCAGGTCATATCCTGACAGCCAGGCTTGACCTTCATGAAGTCATGTTTTTTGCTAGTACTATGGAAGTTTGGTACTTTTATTATTCTTCAGGTAACTACCTTCTGGCTTGACCTTTTTCTATCTATAGTGTGCTTGTTTCCATTTCATCAGCTTCTAACCTACATTCTTTCTTTCCTTCACTTGAGTATATTTTCTCTTCCTTTCCCAAGTTCTTAAGGCAGAAACCTAAGCCTTTGCTGTCAAATCTTACTTTTTCGTTGGCATATACTGAAAGCTATACAGTTTGTCGAAACATTTCCTACTTAATTGTGTCCTTCACAATGGCTGCAATTAAGATGGAGATTTAGTCAAATTATTATTTTGACTAATTAAATGATTATTTAGTCAATTTGTAAATTTCATTATGATTTACGATTTGGTCTGTCGATTATTACAATCTTTATTGTTTCTGTTTGGGAATTTTTGTTGGTCATATTTAAATTGGTGTTTCTCTGTTTGATAAAATACTGTTCTGTAAGCATTTGAAAGATGCTGTATCTAGAATGATATGTATATCACATATGTAACATCAGGTATAGTAATATATAATAAACACATATATAAAACATTTATATGTATATAAAACATGGATTTAACAGTTGTGTTATATCAGTCTGCTATGTATTTGCCAATGTTTTTGTTCATTTGTTCAATCAGTTGGAAGAAATATCAAAAATATCCAACTGTGATTTAAAATGTATGTACTTCTTTAATTTCATCGAACTTTGTATAATTTGAAACTGTTCATAGATACATAAAAATTTACAGTTACTATATCATCTTTTTAATTTAATTTTGAAGTGTCCTTATCTCTAATTGTACTTTTTAAATTACAGTCTATTTGTTTGACATTAGTGTAACCTACATTTGGGATCCATTAATCAAACATATGTTCCTATGGGAGTCTCAAAGCCTATCAGCCAGCAAGCCCAGCCATATGTGCAATGTTTCCAATACCACTTCATTGTTTTAATTAGGAATGAAAAATAGCATCAGTATATTTAAGGGAAACTTGGAATATAAGAATAGAGACTAAAGTGAAAGAATAAACTCAATTATCAGAGAGACTTTAGGGAGGAATGAAAATTACAGTTTAATTTTTATTTTAAGCTCTTATAATGATGAAACAAGATCAGTATGTTATAAACGAGAAATTCTTGCGAACAAGAAAGAGTACTTATAAAACATGATAGAAATAGAAATTCTTTGATGGTATCAAGGCGTGTCAAGTAATTTTGTCCAGAAACTAAAACAAAAGATTATTTTTAAAATGTAGAAAAAAAGCTAGCGGTGGTGGCACACACCTTTAATCCCAGTACTTAGGAGGCAGAGGCAGGTGGATCTCTGTCAGTTTGAGGCCATTCTGGTCTATAGAGTGAGTTCTAAGACAGCCAGAGTTGTAACAGAAACCCTGTCTTGAAAAACCAGAAAAAAAAAGTGTCAAAAAAAAAAAAAAACCCAAGAAAATTAGAATTTGGTCTTGGTATGAAAAGTTGAAGTTGTAGAAAAAAAGACTAGTAGGAAAGAACACTATGAAAAAATAGTATAGTAAAATTTACCACAAAGGACACAAAGTTCCTGTTTGAAAGGGTCAAGTGAGTATCCAACAAAGTCAATGAAGTATTATGCTAAGCCTGTCATATTACAGTTTCACAACACAAAGACTTTGTGTGAGGGGAGGAGAAGGAGAAGGCAGGTGGCATGGGGGTGGTGGTATTAAGAACAACACCACAGAAGGCAGGGGCTGGGGAATCAGGACTGCCTGCTCAGCTGCAGTGAGGAAGTAAGAACAATACCTCAATGCTCATACCTTAGAACACTAAGAAAAATGATCTCCAACCTAGAAGCCAACTTTTAAGCATGTATTATGGTAGAATAGACATTTTCAAAGATGCCAAGGTCAGTAAAATGTCCTTATTGTGTGCCCTATCTTAGGATGTGGTTCTCCAAAATGGAGACATAAACAGAGGCTTAGATATGAGATCCTGGAGGTAGAGGACACTGAGGGCCTCAACAAATCTCATAAGGATCATTGCACATTATGTTCAGATTGTAGTCATTTTTGATTGGTACAGGAAGGAGGGTTCCATGCAAGATGACAAGAATGGAAACAAGGAAGAGACCTCGTGCACTTACATGTATGAAGAAATTTTTTTTTTTTTTCAGTTCTGTCAGAGACCCTGGGAATGATTTAGTCATAGGAATATAGGAGACTAACAAAAGAAAAATGATGTAACTTTTAACTCTAAGTAAAAAGAGGATTGTGTAAAGTCGGAAAGCAAACATGATGGGTGGCTCAACATTGAGCAAAGCCTACATTTCGTGGTATTGTGAACTCCACATTTCAGAAGGCTGGGGAAAGAGAAGCGTAGGAAGATGGTTGTAAGCATTAGATCCTCATTTTCTAGAGATGATATATTAAGTGGAAATAGTAAGAATGTATAGTCAAATCATAGAAGCATGGGGTGAGTAGCAGATGAAATAGCTAAGTTTGCAGTCTTGTTGCCTCTGGTAAGTAGCAGTCGGGGACAGAATGGGCTCTTTTTGTTTTGTTCTCTGTAACCCTGCTTGTCCTGGAATTCGCTCTGTAGACCAGGCTGGCCTCAAACTCAGAGATCCACCGCCTTTGCTTCCAGAGTGTTGGGATTAAAGGTGTGTGCCACCACTCTTGGCTGCTGGGCTTATTTTTGATATGCCATTTTATAGAATTGGTCTCTGCATAGTATACAGAAACTAAGTGAATGAGTGAAATTTCAATGAAATAAATTTATACAAGTTTTCATAAAGATATTTTTGACAACTTGTGTTGAAAAATGCATGTCTTCAAAAGTAGCCTGCCAACTAATGTGTACGCCCAACCGAATAGTATGCCCTTTTGGTCTGGGTTGTTTACTTGTATGCGTTACCAGGAACGTGTTGAACTTTCCAACAAACAACTTTCCCCATTTAAAGTGAAGATGATTCTGCAGACCTTCCTGCATCTCAGTGGGTTTTTTTTTCCCTCTTGAATTCTTGTGTCCCTGGCCTTGAACTCTCATCTATACTGTCTCTCAGGCCAGATTTCCAGGAAATGACAGCAGTGTCTAAGGCCTTGGAGTCCTTGGAACAACAGCTTTCCTGATCTCTTGATGTCTAAATCCCTGCGGTTTCTAGCAGGGAGGTATGTCCTACACTGCAATGACTCTTGCTTTAGAAGTAGTAGAGCAAGGACATGTCTCTCCAAGCTTCTGTAGTGATCTTAGTTGAAGGCTTTGTCCCATCACAGTATTTTAAAATATTCATACTTGTATAAACTCTCAGAGTCAAGGAAAGTTAGGTTTAGACAGAAGTTAGCAAATTATAGTACACTCGACAGCCATTTGTTTTTTCAAAAAAAGTTTTATTTGTACACAGCCCCTTCTATTTGTTAATCTGATGTTGTTGGATGCTTTTGTGCTATAGTGGGCTAATTTGAGTAGTTATAATAAAGGCAGGTCTCAGTACCTGCAAAGAACACATACATGCATGTATGTACATTGCTTTATTTTTGTATGTGTGAACATATTTCTTATAGCACATCTCAGTTTCTACAACCACATATCAAATGCTCAGTAGGTAGAGGTGGCTAGTAGCAATTGTAATGGACAGCACAAGCATGCACGCACACACACACACACACACACACACACACAAATAAATACCTACCTTTACACACGTATTACAGTGCTTAGAATCTACTCCAGGGCCTCGTGCTTGCCAGACAAGTGCATACCCTTGAGTTACCTCTGGCCCGCACAGAACA
This sequence comes from Cricetomys ansorgei, assembly GCA_026225945.1. Taxonomy (NCBI): domain Eukaryota; kingdom Metazoa; phylum Chordata; class Mammalia; order Rodentia; family Nesomyidae; genus Cricetomys; species Cricetomys ansorgei. The sequence goes on from JAMJFZ010003875.1 coordinate 36,051,118, forward strand.
AGTCTAAATGGTTGTGTCTTTTAGTTCTTTTACCTGCTAAAACCATGTCAGAGTAAGCATTCAATAAAATGAATCTTGTGTTAAACTAGCTACAAGCATCAGACAAGCCCAAAGCAAATAGAAATAGATATGAACACACAGGTATCAATCATGGATGTTTATCCATTAGAACACAAAATGTTCAGAACAATAAATTATTCCTTTAAATGTCTAATAATATATACGGTGTCTGCCTCAGGAAAAGTTCATGGTACCATTCCTGGCTTTAAGAAGTATAGAATGTTGCCAGGCCTCATTCCCAGTAATTACATTTTAAGATTTAACATGTTTAACTTGGGCTCCAGAAAAGCAGTACCACGAAAGCTCCCAAGCCCATTGTCTGCCTCTGTAGATCATTTCCTCTGCTTCCTGCATCTGTTTTCTTGGATTAGTTTGGTATTACAGCAAAGTCTAAGATTCTGCTGGTCATGAAGATTGCCTTGCTGCTTCCCTTCCCCACAACTCACATTTTTGTGGGTGGGAAAATTTTTGTTGTGAGAGTTGATTAATTAGAAGGGATTCCTGGCTTCCCTAGCAATGGCAGCCTGGGAAGATTACAGAGCCTGGCTTAGTGACAGGCAGGCCAATCTGTATTTAAGGAAAACTTGGACCAGCCAAATTTCCCTGGAATGTGGATCTGGCTTTGTCTTCTACAGGGAATGTGCAGTGACCCTTTGCCCCTTCCCACCATTGCCGAAGCCTGACAGCATCTACTTTTGCTGTTCAACATTTTCTTTGGGGTATGTGGGGAGGTACTGGTGTAGAAAACCTGAGTTGTTTTCTACCTTTGAAGTAAGAGATCTAAAGATTTATTAATCTTTAAAAACAAATGAGAGCTTACTATATTTTAAAAGTCTCCTTATAGTCTTACCATTTATGCCTTTTCTTTCTTCTCTTTGATAGCAATTTTAGTTTTACGCTGAGATCTAAATTTCAGTTAAAAATCAGTCTTTGCATTCTATAGAACACCACAAAAAGTTAAATATGCTCAAGAATTGACAGTGATTCCCTTGTTATAGTAAAAGTGAACATGAAGAACAATGCATTGCATTTCCAGAGAAAGAGACAGTTGAATAGCAGACCGGCTGTCATTAGGCTTTTGTCTTGCTAGCTTGTCTCTCTGAATCACTTACATCTTGTGTCCTAGGTTTTTGGTGTACCTAAAGGAGAAGGTGCCACTGACTGTGTCACCATTGCTTATTTGAAAATTGATGCATTGATCTGGTGTGTCACGTTGAAAACAAGAGTGAAGCATGTATTTCTATATAGGTTGAATACTCCTTACTGATCTTCTAAATTTTAAGAAAGATAAAACTGAAGTGCTCTAAAAGAATAATCAAAAGCTTTTTAAGTAATTCTTTAAGTAATTTACTAGAAATAAATATGAATAAGGAGACTGACCTGTAGCCCTGAGAACATTTTTACAAAGACATTTATCTTTACCAAACTTCCAAAGCCTAAGAAGGAACTGTGTGTTTCTTCTCCTGATTTTTAAGTTCACTACCTTTCAGATCTCTGTAGTTCAGTTTCTTTTAAGACCTTTAGATTCTTTTGAAGACATACGGGATGGAGTGTAGTGGCTGGTGTTGTGCTCAGCTCCTATCGGCTGCGTTTTCCACAAAATCTGAATTGCTGCATTGCCAGATTGGGAAATGTGTATAGCTAAATATGTGCTGAGTATTAATAGAACTGCAACAAAAATGCTAACCGCTTACTGGTGTTACCCAGTTAATTCTACCATGGGTATAGAGGTTTGTGGTACCTTCTTGCATCATACGATATTTGATTTGAATGTCGATGACTTTGAAACAAGAAGTTTTGTTTGTCTGTTTATTTTGAAATTAACCATTTTTCCAAGTGTTCTCTGTCTGACCAGATGGACAGTTCTCAATCCTGTCATAGTCTTTTTCCTTGGAATTTAACCTTTTTTTCTTTTTTTATAACTGAAAAATGGTTAAATCTGGCATTGGCTTCCATCCTCTTTTAAGCCTCAGCTTCTCACTTGTTTCTAAGTAGTTTCTGCTTAAGTTAATTGCTGTAACCTCAAACCTGGGGCCCAGCTTCTAGTTTTTGTCTTATCTGGCTTTTGATTCACAGTTTCCTGGCACTACTTGTGTTGTCCTTCCTTGTCCTTGCCACCTCTTAAGGTGTCCATCCTCTTAGTGTCTTGGGATTGCTCCTCTTTCCTGTGGTACCCATGGAAGCCTTCATTATCCTCACTCCACTTTTCTCTGCTAATCTCACTCTGCTTGCCTCCTGCTGCTGCTCTCATTCACCTAGACAAGTGCCTGTGCTGTTTTCTTAACACCGTGTTCTCTGTGTTGCTTCCTTGCTTAAATGACTGAGTAATTATTTTTGTTTAATCAGGTCTAATGTCAACTCTCAGACCTCACTTAAAGCACTCTGGTAATTACTATTTCCTCCTTAACATGGTCTTATTTTTCATTTTGCAACTTGGGAAAGTGGCCTACCTGTATTTGTATTTTCCTTCTGTCACCTGATACATGATTTTTTTTTCTCTTATTATTTCTCATCTTTCATAGTTTATGCTACTTGTCTCTTTCAGGTTTGCCTGATGAGTGAGTCTTATTTTCTTTATACAGAAACCAACTTTTCTTATGCTAATCACCCTCTTTGTGTTCAGTGCCCAATGCTTGAAGCTTATTGTCATACATTGCACACATTGTTCCTAGAACATCCACTGAGAAGGACCATTCTTCTGTTTCTTTTATATCTTCATAGGCCCTGAGAGTATTTTAGAGGTATTTTAGTGATACTAAGGTGACCAGTACCACTTTTTCCTTGTTTTTTTCCTTGTGACTTTTTTTTTTCTGGTCAGATAATGTGTAGTCTTCAATTTGTGATATATTCTTTACTTTAAAGTTCTGTCCTTTCCTATTTCTTCTATAGTGGTCTCCAGTGACTTTGAAAATAGTTTTAATGATTATTTTACAGACTGCTTCTGCTTGTTTGTATGTGCTTATGTATGTTGGTTTGTGTGTATAGTTGATTGAACACATGTGCACATATGTCTGGCCAGAGGACAACCGTGGGTGTCATTCCTCAGGATACATCTATGCCTTTTCTTTTGAGACAGGGTCCCTCTATGGCCTGGAACTCAACAAGTAGATTTAACTGGATGGTCAGCAAGTCCCAGGGATCCATTTGTCCCTGCCTCCACAATGTGGCGATTACAAGTGTTCTCATCTTTTCTTTATGAGTCCTATGGATTAAAGCCAGGTTCTCATGCACATTACTCTCTGAGCTATTTCCCCAACATACCAACAGTTACCTAGTTAATTCTACTCAAACAGATAACCAGAACGACAACATGTAGGGTTTGCTTCTATGTTATTCAAGATTATGTTTTAATTAACTTCTAAGTGTTAAACTGTAATACTTTTTTTTTTTCTGGTGTACATTCAAAGTGTATGTTTTATTTTATCTTCTAGTGTTAAAAAAAACTTTATTAGAAAGGTAGTCTCAGGATCCTTCCAACTGTATGGATTCTCTCTGAGGGCTGTAGAGGGCATCATTGTTCTATATTTCATAAGGTAACTCTTGTAGACACTGTGATCCAAGGAAACAGAAATCTGAAGTGCTTTTAAAATAGCTGGCTCAGTCCCAGATTATCATGACACCCTAAATGCATGTCTCTTTGCTCATTGGTTGATTACACACATATATCCAGAGTCTGTTATGCATATGTGCATTTTTTTTTCCTTTTGCCTGAATGTATTACGCTGAAGGTTGCAGTGGAAGCAGAACAACTAGAACTTTCCATAGTGGCCTCAGAGAAATCATTCTGAGAGTAATTTAGGCTACCTGTTATATGCTTTGTTCTAGGTTCAAGAGTCTAGAAATGATGTGCTGAGAGTAAGAATCTATTGTCTTTGGAAAGCTGTGGGGTCCCCAGGCCTGTCCTAGCAGTAGAAGCTAGAAGGGGCCAAAAGGGACTGAAAGGTGTTGTTCTGGTCACTGCTCTTCCTGCTTACCTTTACTCATTGTTCTAGTTGATGCCAGTTGGGAGGAAATTTGGTTAGGGAAGTTAGGAGTAAGGTCCTTCCAAATTTGTCCTTGTATTTCACAGTCCATGAGAATTCTGTGGCAAAGACATTATCTTAAGTGTGCAGCCATCTCCTCATTACCCACATACTGTAAAGATGCATAGTTTTTACTTACACTCCTTCTAGATACTTCTCTGAATACTTTTCAGAATACCCATAATTAAATAATACAGGAAATTGGGCCTCTGTGTGTGTCATTTTGTCACATGTAAGTAGCATGGGACAATACTTTGATCTCAGGACTTCTTTATTTATTTGGCTGTTATTTGTTATACAGTTATTTGGCAACCCTTTGTATTCACATATATGTATATACACATATGATACATTTTGTGTGATATTAGAAAAGAATGTCCTGCTATTTGTTTCACAAAGGTATGACATCATAAAGATTCTCATCAGGTCTAGCATGCCAGTTATAGTTTCTTAAAAATGGATTATATGCTATGGACGAGTATTGGCATCTTGTTCATGATGTCATTTCTATGATTCTCTGTTATTTGTGCCTGTTTTTGTAGGTTATTTTTATAGCATGTCTTGAAATTAATTTCTTTCTCTCTCTCTCTTTCTTCCTCCCTTTCTCCCTCCATGTATGTAGGTAGATGCACACACTATGCCTCACGTTTGGAGATCAGACAGGAAAACCTTGGGATTTGGTCCTTACTTCCCACTTTGTGATAGTATCTCTTGTTTTCCACTGCATGCACTAGACTAGTTGGCTTGTGAGTTCCAGAAATTCTTCTCTCTCCAGCTCTCATCTTGCTATGAAAATGCTGGGATTATGGACCCATACTATCATACAAGGCTTTACATGAGTCCTGGGGATATGAACCCAGGTATTCATTATTGGGTGGCAAGTACATTTTCTGCTGAGCCTTCTTCCGGTGGCTTTTTGAAATTTAGATCATTAGGTTTTTGTGGAAAGAATGCTAGAATATGAAACTAGCATTAGATTTTACCCAGGATTCCTGAGTTCATCTTATGGTTTCACTTACAAAATGACACTTATGAAGTCATGTTAGTTCTCTGAGTAACCACCTCTTTATCTACAGATAGAAATAACAGTATTATCTGTTTCATTGTTTTTTTTTAAATATCAAATTAATAATGAAAGGAATAATGCTATGAAAGTGTTTGGAAAAATAACATTCTGTGCATGCCATGGATCCCTCAGTAATTGTTTTACAGTGATTCTGTGCAGTAGAGGAACTTGGCCATGACTTCTTATTTGTTCTCAGTCTCATAATTCTTTGGAGTGAGGACTAGTCTAATTCTTTTTGTATGTGAGGTTTCAGTTACTGAGTCTTTTTTTATCTTTACCATGCAAAGCCCTGGTTAGGCGTTTAAGACACAGGCAAGCCTGATCATCTGCCTCTATCCTTAGGGAGCTTGCAATGAGAAATTGTGTCAAACTTTAAAAGTTATGTACTCTGCATAGCCCAGTCATGAACAGTTGAATAAAGAAACTGTTCTGATCTGTTTCTGAATGGGTTGTTGTGGCCTGTCATTCTGTTTGGTGTCCTCTTTGTGCATCTATGCTCTGAACTACTTATAGTGGCAGGTAGCTATGATTAGGAATCAGAAGAGTTAGATTTTAGTCCTTGGTATTGATTCTTGATTAGGGACATTGGCAATCAACTTGCATTATATTCGATTATCGCTGTGTAACGAAGCAAATTTACAAAGTACAGTGAGTGGGAAAAAAACAAACAGCCAAATAGTTCCTGCTTACATGGTATCTCCTGAGGTCACTCACTTGTCTGTATAGTTAATAACTGGGCTACAAAACTCAAGACCTCGCTTGCCTTTTCAATTCTTTTGAGGGTACCTTCTGCTTTCAAACGGTGTCTTATTGTTTAGATGACTGGCTTTAGTTTAAGTATGTCAGTGACTTCCTTAGGGCACGTGCAGAGTGTAAGCTGCTAGTGTTCCTGAGGGTTCTCTAGAACTGGCACACTGTTACATCTACTGTGTTGTGTCACCTCTAGGAGAGGAATGAGATCTTGCTTCTTGGTGGGAGAATCAGTGTCTGTATTCAGAGATGAAGGAGGGATTCACATTGCCAGCCGTATTTTGTGATTGTCATGATTTTCTTATTTTTAATTAAATGTGGTTTTGAATTAGGGAGTCTCTGGGATGGAGATATATATATATATATATAGCCTAGCATTTCCATATTACTAATTTTATTTGAAAAATTATTTTCTATATGATATAGTGAAAGGAATTTGGACTGTTGGTGTCAGGCCTTATTATTAACCTGTACTTTTGGAAAGTTACATTGTTTTGAGCTTTTGTACTCATCTGCTAAATATTAGGTTAAGAGCATATACTGCTCTTGCAGAAGACCTGAGTTCAGTTCTGAGCACCTACAGTGGGTGGGTGACCCATAACCACCTGTAACTCCAGCTCCAGGTGATCTCTTCTGAATTTTAAGGACGTGTACACTCATATGTGAATAGCTCTTTCTGTCTGTCTCTGCTTTCTTTGTCTCTGCCTTCCCACCCACAATTAAAAACAAAAAGAAATCCTTAAAAATTAGGGCTAATTAAATGGGATTAGTCATAATTCACTTCCAGGAAAATTGTTCATCTTAGCATAGAGTTCTTATTCCTTTTCTCTTTCTTGTTACTTGATACAATTCTTTTTAAAACAAAAACAAACACAAAAAACCCATATTGAAGTTTCTGACATTGTTGCTTAATATGAAGATATTTAGGTATTTAATCATGTTTTACAGGCACCAGATTTTATAGATTTTAAGATAAGGAACTCAAACAGGACAAACGAGTTTTCCTGTTTTGATGTTATAACTTATCCCTAGAATGATGCAACTAATTTTTTAAAATAGCTTTAAAATTAAGTGCAGGTTTGAAATTGCATTTTGGCGAGGGATCATCAAGGTTACATAGTATTTCAGTGAACTGTTGTGTAGAGAAAGAAAAGGTTGGGTGGGATGGCCAATATTAGGTTTCGTTACTTGGGCAGTGATAATGCTAAGCCTGTGGACGAGGCCTCATGGGAGAGACTGGGGCCCTTTGCCTCTGCTCTGATGCTACATGACTAGAATCCTTGGAGTTAGGAAGCTTGGCAAAGAAGTGGGTTTGGAGAAAAAGAGTGTAGTTTCTGAAGCAGTGATGCTCAAAGCCTGTTCCCTAGAATAGCAGCATCAGCACCTCCTACTCTAATTGTGGCATTTTTGTCATCTGTGATTGTGAGGGTTAAAATGATGCAAATAAAGTGTTTAGCACAGTGCTAGGTAACCATCTTAATATTAGGCATTACCTATGCCAGTCATCACTACTTATAATATAGTATATATTATATTATATTATATTATATTATATTATATTATATTATATTATATTATATTATATTATATAGATTATAATTATAATCATTGTGATTCATATTTTTCTACCAGGGTATTTCACAAAGCAGCTAATTTTGAAATTCCTTTCAAAGATACCCGAGTCCTGATTAGTTCTGAAAATCTTGCCTCTGCTGTATTGATTTAACCATATTGTGTGTCTAGTGAAGGAAGACCTGGGTAAGCAGCGTTTGCAATTGTTTCTTAGAAAGGCCCAAGATTCCAAAGGTGCTGTTCGTAACCTGCTGTGTTGGAAAGTTGTTAACTACAGTGAGTGATGTCGTTGTGCACAAAGCCTGAGTATTTCCTGGAGTCACCACTGTCATTTAATGAGTCCCTGCAAGATAGTTCCTGAAGTCTGGAGTTCGCTTTGAAGAGTCCTTCTTTCGAGACTCCTTCTCTTCAAGCACAGTTGCTCTTCTCCCTAGAGAGTTTTCTCTTTTTTCTTTTGTGGCTAAATAAGGATCATGGTTAACTCCAAAAGGAAGGCCAGCTGGGTCCATGGGCCTAGGCTGCTGTGCCTGAGCCAGCCCGAGCTTTCCCACCTCTGCTCTCTGCCTTCTTTTCTTCCTCTTTAAGCCCAGCTCTAAGAATGAGAAGCAGTTCAGCCCAAGTTTCAGGCCTGCTGATTCAGAGGCAGTGGGTGCTTTCTGAGATGACACTGGCTGTTGAGCGCTTGCCATGACTTGTTCTGACTTCTTGTTAGCACCTGCCTCCATGCCTGGATGCCTTTGCCTTTGCTTTCCTCCAGGAAGCTGTGGATTTAGGTATGTCCACCCTGGAAAGGTTTTTCTTCCCTGCTAGGCTTCATGGGAGCCCTGCCCCTCACCCTTCACTGTCTTTGCACAGAGTGAAGTGGCTCCTGTGAAGCCAACTGTTCACACTGAGGCTAGGATGCAGAGGCAGAGCTGTCTCATCAGAAGCTGCTGCATGTTCCATGCAAGTGCTGCTTTTGAAGGCCTTGAGCCGGATCCCTGGACTGCCTCAGATTGAGTGGCTTACCTGCCACCAGTATGGTGGACTGGGCCTGTACAGGTTAACTCAGGCAGATGAGTTTTCAGGGATGAGATGAGAATCTAGGCAGAGTAGGTCAAGAAATCAGAAGTTGCCTAGGGAACTTAATGTCTTAGTTAGAAGCAATAAAAAGTACATTGGCCTGGTGTAATGCTTAGCCAGGGCTCTTTGAAGGAAATAGCAAATCCTCACAAACTTAAATGGAACCGGGAAAGGGTATTTTATGACTTGAGAATGCAAGTGACACAGAGGGAATTGACATAAAGTACTGTTGAGCTTTGTGAAGATCTAGGTTCAGCTTTTGGCTGCAGGTGACCCCACTCCCAGGCAGCTCTACTGTGGGCCTTCTTGTGTGGTCTCTGCATTTCCATGTTACTCCCTCTCTGCTGCTCTCTGCTCCTCAGTGCACTTTGTAGGAGACACTGACCCCATCTCCCAAGCAACATATCCTACAAGAGTGCTGTGCTTCTGCCAAACTTCTAGAGGCCAGTTGAACAGGTGTGGTGATTTGCTGCATCAACTGTGGTTCAAGGGCAGTGTCACCTGTGGCCATTGTCTACCTTCGGGCATAGCCGTTGTCCAAAAACAAGGCAATGACTCCTCTGGAAGTTATACAGTACTATGTTCTAGTTTAGAGGCCTCTAAAGTTTGCTTTTTTTCCCCCTTGGCAATCCCATACCTTACATTCTTACAGATCATAATAATGAGTACTTGGGGAGGGCCTCAGTGACATTTAAGAGATAGCTGTAATAAATCTGAACTTTGAGATATTCTCTGGGTTCTTGGGCTGAGGGAAATCACAGTTGCTTTCCATGCAGTTTACAACTGGTTTTATTATTGATGTGAACGTTGAGGCATGGTAGTGTTGTTGACAACCCTCAGTGTATGTGTATTCTGGTGATTAAACATAATATTGCAGAAAAGTAGCAAAGAACATGTCGTGTCATTCTAGTAATATTTCTGGATGTCTACTCTGTAGGTGACATTATGTGTCAGGAGAGGATACCCAACCTTCAGTAGTAAAACTGGTCTTAAATCTTAAATTTTGGAGGGCTGAATGTTTTCCAGAGAGTCATTAGTCATCGATGAGTCTGCATATCTGGTTTTGACTCAGCACTCCAGGCATACTTCCTCCAGCATGTGAAACAACTGAAAATGTGCTGTAGCTTTAGCATTTTTAATTGTCACTGATGAGTGTTGCTTGCCACTAGCAGTGCAACATTTCCAGTGGTCAATGAAATGCTTACAGTTTGCAAGGGTGTCCCAAGGAATCAGATGCTGCTGTATCAGTTTTGATGCCGCTTGTCTCTTTCACTTCCCACAGTGACTGATTCTCCATCTGCCATGACACTGCATTCCTGAGCAGCTGCCCCCTCCTTGGGTTGGTGACTAGAATGTTTATTTTTAGGAAAAGTTAAAATTATCCATAGAAGGGTGTGTTCTGTAAAATTTACATTAATCAGCCTTGCCCAGCAGGGATCATGGGAAGGGTATTATGTGTAGATCTTAAAGAAAACCTTTTATGGAAAAATTCACAAAAGGGAAGGAGGAATGTAATGAACATTAATGTACCCATCATCCATTTTCAACAATGTGGCCAATTTTAAATTAATTGTTATTCAGTCTGAATGTCAATGTAAAAAGTACCACATAACAGTAACACCCTTGTGTTTAATTTGGATTTTCCAGTTCTCAGCACTAGTAGCAGTTTTCTCTATAATGCCAAAAATGTCTTGTCTCCTTCCTTCAGTCTTCAGTTTAGAAATATTACTGAAAGTATAAGAGCTGGGATTATACCTCAGTGCTTGCCTAACATGCATAGAGCCTTAGATTTGATCTCTAGGATTGCAGAAAACAGACAAAACCTATATGGATACATGCACCTGTGTGTGTGTGTGTGTGTGTGTGTGTGTGTGTGTGTATACTTATGCATACACACACACACACACACACACACACTCAGATGGAGGAAGAAAGAAACAGCCGCAGAAACAAGCATAGGGACTGACACAGGTAGACTGACTGTCAGGACAAGATCTAGCTCCTAAGGACTTGCTCCTGTGATTTACTTTCTCCAGTAAGGTCCTGCTTCCTAAAGCTTCCTTTGCCTCTTAAAATTGTGCCAGTAGTTGGGGATCAACCTTTTAATACGTAACTGTATAGGAGATATTTTCTATGAAACCAGAACAATGTCTGACATAGTACTTTGTAATTAGTACTTACTAAGTAAACCCTCACAATAAGCAAATTAGAGATACCATCTAGAAATAAGCCAGTTTTAAGATTATTTAAGTTGCTATTCATCTTCCTTGCCATTTTATTTCAGCAGTTTAAAATGTGAATTCAAGAGTCTTACATTTCTTTCTTATTTACTTGAGTTTTGGAGACAAAGTCAGAGGCTGGCCTTGAACTCTGATCTTCTGACTTCACCTCCTAAGTGCTGGGATTACAGGTCCATACTATAGACTTTCATTTAAAAGCTTTTGTGAAAGCAAAAGAAGGCAGCCAACACTTAACCTCTTAGTAAACTAGATGTTTTTGTATCAACTGATTTCACTCTCACAACACTGGAACTACATGATTTTGTTGGCCAGTCTCTGAGAAGTGCCAGGCAGAGACTGAGTCACCTGTTCATGTTAGAGGTAGAGAGTAAGTCAGTTTTCAAGCTGGTCTCAGATGTAAAACCATGCACTTTGTTGGAGATTGACACTGCTGTCTGTAATCTTGTTGAAAAGTCCTGATTTAAAATCATCCTCATGTTGTTATACGACAACGACTTGTTTAGTTTAAATCTATTACTAACCATACTACCTTTACCAACTGTACTGAAGCACATTATGTTAGGGATAGGAGGGCAGGTGCAATTCAAAGTGGGAATCTGCATCCCCTGGCTCCTGTTTTCAGTGCCCTTGCCCTTTAGAAAAGCCCTTTAGGGAAATAGATGCAAGGAGGACTGAGGTGGTCAAAGGTCAGTTCTGGGCCCAGCCTCTTTTGTAGCATCTGGCATTCCTGTTTCTTTATTGTGTTCCTTTGGGGGCTGGGCTTGTGCCTTCTGCATGCTTATTTCTTTTTTGTGTTACCCTTTTGATGGAAGCAGGATGAAAGCTGTGCTGTGAACCTTAATCTTGGTTTTATGTGGTTCTTTCACACATCCTGCTTGTCTCAGTGTAGTGTAAATGAATGTTTATATTCTTCTCTCTGTATTTGATGCTGATTTGATTTTCATTAAAGCTATAGTTTGAGGAGTGGGCATTTGGTTAATCTTTTCTAAGGCTTCAGAGGATGGTCTCTGCAGGGAAAGTTCATTTGAGGTGAGATGGTTATCTGCCATCATGTCTGGATTCTACTCTCCCAAAGTTGTGGGGGAACTCCAGTTCAGAGTGTGCTACTTTTCAGGGATGCCAGGGCCAGGTTAGACTGGACATCTCCCCTCCTCATAGTTAACTCTGCTTCCCAAATATCCATTTCCTAACAGTTCATAGAAGAAAGAAAAACTATTTGCAAGCTAGGTGGATAGAGCTGTTGGGAGTGATGGAAGTGCTTTAAAATTAGATTATGGAAAAGCCATACAGTTGTGTATATTTACTAAAACTCATGAAACTGGGGTTTTATGATATGCAAATTTATGCTAATAATTCTTTTTAAAAAATGTATTATTGTGGTACAAAAGTTCAAACCAAGAGTCTTGCTAGCAGCCCATGTATGTCATCCCAACACCATGTCTGTAGCATGAAGATTTCCTGGAATTCATGGCAACCAGTGCCACAAACAAAAACATCAAAGCTCAGACAAATAGAATCTTCAGAAAAACAGGAAGAAACCCAGAGCCTCATGTATGCTGAACATATACTCTAACACTGGACTACACCGTTCCCCAAAACTGCTATTTATTTAGAAACAGGGTCTTATCCTGTGACCCACCTGGCCAAGAATTTGCAGCACCCTCCTGCCCCACCTTCCAGATGCTGGGATCACAATCATGTGTGCACCACTAGACTTTGCTCAGAACTGAAGCTTCAGAGAAACGATATTTGTTCAGTGCCTTTTTTTTTTTTTTTTTCCCAGGTCGAGAGGTCCTGGTGAGAGTTTTTCAGTATGGTGGTTATTTGCTAGTTCATTTCCTCATCTTTTGTGCTTCTTTATCCATTTATTGTCATGAATCCATAACACATAGTGTCATAATTTTATGGATTGAGTTTGTTCTCTGGTTTTAATAGCAAAGATATGATTATCAAGAAGGATTTTTAGTATGGATTGGGTGGTATTTAGATGAAAATAGCCTGGGTATTGCAAAAATGCAGTTAGATTTTTATTTGTTCCAGCCTATAAAAGAAACTAGAAGCAAAAAGGAAAATAAATTCTTTCCTATAAAAATTCTCCCTTGTTGATGGGGTTCTTCAGGTCATATTATCCCCAGCTATGATACCATAGCATTTGTGAATCATCTACCTCAGTGATGGACACACTACTCCTAGACATGACAACCGTGGCATTTGTGAAACATCAGAAACAGATTATCTTTACCTTTCCCCATGTGAGAAGAAGTTCCCAACCTTTTTCTTGAGGAAGTTGTAAGATTTGTGTTCTAGAAGAACACATTTGAACAAACACACCCTTATTCCGCCTCCATTGCCATTAGAGCTTACTTTGTATGTATCACTGTGTGTGTGTGTGATGTATGTATATATACATGTTCGTGTGTGTAATCTATATTTGTACATGTATGTGTGTGATATGTGGATTTGTACATGTTCATGTGTGTATCACAGAAGTCAGAGGTCAATGTCTGATGTCCTTTTAAATTGCAAAGAGGAATTTATTTATTAATTTGTTGATTTATTTATTTATTTGAGACAGGGTCTCAATATGTAGCCTTAGCTGGCCTGGAACTTGGTATGTAAACTGAATTGGACCAAACTCAATATGTAGACTGTCCTTAACCTCAGAGATCCACCCCCCTCTGCCTCCTGAGTGCTAAAATTAAATACATACATCAGCAGGCCTGGCATCTTTACCTTGTTCTTTAAGACATGATCTCTTCTTGCTTATGCAACAAATGTTTTACTGACTGAGCCGTCTCTCACCCCTAGATCTTCTTGTTTTGTTCTGAAACAGGCTGTCCTGGAATTACTATGTAGATCAGCTGGCCTCAAACCCATAGAGATCCACCTGCCTCTGCCTTCTGAGTGCCCAAACTAAAGGTGTGCGCTACTGCACCCAGCCTCCAGCTCTAGATCTTTATTTAATTTTTTAGTCACGTTTTTTTCAATACTGTTCACTTCTACATCAACCCTAGCACAAAAACCATACAGATTTACTTATTTTTTAAATTTTTTTTCTTGTGAATTTCCCAATGCTATGTGATTTATATTAAATATACTTTGTTAGCTATAATTTATATTAAATATATTTTGTCATCTTCATCTCACTCTTCTTATGAAAGCCTCAGCCATAAACTTCTGACGTGGGAAAGAATTTTTACTTTTCTACAATGAGGTAGTCTTTATTTATTTACTCATTCTAACAATAAAATAGAGTCTGGTCTTAGTTTACAAAATGTTATTAAAGGAATTTAGGAGCAACCTTCACTTCTTTTAGCTAGGAGTTTCATTCACTTATGTAAGCGTTATTTATTGAGGACTCTGTGCTTTGCTGACTAGCTAGTGACATACAAATAAATGTATGGCAAGCTTTCCATAGTCTTTTTCTAAAAACCTCTGTGCTTGTCACTTTGTGAAGCATTATGGGAGATACCAACACTGGGAAGGCTTATGGATTACTTTTTTATATATCCAGCACTATCTGTTACCTGTGTCTATAAGAATTTTCTATCTAACTGAATGAAAGAATATGTAAGATGTAGTCCTCATGAAGAAAAAGTCTCTTGTACTTAAAATATTGTTATGGTGTGGATATGGTTTGTCACCACCCAAAACTCATGCTGTGTCTTGGTTCAGATTGCAGATGTGTTGAAGGTCTTTTAATGGATTGCTGGCTTTCAAGAGAGTTTTTGCTCTGGTGAGGGTGGGACGGTTCCCGGAAAAACAGATTGTTATAGTGAGTCTGTTCCTGTGTTTTGGTCTTTTGGCACACACCTGGCTACCTTTTTGTTTCCAGCCATGTGTCCAAGCTGTATGAAGCCCTCAACAGAATGCAAACACTGTGTTATGGACTTTCTAGCCTCCAGAACTATAATAAACCACAATAAATGTCTTTTCTTTATATATTTTCCAGGTCCAGATACTTTTTATCAATAGAAAACAAACTAAAAGACTTAGAGCCACATTTTTGTGAAAAAGATAGCTAATGACATGGGATCCCACATTTAAATTGTACACAAAATATATACTATGACACATACACAGACAGCATGATAGAGATAAAGATCGCTTTGAAGGTAACTCTGAAGAAGCAGGATTGACTAAAGCCAGGGGAGAAATGGAAGTAAGTGCTGGGTGGAAGAGTGCCTACAGATATTCAGGAGCCTAACCAAGAAATTGAGTGTGTTTGTAAGCACTAGGGGAACCACTGGGCTCTTAAATCATGGAAACATTGGTGGCATACAACTTTTAACCCCAGTACCCAGTAAGCACAGGTTGTAGGATCACTGTGAGTTTGAGGCCGGCATGGTCCACAGAGTAAATGCCAGGCTGTGAAGGGCTGTAGAGTAAGACCCTGTCTTTCTCTTTCTTTTTCTTTTCTTTTTTTTTCTCCTTCTTCTTCTCCTCCTCCTCCTTCTCCTCCTTCTCCTTCTTCTTCTTCTTGTAAATTTGTAAAAATCACTAGGATGGTAATATCACTGGTTTTTACATCTCTTATATACAAGATGCTAGTGTATTTAAGGGGTTAGAATATTTGGTTGTTGTATTTTTTTTTATTTTCTGACACTTTAATCAAGGTAATCAACACTTCCCACTTTTTCCCTTACTAAATAGAGAGAGACATTTTCTCTCCTCTCCTCTCCTCCTCTTCCCTCCTCTTTTTCTCACCTCCTCTTTTCTTCCTCCCTCCCTCCCTCCCTTCCTCCCTCCCCCTTTACCCCCTTCCTTCTTTTCTTCTTTCTTTCTAAAACTAGACAGTCTCTTTAGGCAACCCAATTTGGTCTCCAGCTCTCTTTGTTGCTTAGGCCATACAATCAAGATCCTCTATCCTCACTCAGCCTTACTCAGCTACACCAGCTCCAGATAGGATTTGTAACATTGGCATGCAAATAAGAACAGTGTTTGATTTGAAGTATTTAAACATGAATTCATTGCAGGTGTGTTGTGTTCTTAATAGTTCCGGGATAAAGAAGTACAGTGCAGGGTAGCTAAGCTTGAGGGTGAAATGTTGCTTGTGTTGGGCAGAAAAGGTACTACTTTCTTCTCTGAGCCTAGGACTGATGTGATGTTGCTCTGTGCCAGGCCTTTCCTGTATAGCATAATCCCTACAACATCCAGTAAAAATGTTGATCCCTCTCTTCAGATGAGGAAGAGGCTTAGGGAGCCGATACGTGTTGGTATAAATCTCAAGTCCTGGGCTTGTATGAATTTAGTAGAATGTCGAAAGGAAAACATTCTGTTGATACAGAAGAGCTCAATGTTGTTTTCATCTTCCCTGAGGTAGATAATTAAATGAATATATATGGCCAGCACCTCAGTGTTCCTAGTTACTAAAATGCTAAGGCCTAACTAAAGTAATGTGAATAGTCTTATATACTACTTGAAATCAAGCTAGGTTCATTAAAATTTCAACTCCAGCATTTCGTTGAACACTTAAAAAAATTACCCTTTTGAAAAAATTGTAGTCTGGAAGAACATTTTCCTATTAGGACAAAATCATTTCTGAATTTGTGCTTTCCAAACTGGCTTTAAAAAATAAGCTTTCCAAACTGGCTTTAAAAAAAATTTGTGAATATACATGCCTGTGCACTAGTATGTGAGTATGTGCACACATTTGTTCATGGAGGCCAGAGGTTGATATGTTTTCTCCCTCAATCACTGTCCATCTTACTTTTTGAGACAGGGTCTCTCTCTGAACCTAGAGCTTACTAATACTGCCAGACTGGTTGGTCAGCGAGCCCCAGGGATTCTCCTGCCTCTTCTTCTGCTGTGTTGTGATTTCAGGCCCACTGTCCAAACTCTACATTTTTCTTTTTTTTTTAAGAAGACAAATCTTTTTTTTTCCAGAAAAGAATGCAGATGTTTCCTGTTTAAAGGTATACACTCTTTACACTTTTTTGACAGTTTTATACATGTATATAGTGAATTTTGACCATTTTCATCACTCATCTGTTCTCATCCCCTCCCTTTCCTCTGAAAGGCTTCTTCTTCCCAACAAGCCTTCCCCTGCTTTGATGTCTTTTTTTTTTTTTAATGATGACTCACTGAATTTAATTAGAGTTGCCTGCATGAGTGTTAGTTGGGGGAGAGGTTATGTACTAGAGCATGGGCAACTAATCAGTGGCTATACTCCTGAAGAAAATGACCCCCACACACACCTTAGCAACCATTAACTGTCCATAGACCTTGAAGGAGGGATAGGGTCTCAGAAGCTTTCTTCTATGCATGATGAGTGTTGATGGTCCCAGTCTTAAATAGGTAATCACAGCTTCAGTGAGTTTATGACTGCAGCAGCCTTGTCATGTCCAGAAGACACTGTTGTGCAGCATTTCTCCCCATCCTGTGGTTCCTAAACTCTTTCTACTCCCTCTTCCTTGATGTTCCTTGAGCCTTGAGTATGTGTAGGTATGTGATAAAAGGCCAGTCACTCAACACTCACTTATCCTCAGCACTTTGACCAGTTATAGTCTCTGTATTAACTCCTGTCTCACTGCAAAAAGAAGCTTCCCTAAGGAAGACTCAGAGCAGCACAGATTATAGGATTAAACATAAATATTTAAAAGATAGTTTGACAGTGTATCCACTTGGTGAAATATCAGTAGTTGATTTTCTGCTTGGGTTACCCACCCTACTTTTTCATATTAAGGCTGTGGCTTAAAATCAGGTCTCCATGCCGAGCCTCCCCACACACATTTTTCAATAGTCCAAAATGGAGAAAGTGTTGGCTGTGAGTTTGCTTGCTCAATTGATTTGTTTCCGCTTCTTTGGGCCTTAGTATCTTACTCAGTAAACAGTTTTGCGTGAGATTAGATGCATGCCCTCCTAGCTCCAGATGTTTCTGTCTTCCATGGAAAATGATTCTTTAATGTATTAGTTTTTGAAGGGTTAAAAACAAAAACAAGAAAATCAAAATCTATTCTAATCTGCCCCACTTCAAATTTATTACTTAAAAAAAAACTGTACTAACTTGTTAGATCTTCTGTAGTTGAACATAATTCCCAATTTTCCAGGACCAGCTGTAGATCAGGATTCTAAAGTTCTTAATGGAAAGGGTGGGTAATGTGTTTGTCAAGAGGCCACTTAGAGAAGTCAGTTCCATGTAATTTTTAATACGGTTCTTTGGACAGATTTTTTATGACTCAGTATTACAGATGTCATTAATTTATACTGGAAAAATAGTGAGACAATATGACAGTTATCTTCAGACTCAAGAATACTTAGGCATCAGGGGGAGTGATGATTGAATAGTTCCAACAGAGGCCATTGCAGAATGCTCCTAAACTGAAACCCTAGAGTCACAGTTGAGTTGTGGGCCTCAATGCTTCTGAGCATGCTTTATGTGCGAGCCAAGTAGTTGTATGACATCAAAGTCTGTTGGCAATTCTAAGACCTCAAGGGTTCTTCTCACCAAAGGAAACCTGCACACATTTGCTTTTCTGCGGAGGCTATGTCTACAGGGAGGTCATGGGCACAGTACAAGTTTCATTTGTTCTTTCACAGTCAGATTTCATCATACGCCCTCTTCTGAGCACTAGCCATTTTAGAAATGTTAGTAAACCTATTGCAGGTGCATTGCAGATATTATTATGAGGAAGAAGAATAATATACATTGTGAACATGTTCAGCCAAATGGGTGACAGCGTCTATGTATAGGTTGGTTAATGTTTTTATTGTCTTTTGTAAAGTATGAGCACCTTTGTGTGGAAGTCCATGTCTGAATTTAAGTAGAACTTTATGTGTGCAGCCTGCAGTGTCCTAAGAGCAGAGAAATCCCATAAGAGAAAGGGCAACTGGTCTGAGTTGGGAGGACTGGGTTTTGCCTAGCTCCTTAGTAGAATTCTTTTTTAAGAGTTGATTTCTGTGTCTTCCCCAAAAAAATGTGTGTTGACATTCAGTTTTTTTCTTACTTTTTTTACATTATTATTATTGTTATTTGGCACTCATGCTGCTCAAACACAATGGGCTTACAGAGATCAGAAGACGATCTTGTGGAGTCAGTTATCTCTTTCAACCATTACATAGGTTCTGGGAATTGAACTCATGTCACCAGGCTTGTATGGCAAACATTTTTACCCACTGCGCTATCTCAGTGGCCCTGTACATTGATTAACACTCAATACTTAGAATGTGACTTTATATGGGACTATGGTTTGGAAAGAGATAAATTTATTTGTCTGGTTCCTATAGGAAGTAGAAATTTGGGTAGAGAGACAGACACCAATGTGTTGATGGCGTTGTGAAGAACTTCAAGCCACGAGGTACTCAAGCCGCTAGAAGCCTGATGAGACAAATGGAATAGATTTTTCTTAACAACCCTCAGAGAAGCCATCCATGCCAACTCCTTAATTTTAGATGCATGGCCTTGGAATTGGGACAGCGTTTGTTGGTTTAAGTCACCCAGTTACTGGTACTCCTATGGTGGCTTCAGAAATGCATTCCTGATTACTGAGAGTCACAAAACCCTGAACAAGCTTCTCAACTTGAACTTCTGCTTCCTAATTTGTAAAGTCAAATGTTAGAGTAGATAATGTCAGGACCTTCCCGCTCTGACATTTGATGATTAAACTTCAAAAGTGTGTTCAATTTTGAGCAAAGTAATTGTAGTTATATTTCTTAATGTAACTAAAATATATAAACATGCTGTTTTCAGTTCCCACTTTTGTTCATTTCATTCAAGAGTCATTGATGATACTTCCCTTAAGCCATAAGATTGGGCAATGCTGTCTCTTCCAAGTTGACAGTAAACAATGACAGCATGTCTAGTCTTTAGGTTCATATACTATGTATCCTAAGAGCATTAGCACTCAAAATCATATATCTGTTTACTACTAGTTTGGGGCTAATGTATTTTGAGTGTCATGTTGTGAACTTTTCTTCAACTAGTCCCTTAGAACATTTTCCCAGAGACATCCTTAGGCTTATTTTAGAGTTCCCAAAGCAACCTGCTGGAAGTCTCATCATGGCAAACAGCAGCACAGTAGCATACTCACACTGTTGAGTGTGCTTCAACACCAGACTTCCCGAGTGAGGCAGCTCCAAAAGAGAGGCTTTCCTCCTTGGCTTTCTAGGTTGCCAGTGTGTCAGTGATACAAGATGAGGATTTTGTAGACAGTGCTGTTCCAGAAGGATACAGGGAAGAAGTAACCACCTCTGTACCAGTAGCTCTTCTTAGGAATCTGAAGCACACACTATACCTCTGAAACAATACACTTTGGGCTTCAGTTTTGTTTTGTTTTTTCCTGTTGCTTCTAAATTGTAGTGGATAATTTTTTAAATGTGCCTTAAACGTTAAAGGAAAGGGGATAATATAAAATTATTTCTAAAAAAATCATGTTTGATTCAAAAGCACAAAAATCATTTAAGATTTATTATTTTAAATTATGTAATTAAGAAAGTGTGTGTGTGCACACGCACACGCACTTGAGTACTAATGCTTACTGAGGCAAGAGACATTGGATTTTACTGGAGCTGGAATTACATGTGACTGTGAGTCACTCAACATGGGTGCTAGGGAACTGAACTTGGGTTCTTGGCAATATGTGCTCTCAGTCCCTGAGTCATCTCTGCAGTTTCACAAAAGGGAAATCTTTTTTGACAAAAAAAAAAAGTATGAAAAGTTTGATTCACTTTGCTCTTTTATCAGGGGCTTTCCCTAATGTTCTCAGAGCCCATTTGTGCCTTGTTGCTCTGCTAGGATTCTCCTCCTTCTCAGACTGATATCATACAGAGACCAAGGCCCCACGTTAGGCCCAAGGAGAGAATTTCACAGGGCAGTGTGTTGTGGAAGTTTATTTTTAGTTATGTATAAAATAATTGTTTTATACACTGTTGGGTGAGGGGTTCCCCAGTCTTGGCATTTTTATTGTCTGCAGGTATTAGATTTATGTGGGGGATGTTTGATTGCTAATGATATGCATGTGCTATCAGTGGAACACCTGAGGAGTTCTGGATCAATAAAGACACCTGAGCTCAGTCCAAAGTTAAGTCCATGAGATCTCAGCAAGACCTGCATAATGACAATACTAGCTGGCATGGACTGTGGGGTTCCACCATCCAGTATGGCGCTGGCCAGGATGGTGGTTCCCTCTGCCGAGGTCTGGCAGGGTATGAACCTATGAATATGCCTCCTTGTTGTCCTTGGTGAGCTGCCACAGTAGGTGACCTACAGGAGTGGGTCAACTATGACCCATTGGATGTCCTGAATGGGCCTCAATGGTTCCTGTTTTCTTGTAGTCTGCAGAAAAGTGGCTAACTTAAAGACATACTCACTGTATGCAACAGAGTTGAAACTGAATGAATCTTACTGTTTTTTTTAAAGATTACTATGCTGCCTTCCTGGAGTTTTTCTAATACTTGTGGCTTAAATATTTTCTCTTATTTAAATCTTCTGCTTAGTTTTACCCACTCATGCATCTTTTATAGGTCAAAATGAGGATCTAAAAATGTGCTCATTGTTAATAGCTAATTCTAAGGAGGCTCTGATGAGTCACTTGTATGTCTCTGGAGGTATGAAAACTTGGAAAAACACCATCACTGTGAAAAAAGTCTTCAGATGACATCTCATAGATTCTAGATTGAGTCTCAGTTTCTTAGACTCTTCAAACATCACATTGCCAGAGAGTCACCAGTTTTTTTTTAACTTTCTCAAACCTAGCAACCTTTCTTCTGGTTACTAATTGTTTTGATATTTCTTTCCTTTGTACCTTTTCCAGAGAAACTTGAGTTAAACCCAACCTCCCCATATTACTGTTAGTTATTAGAAACAGAGAAGACTCAGTGAGCCTGCACTTTGAAATTATTGAACAAATAGTGATTTAGGATTTTTCATTCTTGTTTGTTCATCTATTTTAGTGTCTTTTTCCCTCTTCCTCCTGAAGCATGGCTTATGATGGTCAGAGCCAGTTTGTGTATGTGCTTTGACTTGAATCCTGTGATCAGAAGCTCCCTTTTGTTTTCTACTACAACACAGATGGTTTTCATACTCCTTACGTGCTCAGAGGAGTGTATCCAGGGTTATGCAAAATTCCAAACAAGCTGCTTATAATTCTACCTTCCATCATTTGAGACTATACAGTGGGAAGTTCATGAGAGCACCTCTGTCACATTGATGTTAATTGGCACCACTTTGTAAATAGCTCATTATTACACACCTTGTTACTTAATCCTTCCTTTCTTTGTTCTCTCATTCTTTCCTTCCTTTCACATTTCATACATGAATACAATGCATTTTGATCATATTCTTCCCCTCTCTTTCCATGGTCCCCTATACTCCTCTTAAATTTGTCTTTCTCCTCCTCTTCCTTCCTCCCCCCCCGTCGTGTGTGTGTGTGTGTGTGTTTGTTTGTTTGTGAGATCTCTGTTCTGTAGAGTCCAGTGGCTATTACATATATGCACATGGGTATAAGGCTGACCACTTGGGATTTGGTTTATCATGGGGCTTGTCTTTGAAGAAAACTAACTTTTATATATCAAGGGGATTCTCCCTGGAGAAGACTTATTCTCTTTCTCTCTCTCTCTCTGAACAGCCATTGACTATCTGTAGATCTTCATCCAGGTGTAGGATCTTGTAAAATTTCCCCTATCAATATGCTGGCATGACAACTAGTATTGTCATTATGCAGGTCTTGTTGAGATCTCATGGACTTAGCTATGGACTGCTGTCTCTTAAAGTCTTCTACCCCATTTTCTGCAATGTTTCCTGAACATTGGGTATAGAGCTTGTTTTGTAGATGTATCAATTGTGGCTGGGTACCCCATGGTCAGTTGTGGATTTATGCAACAGTCTCCATCTATTGCAAAAGAAGCTTTGCTCCTGAGAGTGAAAGGTACATTTATCTGTGTTTAGAAGGATAAGTATTTAGAATACAGTTAGAAATTGTACTGGTTTAGGAAAGTGGAAGTAGTAGGTTCTCCTCTAAATTCCATGACTTCTGTAGCTGTGGATAGTTGGCTAGATTGGGAGTATCAGACATGACTGCCGTCTTTTTTTTAGCGGGCCTTAAGTTGAGTTAAACAGCTCTTGCCCACTCCCAGGATACTGCTTATTATTGCCGCTATTGCAGTATTGGTGGTGGTCTCACTATGTCACTTTTGCTGATCTGGAATTCTCTGTAGACCTGGATGACCCCAAATTCACAGATATCCTTCTGTTTTCT
This sequence comes from Cricetomys ansorgei, assembly GCA_026225945.1. Lineage (NCBI taxonomy): Eukaryota > Metazoa > Chordata > Mammalia > Rodentia > Nesomyidae > Cricetomys > Cricetomys ansorgei. The sequence continues at coordinate 36,074,084 of JAMJFZ010003875.1, forward strand.
CCTTCCTGAGTACTGGGATCAACGTTGTGGTCATTATTCCCAGCTTCTAACCATTTGCTAAGAAATTATGCTTTATCATTTTCTCTGAAGTCTTTTATATCTGAATTGACCTCATTCATTCACTCTTTACTGTCTACCTTCCTTCCTTAACTCCAGAAGTGGTTTCTTAGATTAAATCTTCAATCTTTTCTAATATATGTTAGGAAGTAATAATAATGCATTAGGAAATTTATATCTTAATGTATATTATTATTTTAGTATTTTGATATATTTAATATATATTACTGTCTTTTTCCTAATAATATTATTTCTTAATATATATTAGGAAAGATTGAAGATTTAATCAATATTTTATACACATATACTTACATATACTTATACTTACATAGATATATATACATACATGAACATTGATGCATAATTGGTTAACAAATGGTCAGGAAGTCATCATGCAAGCCAATGACTAATGCATTGTCAGTATCATTGTGCTAAAAATTAAAAACATATTTATGCTTTCCTGTTTATATCTCTTCAGCCTATAACTTTTGGCTTAGAAATAACCATTTTCTTTTATTTTGTATTTATTATTCCCATGTATGTTTCATGTCTTTTCTATAAGCAAATGTTTCCATAAACAACATTTGGTATTGTTTTGCACATTTTCAAACTTAATACAATTGGTGGGTGCTGTGCGTAGTGCTATGCAGTTGCTTTTGCCACTCACTGTAGGTTATGATTGTGAAAGTCAGCATATGGGTACATTTAGCTCTGTGATGGGCCTGTTATATAGATTTTCCTCTTGTAACTATAGGCTATTTACCTTTTCTAAAGAGTGTTTTAAGTTTTTCCTGATTTTGTGCTGTTCTCAGCTGTTGGCCATGGACATTTACATGTGTACACAGGGAGCTCTGGACAGAAATGTTTCAATTGCTGATTTGCAGAGGACCATTCAGCCTGGTCACAATAAACACTGTTCTTTGTTTTATGTAGTAATAATTTTTTTCTATGTCAGAATTTTTGCTATTGTGACAATTCTTGCCATTATTAGTCTTCTGCATGAGAAATGAAATTATATGGTTTATTTTTATTGTTTCTCTTGATAGTTAATTCATGTCCTCTACTAATTTTTTTCCTGCAGATTGTTTTCTCACATTGATATTTTTTTTTTTTTTTTGAGACTGATTCTCACACTTAGCTAGGTTGCCTAGGATGGTCTGGACTTCATAATTTCTTGCCTCAGGCTTCTAAATTGCACCTCCCCTGATTTGTCTTTATGTTTTGATTGATAGAAACATTTTTCTGCATAGTGTCCTTTATATGAGATAAAATACTAACCAGTGGCTTGGCTTCTTTGCACTTTGTCTCTGGTGTGCTTGTTTTGAAGAAGTTTTAAACTTTAATTCAGTCTGTTATGGTTTGTGCTTTTTAAGTTTAACTGAAAAAATATTCTATTCACCTAAAATCCTGGATATGTCCCTCATGTTGAAACTCCGTCTGCTCCTTACTTTCTTTGAGATTTGGTCTAGTGTGTGATTCCTCTTCCTCTGTCTTCTGAGTACCAGGATCACAGACATGTGCTGTTGTGTCCACCTTTGAAAGGTTTTATTAGTTTTGTCATTCATATGTTAACTTTAATGTCCATCTATTCAGTTCTCCATATCTGTAAGTTCTGTGTGGATTTAGCAAACTACAGATCAAAAATATTTGAGAAAAATTGCCTGTTTTACAGATTTTTTTCTTGGACTCATTCCCCAAACAATGCAGAAAGATAACCATTTATATTTGCAATTATAAGCATTATATGCAAAACCTATCCATTTCATATAAGGACCTGATTGTGTGTGGGCTTTCATATCCTCACTCAGGTGGTCCTGGAACCCATTCCCACAGATCCAGGGAAACAGCTGTTTTAGTATGTGTATAGCACTGCATTGGTTCTACTTTTATTTAATGCCAAATGGAGAGTTAGTTGTCCCCAAATAACTTACTCTTTTCCCACTGATATGCAGTGCTTTTCTGTCTTATGTTATATACCAGCTGACATATATATACTTGACATATGTATTGTTTTATAAGATTTATTTTTATTGTTTTAATTATGTGTACCTGAATGTGTCACTGTGTGGATATGGTCATAAGTGCAGGTGTCCACTAAGTTCAAAAGAAGTTGTCAGATTCCCTGAAGCTGGAGTTACACATGGTTCTAAGCCATCTAACATAGGTACCAGGAACTGAAAACTTAGATCCTTTGCAAGAGCACTACACACTCTTAACCACTGAGTCATCTCTCCAGCCTTCCTCCCTCCCTCCCTTCCTCCCTTCCTTCCTTTCTTTCTTTTTTTAAGTTAAAGTCTCACTCTGTAGATTTGGCTAGCTTGGAATTCACTATGTAGACCAGGTTGACTTCAGTCTCAGAACTCATAGTGGGCTACCTGCATCTGCTTCTTAAGTGCTGGGATTAAAGGTATGTGCCACCAGCCTGTTAGTTTTTTTCTTTAATATCTTCATATGCCATCATAAACTATTTTGACTACTTTTTCATTCAATTCTTATGTATCTATTTTATACTTTTTCTTTTGTTTTTAAGATCAAGACTCCCTTTGTAGCTCAGGCTGTCTTTGAACTCACGACCTTCCTGCTTCTGCCTCCCAAGTGCTGGGATTACAGTTATTTGCCACCATATCTAGTCCTATTTTTTATACCTATTATGGTATATTTTCTTTATAGATATTCTGGTTTTGTTAGTCCTTGTATTCCTGAAAAAATACATTGCTGAGATTTTCCAGTATTAAAACATAATTATTGAAGCTATTTTTATGAATAAGCTTTATTGTTTGTGTTTCTATTCCTTTTTATGGACTCTTTTTGCTACTAGTCTCATTAAAAAAGATAAGTCACCCCCTTCTAAGTATTTGGTATCTTGTGACTGAATAAAACTTTCCTGTGAAACTGCCTAGGGTGGTAGAGAATGAGAATATAGGGTCTGATTTTTCAGTTTCTTCAACAGTATTGGTTTATATTTTAATTTTCCTCTTGACTTTGTTAATTACTATACTTTTCTTCATAAGCCACCAGTTCTATTCATGTTTTCATGTATATTGACATTGGATGAACTCTAGTCTTCTTTTGATTTATATAAAAACTATTTAAGGCTATACCTTCCTTTTATGTAGTATTATTTATCTGGGATAGAAGTTTTTCTGGACCAGAGTTTTGCCTTTGTTTAATTTTTGCCCTTGTCTTTCTCTTCTTACTTTCTCATTCCCCCCATTTTATCTATCTGTCTACCTTGATTTCTTCCCTTTAGTCTGTTGTAAGTTAATTTTTTTTTCTATTTTATAATATAGAAAATACATATAGTAAAGTGTGGCAGGGGCAAGGAATTGTCAGAAAAGAAGTACCAGCCAAGAGACTTCCATGTTGTGGTTCAGAGCTGTGTCACATGCCATCTGTAGCTGGGAGGACGCTAGAGAGAAATGGAGAATCAGAATTGGGATCAGATTGTCTACAGAGCTATCTCCCATATATATTTAGTTCCCAAATTTTTCAACAAACTCTTTTAAGTTATGCAGAATTTCTATTCTTTCTATAATGTGACCCAGACTAAACACATCTTGCTTAAACATTAAACAACTTGCACAAAATGGATTGGTTGTTGATATTTACCAAGTACTTGGTATTCCCCTGCCCCCTGCTAACTTCAGATCCATTTCTGGGCCCTGAGACGACTTTTTGCATTATTATAGATTTTACCTTTGGCTTGCTGGGCAAGCACCACTATCAGTGAACTACATCCCAGCTTAGTTTTCCACGTTTTAAGCCTTGTTTTATCTGTGCTTGCAATAGTTTGTAGATAGTTTCAAATTTTTGAATATGAAGATGGATGCTTCAGAATAAGAGTATGTTCAGAATATGTTGATTGTAGATTCTTTGGTGATTATAACAAATTTTATTTCTGTGACAGAATTCACAACTGATGATTGCCATTATATCCTGTTTTGGATTGTTCTTAGAGTCTATATTTTTTTTAAAAATCCATATTAAATTTTTTGAGCATCATCTAATATTTAATTCTACCTTATACAGTTCTTTTTTTTTTTTTATCATAGACTGCCATGTCTAGATTATAACAATAGCAATTCTTATTTGCCTGTTTTCTTCTAAGTAGGAAAAAAGAACATAAGCAATTAGATGGTAAGTTCTCATTGAGATTTACAACTAAAAATTAAAGAATATTTTAGATAATAAGCCATCTCCACTCCTTAATGTGATTTGTCATTATAATATCACTATCTTAATTATGAAATAACATTTAATTTTGAAACAGACACATATATGCATACCTTGTTTTATTCAAGTCTAAATTATTATTTATAGTCATTTAAAAAATGATAGAATCATGAGTTTGAAGCCAGTCTTGCTAAATACAAGACCTTAACTCAAACAATCAAACAAAACCACCCCCCAACAGAAAGCAAAGAGAAGACTTTGCATTTATAATATGTGTCAAGAGTTTATGACTGTTTCTTTTCCATGGGCTGAAAAACATGTATGTTTGTAAGACCTACCATTATTACATCCTTTGCTTCTCCCTATACCCCATGTTCTTATTATGGAATTTTGTTCTGTAGCAAGTACTGTTTTGAGATAAAGTCCTTGGTGAAGATGCTTCTGAACCCAGATATCAAATGTAGAATGTGTGAGGCCAGCACAGATGAAGGCTGTGTCTACACCAGGATTGTGCATTAGTGACCATGTGGTCACTTGATCCTTACTTCATGTGTTCATTTGGTTGGGCTTTCTTTTCTACTGGTCTGATGATGTTGGATGAAGTCAGTGGGTGGCTCTTTTAATGTACATTATACCTAAAAATAAATCAGGAAAGTTTCCATACAAAGTACAAATTCTGTCATATGTACTTGCACTGATGGTCACTGAAGCAGGTGTAGATATTACAGTTGCTCTGTAGCAGAACAGAAGTGTTAATAATGGTGGTGATAATGATAATGGTGACCAGCAGTCTTTTCCACAAACAGTGCTAATAGACAAGACAGAAGACAAGTGTGGCTGTCTTGTAACCTTCTGTGGACAGGAAAAACTTTGTTAGACTATTATACCCTCTTACTGTTCTTCTAGATCTACTTCCAGTTCACATGCTGCTGAGAAGGCACTTAGTCTTAGAGGTTGGTAGGCAGTGCTGTCAAAGACTTTCGTACTTACCATTCATGCCACCTCCATCCCATTGCCTTTGCTGTTGCTGCCTGTGAAGCTCCTCCCAGGGTGCTCACAGTATGCACTCCTTCTCTTTACCTAGAGGCCTTTTTTTTTGACAGCCCCTTGGACCGAACCATCTCCACCATTTCCTGTTCTCTTCTCTGCTTTGTTCCTTTCCAGTACACGTGAATTGTTTACTAATATGACATCTATTTTATCTTCCCCTCCTCCAACTCTATCACAGCAAAACTTCATGGAGTCAGGGAATTTCTTCCCTTCCTCCTTCCCTCCTTTTCTTCCTTCCCTCCCTCTGTCTCTCCCTCCCCTTCTTTCTTTCTTCTTAACCTCATTTATTTGATGATGTGTCCTTAATATCTAAAACAATGTCTGGCATATTTTGAGACTTTGGTGAGTTTGCTAATATGTCCTAATAACACTTGAAAATTGTTTTTTGGCTTGGACTTCATGAGTTTGTAGTCTTTGGTGTGATTTGGCCTTGGCATTGAATATGAGCCCAGATAGTTTATTAAGAATAGACGGTACTTTTGGCCTTTCCTAAAAGCTTTGGGTTTCCCTAAATACTATTGGCTTTATTGACTGGCTTGTTCTAGAACTGGAGATTTGTGTCCTCAAATTCTAGGGTGTGGTTAAATAAAGAGAGTCATGTGCCCTGCTCTCTTCATCCCTTGCCCTCTTTCTGAGGCCCAGTAGTGCTAGAGGAATGGACAGATTAACTGTGAATGGAGAATTTCTTGATAATACAGAAGGAATCACCCTATTTGAGGAATAGTTCTGTTCTGGTCCCTCATCAGAGCTCTGAGACTGCCAGTGAGGCAAATCTAGAAGGAAATGACCCACATCTCTCACACGCAGGGGCTGTACCTGGCTTTCAATTTTGTCCTTCCAAAGGTGCCTCCGGGGTTCCTCATGGTAATCAGTACTCATGGATAGTGTGTCAGAGTAGGGGCGCTGCAGGTGCTTAACAGAGTTGGGAGACATGAACAGCTCTGCACTTTGAAAACATGACACTGAACTTAAGTTTTCTCTCAAGTCAGGGGGCTATTACTAGGATGTGGAGAAATTCCAGAAGTTATAGGGCCTCTGCAATGCTTTTGGGGTTTTCCTGGCCCCAAAGATGGCAGCTGTGATGGAGGGGGTCATGTTAGATGGCCTTGCTCTCTTCCTGTAGGAAGAGTATGCAATATACATCTAGCAGGGCTTAAGTAGCCGGAAATGTGGTGTTTCCTTACCCCCAAAGTGAATTTTAAAGTTCACTTATTTATACTGTTCTCATAGCAACAGGAAAACTCTTCTGACCTATAGCCACAGTAGACTCTGTAAAAGAAACTGTAGGAGGAAAAACATAATAATGCCAGGAAAAAAATTTAATGAAGTAGTATTCTTTCACTTATTCGGTCAACTGAGAATAACAGTGTGTACATTTGGCAACTAAAAGGGAAAGGTCCTCTCATGTTGCAGCATGAGCCTGCCTACATTACATGTTCTATTTATTTATTTATTTATTTATTTATTTATTTATTTATTTATTTATTTATTTATTTATTTATTTTATTTTAGATACAGGGTACTATAAAGGTTCTTCAAATGGAAGCCATTAAAAACGTGAGAACCGGCAGTGCTTACTAACCTGAAGCATTGGGGACTTAGAGGAATGATAAATGCAAACCGCCCAGAATCCAGAAACTGTCCCAGGCATTAAACTCTAGACTCTGGGAATGTGGGCATGCCTTTAGTTTCACGGATGTAGATAATTTTTCTTTCTGTGAGGTCTCTTGTCACTCCTATCTTGTCTGCACAGGGTGGGACTCCTGTGTAAATTCTATTTCTAGCTTGAAGAAACACTAAATTGATGTCAGCCAGAGCCAGTGCTGCTTGGAAAATGGGAAAGACTCAGAAGACAGGGCCTGTCTTCTCCTTTGGCCTGGCTGTGAACTTGAGCCCCTCCCCTGTTTGGCGCTTTCTGGGAGGCTGCTCAAGGCCTGTGCTGAGCCACTGGGCCAAACTGAAGTAAAGCCTTTCCTCCTTCTCACGTTTGTCCTTAATATCTGCTCTCAGAAACTGTTTTTTAGATCTTTGTACCACGTGACTCTGGGCTTGAAGTTACTGAATGCTGTGCTGGGCATATTTCTGTAATTTTATAAGAAACCTGTAGGCCCAAGAACTTGTAAGCCCTTCCTGTTCTCTCTTTGCTTCGTTTGTTTCTCTGCTTAATAATTGTATTGCTACACAAGTACACATATAACCAAGCTTTATTAAATTATTTTTTATTCAAAATTGTACTAATGTAAATAAGACATCCTTCTCCCCCCAAAACTCTTTAAACCTGCCTGTGTCTGAGTTCTCGAGTGGTAACGTCTTGATTCCCATTTTGGCTGTGGAACTTTGTAGCCAAGTCTATTGCATGCTGCCCCACTTTGTACTCATGGTTATGATATTGAAACTTCAGGACCACACACAGATAGCAAAGTCTCTGGCCACTTAAGCATGTAAACAGTCTGGCTTTTTATAAAGTGGAAAAATATTTCTTGTGCACTATTTTAACATGATCAGCATGTTGAAACTTGGTGTGCAACTGTGTCAACATTTCCTTGGCTCTGAATAGCGAACCTGAAGAGAGAGCCTCATGGTAACATATAAAATGCAAAGCTGGTTTGTTTACTACTGGGATTTATGCTGCAATTACAGTCTGAAGAAGACTCCAAACATGGAATACAAAACAAATGAAATGCATTTTCCTAGCATCGTCATTATGCTATTTAAATTGTGATTCCTTTACAAATGGCTAATATTCTTTCAGAGAATCAGAAAGAAATAGGGAGTTAGAGTGCTGTGAAGCTCCTTCTTGGCCCCATATGAGGCCTAGCCTCACAGGGTCTTTGATGTCTCTATGGTACATCTCCTGAGAGTGCTGGATTGGTTACTACCCACTGAGTGCTTGGATTAAATGAGCAGTTTCCTCTTCTTGCTCTTTCCCACTCCTTGGTCATCTGGAGGGAAACAAGCAGTGAATACATAATCAGGGAAGCAAGCAAGAGAATACTGGCAAGCACCAGGAAGTGGCTCTGTTCCTTATCAAATGTTTACTGAGACACTGTTAAGACCCATAGGTCAGTGAACAAAATATACATTTCTTCCCTTAATGGGACTCACATTAGAGAAGGGAGATAGGCCATGAGCAGTAACAAAACAAATACTCTGATGAGAGAGTATGTTGTTGGCAGTGGCAAGTCTTACCTAGCCAGAAAAGTAAAACAGGAAAAGGTATTAAGAGTGGCATAGGGGAAATTGGTTGGCTTTGATTTTGTTATTTATCTATCCAACTTTATTTAGGCATAATTAACAAATAACCATTGTATATATTCAAGGTGCACACTGTGATGCTTTGCCAGTTGGGCTTACCAGCTTCCCCACCTCACACAGCTAGCTACACTGAGGAGGAGATGTGGAAATCTCAGGAGAGGTTAAGTAGGGCAACCCAGGAATACTTCTCTGAGAGAACTTGAAGAAGTGAGACAGTTACCTGCACACTGTCTCCTTGCTTCTAAACCTATAGGAGACCAGTGTTTGCCAAGTAAAGAGACAAGCTGGGCGGGAGTAGATGCAAGAGAAGGTAAGTAGAGAAGTAGGGGACCGGCCTGGATGAGTAAATCAGCATGAAAAGCTCTTCAGTTGTGTGGCCATGGGTGTCAGGGAAGCCTTCTGATGGGGTCGTGATATTTGAACTGACACCCAGAAGCTGCCAGAAGAATCCTGTGTTCCGGCAGAGAAACAGCAAGATCAAAGGTCCTGAGGGGTAGACGGGGAGAGAAAATGAGGTGGGAGAAGGAAGAGGATAATGTTAGGGGACACTGTGACCTTGTCTTCTACGCTGTCTTCTCACAGGACTTCCGAGGAGAAAAGAAGGCAAGCTAAACTGAACAAGCACACAAACACTTCTGGTGGCCAGATGCCAGCCGGCATCCTTCTGTGATTCTAGTAGGGGATACATGTAGCAGAAAGTAGACATGATTGCACAGTTGGAAAGAATGGCCACATGGACAGATGATTAGTGACATGACATGGGAGTCATGAGTCAGTTGTTTTATTTTTTTAAATATGTGGAAAATACAATAACAAAATTCAAATAGTACCATGCCAATGCTCTTGTATCAACCATTCAGCTATTTTGTAGTTAGCATTTCGGGATTTTTGCTTCCAGCTTTTAAAACTTTTGTTTCTTCTTAAAATTTTCATTTAGTATTACTCTTTGTGTGTTTGTATATGTGTGAGTGCAAGTGTGTATGCGCCAAGGCACCGTGAAGGCCAGAGGACAACTTTCAGGAGTTGGCTGTCTCCTTCCATCATGGGATTTAGGTTGAACACAGGTGGTCAGGCACGAGGAACAGGTGCTTTTACCTGCCGAACACTTTTTCCAGTACTAAAATTTTGATTGCTCTGTGCACATATATACAGAACAGAGACATACACTCTCCTTTAAGCCATACACACACATGCATCCATATAAACATTAAAGGCCTTTAAAAAAGATTTACTTATTTATTTTATGTATATGGGTGTTTTATCTGCATGTCTGCACATCAGAAGAGGGCATGAGATCCCATGGGACTGCAGTTGTAGACAGTTTTGAGCTGCTGCGTGGGTGTTGAGCATTGAACCCAGGACCTTTTTTTTTTTAAAAAAAAAAAAAAAAAAGAGCAGCCAGTACTCTTAACCACTGAGCCATCTCTCTAGCCCCAGCAGTAAAGGTTGTAAATTGCCATTCTTCATTGCTTTCCCAGTATTATAGAGAGCCATGCTGTGGGCCTGCCCACACACACCCATGCACATAAAGTAAATTTAAAAGTAAATCTTTTTTAAAAGTATCTGAACTCATCCAATGATTTGAACAAGTGTTTTTTCTGAAAGGTGTTTGTTCAAGCATTATTTATAATGGTGAAAAATTGGAGTTGGCTGGTTAAAAGTCGTTGAACTAATGAGTAAATTTTGATAGCTATAAAATAGAGTAAAATTAAATAGAATTTCGCTTGAATCCAGTAGAATAAAATTATATATACAGAATTACCTATAATGAAATTATTGGCAAGGACACTGTCTGTTTTGACCCTAATTTTATAATATTAAGTCAAGCAGGCGGGAGCAAAAAGTAAGAATTGCATTATAATTAAGTAAATATTAAATTTCCTTTTCAAAAGAGTAAGTGATTGTTGCCATAAGCCTGTGAGTACTTAGAACCTAATCTTGCCCTCATACAGCTTGTATGTCTGTCATCCATTTGAAGTCTCTGGAAAAAGAAAGGTAACAGAAGTAAGGAGTGCAAAGGAGTGCATCCCATGTCATGCCAGGCCAGGCATCTCACCAGTACTGAGTGAAAAGAGAAGAATAGAGACAGTTGCTGTTTGTTCATTCTGTGCTGGAAAGTACCAGGTTCTAACAGATGCACCTTCTCTGATGTGTTATATGATAGAGATAAGAACCATTATGGCTATTTTCCTGAGAAGGCCATTGTGACTTAGCTAGCACTTGGTTGAATTGGAATTTATACCTAATAAGGCTGATGGGTCAAAGCCCAGATCATTCTTCTGCCTCCTGTAGAACCTGCAGCTCACATGCTCCAGGAAGAGCACTGGCCTCTGGAGTATTGCTGACAGTAGCTGCTGGTTGCTAGGATTCCAGTAGAGCTCCTGGAGGTGGCAGGAGATGAACAGAGAAGACAGATACAGAATTTGGCTTGGCCAATCTCTAGGAGAACTTTGAACCCTGTGTCCATCTTCTGTACTTTTTCTAGAAACTGCTATTAAAAGACCAGGGAAAGTATCAGGAGTGGTGGTGGATTGGGGGCGGGGGGGTCAATGCAGTACTTCAGATGTCAGAGAAAATGGGATGATGGGACATGCCAGGGTAGCAGAGGCCTCACCTGCTCCAGAAGCACCTGAGCCTTTTTACTTCATTCTGTATCATCTTTCTCTTCCCATCAAAGCAACTGCTTACATTGAGTGTGTATATCCCACACCTGCTTTCAGATAGGAGTCTGGGGATTGTCCTCTCCATGCTGTAGTACGGAACATGCAGCAGAGGTGCTGTTCCTTCTCACCTCTCTTTCATCCCTTTGCTGTCCTCCCACCCTGAACCATCACACTTGCTTTCTCTCAGAAAATCCTTGTGTGATCCTGGGTTTGACCTCATCGTGGCTGGATCTGAAGAATGCATGAGGAACAGATGTCTGAGAAAAGAATGGATCTTTCTCTTCCCCACTTCACTCTTTTTCCACCCTGTCTGAGGGTTCCACCCACAAAAGTTATCTAATAACATGATCAAAAAGCAGGCTCTGGGCTCGTTTTTACTCATTCAGGTGTGAGACCTTGGCTAAGTGACTATTTTCTTTTTTTTTTTGAGCCTCAATTTTCTTGTCTGCAAAAGCGAGAGTAGAACTCACCACCAGACAAATTTCTGTAGGGGCTTGTGCTGTGAACTTGGCACTGTGCCAAAAACTATGCATAATGTACTGGAAAGTGCATCTCTTCAACTACAGGTGAGGGCTTGATGAATAGCATCCTGGAGTCAATAGATACGTGAAAAACATTTCATGTTAATAATTCCAGAAGGGAAATGGACTGTATGCATTAGTAGTACGTTTGTGGTTAGTTTTTATTGCTAACTTGACACAAACCTAAGTCACAAACCTGGGAAGACAGTGCCTCAGTTAAAGGATTGCCTCAAACTGTCTTGTTATTGTCCCGATTGAAGACTTATGTGGGAGGACCTAGCCATAGTACATAGCACCAGCTCATGGCAAGTTGGCCTGGGCTGTACAAAAAGTTGAGATAAGCACTGGGCCGTGGAGCAAGCCCATAAGCAGCTACCCGTCATGGTTTCTGCTCCAGGTTTGTACCTTGAATTCCTGCCTGCCTTCCGTCTATGATGGGTTGTGACTTGGAAGTATAAGCTAAAATAAAGCCTTTCCTCCCCATTGTACTTTTGCTTATGATTATGTTTATCACAGCAACAAAAAGCAAACCAGAACAATGTACATTTATCCATTTCTTGCAGTGGCCTTTCAGTGTCCCAGCTGATTGCCATAGCAAGCCCAAGTTTTTTTTCTTCTGCTCCATTTAAGAAACAGCAGGAATTGGCAGCAGTGGCACATGGGTCTAATCCCAGCACTGGGGAGCCAGAGGCAGGTGGGTCTCTGTGAGTTCGAGGCGAACCTGGTCTCCAGAGCGAATTTCAGGACAGCCAGATTTAGAACAGAGAAAGTCTGTCTCAAAAAAAACAGAGAGAGAGAGAAGGAGGAAAGGAGTAGGGGGAGAGAGAAGGACTCTTAATTTATATTTAGACTCTGAACTAATGACCCCCATTCCCCTAAAACACCTGAGCCATGAGAAATACATATTGTGGTCATATTTATCTTTATCTTTCAAGCTAGATTGCTCTAGCTCAGGCTGCAGGCCCATTGTGCAGTGAGCTATCTTCCTGCCTGCCCGTATCAGCATGGAGCCTGCCTGTCAGAGCTTGCCTAGTTTTTCTGAAGATAAGGCAGGCAACAGGGAGAGGTTGCTGGCTGTAGCCTGAGGCACCTGGCAAATTATTAATGGGCCAGCATGAATGGACCCAGCTTGAATTGGGCACAGTGTATCTCTGTAGGATCCTGTCAGCCAAAACCACTGGGTTTGTTGTTTGAAGCAAAACCTCTGGCTGCTTCCCAGGTGCACTCATCACAGCAAGGTGGAACCGTGCCATGTTCTTGTCCTTCTGTTTACCTTGCTGACAAAAGGGAACCAGTTTGTTTTCTTACTGTTTTGAGTTGCTGATGATTCTTCAAAACTTAAAATGGTTGCAATACATTGTTCTCATAATCTGCCAACATCTATTTAATCTGCTTTGTTATTTCCCTGTGATACAACTTTCTTAATCAGAATCTTGGAGGAAAAAATAAAAACAAAAACACTGGGACATGTGTCAAGATTTTTTTACAGTCTCTTCTGCAACCTTCCAGCCACAGGGTCATACTGCCTCTGGGGATATTGCTAGGGATAAACATGCATCTGAGGTGTTGATCTCTGCCTTATGAGAACATCTGCTCATCTAATGTTTTTGATTTGTTTTGATTTGGATCTTAAATGTTTCTCAGAAACCCATGCTGAAGACTTAGTCCTTAATGTAGCATTGCTTAGAGGAGAGGGGATCAGAGAGTTCTACCTTCTGACTAGATAAATCTATTTACGGATTTATAACTTAGTGGGTTATAGAGTAGGGTCTCTGTTGTGAAGACAGGCTCTGTGCTTCCTGGGTACCATAAGGTGAGTAGATTTGCTCTTCCACTGGTTTCCTGGTGTTCTGCCTTAGCAAACAGGACTGAACCAACTGGGTCAAGTGCCTTTGGAATGAGCCCATTGGAATTGTGGGCCAAAACAAATGTTTTCCCCTTTTATTTGATTTATCTCAGATACTTTGTCACAGCAGTGGGAAGCTGACTGTCATACCTGACAACCAGGTGGCAGTAAGATAAGGTTTTTATACATCTGCCTCCCTGGAACCTACCTTAAACTGTTGTTTGATTTTTGGTCTTTGTTTTTTTAGACAGGATGGCGCTCTGTAACTCAGGCTGGCCTTGAGGTCTTAGCAGTCATCTTGCTTCAGCCTTCCCAGTATTGGGATTGTGGACTGAGTCATCACATCTAGCTCCTTAAGCTATTTTAAATTGGTCAGATTGTGTCCACCTGCTCCCTCACAGACACAGTGTTGGTGATTAATACAAGTGACAAGTGGACAATCGGTTTTCTCTTAATGCCTATATTCTCACCGTTGGGAAGGACCGTTACTTCTCCAGCTTTCAGCTGAGCAGGTGAAGGTCTGCTGGTAGGTCGGCAGCCTAAAGAGTCAGCACGGAGTCACTGTGCAGTGCTGACTCATGCCCCTCATGTGACAGCTTTGCTGCCCGCTACAACCACAGTCTTGTCTTTCGCAATTTGATGTTTTCTTCTTCCATCTAATAGTTCTTCTGGCTACTCCACACACATGTTCTAGGCATTGCCCCCAGCTCTGCCTTCCTCTTTGAATCCTTTCTCACTTGACAGAATCCTGAAGATGTGGTGCCCTTACGGAAGCTACACTTTGGTCAATTTCAGTTTCATTTTAAATATGAAATTGCTACAAAGTGAAAACTCATGCTTATCATGAGAGGTAATTTCCTCTGCCCCCTTTCCCTTTTTTCTTGTCTGAGAGTGATGTACCGATCTCTGAGACTCCTAACAGTGGAAGACTGTCTCTAGATTACTCAGCCAACTTCTTTAGAGGCTAGCAAATATTTTCAGATAAGGCTGTTTTAGTTTTGCAGGCCATATAGACTTTGCTATATTAGGAGGACCGTGAGGCTAGCCTGGGCTTTATAGAAAGATGCTATCTCCCAAGACAAAACAAAACCCCAGGAGAATCCAAAATAAACAACAACAACAAAATCCTTCAACCCTGCAATAATTTTATGAAAATAAACATAAATAGGATGCAAAGAAATGAGCATGCCTGTGCCCTAATAAAATTTTATTTGCAAAAACAGGCAAGAGTAGGGTTATGACCCTGGATCATAGTTTGTACTTAGTGTGGTTGTTACTGATAATGAGAATTTTATAGGAGGGCACTAAGTAGGACAGTCGTGGTTGTTTTTGCATGATTATTTAATAATTGTACCTTTTTGGTTCCAGGATTGTGTTGCTCAGCAAACTAATGTATTGTCACTGTATTGTTATGATACTTGAAAGTTCTTAATGCGACAAAAATGAACTAGATTGACTAGTTAAGAAACTCCAGTTTGCATCAGGTCACCTTTCAATAGATAGTCTAAGAGAACCTGACAGTAGAAGAAATTCAGGTAGGAGAACAGATACCTCTCAGAGTGTTTATCTTTTTGGTAATGCTTGTCCTGGACACTATACCAAGGTTTATCACAAGAAACCTATCTAGGATAACAAAGCCAGCAGTTAGATTTTGTTTCAGTCCTTGACTGTCTGACCCCAGAACCTACCTTCAGTTACTATAAAGTAATTGAATTGAACAAATCAGTCATCTGCAGCTAGGAGACTGGGCTGAAGTGGCAGAGGTGATTGCTACTGCCTTCTTCCTTATACCTTTTAGACAAAATCACAGAAGGTAGGTGTTAGGTGGGACCTCTTAGTGGGAGCAAAGGAATAACAAAACCTGAAGGCCTATTGATTGAATTGAGCCTCAAGGCTCAAAAAGAGTATGGATATGTGTGTATCGTCCATGGATTTAAGATATCATAGGGCTTGAGAAGTGGATGTAGGCTCTGCTGAGCTTGGAGGTTTGCTGCCTAGACTATAGGATGAGGAAGACAGCGAAGCACCAGGTCTCCTTCTCTCTAGCAGGATGGAGAAGTCTGTGTTCAGCATGTATCTGCCTGGCCACCACAGTACACATTTTCCTGGGATACCTGTGCCTCCTATGAACACCAATGGAGGGAGAACAGCCTACACTAGTTCAGGACCCTTAGTAGTCTCTCATCTTTCTAACTCAGTGTTTTAAAGAGAATACCAACTTGTATCTAATTTCCACTGGGAGTTGCCTATGTTAGATAAACCTGTGCCAAAAGGAAATCTTTAAAAATAATTTCCATCACTCTTATTATTTGTGGGTGGTATTTTTTTGTATGGTTTCCAAAGCAGTGACCCTAACCACAGTGAGGACAGTCATTTAGAGCTCTTGCCAACTCCTCACTCAGTGAAAAGTGCAGGGAAAGGTGCCTGTAGCTTTGGTTACAAACTCCTCCTCCTGGAAATGGAATGAGTGGGTAGCTCTCTCAGCCCTAGCCCTTCAGTGTATATCCTTCAAGGTATATTCTAGTTGGTATGTTTTTTCCCAGATTCTGAACATTGCCCCAGGACAACTGTCTGAGTTCATTTTGGCACCAGGACAAATGAGAGGATGTTTCCTGTTTGCCTGACTCTTGCCCCAGCTTCTTTCTCTGTTCTGTTAAGCTGTTGGCTAAATTCTTTCCTCTTGTATTCCACATTTTAACTGATGTTAGGGCACCAAGTGCAAAAATCTGCAAGCAGTTAGCTTTCATGTTTGAGCATTCCAGTAAGAACAGACTGAAGTTAAGGTTCTCGGAGCACGGCAAGATCCCCCTCTGCATAATGCATTAAACATTTAATAACTGTACTAATAATCCAAAACACTTTTAATGGGCCACATGGGAGCTCTAATGTGGTTAAAAAAAAAAAAAGCGTGTTTTTTCACATCAAGTTAACTTGCATCAAATTGAGAGAAATTCTTCGAAATAGCTTTGAGGAGCTGGAGGTTTATAAGCTGGGAAACAAGTAGCATATCCTTAAAGTAGTTTCTTTAGGGATGTAGAAAGAGACAATAAAAATATGGTGAGCATTGACCTAGCTATGTGCATTTCTTTGCAGTTTAATACTGTTTGAGTTGAGGAGAAGCGTCACAGGGCTCTGGTGTATCTGCTGCGTGTCAGGCTAAGCGGTTGTGAGTAGGGTTGGCAGCTAAACCACTCTTGGAACACAGGTCCCTGGCTTCAGGACCTTGTTCTTTGATTGGGAATGTGAACTGTTTGAGTTTGGTGCTTTTTGAAGTATTATAGAAAATAGAACACTCAGTATTGAAGGCAAAAAATTGAAGGACATTGTGTTTTGTGTTAAATTGAATTCACATTTATTTCTAAGTTGAATGTTTTACAGTTATTCTCTGGTGAAACAGGTGTGCATTTGAAGCAATGCAGTTGCTCTCTGAAACTCAGAAAGAAGTAGTTAAAGCAAGGATGAGTCCATTAGTGCAATAACCAGTTTTACTTTGTTTGGCCTATTTCAAGTAGGGTTGGCTCCTTGCTCCAAACATAATCCAGTCAAAACACTTGCAGTTATAATGTGAATACACTAAGGACTTAGGAAACTGATATTTTTCAAGCATTTGGAAGGAAATGATGTCTTCTGGATAAAATTCATGACATAAGCCTAGCCCATCAGCTCACTAGCCTGAGTCCTGTACCTCAGTAATAACTTTTTAAAATTCAAATACTTTTTTAAAGTTGAAAACTTAAAATTTTGCATATACCACCATCAGTAGGGCTGTTATGGTCAGTGTCAGAATATTGGTATGAAACTGATATTTTAAGACAAAACAAAGACTTTGATTTTGCTGTATAAATCACCTCTCTGTCTTGATCCTTGATGTTGTTTTTGTCTATACCATAGTATTTCATCCAGTATTACCTTTAACATGATTAACACACATAAATTGTGAATAATGAACAAGTTCTAATTTTTGAGGGAAGTTTAGTTTTCCAGTTCAGAGAAAACAGCAGGGTGTTTACTATAATAGATAAGCAAAATCATTGAGCAAAGCTGAGGTTTGACCCCCAAATGATGAAATTGGTTTTAATGTAAGGCTTTAGGAACTGGCTCTGGGGGCTTCTGCACATATTGCTGCACATTGGCGGCATCCAGGAGTGAGCGAGCATCTGCCTTTTAAGAGTATGTTTGTTTACAAATGTCAGTTCCAGGATGCTTTATAATAAACAGGTCTGTTTCTCTCTGACCTCCATCAAAATAGTTATAGCAGTGAGCAGCTTACCCCATTTAAGGACAGTGGTGATGCAAGCATCTAATGACAGTGAATGTCCTAAAAGGAAAAACAAAAAAGCCTTGCTTTTTAAGAAGGAATTTACTGGTATTAGCAAAGAAAATCTCAAAGTGGCTTTCACTGGCTTTCATTCATCTTTCCTTTTAGCAGAATGAAAAATGTGTGGATAGTTACAGCTTTGTTCTAAAGTGGCCCATAATTTGGTCTGTGTTTTATATCCCAGAGGACTGAAAAGCCCAAATATGGCATTGATACTAAGAAAGCCTCCTTTTTTCTCTCTCCAGTCTATACAGTAGTTAATGTACTCATTTTCAGGTCAGGATTATCATATAGGCAACTGCTAACCTGAAAGCTTGATGTATTTGAAAGAGTTTGAAAGGAGCTATTTGTCAATTCTGATCATTTTAAGTCATTAGGCTTTTGCCTTTGATAAAGCTTCAGAATTCATGATACGATTTTTAAATCAGTCTTTTCTTTCAACTTCATGCCATCATCTATTACTGGATCTTTGTTCCTATCTCACACAGATCTCTGTAACACCTGCCCTCGGGTGCTTGAAGCCATGCTTGTGAATCACAGCACAGCCGAAGACCAGGCTATGGTACCCATGTTGAAGCATGTATTGAGACTTCATTCCTGGAAATTCAGAGACATACAAAAAAGGGCTAGATTCAAACCAGGGATAGGCAGAGGCCAGAGCTTTAAGCAGTTTTGAGGATGATTAGGGTATTCTAATAGAGATGATATGTGAGTAAGTTTTTTCCATGTATTATCAATGTAAAATGCCAACATTTATTAAAAGAGAGGTAAATATGCTTTATTTATGGAAGTGAGCATGTTCTGTTGGTTAGAAATTCCTTTTCTGGAGGAGGTGGATAGACAGGCTTGTAAGCATTGCTGGTTCACTTTTGAGCTTCTTTATTGCAAGCTATGCTAACCACTCAGTCCCTCCACTTGTCATTGAGAGACTAGGTAGGTAGTGTTGGCCCGTTTCATGGAGTAGATGTGAGGAGTAAGCTTAGGTAGTATCAAGGAAGCCCTCGATGCCTGATAACTGAGGCTGCTGCTGCCTTTGAGCAGTTGACTAGTGAGTAGACTTACTTCTAGACAGGGCTCTGTCAGCATATAATCAGTATAATCCTATGCAAATCTTCCCACATTCTCAGGTCATTATCAGCCTCATCCTCTGTAAGAGAAGGAATTTTTGTATCCAAGTGTCTTGCAGAGGGACAATTTATGTTTTTAAGGTAAAATTGTATTGCTTCCTAAAAGCAAACTATAATAATTTGAATAAAAGTCCCCTTAGGTGCTTAGTCACCAGAAAATAGAGCTGTTTGAAAGGATTATAAGGATAAGGATGTATGGCCTTGTTGGAGTAGGTTGTCCCTATTGAAAGAAGTGTGTCACTGCGGGTGAGTTTTGAGGCTTCAAAATCCCATGCCAGGTCCAGTCTCTTTTTGCCTACGGATCAGGATGTAGCTCTTAGCTACTGCTCCGGTGCCTGCCTGCATGCCAAGCTGCCTTGCTCCCCGCCATGATGATAATGGACTTAAAACCTCTGAAACTGTGAACAAGCTCCCAATTAAATGCTTCCTTTTCTAAGAGTTTCCTCGGTCATAGAATCTCTTCCCAGCAGTAGAACTGTAACTAAGATGCAAACCAAGAATGAATAATGCTTTAACAATTAAGGATTCTGTTTAAAAAAATAAATATTCTGCTAGTAAGGCATGTTTGCTAAGAATGTTAGGGGTAAGTTGATTAAGTTGACATTGTTACTTTTCTCCTGGAAATTCATGTTGACACTAATGGATGGCAGCGATTCTCTCCACAACACTGAAGCTTTTCCAGTAAAGACTGAATGATGCCCTTAGTGCAGAGGGTTGGCCCTGGCTGAATAAAGGTGGAATATTACATTTGGTTTTAAGCCCTTTCCTGCATGTTGTATTTTCTTGTGCAGATTCAATGCAATAAAATTAATATATTTGAGATATTTTTAAGCGTAAGTACTGTGTTGAGTATAATTTATATATGATAAAGTATACCTGATAAATGTACTATTGGATGAAATTTCACAGAAGTTTATATCCAGGTAAGAACTGTCTTATAGTCATCTGAAAACAGTTTTATTGTGGTACAAATAAATGTCATAAGCTTTTTCCATGTAAAGTACACGGTTCCTTAGCTTTCAGTAAATACACAGGGTTGTTCAGCCATTACCACAGTCTGATTTTAGACCATTTTTATCATCCACAAAAAATACTTCATACCCATCCCCCTTCTTATCCTCACCCCCATTCCTAGATCAAGGCATCTACTAATTAATCTACGCTTTGTCTCTAAGTTTGCCAATTTGAAAAATTCATGTAAATGAAATTTTATGGAGTCTTCTGTGTGGCTTCTTTCATTTAACAATGTGTTTTTAAGGTCTATCCATGCTATAGCTCCTATCAGTATTCATTTCTCTGTGTGATCAAATAGTATTCCTTATATGGGTATGCTACTTTCTGTGTATTCACAATAGGAACGTGGGTTGTTTCTTTATCAGTAGTGCTGTGACTAATGCTGCTCTGAACATTTTATAAATTTTAATTTTCTTAGTTTTCATCTGTCTTGTACATATAACCTGGGGATAGAATTCCCAAGTCATGTGGTTTCTCTGTTTTAACTTTTTGAAGATTTAAGATGTCAAACTGTTTTCATAGTGGCTGAACTATTTTACATCTTACTAGCATATGAGGATTCTAATATGAGCAATATGAGGATTCTAATTTCTCCAAAGATCATTTTTGTCTTGTTTACATCTTGGTGATATGACACAGTATGTCATGTTTTTAATTTGCATTTTTTGATGGCAGTGATGCTTTGGTACTGACTGGACAGTGGTTATTAATTCTTCAGAGAAATGTCTGTTGAACATTCCTTTATGTCTGTTCTAAATTAGGTTATTTATCCTTTATTTGTTGAGTTTTAAAGGTCCTTTGCGTAGTATGGTCATATGTTTGATTTGCAAGTATTTTCTCCCATTTTGTCAATCATTTCCTTATTTTAAAGATTTATTTTATTTTTAACTATGAGTATGTACATGTGTCTGAGTGGGGGTTTGTGCACATGAATATGGATGTTTGGGGAGACCAGAAGAGGGTGTCAGAACCCCTGGTATAGTAGGTACAGAAGTGTGAACTGCCTGATATGTGTTGTGGAAACTGAGCTTTGGTCCTCGGTAGAACAATGTGAGGCTGCTGATCATATTTTGTCCACATTCAGTATGCAGAGAGAAGGATGAATGCTGCTATGGTACTCTGTTCAGATTCTCATCTGTTCTCTTTTTATTCTGTCTAGAACCCTAGCCCATGAGGTGGTGCCATTGTTTTCCTTTAGTTATGTCAATGATTCAGGTCTTATGTTAATGCCTTGATCAATTTTTAATTGATGGTTTCAGGGTAAAGGATGCGTCCTTTTCTTGTTTTTTTCTTTTTCTTCTCACCTGGATATCCAGTTTTTAGAGTACATCTGTTAACGATGCTGTCTTTTCTCCAACTAATGATTATGACTATAGATGTGTGGACTTACTTCTGTGTCCTTTATTCAGTATGATTGGTCTGTGTATTATTTTGTGGACCAGGAAGTACCATGCTGTTATATTACTGTAGCTCTGCAGTATGTGTTTTAAATCAGGTTTTGTAGTACTCCCAGTATTTTTGTAGTACTCCCTTTTGCTCAGGTTGACTGACTTTGGGGTCTTTTGTAATTCTAGATTAAGCATCAGATTGCTTTTTCTGTTGCTGTGAAGAATGCTCTTGGGATTTTGAAAGGAGCCCATTGAGCCTGTACATTACTTTAGGTAATAATACAGTCATGTTCACAATAGACATGGATATATATATATATATATATATATATATATATTTTCTTTTTTTTTTCAAGAGTCTTTTCCAAGTTATTTCTTCCTTGTTTTACAATTTTCCTATAGAGATCTTTCACGTGTTTGCATAGGGTTACTCTTAGGTACTTTATTCTTTTGCAGGCTCTTATAAATAGGATTCTCTTTTTTCTTTCTCAGCTGGTTTGCTATTGGTAAATGAAAAAGCTACTAGCATATATCAATTTTGTTTCCACACTCTCATGAATTTGTCAATTCTAAAATTTTCTGGTGCTGACTTTAAAGTCATTTAAATATAGGCTTATGTTGTCTGCAGATACAGATAGATTTACTTCTTTCCCCCCTATTTGTATCCCCTTTACTTGTTTATTTTGCCTTTTTTCTCTGGCTAAATTTTCAAGTACTATATTAAATAAGAACACTCATCTTTGTCTCATTACTATTTATACGAAATGTTTTCCATGTTTTCTCCATTCAATGTGAAGTCGGCTATGGGCCTCTTGTATGTTACCTTTATTGTGTTGTGGTTTGATCCTTCTGTGCCTTTTTCTTCTGAGATTTTCTCATGAAGGAATATTGCATTTTGTCAAATACCTTTACTTTGTTGACATGATTTGCAGTTTTTATCTTCTGTTCTGTTTGCATGTGATTTTGTCTTAGAAGACATGCATGGGGTAAGCCAGCCTTCTATTCTGGAAAGAAACAAACTTGATTATGGAGTATGATCTTCATATTCTCTTCAGTTTGACTTGCGGGTGTTTGTTCAGGTTTTTTATATCTATGTTTATCAGTGCTATTTATTGCATTAACCAAAACTTAATCTGTTTTTGGTGTCAGGTAATAATGGCTCCATAGAATGAGCTTGGAAGCATATTTTTTTCTCTCTTTTTTTTTTTTGTGTGTTTGAGATAGTTAAAAAACTGTTGATATTAGTTCTTTAATAAAATTCAACAGGGAATCAAATCTATCTGTAGTCATTTTTCTATCAGTAGACTTTATTACTGCAATACCATTAGGTGGTAGTAATCTGTCTAGTTTTTTTTTTATATCTTTTTGTTCAATTTTAGGAGGTCTTATGTCTAGAAATTTACATGTTTCTTCTAGATTGTCTAATTAAGATTCTTAATATAACCATTAATGATCTTCTGGATTTGGGTGGTGCCTTTGTCTCATATTATTTCACTTTTTGTCTTTAGTTTGTACATTAATGTCTTTTTCTATACCTAAATATCTAGGTTTGGATTTTAATCATATCTCAATAGTCTTGCATGCTATGTTCTTAACTTTGTGTGTGTGTGTGTGTGGACACGTACGTGGAATTAATCTGTAAAAGTTTTAATTCATCAATATTGGCTCCATCCCTCAGATTTTCTATTCTTCAGCTATTTGTTTAAGATTTATTTATTTATTTATATAATTGCTCTGTCTGCATGTACGCTGTCATGCCAGAAAAGGGGATTGGATTCCATTACAGATGGTTGTGAGCCATCATATGATTGCTGGGAATTGAACTCAGAACCTCTGGAAGAACAGCCAGTGTTCTTAAGCACTGAGTCATCTTTCTGGCCCTCCTTCAGCTATTTATAAATAATTGAGCTTTAAAGTTGACTTCCTGAGTTTTTAAAGATTTTTGGGTTTCCTCTATTTGTTGAACTTCTCGTTCATATCCTGCATTGCTTTCCTTAATTCATTTAGTTACTTTTCTTTATTTTCTTGGCATTAAATGAACTTTTAAAAAGTCATATCTTTAAAGTCTACATTATTTCATAGGTTTCAGTTGAGTCTTTGGAGTCATTTGGTAGAGACTGTCAGCTTCTGGAGGCGTCATGTCGCCTCGTTTTTTCATTTCTTGTATTTTTATGTTGATATTTTTGTATCAATTGTAATGGATTTTTTTTCAGTTTTACATGAGAATCTTTGTGGGGACTGTCCTTTTCTTGATGACATGTCCTGCAATAGCTGATTATATTGAATATAGCTCCAATTGGCTTTTATGTGGCTTTGGTGCAGCTTCTTTCTTATTTCTTTGGTGGGGATTAGTATTTTGACATAGTTTGTACTGTGTTGGAACCTTAGGGTCCTTTTTCCTTGGAGGTCTTCCTACAAGGTGGAAGAGTGGTATGTGTCTAATAAATGAGGTAGGTGTATTTTATACAATGGAATTTATAAGGTATATATGCCCTTGGTAATTACTACTCTAATCTTGTCAACAACACATGGTCTGAAGGAGTATGGGAACAGCCTATGCTGTGATCTCTCATAGGCGTGGTATAAATAGTATTTTTCTCACTTCTCTCTGCAGTTGCTACAGGGATTCATAACCAGGATAAGGTCTTCAGGTCCCACCTAGTCATGGCTTCTTAGAGCGTTGTCGACAGTTCGTGGTTTTTAATCTCTTAAACTTTGAATTAAATATTCACTAACATTCAAGCATGGGTGTTTTGTGGGTAGAACAAGTTCTGTTGACACTTACTCAGGCTAGGAGGTAGTTCAGAAGCAGTGCATCGACTCATAATACTAGAAAGTATCATGCTTGATCCCAGCACTATCTAGAAAGGATCGAACAAATAAGAATGACAGCAACAAATAATAGGGAACCAGTTCCAAAATACAGTGAAAACCAAGCACTGACTATGAAATCCACAACTTAGAACAGGACTAAGGGGGCTGAAATAACAAAAACAAAGATGTTTACAAATGAAGACGAAATGAGAGAGAAGAAAAGCGAAAATTTAAAGCAAAAAAAAAAAAAATAGAATATTTGAAAATGCAGAAGGAAAAAGTGTGAGGAAAGGTGGAAAGTGAAGATTGTAATTACAAAAAAAATTGAAAAGATAATGAAAGAATTTGAGTATTGAAAGAAGAGATCAGCAGTGTAGCAAAAACCAAGAGACTACTGAAAATAAAATTTATATGTAAATGAACATATTTTTATATACTTATACACAGAGATAGGAAAGGATAGGATAGGAAAACGAGAGACGAGAAAGGGAGTGAAAAATGAAAAATGGATCAGTGTTAATGAAAAAAGAAGTTAATAACTAAAAACATGGTCTCCACTGATGTGCTTCTCTAGGCAAGAATGTATATTCAGGACCTCTGCCAATCTGTGTTTCCTCCTGTTGTCCAATTTGCTGCACTTTTTGAAGAAGGCAAAGGCCAGGACACATGGACCCCTTTATGTTTTCTGTGTTCATCACCATCTAGTCAGTGGGAATGGTTTTGGACCAGATGCTTGGAATAGCTTCATTTATCCACTTGATAGTGCAGGGTAGCAAAGAACCAAAGTTTTCTGGGATGGAATTTCTTTCAGGCATAATAATTTGATGTACCTCCAAAGGCCAGGTGGAACTAAGATGTATTGCTCATTTTCTGAGACATTCTCTTGAAGTTCCCTCAGAGGGCAGGATGACAAACTGTTCAAAGTAGAATAGCCACAGTTGATTCTGTGCTTTCCACCTCCCATACTGTGGTTTTCATTGTGGTTTCTAAGGCCCCAGTCACTGCATGAGTACACTCCCTGCTCAGTCTCTGCACACTCTGTAGCTCATTGCTTCAGCCAGCTTCCATCCAAAAGCAAAGGGGACCTCACTCCATTTCGTCTCAGACCTGAATCTGACTGCACATATTTTTTCAGTGAATTTGCTTCAATGGCTTTTGACTAGGATCACAGGAGGCCAGATGCTGGCCAAATAGCCTGGCAGTACTGTTATGGGTTTTGAGCTAAAGGGAAATATAGCAGCTAAATTAAGGTCCCCAGAGCAACAAGTACAGGTACTATCTTTTCAGAATGCCTTCCAAGATGTTGCTATGCTGTTCTGTTATGCTGACAAACAGCACTTCTCCAAGCGCCAGCACACTGTGCAGCTCCCAGATCAGCTGTGGTCAGACTGCCTTTCTGTTCTCCTGTTTCTATATATGATTTCTCCACTATCTTTCCTTCTTATTCTTACCCTCTTCTCTCGGTTGTACCACCAGGCTGTATTGGGCCCAGTGGTAATACACTGTTTCTCAGCCTATGTTTTGATAACTTGTCAGAGTCTCTCCAAATCTCTAATACTAAGTAAGCTTCAGTGCCCACCCCTCCTTTCTTCCACCTCACTCAAGCTGTTTTTCAGCTCCCAATTCTGAAAGGCTGAGAAGCCAGAAAGTGCTTGTTGCTACTAATTCACCATCTTAGCTCCTTCTATAACTGTTTTCTTATTGATTGACTGATTGTCTTTTTATATAGTTATCGGATTGACTAAAATGTTGCCTTTGTAAGTTGATGCAGTCAAGTGCTTTTTGAAATTTATTTCTTAGATATGATTATATAGAGATATTATATGATAAATAATAATAATTTCTGTTTTGCATTAAGCTCTTTGTTTCTAAAATGAAACTGTAAGTGTCATGGAAAACAAGGACCATGACAGCTTATTTGTCCTTTCCAAGCCTAGCATAGTGCATGGCACCAAACACAGTGAGTGGTAAATGCATGGATGAATGAATGAATGGGTATAAATGAAAGGATGGGTGGATGAGTAAATGATTTATTGCAGGAGATGATGTATTTTTGTTCTTTGCTAGGGGATATGTGGGAAAAGCTCATGTTAAAATTTTAAAATCACAAAGAGAATAAGAGGTCTTATAAAGTCACATCATCATTTAGCTGCAATTAAGTTCTTATTGAATTACTAGATTCTAAGTTATGCTTTAGGGTGTGAAATAGTAGGTAAAGCATTACTTTTAAAAAGTGGATCAATAAGCAAAAGTAGATATTTGGTGATTTTCTGTCTCTTGTTTGACATGGCCCTGGAAAGGCTGTGCTGGATGCTAAAGCCGTAAAGACTGGTTTCGTAGGTGTTAGGAGAGCAGAAAAACCTGTCAGTGTAGCAGGTCTGAGGTAGGCATAGGGTTGTGGGGGAGGGAAGAAAGCTGCCAGTCTCATGGGCTTGATTAAGTGACGGGTTGTGCCCATTTGCAATGTATTACAGTTACAAGGGACAGCTCTCAAAACTCCAGGCCAGGAGTTCCCTCTGCAGCATTTCTCACAGCTGTCCCTCTTTGAGGGTCATCCTCGATCTTTCCAGGCTCTGCTATAGCCCCTTGGTGTCCAGGTTTGCATGTGAGAAAGGTGACGGTGCAGGGACACTCTTGACTACTAGCCTGACTTAGTTCCATGCTGCTGAGAACCATGATTGTTCAATCAGCTATGACCAGGCTTCCAATGAAGTCAGAAACTAGAGCTCCCAGGGGCCCACTCAGTGGTGATGAGAAAATAGTCACAGGCAAGAGGTTTAATTGGAAATTCAATTTGCTCTATGCATAAAAATGTCTTTGATGTTTAAATAATTAATATTTTTGTGAGTTGCTTTCAAGTTTTATTTGACCATTGGGGTGCAGGGTGGTAGTAGAACTGCAGAAGTGTTTGTTAGCCAAGTGAGGTATGTGCAGAAAACAGCACGGAGTCCAGCAGGCCTGGGCTTCTGCCACTCCCTTGCTACTTGTTTGCATCTCTTCAGAGCCTCAGTTTACAGATCTCAAAAGTGGGGGTAATGACAGTGCTTGCCCACATCAGAAGCTGAACCTACCTGTCCAAAGGTTTGTTTGCTTGTCCCACCTCATTGTTTATTTCTTCAACATTTCTCCTTGTGATTTCTTGACTGAGACTGACTCTACCTTTTGTTGCCAGGATGATATAATAAATTGCTTCTTAACTAGTATCCACATCTGGTTTCTTCCGTCTTCTCTCATAGCTTCTTTTGGAGCCAGAGTGATACTGTGTTTCATGTGTTAATCCTATCTGACTAAATACTTATTAAAGATAAAATTTAAAGAAAACAGAATCCTTATAGTGTAGGCAGCATTTTAACTTTTTGCAAATGTGTTTTTTCATAATTATTTTTATCACAAACATATGTGTGTGTGTGTGTGCGCGTGTGTGTGCGCGTGTGTGTGTGTGTGTGTGTGCGTGTGTGTGTGTGTATCACATGGAAGTACTGTGCACTTTAACAAAAAGTAGCAGATCCCCGTCTTTGCTGTTCTCCACCAAAAAGTACTTCATTTAGCTGTGAGAGTATAACTTCTTTGCTTTGATAAATTTTAACGCAACCTGTTGACTTCTGTGATGTGAATCAGGTACACAATCATTTTCCCATCTGTCCACAGAGAAGCTTTTCCTCTTCCTAGCTTTTGTATGTGTATTATGGTGTTAATATAATGTTTATTTTTTATAGCTATATAAATACTTTGGTGGTTCAACTGTCTACCATAGATCCATTTTCTTATAGTTACAATGGTGTGACTTTTTCCCTAGGAATTTAAAGTTATTCCTATTTTTTTTATTCATTTGTCATAATTTTTTTTCTGTGACCATTTTCCTCAAAGTTATCCCAAGGAGCTTCACAATTGTCCTAAAGAACCCCGTCCGCAAATCACCAAGCCCATCAAGTAATGCATTACCACACATTATCCTGAAGAGATCAGTCCACTGCTTTCAGGGTTGGTTGTCTCAGATGTCATTCTCAACTTATCTTTCCCTCCTTCAGAAGAATGCTCTCTTTCCTGAAAGATGATTTCTTCTTTCTGAATTTATTCTTTTGTTTATTCTTCTAACAATCTCCCAGGAAAGGAATATGTGGAGAGGAAGAACCATCTGCTGCTGCCTCCTTCCCTGCTGCTTACTGGCTGCCAGTTTTTAGTCTGTTTCAAACCTCACCCATGATACCTGCCCCATGATACCATCCTTTGTGTTTCAGGATGGACGCAAGCTTTGATACCTCTGCATCTTTTCTCTTGTCCTTAGACCGGATGCTCTCATTTAACGTTCTACCTGCATAAAGACATGTCATCAAGCTATGCAGGCAAGAAAGTTATATGGAGAAAGAGAATCAATAAGATATGTGGTCTCTGCTGTTAATCAATTTAGATTTAACAAAGTAACAAGAGCCAACTCTTCTCAAGCATATTTATGAGAATCGTGGGGATTGGATTATAAATTGTTTAGTAATTTTTGGAGTGAGCTAGAGTATAGTTCATTAACGAATAAAATTAGTAGTTATCTCTGCAAGGAGACACTTTTCAGTACAATGGGAAGCTTTAGAAACAGTGAGGCAGCTGACAAGTGCTACCGTCTGAAATGGGCACCCCGACTGGGGCTGCCCTCAGATGCTGGCTGTCTTTCCGGGGGCTAATGTAACAAATTACCACAAGTGGACAAAAGACAAGATATAGCCATTCCTTCACAGTTCTCGAAGCTGACAGTCTGCAATCAAGTTGCCAGCTGGACTAGGCTTTGTTGGCTCCCAAGGAGAATTCATTTTTTTGGCCTTTTCCAACTTCTCCTGGTTGCCAATTTCATTGTCTTGTAAACACATTCATCTGTTTCATCTTTATACCACCTTTCCATCAGCTTGTCTGTCTCTGTGTCTTCTCTAAGGGCACTCATGATTGAATTTAGGGCTCATCTTCCTAATCCAGGGTGCTGTCTTCATAGCCTATAACTTAGTAACATCTATCATGACACCTTTTCTAAATAACCCACATTCTAGAATTAGGACGTAGACAATGGAGCCATGATCCAACCCTAAAAATAACTTCCAAAGCATGAGGCCCTTTTAGATATATTGTCTGTACTGATAATCAAAACATACGTTTTCATCCTGTCATGGCCATCACACAGCAATTGATACTTTTCTGGTTCAGTCATTCACTTAACAGGTAATCATACCAAACCAAGCCCTTTGCTAGACTTCTGTCTAGAAGCCAATAAAGTGTAAAGCCTCTCCTTCATAGAGTCATTGTGTCCAAAGAGGCCAGTTTTCTCGCAAAGGCCCTGATGTCCATTTTTATGAATAGCCATAGAAGTAAGGAGGCAAAAGTATGAAGAGGAACTCTGGCAATCATAGGCATGGAGAGGTTACAAGAGGACAAACTAGGCTCAAGACTCATTTCATGATTCACCTGCTGAAGTATTTGAGCTGACTTTCAGTGTGCAGGGTGGCCTTAGGATACAAACAGTATCATACCTCTGTACAGCCATCTCAGTTTATTTAATAATTCCCAAGATTATCATGCTAGGACTTTTTTAGACAGTGCTGCCTTTGCATCTCAATGTGCCTTAGGTAAATTGTTTACCATTAGTAAAGTGTCAAGATTTGTCTGTGATTTCTTTACCATTAAAGAAAGTAGAGGGAAAAAGCCAGGCATGTACTTAACAGTCACCTATTAGTATAATTACTCCTCATCTTTACATTCCATTCTGCTTCTTCATTTGGTAAAGTGAAGGGTAGAGGGGACAGCTGGTGTCTAATTACACAGAACCCCAAACCTGTCTTTTCTGCATACTCTTGGTAGTAGAAAAAAAATGTTATTCTCTGTCATGCATGATCCATTAAAAATTATGTACACATACACACACACAAATACATACACACATGCATGGATACAGACCTGGTAATTATGTGAGTGATTGGTCACTTTGGGTGTTGAACATTTATTAAGCAAGAGCAGAATTGTTTATTTTATTCTAGATTTAAAGAAAAATTATGTGTGCATGTGCTACGTGTGCATAATGTGTTTCAGGGGGACATATGACAGAATGTGTGGCAGAGGACAACTTTTAGGGTCTATTCTTCTACCTTTACCTACTTCTGGGGATGGAACTCATGTCATCAGGTTTGCGTGGCAAATGTCTTTATCTACTGAGACATCTAGTCAGCTATAATTTTTAATTTTCCCTTCCTTCCTTCCTTCCTTCCTTCCTTCCTTCCTTCCTTCCTTCCTTCCTTCCTTCCCTCCCTCCCTCCCTCCCTCCCTCTCTCTCTCTCTCTCTCTCTTTCTCTCTTTCTCTCTTTCTCTCTTTTCTTTCTTTTCTTTCTTTTCCTTCCTTCCTTCCTTCCTTCCTTCCTTCCTTCCTTCCTTCCTTCCTTCCTTCCTTCCTTCCTTCCTTCCTTTCTTTCTTTCTTTCTTTTCTTTCTTTCGTTTTGAGACAGGGTTTCTCTGTTGTAATTCTGGCTGTCCTCAGTCTGTTGTCCAGGCTGGCCTTGAACTCACAGAGATCCTCCTGCCTCTGCCTCCTGAGTGCTGGAGTTAAACGCATGTGCCATCACATTCCTAAAAAATAATTCAAAAAAGCTCTTTAAATTTTTGCTTGGAATGCAGGTACATGCATGTAATTCCAGTGCTCCAGAGGCAGAAAGATCATAAATCCTCGGCCACTGTTAACAGCATAGTAAGTTCAAAGCACAACTGGGCTACATATACCCCTGTTTCAAAGAAAAAGGGAGTTCCAGCTTTTTAATATTTGCTATGATTTTAAGCTACATGAGAACAAAAGAGCATCCCAGCATGCAAAAGAAGGGGAGGGGCTGTGTTCTGAACCTGATCCTTTGTGGGAACATCACATTGAACGGATAAATCTAATCATCTTTGAGATGACATTTATTTTTATGGCAAGATTGAATCATTCAAAAAAATTTGTACCTTCCCCAGTTACTCTCTTTTCTGGACCAGGATGGGATGGATGAGGAGCGGGGGGTTGTAGCTGTAGATGCCAAATGTAGACATTGATCAGGACTTTTTATTCTTTGCCTAATTAAATCACCAGTTCTAACGTGGAGCCCTAAAGCTTTTTGGCCTTGGTACTACTACTATCTACTCTTAAGTCTAGAACTGTAAGGCTTCAGTCTCTGTACAGTCTTTCTAGATGTAGACCTCTGTACAATCTAATTAACCTCTGAGACTTACTGCCAACTGAGCCACTCTGATGACTAGCTCCTTCTGAACTCTGACTCTTCTGGTTCAATTCACTCATTGTTCTGGCTCAAACTCTTCTCCAACCTGCTGGCTCAAACTGACCTCTGAGCTGGCTTACTGTTTCTGACTGTGCTCTTCTGACTCTGGCTTACTCTGACTGATTCTCTGACTGCCTCAGAATGAACTGCTCTGCTTGCCTTCAAACTGACTTTGATACTGACTTCTGCCAAGCTCTCTTTGTGTCTCTGTATCTCTCGCTGCCCCATACTGCCTCAGTCAGCCTCTCTGCTCCTCAGTCAGACCACTTCATTGTCTCTGTGTCTTGTCCCCTATCTGCCTACTTCAGACTGCTCACCTCATACTGCCTGCTTGACTGACTGTGCTATAATTGACACTGCTCTGAGGTGAGAACCCGAGTTTCTGTCTTGAGGGTTGGGTATGTTCTAATTCTGCTAGCTCTTCCCCTGATTAGTCGCTTTGCTTGTCCTTCACTCTGACTCATCTAGGATGTCATTTCTTGTGTGACACTGACTCTGAGCTCTACTTCCTATGTCCCCTTCCATACTCTTGTTTCTGTATTAGGGATTCAAGGCATGGACCACCACTGCCTTCTGAATACTGGGATTGAAGGTTTATACCAACATTCTTAACATTCATTCTGCATTCCATCATTCTATCTGGACCACACAGGCCTCTAAATGAGATTCCTTCATATAGACCTCTAGAATATAGACCCTTCTTATCACACAGGCCTATTCCTCTATGGCAGGAGAGGGTTTGGGGCGGGGAGTGTAGACCTTTCTGCCCAGGCTGAGTTCCCACATGAGAACACCATTGCACTGATCAGATTAGATGATTTTGTGGTTTGGGATTTTTCTTGCTAAGCATGAATATAAACATCTCAGAACCCTCACACTACACTAAATGAAGCCCATGTGAGGCTGTAGAGAACACCCAGAGATTTTTTTTTTAATTAATGTGACTTAACTTGGCAAATTTATTATTTCATTTTGACCTGTGCATGGAAAGAAATGTTTTGATACATTCATGGCTTGTTTAGAAAGAATTCTGAGTCTACTTGGTTTCATGATTTCGGTTTTTATAGTAAATTTTGGATGGTGTCCAACAATCAAAAGCATATTCAGAGTTTGCTTCTGCTTTAACACTATTGAAAGTTCAGTTTTAAGAGTGCTGCTTATGAAATGGAAATTTCCTATCTTACTAATAAGCAGCTGTTTTCTTTTTATAATTCAATTTGACTTTTTGCTCTTTAGCCATATTATAGAAAAGATAAAATCTATGTTCAGAGTGATCATGGCGATCTCTCACTTTTTCTTTATAATCCCAGTGTCTCTAAGAAAGGAAGAGCACGAAAATCATGGAAAATTCACTTACTCTCTTCCCATAATTGCTATCAATAAAATGTTCTTTTCATTCTAGTCCCCCTGGATATAAACTAGCACAAGCCAAAATTAGCAATAATCTCCATGCCAAGAGAATTTCATGAGTTCGGGAAGCCCTTTGAGTCTCTGCCCTCAGTCTGGCAATTGTTTCATTTCTGTGCTAATGACAGAATTCAAGACCATGTTCAGTCTGCAGAGGTCCCATCTACAGAGCAGCCGAGCTGGCAGTGTGGAGGTTCTAGTTCTGTCTGTGGTGATGCTGGCTTCCCAGACAGTACTCAGAAAAAGCCTGGTCTTCAGGAGCAGTTTTGGGAACCCATATTGTGAGCAGCGGATACTACTCTTATATCAAGAAATAATGTAAGGCACTCCTATTTGCAAAGACTAAAAGGATGGTGTAGCGTTTCACAATGGGATGAGTAAAGACTTTGGAAACATGAGTAACATAAAAGGCTTACCTGTATCATCCTCCCCAGAGGAAAGGAAGACAGCCCTAGCATTGCAACTTTGGAGATTGAAGCACAGTAACACAGTGGCTTGTGCTTTCATCTTACTGATTAATCCTTATGTTTCTGGTATGAGTTTGTGTGTTTACACAATTCAGTGGATCTTTGAGCTTTTTTTCCCTTGTGAAGTCTGTTGATACTTTTGGAAAGTCAATAAACATAGTACCATGACTGCTTTGTGGCTTTTAGATTTTGGTTTGTCTCTGAAATTAGCGCTATGCTATTAAACTTTGATGAAGTTAAGAGCATCAGAGTGTAAAAAAGAAAAATGATTACCAGTGGTTATTCATGTTTGGTGTTCGAACAGTGTGCTGATTCCATGAAGGAGTCTGAGGGCTCATGTGGTGAAAAGTTCCTTGGCCACATGTAAATTGAGAAATACATTTCAAAATCAGTTTTGATTGAAATGGGAATTTGAGCCTACCATGGAGAAAAAACTCACTTATGTATTATTTATGGCATGAGTGTAAAGGTTGGTATAGAGACAGCGTTTCCTCATCTTTCTTGAAAAATAGTTTGGATTATAAAGAGAAAATAACTACTTCAGTATAGAGGCAAATCTCTTTTAAAGTGGGTTTAATTCTTTGAGTCGATTTCAAGTAGAAAATAAAGAACAATTACTAATACTTTTAAAAAGAACCAATGTTGCAGCTTAACTCTACATAAAAGAGTAAGTGGCAGAGCCTGAAGAGCAGTTTACACATGCACTGGAGTGTGTGTTTGTGAAGTCCTCACCCCACTCCACCCTCTTTTTAAAGCAAGGTCTCATTATGTTGCCCAGGTTGGCTTCAAAGCCCTAGGCTCAGGTGATGCTCTCAACTTCTTGAGAAGCTAATCCTACAGATGTACACCATCACACCCTGATGGAGTCCTCACCTTCATACAGATATTTAGAATTATTCCAGTTTGTAATTATATTGTATCTCCCTTGATGGACTGCCCATGCATGGTCTGCTGATCAGTGAGACAAGGCCAAGTGGCTCAGTAGACAGACCCAGAATAGCTGGCCAACCTGTAGTGGGATCAGGTGCCCTCCACCTGGCTACTATGTCCTGGTAGAGGTCAGGCCCTCAGTCCTGTCTCCTGTCTGCCCTGCCTTGTCAGATTCGCTTGGAAAAATGAAGTTTAGTCTAATGCACAGTTTCCTGTGTGTGAGAGAAAGTGATGCATTCTCTGTTTTCACTGGGCAGAGTTAAAGACATATCTTACAGACTCACACTGTGTCTGATGTCCTCTGCAGTCTTGTTTGATATTGACTTCTTGATCCAACATGTGATGGGAAGTAGGTTAGTCATCTGCTACTCTTAGATTTCTCATATTGCTCTTAAAAAGTGGTATCGCATTTAATACATTTTAGCTCTTCTTTCCTGTGTGCTAGGAATAATTCTCAGCATGGGAACACAATTCTGAAGACCACAGAGGCCTTTGGGCTCCTGAAGGTAGTGTTTCAGTCAGCATAAGATAGTACATAAAGGCAGGACCATTTCAGATCCAGGTTGCATGTTGCTGAATCTGTAAGTCTGAACTACGAAACATTTCAGTGTTGACATTATAATTCAGGAGACTTGGATTTGGAGTTTGGGGATTAGTGAAGTTCAGCTGATAAAGTCTGTGTAAATATTCCAAAATCAGACAAACTCTGAACTCGACAGTGGAACTTTGGAGTTGAAAGCCAAGGAAGTTCTGCTCCAGGGATCTGGGGCACACAGTTCTAGCAAAGGAAACTGCAGAGGCAGCCATGAGAAGCAGAGGTGCTGTTTTAGATGAGCAGCCTTTTCATATATACTTCTGGACTATCTTTTCTCATTCATAGATTGTAGACTCCTTTATTACAGAGGCCCTACTTTCCACTTGATTCTTGTTGCTCTAAGTGACATTATGTGCTGAACATTGTTTTCTTTGCACTTTCTAGCAAGATTTGCCTTTCTTGATCTGGGACGTTTGAACATTTCTGTATTTGACTGATGTGTGGTCCCTGAGGATGTGTGACTTTTCTAAATAAAAAGAGGGACCTAAATGGTCCACTGTGGTATGAGAAAACATTAGAGCTTAGTTTATTTAATGATAATAATAAAGCCTAATCAGGGATGGGGATGTCTATCATTTGTAGAGCACTTGTCTAGCATGTATGGAATACTGTATTCAGTCTCCAGAGCTGTATATACAGTGTGGTGTTTATGTGTCTGTTTGCACATGCACAATCTGGTGGTTTTAATGAGAATGCCACCATTGTTTCATATTCCCCATGGAATAAGGCATGCTTATTCACCAGTTGCTGAACTGTTAAAGAAGGATTAGGAGATGTGGCCTTGATGGAATAGCTGTGGCCTTGTTGAAGGCCTTGTGTCACTAGGGGGTGGACTTTGAGGTTTCAAAAGCCCAGAGAAGCCCCATCTCTGTCTCTCTCTGTCTCTCTCTGTCTCTGTCTCTCTCTCTCTCTCTCTCTCTGCCTGCTGCTTGTGGATCAGTATGTAAAGCTCTCAGCTACTGTTCCAGTGCCATATCTGTCTGCTTCCTGCCATGATAATAATGAACTAACCCTCTGAGACTGTAAGCAAGTTCCCAATTATTACATGTATATACACATACACATACTTGTGCACACACACACTAGACACACTTGTGTACATATAGACACAGATATACATATATGCACACACACAAACAGATGCATACATATACACACAGAGATACACCCTCACATCCATTCAGAGCACATTCATTCATATAAAAACATGCACACAGACACACA
This sequence comes from Cricetomys ansorgei, assembly GCA_026225945.1. Classification (NCBI taxonomy): domain Eukaryota; kingdom Metazoa; phylum Chordata; class Mammalia; order Rodentia; family Nesomyidae; genus Cricetomys; species Cricetomys ansorgei. Next base: position 36,110,207 of record JAMJFZ010003875.1, read on the forward strand.
GACACACACACACACACACACAGACACACACACACACATGCATGCATACCAACTCAGTGGACATCCACATCCACATATGCACACACATATAGAGACAGACACAAATACATGCATACACAGATGTACAAACATACACACATGCTTGGGCATACATAATGAAATGGTTGTGATCTCTATACAGAAAATTGTTTAATAAGGTTGATTTAATCATTTCTCAGTGCCTACATATAACACCATGCTGTAATCCAAAGGTATATGTAATTTTATATGCCAATTAATTATAAAGAAGTTGATATTAGCACCTTTCCATAGTAGTTGTATGGGAGGGCCCTCAGTTTAGAAAGGTGAGTTGAGGAAGGGAGGGGAATCTCTTCTCCACGTGGACAATGTCACTGTCTCAGCTATGACATGGTGCAGCCATATGGGAAAGAGTGTTCTCCTCCTGACTTTGTAAAAATGACCCTGATCTTACCCCAGTCTCCTTGATGGCACTGTATGGTTATAAAAAGTAACCATCTTGAGGAGCTACAGAGGTGTTTCAGTAATTAAAGACACTGGCTACTCTTCCAGAGGATCTGGGTTCAATGCTCAGCATCCACATGGCAGCTCAGAAGTATTTGTAATGCCATCTTCAGGGGATCTGATGTCATGTTTGACTTCTGTAGCAGCAGGCACACAAGTTGTACATAGACATACATGTAAGCAAAGCATATATCACATAAAAGAAAATAACTACCTTGGATGAGGGTTCAGAGCCCTTTGGTGTTTGTATTCAAGTTTGCAGTGTGAGATTTTTATTATGAGTAGAAGCTAAAGAAAAATGGACCTTTATAAGCCATAATCATTACATTTTGTTCAGGAGAAACCTCAGTATTTCAGAACTCCTTTGGGGAAGCTGTCCAAATGGACCTTTTACTTGTGCAATTACAGCAGAGGTCCACTGTGGAATGGGGAGAAGTTGGATTAAGTCACAACAGTGTCAAGGTTGTTCAATGCAGGAAACATTGACTTGCTTCTTCTAGATGTCTTGATAGCATTCAAATGGAGCATGTCTGCCTTTAATAGTATTTTGTTAGATGCTCATATTTCCTGCTTTGGTCATGGTTTTCCATATGAATCTTCCTTTAGTGCTTTATTTCAGGGAGTGAGAAAAATGTTGTATTGGGTGTAGAGCAGAGTGATGGTGAGATGATGGAGGGGAGGGGTGGCTTCTATTCTCTACCAGATCCCCAGACCAGCCTTGTCCCTAAGAGGGTAAACAGAGGCAGAAGCCAATGTGTGTGGTGGTGTGTATTAGATCTGCAGTACCATCTGATCTTTACTGGGCCCAGGAAGGAGAGTTGGCCTTAAGGTAGGGAGCAGGTTTGCTGTCCCTCTCCTTTCTACAAGCATCAGACCATCAACAGATTAACAGATAACAGATGCAGAATGTATCACCTTATGGAAGAATCTGGCTATCAGACCAACCACACAGCCACCGGAGAATTTGAAATATTGAACCAGTATTTGAAAAGGAGAATCATGATGCTGTCAGCCAGGTAAAGGGAGTCTTACCTCAGTAGTTTAGTCACAGGTTTCTGTAAGGAAGACACAAGCCCAAACTGCAGAAATCCTTGGGTTGAACCCACAGGGAGGAGGTAGAGGCAGGGTGGGAAGTGCCTTTCATCAGAGCCATGGTTCTATCTTCTACTTGATGTTTGCCTCTCACATTGGGCTAGTGTTTTGTGTATGCTCAATAAATAACAGATGAGTAAATGGATAGTGGCCAGCAAAATGGAGCGCTACAGAGCACAGGAATGGCAGAGTTACATGAAGCTGGAGCATCTGGCAAGGCACACCTCACAGTAGACCATGCAGCTTATCATGAGAACTAAGGCAGTTTTCAGAGAGGACATGCTAGCTATTAATAATTATCCTGATAGTGGGACATAAAATGCAGCTCGTGGACAGACTCAGATGTATGGTTAGAGTCTCACAGAGTTAGTCTTTCTCTGAGAACAGTGGAAAGAAGTCCCTCAAAATTCTTCTGGTGGAGTAGGGGTTGGGGACAAGGTTGATCACAGCCTGGTCCATCTAGAATAGACTGAAGTTCAGTTGATGGAGGGGACCACAAAAGACTGATGCAGAGGACCAAGCAAGACAGAGTGGTGGCTTGGACTGAAGGTGGAGATGAGTAGGTAGGACTCCAAGATGGGGGTTATATGTGGCTTCTGGAGAAAGGAGTGTCAGGTCTTAGACGCAGAGAGGCCATGGTACAATTGAGCTAGAACTGGAGAGGGAACAGATTTGGGGGGTATGTAGTTTTTAGGCAAGTCGAAATGAAAATGTAAACATAAAAGTTTTCATCCTTATCTTATGAACTCTCCAAATGGGAGAGTGTAGCCATTGATTCAGGACAAAGAGCAGTATATTCTTTAGCTAATTCAATCACTGGTCCTACTCCTGGAGCCCTGCGGCATTTTGGCCTCCTTACATTCATTAGTTATAAGCTTAGAACTGGAAGGTTCAGCCTCAGCCTCCATACAATGTAGAGCATTTAAGCCTCTGAGACTTACTGCTGACTGAACCACTCTGCCTTGCTCCTTCTGAACGCTCAAACTTTTCTATAAGCTTCTGGTTCAAACTGACCTTCTAAGCCAGCTGTTTCTGGCCAAACTCTTCTGATTCTGTCAGATGCTCACAACTTCTCTGACTGAACTGCTTTGCTCAGGTTAAAACTGACTCACTTTTCCTGTCTTGTACTTCTTCTGCCGAACTGCCTCTGTGTTTTTGCCTCAAACTCCTCAGACTCCTCCCATGTCTCTGCCTCTTACTCTTGAGACTGCTCCTGTGTCACTGTCTGTGTCTTACCCTCTGTCTCTTATCCTAAGACGACCTCAGACTTCCTCTGTAACTGATTGCTTGCTTCAGACTGCCTTTGTCTCTTATCCTCTGTCTGCTCTCAGAGCTGAGAGCCTACTTTTCTATCATGAGAGTTGGACATGTCCTCACTCTGACTCACTCTGCCAACTCTTCCTCTGATTTGTCACTTTCCCTGCCCTTCCCTCTGACTCATCTCAGATGTCACTGCCTGTTTAACACTGACTCTTTCTGAGCTCTGCTTCTTGTATCTGCTTCCATACTCTGTTTCTGTCTTGCAGATCAAAGGCATGTGCTACCACTGCCTTCTGAATACTAGGATTAAAGATGTGTACTAACATTCTTTCTACATTCCATCTGGACCACACAGGTTTCTAAGTTTGATTCCTTCATACATACCTTTGGATGTGATCCTTTCATATAGACCCTTGAATTTGATCCCTTCCTAGGTATCACACAGACCTTTTCCTCTAAAGGAGAGAGTGATGTAACCCTATCCATTCTTCATGTTCCTTATCCTCTCCCCTCTCCCCTCTGCCCCTCTACCCACCCATTCACTATTGACTTAGGCCTGAAATGTAAATTGAAAATAATCCCTTTCCTCCATAGAGGTGAATATATTTGCAAAATAGGTGCTGAGTGAGCCTGTACAGCAAAGCAAATTGTCCAGTGAGAGGGGAGATTAGAAATTTCTTTGCTTCTAGACAGCTGGAAGACTTTGAGCTACAAACAATCTGCTTGGGAACATGAAATTCTGAACACTAGGTAAGAAGAAAAAGAAGCTAGGATGGGGCCTAGAGATTTCCCCATAGGAGCCTGAAAAGCCAGAGTACTTCAGGGGAAGTTAGTTTATGTTTAGAATGGTATCTGTCTTTTGCAAACATCTTATGCCCTATAATAATTCCTCTCCAAGATCTTCAGAGCATCTTTTTAAAAAGTATGAAGCATGAAGCAACTGTTAATGTGGTAGGTGGCAAATGAATAGTTCTTTTGTTTCATGAGGTGGACACATACTGAAATAGCTTGATCCTCTAGACAGCTGTTCACTTAGCCAAAAGAAAAGAAGAGTCCTATGTCTTCACATGCATGACACTTAGCAACCAGGAACTCCCTGAGGTGTTTATGAGGTCTGTGTCCCGTGGCAGGTGCTCTCTTCATGGCAAGTAACTTTATGGTCTCTGTGAGGAGTGCCAACCTGGCCACCATTGCCTTCTTCTGGTAAGGGGCTAATGCTACAAATGTACTGAATTTTTACAAGGAAGGGAAATTTAGCCTTGTTTTTCACTTTGATCAGCTGTGCTCTGCCAGCTGGCTTAAATCTCTACAATAAAATGAGTGTTTGCTTTAAATATTATAATATATACACAGACTGTAGTACCACATGAGAGTCAAACCTTATTTACAGTTCTGGCTTATGAGGACTACCTTGGATATCCCTAACACTTTCTGCATTTGGCCATTTTCTCTTTGGTGAATATATTTCTTTTGCCTTTTTCTCTGCTTATGAAAGAGAGCCTGCCTGGCTGTTTCATCAGCTAACACATGTGTGAATATACATCATTGATAATGGCAGCAATTGCAAAGTATATGGTTTTAATTAATTTTAGTATCTAATATCTCTCAAGTATTAAGGCAGATAATATTATAGGCCTAAGATAAAACAATTCATGTTCATTAGGGGCATCTTAATATTTCTTGGTAACATATTTATGTGCTTTCTAATTCAGAGATTACTTTATGTTACATAGTAAAACTTTGACTACACTGAAATAACTGACTCCATTGGGAAGGGCAGGCAAAATATGGGATTTCACTGCTTGTTTGTGGGTAACTACTCAAAAGCAGGCCCTGAAGCTTATTCTTTTCTGATCAATCTTTGGCATCTCCTCTTTCCCTCCTCTGTAGGGAAGTAGATAGGCTTTTAGCTCATCGAATGAACTTCTGTGTATAGAGGAACCAGTGAATACTCATAAGGGAAATAGTGCTTTATGGGGCATTTAAGTTCATCTTTAATATAACTCTTTTTAAAACGTGGAGTTTTAGTTACCCATTAAGTAGCTATTCTTGACACTTCAACCTGAAGGTAAGTACAGATAAAAGCTAGCCACCATGTTTATTCATTTTATTAGGATATAAGATAATAATTTTCATCTTTTTAGCTGGATCAATTTGGTATTGACAGCTAAGTTAATTGGTAGATTTTTCTAGAAATTTATTAGCAAGAGGAAATGCACCCAATGTCATTATCTTATTGGGAGATTAATTATGATGCATGGAAGAATCCTTAGGTAATATTCCACCTAACCCTATTATAAAGAGCTCTATACAAAGTACCCAAAATACATGTCAGTATTTCCTGAAGAGCAGTGGTGTTACTATCATTGATTTTTTACAAACGTAAAAAATCTCTATAGTCTATTTGTAAAGTATCTGTTATAACTCCCATTCTCATTATCCCATTGTCCCATTCTCAGTCCTCCTTCATTCCTTCCTTCATTGTTAAAAGCAAACAGTGTTGTAAAGAATGCTTTATGGAGTGGGGGTAGTCCGTCAATTGTTGAGATGGTGAGTCACAGGCTGCAGTTGTTTTTTCCTAACATGTTACATGCTGTCCCCATGAAAACCCTCACCAGTAACATCTGCCAAGCAGACTTGGAGGATCTTTCCTTTGCTCTAGGCACCGAGAAATGAGCAGCAGCCCAAGCTCCTACTCCATTGACTGTGGACTATTTGCCCTCTTTTGCTTCCTCCTCTTAGCCTCGGATCCTTATAAATTCTTCAGTGAGAAGTCAGCTGGCTCCATGTGGGAGCTTCTACGTGGGCTTCTGTACGTGGGCACTAATGACAGGATAAACCAGATGCCATGTCGAATGCTCAGCAGCATTCTTGTAGTCTGCCCACTAGGTGCTAGTTGTGGCAGCCTTAAGTGTTTCCAGACATGGTGTGTAGGAGGAAAACTGTATATTAGGGGGCACAATTACCTCCATAATTTAGAACCAAAATAAAGTCTTAGAATCTTCCTTTAGCTATATTATGGGGGAGAGCTGCACTATCTCACACCATCAATAGGAATCAATATATGGCACACAAAACCTGATGCTTTAAGTTGAGTTGAGAATAGGGCAAACATTTCCTGTTAAGGGCCAGTGCCCAAGGCAGAATTAATCTGGAAGCACATACCAAAAATAATTTAGCTACTTTTTTTCCCACCAAAAAAAAAAAAAAAAAAAAAAAAAAAAAACATTTACTCCCTCTGTCAGTTAAATTAGAAACAGGCACTATAGAACTTGATTTCAGGAGAATAATTCTCTACTAGCCATGTTAAGGCGAGACAATGAGGGAAGGATAGAAGCAGAATTGCAGTTAAATAGGAGTGAGGAAGAGTGGAATATGGTCGAGAAAGAAGAAAAGGCTGTGTGCTGCACAGGGAATAGACCATGGAGGAAACTCAGAAGATTTGGGATGTTTTTTAAATAATTACTTGCTGCTCAGCTTCTGAAGTCTCAGGTCAGAGTTCATCACTCATTGCCTACCCTGTTTGAAAGAAGCACAGATTTATCATTTTCGCGTATCTCCACTTGGTCTGCTCAGTGACTCTGCAGAGAAGTCCAAACAGCATTAGAGTACAGGTGGCAATGCCAGGGCACAATGCTCATTGTAGTTTGTTTGTTTATTTGTTTTCAAGACATTGTTTCTATGTTGTAATTCTGGCTGTCCTGGAACTAAATCTGTAGACCAGGCTGGCCTCAAACTCACAAAGTTCCACCTGCCTCTGCCTCCTGAGTGCTGGAATTAAAGGCGTGCACCACCACTGCCCAGTGTAGTTTGGTTTCTTAAAAGAAAGAATGAAAGAAAGAAAATCAGCCAATGAGACGTCTCCAACAAGGAATGGTGGGATCATGCAGGTTATCCCAGTGTGTGTCCAGACCACTGTCATAGGTCATTGATTGTCAGAGAGTGACCCCCAGCTGCATCAAGGTTACCTGGAATCCTGTTAGAAGTACAAATTCTTAGTTTCCCCTCCCCCTCCAAGGCAAGCCTTAACAGTCTTCAGTGAATCTTATACACAGTGAAGCTTGAGGAACGCTATCTTAGGCCATGGAGACATGGACACATCAATCAGGTCCTGAGAACTGGGAGTATCTTATAGCAGATTTTTATAACCATTACTCCAAAGTCAGAGCTGTAGTCTTCAGAGTTCAGTGGCCTCAGGAGACTCTTCACCTTACCAAGAGGAGGATGCCTGGGAGATGTAAGTTTCCACTGAGAACCTTTATAAGGCTTAATTGCTAATGTGTAGGTGGCAGCTGATACTGAGTTGTCCCTCCCACTCAGTTCAGCTAAGCTTTTAACCTCTCTCTCAATATTCTTAATTAATGATCTGCAGCTCTGAAGCCATTTCATAAGGGGTCTCCTGTCCCAGCATGTTTCCCCTTTGAGCATTCCTTGAAGAGGGTGTTATTCCCAGCAGTCAATTAGAAAAGGAAAGTAGAGGTACCTCTCAGCAAGTCCTGTGACCAATTAACGACCTCCCTTTATTCCTCTTTGTAGTTCTCTAAAAATGGGCCAGAAGAGGAAAAACTCAGTTCTGACCAGCAGCTCTGGCCTTGTTTATCTAACACAGGTTTGTCCCGTTTGGATTTCAGTTTCCTGCCTCAGGCAGGAATTGATTGAAAATTCCCTTTGAACTCTTGATCCTTTTGTGGAAAGTAGTTATAAGATTGTTTCCCTAGTTGGGAGAAGTTGAACACAGAGAGGGGAACTCAGCACCAACATTAAAGGTCATTCCCACCAAAGCCAAGCGATGATTAGACAAGGGACTGCAATCATTTTAAGATCATACTTGAATTTTGGTTTTTTGATTTGATAAAGCAGGGCCCAGGTGAAAGACGAATGAGAGCAATCCTCTATTTCTAAGTAATAATTTTTATTGCCTCATCTTCTATTTACAAGGAAAATACCTTTAAAACTTTTATTGGATCTAGCACCTTCCTTGGTAAAGTTCATAGAAATTTCCCAGGTTAGTCCCTCTCATTCCTCACAAGCAGCATTGAGGAGTGTTCTGGAATCCCCTGTGGGATTCAGTGGGAATCCCCTTGTATCACTGGGCACTTCCTATTATGGGGCCCTGGCACTGTTTGCTTTTTTGGGTTTCATTCTTTTTCTGAAATGATGGAACCAGGATTTTTGAGCAAGGAGTCAGTTTGCAGAAGTAACTATACTGTCCAGTAGCTATATGCAGGCTTTGAAATTAATGAATTAAGTGCTAATTAACCAATCTCATTTGTTTTCACTTCACACATGACACAAGATACTATAGGTTAAAAAACACTTTCATCTTCACAGAAAGCTGCTGGACTGTGCTGGTCAATTTTTTTTTTTAAACCATCATTGGTTGAGTTATTGGTGAGAATGGTATTTGTTTGTTAACTCCTCTCAATTTATAAGTAACTTAAATGATATATTTACTATTTGCTAACACTTCACTTTCTACATTGTCATCTTGGCAAGAGTATATATTAATTGCTCTGCATTTTGCAGATAAGGGGATTGAGATTCAAACAGGCTTAGGAACTTACATAAGTAGGCTGCCAGGAAACAGGATGTATGTGTGAGTGACTCTCAAGCCCATGCTTTCCATGTTAAAATTTCCCTTAGAAGATACGTTCTCTGATTCTTAAGGTCAGTAAGCCTGTATCTTTAGAGAAAACCTTTTAGAAAGGCCAGCAGCCACTGGTGCATCCTGGATATTTGAAGTGACTGATATAAACACATCGAGGCAGTCAACTCTCCCCTGTATGGTTTTAATCACTTCTCACAGAAAAAAAAACTTGTGTTCTACAGTGGCAGTGTGGTCACTCAGTCACCCAATTTTATGGTTTTGGTGTCAGTAGAGTTTGATCTTCTGGGTTAGATGGTGAGATCACTTCCTGTCTGGTAAGCACTTCTGGTCTGCAAGTCTTTCTGACATGGTACATATAGCCATCTCCTCATGTTTGTTTGCTTTGCCTAGTTCTCTATCCTTAAGGTCCTAAAGAACTAAAAAGGAGCATTCATCTACCTAAAAGCTTTGTTAATAGTATTTTATTCTGACTATTTTCTTGATTTGGAAGTTATTATTTTTTTTTTTACTCAATCCTTGTGACATGATTTTAAGTATTGCTGCTGCTTTGAGGTCACCCTTGTGTAACTATATGACAGAATCTCTCAGTTTGAAAATGAGTAACAATTAAACACTAAGTGCATAAAACCAGGGCCATGCTGCCACCTATTCTGGCCACTACTGCTAAGGTAGCCTAATAGGAAATTAATATCCTTCATGGTCACAGCCTTATATTACCATTAATACCCTGACTCTTGACTAAGAATACCACTGTCCTGGGCTGCTTAGACTTTTAGAGCCAAATAGTTTTCCTTAGCATATAACAAAGGTCTGTCTTTATGAAAACACCAACTGGTTAGGTTGGTCTCATCCCTTTAAGTCACATGGATACAGATTTAAGATTCCCCATCCCACAAGATCTAGTTTTTGCTACCTGGGATATTCACTATCTGTTTCCACTTAGCATCATTCACATATTTTATGAGCATGTTAAATTCACGACATCTTCCACCATATTAACAAAAGTGCTTTAAAAAAAAAAAGCATAGCAATTTCTTCCCTATGGAAAAATCTCTTCAAATCTCCTGCAAGATGTGGATGTATCATTGCTGGCTCTTGTAGCTTTGGTTGTTTACGGACTATGAGTCCACCCAGTTGGTCCATTGCTCTGGTTTTTATTTGTTTCTTTTAATTCACTGAGATCCTTTGCACATTCTTAGATTGATTCTGTCAGGATGTATTGAGCTCCTACCCTCAGCCAGACCCTTTAAATGCAGAATGTTAAGCTTTGCTAACAGATTTGATGTGAAACATGAGAAAAGGAAAATCACATCAAAAATAAATCCCAAGTTTTTGACCTGGGCAACCTGAAGAAAAGAGTTTCCATTTGCCAAGCCAGCTCACCTAAACCTGGTGGAAGCAGAGAAAGAGTAAAATATGGATATAATAATTTTAAGTCTGTTAAATTGCTTGTTCAATATCTCAGTGGAAACACAGGGTCATCAATTGGCAACTGTATGAATGTATCTGTCACTGAGGGAATCCTTTGATCCCTATTGGGGTGGGGGGATTGAGTCCATCAGCTTGTGAATTGTCCAATATCTGAAACTTGACACATGAGGGCATGTGATGCTAGGAGAGTTCCAGGGAATGAACCCTCAAGTCTTCCCTACTTACAAGGTCTGTTGATGGGGACAAGCTAGGAAAGACCACTGAGAAAGAACAGAGAGTGGTGGACTAGAACCAGGAAAGCAGGCTGCTGGTGTCCCGTGAACCAAAGGGGGAGAACAAGGGGAGTGAACTACTTTCTGAAGTGGCACTGAGAGGTAGAGTAACAGAATATCCAAGAGCTGGACTGTTGTCCTGGCAGTGAGGGCCACTGGTAGCAGACACTGTTCAAGTGGTGTATTATGGAGGATATAGAAACTGACTGGTTCCTGACTGACATTTCTGTGTGCTTTGCTCCCACTTGCCACTAGTTATGGCAGTCTTAAGAAACCTTGAAGGAAGAAAATGAGGTTTGATTTTAATAATAGGAGTTTTCTTCTTGATTCCCCCTCATATTCTGCTAAGAATTAAGAGACGGGAAACCTTGTTCTTTCCCTTTGGAAACATGCATTGCCACATTGCCTCTTGGTTCTGAATGCAGTGTCACCCACTACCGGTGCCCAGCACGCTACGGTACCCATCTCTGACCCCTATCTGGTGCTTAGAATGGACTCTGATGAGCCTGAGGACCCACACTCATTAAAAAAAAACCAAACACACACAAGAACTGTTATAGAATTCCACTGGTTTGAATTATCCCCCTTTCATTCTATTTCTGGTCTTTCCAATCCTTACTACTTCTCAGCCATGATCCAGCCTTTTTGATTTCCATCATCATCTTTATCATCTTACTTCAGAGGATGATATTAAGGTTGATTGGTTTCATGTTAGGATCAAAACCTGGAAGTGAACCAGAGGCAAATTTTTAGGATGTTCAACAAGACAGTTTCCATCTGTGTTTCTCATCCCTGGCTCCACATCACAGATGACCTCCAGAGAGGTTTCTTATTGTTCTTTTTAAAGACAATAATTCATACTAATTAAAGGAGCTTTTTTTTCATAATCATGACAACATTGTGGTATCTAAAGGAGTTTGGGAATTGCATATTCTAGTGAGCTAGCACCTTCTATTGCATTATGTGGTAAGACTTGTCAGGTCCTTCCTATATCATACTGACAATGCTGTGAGCAGTCCTCTGGGATTCATCGGGAGCTACAACAGACTTTCTTAAACTAGAGCAGCCATGAGAATCACCTGTAGGCTTGTAAAACATTGGGTTTGGAGCACATCCTGGCAACTTGCAGGAGATCCCATATTTGCAACTGGAACTAGGTACAGAAAATGCTGATACTTTGAGAACCAGTGGTCACAACCAGAGGTTATGATAGGTACTCTTCAGGTTATCTACACGGAGAGCTTTCCCCCAGCAGAATAACCAAGAGGAAGAGTATGGCAAGGACACAGATGCACCCGGCACTTGCCTTTTTGGGGCCTCTCCAGCTCTGTTGACCCCAAGCCCTTCAGAAGTACAAGCCTCTCAAATGCATTGTGCTTGAGGAGTCTTTATTCTAAGGCTGTGTCTCAGTTGCAGCCACATACTTAGATTCTGTTTTTCTCTGTACAGGTAATATGTAGCCTTGTTTTTGGCCTGTCAAGCACTCCATTTAAAAGCATGCATATTATGTACGTGCACACATGCACAACACACACACACACACACACACACACACACACACACACCTGTATGAGTAGTATTTGCCATTACTACCCCAGAAAAAAATAAATGACAACTTGATTGGGTTAACTTTATTTGGCAAATTCTTTGTTATTCTAAAGTAAGAAGAAAAGAACATTGCTGTGAGATGATTGTTTAAATTATTTTGTATTTACTCAAAGAAATGGAGAGATTCCTCTAAATCATTGAAAACCCCCAGTTCTTAGTTAAAGATTACTTGGTCCTACAAAGGAGAGTTATGTCACCACTCCTCCACCTTGATTCTCCTCAGTCACAAACCTCCCTCTGAGATACTCTACATTTAAAGCTACCTCCCACACTAGGTACTGGTTACAAGGGGAACACTTAGAGGTTTTTTCTTTGACTCATAATAATGTTTATAAATTCCTCTAACTCAAATTAACCTGATTTTTTAATTGTATCACCAGGGACATAAAAGAATGTTTTCTAATGTGAATTTTTCAGAATGTGGGCTTCAAATAAAAGCCTACATTCCAAAGCCCCAACTCCACAAACATGTACACACATACATACACACAAACACACATTTACACATGCACAAATGTACATACACACACTTACACACTCATACACACAGATACACACATGCATGCATACACTTATAAATAGGGGGAAGGTGGATTTATAACCAAAATTTACAGGTACTGATACTGCTCTTGTTTTCCAAACTCCACTTCAGATTACATAAGCCATCATTAGTCTCAACTATGTTGCAGACCAGCCTGCTTGTTGCTTTTCTGGACAGTGCTTGTAGCCCACCAGAGACTCTCAGGCATCCACAAGTTACTAGTGAGCTATCTTTTCTTTCCTATTCTCTGTTGCAGAAATATGTAAGACCAGCATTTATATTTTCTCTTTGAAATCTGGGCATGATTATAAACCATCTGCCTACTTTTCTAAGAGGCAGTGTGTTGCCAGAGTAAAGCTACAAAAGAATTTGGAGGCATTTATTAGATCTTAGTACAGATAGGTAAACACTTGCACACTACATAAGTGTAAAAGTTTTTAACTGATAATTTAGATTCTAACTAAAGTGTCCTGGAATTTGAAGCAAATACTACCTTTGAAGGGGAAGAAAAAGAGGGGCTATGGGGGTTGACATCATCCACCTACACCTAAGCCATTGTGTCCTTCATTGCTACACATGATCTGAACCTGCCATGGACCAGGTGACTGAGGTGAGAAGGCTGCAGATTACATTAGAAAATTGCTAGGGAAAGCATCTAAAACAGGGAGGAACTGGAAGCCTGTTCCTAACCGCGCTCTGTGTACAGGGTTGGGTAGAGTGTCTAGTTCGGTGCAGAGGTCCCCATGGTGAGTATTAAAGCATCCCTTCACTAATATCACGTTCAGTGACCACTGCTTTATTTTCAGTATCACAGAGTGTCCCTTCCCAAGTCTTGTCTGTGAGCTGCCCTATCATTACCCTAGCCAAAAGGCAAAAGCCTTTCTCTTGTATGAGTAGAAGACCAGAAACAGTTTGCTAAAGGGCATCAGCCAGCCTCTTACTCTTTTCTTATTAGAGAAGCTATCATCAAACCCACTTGTTCTGCCTTTCCCTCATCTTTCAGTTTTATTTCTTTATGATTTGCTCTTTATCTCCAGAATCTTTACCCAATCTTAGTAAGGAATCTGCTGTAAATTTCGGAATGACTAGAAAATTGCTCACCCTTGACCTGTAGTTAGAAGTCCTACAATGAACAAGCAGGAAAAAGCAGCTCTACTCTCCTAACGCCTTTGGCCTCATATAAACCACTCTCTTTTCTGCATCCCTTTCAACTAGAAAAATTTGAACTCAAAGAATTACTCATCTATTGATTTGGCCCAACGACCTGGTGTATCTGGTTCATAAAACCTTGTCCTTCCATTTTGTTCTGACTGATTTGAAGGTGAGAAAATAGCCCCTTGTCTTCACCCAGTGGGTATTGCTGCCCATCTCTGTGAGTATGTGAGGTAACCTTACTTGTAAGCCATGAGTTTGATTCTGTAGTCTTGTTCTGAGGGTAGGCTAGAAGAGAAAGGGAGATGGTCCCTCCTAGAGCAGCAAGGCAGTGAGTCATTTTCACCAGTGATGCTTCCACTCATTTAATAAATATCCTTCTTTGCCACCTATGTGTCACACTCAGTACTAGAAATTGAGAACTGCAAGGTAACAGAAAGCAGGTCTTCATGCAGGCCTCTGAGTGGGACAGATGTGGATATAGTTATATGTTTACAGGAAGAAATGCTGTGGCAGTGCTGAGAGTTTAGTCCTGCCTGGATGTGTCATGGAATGCCATAAGGAAGAGCATATTGTTTGTAGAGATCTTTTCCTTGGTTATCTCCAGCTCCATTTCTTGTAGTTCATACAGTGATTTCTAGCCATGTAAGTGGCATTTTATATTATGTGGATTTTCATAATGTGTTTTTATGGCAGAACTATCTGCCATATTTTGTTTGTCTCTGTGCTGACATTTACAGAATGTGCATTATATGTAGGTAGAAACAAGTATGATAGACAGCCATGGAGTGGGATTATAGAGTAGAAGTCTCTTTGATGGAGATCCAGTGGGTCTTCTTATTTTACATAGAGGAAAATTGATGCCTAGGGGATCTCTTCCCCTCAGGATGGCCTTTGCCTCCACAGACCAGTCAATTAATGCAGAAACCTGTAAGCACTTAAGGAATATATCAAATCCAGAGGAGGAAGATCAACTGTTCGGAAAACCTTCCCAGAGTTTGCTGTGCACCTGTTAGGCTTGGAGGATGGTGTAGGAGCCCAGCAAGCAGTGGGCAACAGAGCACTGTGGCCTGATGAGGGCTCGGGCTGCTGGGCTTGGCTAGAATAGGAGTGCCCTGTTAGTGACATTATAGGTTTATCTGGGACACAACTAGGAAAGGTTCTGATAGTGTAGGTGGGGATGGCATGAACAGTGGAACAAGAATAGATGGATGTTTGAAAACTCATTAAAAAGATAAAACTTACAAAATGAGGTGACCTGTTCAAGAGGGCCAGGGAAAACCAATGCTGGGGTATCTCCCAGGGTTTGGATTGCCACCTCTAGATGGAGGGGTGAAACTAAGAGAGCACGCTGGCCTGTGTATGCACAACCCAGTACAAGGGATGTGAAGCTGTTTCTCGTAGCCCTTGGATTCACTTCTCAAACGACCAGTGCTGCCTGTGGAAGAAGCTATGGTTCCCATGTTTCCTGTCCTGAAGAGAGCTGGAGAGTTTTTCTTCTGAGAGTAGAAAACAACCTCCTAATTAAGGCTGAGAGAAAGCGAGGCTGTGCCTCCTGCTGTACTCAGAAGCCTATTTTGTTCACCTCTGTTTGTTTACTCATGGGAGACGGAAGCAGAGCATGAGAGCTGAGAATTTTAGAAAGGCACAACACTCTTGATTAGTATAGATCATCTAAGCTACTGCTAGAGAGAACCAAAGCCAGCTGGCTGCCCAGAGAAAGCCGCTGCCGACCCAAGCACGGAATCTTCCAGAAACCAGGGAAAGTTCTCTCTTACACTGCCAGTATCAGAAATGATTTATTTATTTCAAGAAAGAAAAACCTAATTAATCTATAATCAAGCATAGCCTGGGGTGTGAGAAATCTCCAGATCGAACATTCTGTTTCATTGGGAGCTTCAGTGGGCTTAGATGGGAAAGTTAGAGCTTGCTTCTTAGCAAGTTCTCATAAAGGTAGGCTTCTTTTTATTATGACTGTAGGATTCACAATACCATGGTATTAGCAGAGCTTGTGGCCACTAGAAATCACAGCTTTTTGTGTGCTATAGTTGTTGCAGATAATTTTAAATGCCAGAGGTGCTCTTTACTGCCTTCAGTTTGCCTTTGCTACTCAGTCCATCAGTTTGTGATACAGTCACGCAGAACACACATACATTATTACTGTATCACAAATTTGGGATTGCTTTTTAAATTTTTGATAAATGTACTTCTGTGTAGTCAGTTTTCTTTTTTATATATAATACATATTATATCTTACATATTTAAAGAACATTGTGGGCACATTTTATCAGACTCTCAATTGGCTAAAGAAAGCTTTCATGGCACACAAAATGCTAATATTGTCCAGCTAACATCTTGTAGTTGTGGCATATGACCTCCACCTGGTGGCAGCATACACCTTAAAGGTTAGATCTGTAATCAACAATTGAGAAGAAATTCTAAGCATAACAATATGTTTGATTATGGTTGTCAACATTTTTACTACAGCCCACAAAAAGAAATCTGCCTGTCAGCATAACACATACATACATGGACTTAATATTTCACAAAGCAGTCCTCAATCTTGACACATGAAACACTGGTATTTTTTATGGCTTTCTAATATTCTCTTGGACCTCTTTAATTGAAATAAAATTCTGGATGCATCAAACTAAATTGCAGTCTGACATCCTCATAGGATCGATCATATAACATACACACAGTTTCAGATACCATACTTATATTTTAAAATTATTTATTAGAGATGAATAATTTGTACATGGTGAGAAGAACCAAGGTCCGCTTTAGGACCCATCATCTTTCTGTCATCACCTTTGACTTCTTCAAGTGCCACTCAGGCTCTGCCCTGGCACTTTCACCACACATGGCTCTTGCTGTTGTAGAACTTCCTGGCATGGAGCCATACAGTATGCATCCATTGGTTTGATCTCTTCAGCTCATTCTGTTTTCAATGAGTCCATGTTGACTGTGTCAATATTTTAGTTAATGCCATTCCATTGTGTCACCAGGATACAACTAGTTTATTTTCCTCTTGACGGGCCTTGAGTCTATGTTCAGTTTGAGTTAGTATGAACAGGACTAGGACTCTGTTGCTCAAGTAAGCTTGTAGGATGGCCTCGTTGCCCTACTCAGTAAGTACATGGCTAGCTGTAGGAAGCTGGCAAACTATTTACCAAAGTGGTTGAACCTGCTTCCATTCCCACCAGTGTGTGAGATTGCACTGCTCCACCTCCTTCCTGCCATTTGGTGTGGTCTTAGTCTTTGTACTTTAAGTTCTTCTGATGTATTTTGTGGCTATGGTTGTTGATTGGGAACTGAGTTGCCCGATGAACAGCAATGTTGAACACTTTTTCACATGCAGCCTTCCATTTTTCATATTTGTGGTGTGTATTTAAGCTTAGATTAAAAAAAAAACTATCATTCTATGGAAGTTGTTTACTTAATTTGGATACCAGTCTTTTTTGTCAGACATGTGCATTTTTGAATGTATTCTGTCCAGTCTGCAGCACACTTACCATTTCATTGGTGGTATTGCCTAGCAGAGGTGTCTTTTGATGACATCCAGTTTACTCAACAATTTTTCCTTCAATGTTTTGTATTTTCTGGATCATATGTAAAAAATCCTTTTCTGCCACAATGATGAAACTAAGAGTTTTTGGCTTTCATGCTTAAGTCTGTGATCCATCTCAAATTAAATTTTGTGTCTGGTCATAAGGTAGATGTCAGTTGAGGTTTACTTTCTTTCTGTTTTTGTGTCTGATGTTCTAGCACCATATGTTGAATCTGTTTTCACTAAAGTTTACAAAGGAAATTAAAGACCTTCTTAGAGGACATCCCCAACCTTTCATTTTGGTTGTCCATCTTTTCTAAAGTTTTGTTTACAGTTAACTTTGGAATCTCAGAAATGACTCTGAAGTGTGAAGTGTGAGGCATGAAGATTTGTAAGGCTATGGCTTCTCTGTCTGTCTGTCTGTCTGTCTCTTCTCTCCTCCCTCTCTCTCCCTCTGTCTCTGTCTCTGTCTCTGTCTCTCTCTCTCTCTCTGTGTGTATGTGTGTGTACTCCCCTGCATGCATCCTTGTATGAATTCCTTCATGAGGTCGATGTCTTCCTCCGTTGATCTTCAGTTTAATTTTTGAGAGAGGGTCTCTTACTGAACTTGGAACTTGCCATTTCAGTTTTACTGACTGGCCGGCCAATAAGCTTCTGGAAGCAACATGTCTCTGCCCTCCCAGCACTGAGACTTGAGGTGCATATCATTGTGGATACTCATGCTTGCCTAACAGGAATGTTACCCACAGCTATTTCTCCAACCTGGCAATAGCTTTTCATGAGATCTATATGTCTGCTGTTCACTGCAGAGACATTAACTACATAAGGCTATCATATTTACTTTAAATAAAATTAAAATGTCAGCCTTTATGCCATGATAGCCCTATTTTGAATACCTGATTGACAACTCTTAATATACCACACAGACATATAATATTTTCATTTTTTTTCCTTAAAATTCTACATGAGGTAGCCAATAGAATAAGAAAGAAGACTTTGAAAATTCATAACATATTTGAATGAAACTTTCCTTATTTTGGTAACTGGCATCCAACATCTACACCCTTTCCTTTTGGTTCCTTCATGTTTTTCTGGGTATTTATTCCTTTTTCAAGCTCTTTGATCCAGTTAATTCCTTGTCAAAAAGGCAATAGCTTATATGGATTCTTTACTACTGAAGAGAAAGGGTGTCCTTGACTCTGCACAGAACTGCTCTTTTCTGAAGTCTACCTAGTACTGCCCTGTTCAACTTTTCTCTATGTTGGGCAGCCTTCCAGCTGCCACTGGGATGTCTGGTCATCCCCTTTCAAGGTGTGGTCTAGAGATTGTTATTTTGTCATTTCTATTCTAGTTAAGTCTGTAGTTCTTCTTAGCATTTCCACTATAAATATGAACTTCTGAACAGTAGTAGCCATGCTGAGATTCTATCCAGTAGTGATTTAGTTGCTTTAGTACTTTAGTGTTTTCTTGTGTGTGGAGTTTTTGAGAGTCTCTGTAGTTGTTTGCTGTGCATGAGCTGCAGACACATTCTGCCATTAGTAACTCTTCACTCCTTCTCTTTCAGTGTGGGAATTTTGCAGTCCTGGTGGATCTTCATATATTACCTCAAGGTTCAAGCAAAGATTCCAGTTGGTTTTCTGAACAGAAGAAGGAGGTACAGCAAAACTTTGTGCTCTTTAAACTCTGTTTCCTGTTACACCTGTAGAAGAAATGTCAGCTCTTCTTAGCTTTCATTTTCATTAATGTTTACAAACAAAAAAAGTTATAGTGGAGGAGTAGGAGTATACCTGGGGACAAGCATGTATGTCTATTTCTGCCCTACAGAAACTGACACATCCTTATGTTTCATATGCTAGTCTATTGTTCATTGTATGTGTGCATGCACATAAGTGTGTGCATGTGATGTTAGTGTGTACATTGGTGTCAGCAATTAAATCTAGGCCTTTACATGCTTGCTAGGCACCCCACTGTCTCTATGTCATCATTCCCAGCCTCTGTTATTTAAACCAAAAATTCTAATCTACTTTACTTTGGGGAAAATGGTTCCCTATATTAAAAAGAAAAAAGAAAAGAAAGAAGCCAAACTATTCCAAGCAAGCAGGGATTTTGATCTGAGCGATGAGAAGAGGGTAGCACCTGGAACAGGTGTGGAGGTTCACACAAGGCTAATCTTCACATCTGTATTAATCCTCACTTTCATCTTTACCTCTTTTTATTGTTGTGAGCTTCTGACAAGTGAAGAGAAACTTCAGTCTTCCTCCTTTCATGTTGGCCAGCCAGTAAAGCAGATAGTTGGTATGGATGTGTAGTTGACTTTGAACAATACAGGTTTGGAGTGTGTAGGTCTGCTAATACCTACAAATGTGAAATTTTAGGAAATTTTTGGGGAAAAAAACTGTCAGGTGAACTTCATAGCCTAGAAATATTGAAAAATTTAAGAAAAATGTAATTAGTCCAAAATTTGCTACAGTCCATTAAGATATCTGTAAGCCTCTGTTGGATTTAGAGTGGGCTCAGTTGTGAGAGTCTATCTAAAATTGGGTGAGTGACTGTTGCCACATGAGCAGTTTGTTTTTCTACTAAATTGCATACCAGAGTAAAAAGTTATCTCTTATAGTTCTTAAGTATTTGTTTAAGCATGTATGATGCAGCTAATATAGAAATTGTGTCACTTGACTCTTTTTTCCATTAGTAAAGCTTTCCAGTCTATAGTTAACTATTATGACCTGAAAGATGTGGCTTGTTCCTAGAGGACCTGAGTTAAGTTCCCAGCACCCATGCAAATACTCACAACTGCCTATAACTCTAGGTGTAGATGCTTCAAAGCCCTCTGCTGCCCTCCCACATATGTGACACACATTCACACAGACACACATGCATGCACACACGCACACACACACATCAAAATAAAAATCTTAAAGAACAAACAAGCAAGTACACTATTAGTAGTTAAGTTACCGGAGAGTCACCAGGTATCCTATTTTCCAACTATGCTCGTAACCCATGGTTTTCAAGAATCGAATCTATGAAATTTGACCTTCCCAGGAGCTTCAGCCTCTTCTGTTTTCAATTTAAGGAGTTTGACCAGATAAGGCCTAAGGCTTCAGTCTTCTGTGGTTTCAACACCCTCCGGATACCCTCCCTGTGAGCTCCTGTGGTGGAGAATCATTGTTTATTTCCTTCTGTAGAGATAAGGGATAGGTAGTGAGGCAGAGGCCTGTTCAAAAGTTTCAAAACATGCCAGTTGGATGGCTCTGTGGGTAAAGGTGCTTGCCGCCCAATTCTGACCTGACTTCAATCCCCAGGATACACAAGGTATCCTCTGAACTCCACAGGTGCACTATGGCATGTGCATGCCCACACAATCACATACATATACACCGAAAATAAATGAATAAATGTAATTTTTAAACTTTCAAAATATACTGTCCTTTATTTCCTTTATCCGCTGCCATTACTTTTAGAGAAGTAAATAAAAGTAAATTGTATTAAGCAGCAATGTTGAATGGTAACAAAACTAGAAATGGTAGAGGGGAAAATATTTGTGATCATCTGTTCACACCATTAAAACTAACCTACCCACAAATCATTATCATCATAATAATTGTTATTTATTATTATTAAAAATTTTTTTTCAAGACAGGGTTTCTCTGTTACAACTCTGGCCTGTCCTGGAACTCACTCTGTAGAACAGGCTAGCCTCAAACTCACAGATATCCACGTGCCTCTGCCTCTGGAATACTGGGTTTAAAGTTGTGTGGCACCACCACCAAGCCACAATTATTTTTAAAAATACATTTTCAGTCAAATGACAATACCACCAGTACTTTGTGGTCATTATTTTGCAAGGATACATAGTGACCTAATACTCAGAAGAAGACACAGGTTGGATGTGATGAATTTATCATTTAGGAAATGGATTATGGGCTGTCCTCTTGATGACTTTATATTTAGCAGGTCAGGACTTTTCTCCAGTATTCACCTTCTTATAATCTTAAATTCTAGGATAACACATATCCATATGATTCAAATTAGCACCTTCATTCCACCTAAGTGACTAGTATTCATACAAGGGACCTTTCCTGATAGCTTTTGATAGGTTCTAACATCCACCTTTCCAGACCCCAACTTTCTTATGTTCTTTAACAACGTGAACACTTTGGCTGTACACCGTTAGTGTTGCTATTTAGGCAGTTTTGACCAAGAAATGGTGATATGGAGTGTTCTAGAGCAAAGATGATATGAATCACCTTCCCTGCAAAGCATGAGGCTAGATTTCTTTTCACGGTGCCACATGCAGCTGCATTGTACCTACTCCAGAGCAATGAAGCATGACTTAACTGAGGTGCATGATGGGACCTGCAGGGAGATGCTTGAGTGGTGACTACAAAAGGTCTATTTATTTCAGCAAACTTAGCTTTTCTCTCAAAACAAAGTCAGTGATTTGCTACCTCTATTTTAAGCTGTTCCTTCAAATATATGTACACTGATTAAATTAGAGTTAGTCTGAGATAATATATGTGTATGCCTTCAAAAGGAGAGTTGAAGAAATGTTATGACTTTACATATGTTCAATCAATGCTTTCTTGTTTTTAATCTTTAGATCATCTCATGAATGAGGTTTTTAAAAAAAATTTTTCTTTTCTCGTACAACTTATATAATATGCCCTGACCCCTCCTCACCTCCCTCCATCCCCTCAACTCCTCCCGTCTCCCCTCTGTAGCACAGAGAGGAGGATAAATAGCACAGATCTATCCTCATCACTACCCACAAACACTTTCCCCCACTTCTCCCCAGAAAAGAACCATCCCCCCAGGATTACCACACAGTCAGGGCATGGCATAGCAAGATGGAACAAGGCCAGGTACCAATCCCTACATCAAGTGTGAGCCAGGCAACCCAGATGGAGCAAAAGGGTCTCAAAGGCAGGTAAAAAGAATCAGAGACACCCCCACTCCAGCCTGTAGGAGTTTTTAAAGAACACCAATCCAGACAGCCATAAGATGTATTTAGGGGATCCTGCATGTTCCATGTCTGCCTTCAGTCTCTGTGGGCCACTAAGAGTGCTAGTCATTTGACACTGTGGGGCTTGTTCTCCTGGTGTCCTTGATTTGTCTGGTCTCCACCATTCCTCTTCTTCGTCTTCCATGAGGTTCCCTGATCTCTACACAATGTTTGGCCGTGGGCCTCTCCATATGCTCCTCTCAGCTGCTGGAGGGGGCCTCTCTGGTGAGGACTGGGCTAGGTACCCATCTATGAGCAGAACATGACATCATTAGAAATTGTCTCTGGGTTATCCAGTCTCTAGTTCCTGGCCTCCCCTGCAGTTTCAAGTTCCCACCTATGGCATGGGCTTCTGCCCTTCCACTGTCAGTGAGGATCTTGCAGGGAGGATAGGCCATAGGTCGGAGGTTTTGTGGCTGCAATGGTGTCCCAGTCTCGTCACTGGAAACTTCACCTGATCACAAGTGATGGCCTGTTTAAGCTCTCTATATGATTGAGGTTTCAAAAACCACATATTTGATTGCATTTTAACCATCACCTTGTATGAAAAGAGGATTTTTTTCATATATTAAACATATGTTTTGTTTAAGTCCAGCTAAAGTAGTTTTTGGACCCAAAGAGACAAACTGAAACTGTCCCATTTGTAAACTTGAGGAAGCAAACAGGGAGGTAGTGCCTATCTCTCTCATGGGTTTTTACTTGGTCTTCTCACCTACTTCTCGGTTGTTGCTGACTGTTTTCCTCTTCTGCATTGCTCTGGGTCTGAAGAGGATGCTTCACCAAACCTGGCACAGGAATGCCTGTACTATAGTGAGAAACTTCATGTGTATGGGCTCTATTTTTGTCATACTATTTTTAGTTCTAGCCTTATAGGGCATTTATGGCCAAATTTTAACAATCCTTGTTGCCTTGTGTGTCTTCCACATATTTTCTAGCTCAGTCATAGTTGAACCCTGCATGTGAAGCAAAAATTATTTAATTGCTAGAACAACAGTATGAGGCAAGGCAGCCTTTGTGTTATGTGAACAGTGCCAAAGCATTCAACTGTAAATGGATATCTTTATATTTCAGAAAGCACTGCATCTTTTAGCTGCAAGTAAAAAGCAACAGAGAGGAAACTGGTCTTTGTGTTTTATGTAGAAATGTCTATGTGTTTGTTAAATCAAGGGTTTATTTGTTTAAGAGATATTTGCAATAAAGGAACTCACTATGGCTGCTCTTCAGAGCAACCTAAAACCTGGTTCAGGTTGTAATTATGAAGAGTCTAAAAGATCAACTTCCGATGGCTCTGTGAGAAACAAGTGAAGCAGGTTTGAGGTGACCCAAACAACTCTGAGTCTGCCGCAGGATTGTTGGGACTTGATCTAAGACTTATCACTCATTAGTATCAATTTTATATGTAGCGTCCCCTGATTTCCTATGGTAAATTATATTTCCCTGCTAGTGCAAGAAACATTACACAGAATATCAGTAGTCCCAGTTTGCCCTTGAACTTCTGAGTTATTTTTTGTTGTTGTTCTTTACAAATATTAGAGGCCAACTGATAGCTCCAGAAATGTATTTGTAATACAGTATGCTATTTCAGCACCTCTGGTTCTGCTCCCTAAAAAAATTTATCAACACCAGAGACATGAGAAGTCCTTTCTATCATTAATGAATAAAGTATCATAATGTGGTTTTATAAAGCAAATACGGTTTATAGCATCATAAGAGTGGGAAGATCACATGATGCCCCACCCCCGGTCCCATCTATTTAACTCACCACACCAATCTGACTCTTTTGTGTTTATAAACATAAGGCCAGAAACTAATGATAATGGTGTTCACACAACAGTAAAATATAAAAAATAAGTTTGAACCATGCTTAAAAAATGAAAGTTTTCACTGTTTCTGGCTTTTCGTATACAAATAGCATCTGGTAACCTTGTTCCTGCAAGCAGGACACAGTGCAGTGAGACATTAGGACCAGAGCTGTTGGCAGCTATGGCCTGTCCCCACACCCCCTGCACTGACAGTAGAAGCGTTCTTACACTCCTTTCTGCCTCTGTGAGTACACTCCCCACCTCTGAGACCCTGTTGCAGCCTGTGTAGACAGCTCCGTGTGATTTGTCTACTATCCAGCACAGTGTGGTGGGCTGCTGCTTCTATGAAAACATTCTTGAAATCACACCCTGATTTTGAAGTAAGCTTTTAAATCTTCCATATGGAATTGTGAAACTGAGGCAGAGAGAAAATGAAGTGAGCCAACATCAGGCATGGACCCATCTTTGGTAGCACATTTAATGTCAGCGCCATCCAGAAGGAGGCTCAGTGTTCCTCTCAGCATCTGTGGGTAGATTAAAATGCTAACCAAGTGCCAGAATTTGATTTTTCAATATGTATAATCTTCTTTGTATTGCATTAAACTAGAAATGTCTAATGTTTTAAATTTACTTTAGGAAGTTTGTTTGCTGTTAAAAGAAACCATTGATTCCAGAGTTAAGGAGTACGTGAACGTTTATAAACAGCATAGACCATCAAATGCAGAATTCACAAGATCCAGTCCCTTGTCCTTAAAAGGTAGGCAACAAGCACTGCAGTTTTGGACAAAGAAAATAAAGTTTCTTCTTTGTAGAGATTGCAATTATATTTGACTCTGTCGTGTTAGCATAGTGATACATTAAAAAAATATGCTGTAATGAAGATACTGTGTTTGAGTAACAAAAATTCACCAAAAAGCCCTAAAGGGCTTTTAATCGTAGGCAAAATATATAAAAATAGCAAATAAAACATTCTTAGGGAAACTGTAAAATTTTAAAGGTCTCTATTCTTTTTTTCTGACAAATAGTCTTACGAATGGATTTATATTAATACTGACGTAAATCGACTCGGTGCCTTCTGCTTTTAAAATGTTTTCCCATATGTCACTCTGTATTTCAAACATTCTCAAACAGGAGCAATGTTATTCCCAGGGGACATTTAGAAATGTGTGCAGAGTTTTGGTTGTCATTACTGGGAAGGGGTGGGGTGCTGCTGGCTCATGGTGAGTAGAGGCCAGGGAAGACACTACATCCGTAGCACACGGAGCAATCCTTCTATAAAGGATTATCTGAAAGGCACCAATGCTGAGATTCTACCTGTGATGACACAGTGATGTTTTTGTCATGAGTTACAACTGAGGAAGCTGAGAGTCTGCTAGATTAGATGGCTTGGCCAAGTAGACAGTCATCTCAGGACAGAAGGACAGAGACTGTGGTTTATTTAGAACCTTCCCCTTTTCCTGTCCCCAGGACTTCCCTTGGTGCCTGTGATATGGATGGAGGGACATGCTAGTGAGATGGGGGATAAGTGCAGAGCTCAAATCCAGACTTAGCTCTTGTGGCCTCCATCCCTATGTTTTTTCTGTTCCCTCAGTCTTCTGCTCTTTCTCTTTTGTTTTGTTTGTTTCTCAGGTAAAGTCAGCATTTCATAGCAGCCTGTACTCCAACTACAGTCAGTGTGTGGTATTTGTCACACTATAGTGGGTAGACTGTTGTGAGCCCGATTCTGCTAATAGAACATCTGTTTAGGATAAATTCTGAATTGAGTACTCTGAAACCTTCCTTGGTCCAGAATGCTCACCTTGCATGGATGATAAATAGACAAGTAGTTTGTGTTACCCAAACCGAAAGGGTTAAGAGAATGACATTTTCAATCAGAGCAATATTGCTTTAGACAATGCTCTCTGACTTGCCACACAAGGTTGTTATAAATTCTGAGAAAAACCATAGGTTTTTGCATCCATTATACCACAGTAGACTTGGCCAATCCCATGTTTTAGCTGGTGCAACAGGAAAAAGAATGGGGCAAGATTCTAAGACTCACTTCTCAAGTGCATCTGTAACAGTAGGTGGTTTGATTAGCATTGCTTCTCAGCCAGCCCTTCCCTTCCCATTCCTGCCCTGACTGCTGAGGAAAGAGGCTAAATAAGTACTCAGTACCCAGATTGTGTCACAGACAGTTCTGGTTCCAAGATGACAAGATGTCCTGGGGTCTGTGTACACAATTTTGAAATTGTGTACATAATAAGAAGTGAAATTCTGATAAATGGAACTTTAAGAACGTTGAAGACATAATTGTCAGGGAAATAAGCCAGAGAATAAAATGACAATATTTCTTTTACCTAATATATAGCAAAAATAATTAAATATATCACTTTTTTTTTTAAATTGTTGTTGTATGGTACAGATAAAATTTACTATTTAACAGCTTTCAAGTGTACACTTTTGGCTGCATAAATTTTTTTGTGCAGTTATCACCATTACCAATCTCCAGAAGTTTTCCATTGTCCAGACTGGAACTTTGAGCCATGAGTAGTGTGTCTTCTTCCTCCACCTTGAGCCCCTGGTGACAAGAGGTCCTGCCTCCTGGCACTGTTGATCTGACTACTGTCAGTATCTCATGTGAGTGGAGTCATGCAGTAGTTGTCATTTTATTCTCTGGCTTACTTCCTTTACAGTCATGTTCTCAACATTCTTACAGTTGCATTTATCAGAATTTCACTTCTTTGGTAATCTTCCAGCATATTGCACATTTGTCCATTCATCTGTGGATGGATCATTTCCATATTTGGGCTGTTATGAACAATGTTGTTGCAAACACTGACACACAAATTGTCTTTTCAAGATTTTGGCACCTTTGAATATAAATTTAGAAATTTCTGGATCATGGGATAATTCTTTTGATTTTGTTTTTGAGGCCCTAACATATTGTTTGCCATCGTGATTGCATCATTTTACATCCTCACCAGCAGTACATAGGGTTCCATTTTCTCTACATTTTTGCCAACCCTTATTTCCTGATATTTTGATAATTGCCATCTTAATATATGTGTGGCAATCTCCAATTGTGTCCACCCCCACATTTCCCTTATTATCATGTACTCATTGGCTATTCAGATATCTTCTTTGGTATATGAATATGCCTGGCCCATTTTTATCTGGGCTTTTTGTGGAACGTGTTGTTGTTGGAGGTCTTTATTCTATATATTATATATTATATATATCATATATATATTATATATTAATTCCATATTGAGTATGTAATTGACAAATATCTTCTCAAATTCTGTGGGTTTTTTTTCATTTTTTTTATCTTTTCTCTTGATGGTGTACCTTGGTATATTTTGAATGTACTAAGGCCAAAATACTACTTTTTTCTTTTGTTGCTGACACTTTGATGCTATGCCTGTGCAAGCCATTGCCAAATCCTGTTTTGTGAAACTTTCTCTTTATTTTTCCTCTGCAATTAGAAGAACTATTATGGAATTTTAAAAATTAAATTTTTTTTAATTTAAAAAAACCATTATATTTAGGAACTTGATCCTGTTTGAGTTAATTTTTATATGTGAATTGAAGATAAAACTCATTTTCAGTCATTTGCATGTGAATGTCCAATTTCTTAGTATCATTTGTTAAAAAGACTCCTTTCCACATTGGCTGGGTTTGGTAATCTTATTAATGATCGTTTGACCATTGAAGTGATGATTTCTTTCTGAACTTTCTGTTCTGCTGCAGTTGCTTGTGTCTGTTACTGGTACCAGTTCTGTAGCCTCTTGATATACTGTAGCTTTGTGGTAGGCTTTGAAATCAGAAAGCCTTAGTCTTCTGATCTATTAATCTTTTTCAAGATTGGTTTTGACTTATTCCAGATCCACATTGCTATTTTTGATGACTGCAAAGTATTCTACTAATGATCAGTGCTGTTAATTTATTGGTGGAAGTTGGATTATATCTGATACTGTTCTAAAGAAAAGTACAGTTTTAAATGTCTAAAATGTTTTAAACATTTAAGATGTTTAAAAAACATGTTAGAATGTTTAGAAAACGTTCTAATAATACACATATTTGTTATTCAGAGTCAGATTTAATGTTTCTAGTTTTGTAGGCTTATGAGAGTTTGTGTGGGGTGTGTGTGTGTGTGTTTGTGTGTGTTACTGTTATATAGTCATTGACTATACAAGAGTTGTACTAGAGGGCTATAACTACTACCTATAGTGAACTACTAGTGGTCTGTAACTTTTTCTTTTTTCTCTTTTGTTTGAACAGGATCTCCCTAAATTGTTCAGAGTTCAGGCTATCCTTGAACTTCAGATCCTCTTGCTTCAGCCTCCCAAATATTAAAATTAACAGCCACGCACCACACCGAGCCTGTAAGAGCTCTTTAAGGTTATTAATGTTTATGTGTTTGAATGTGTGGGTGCAAGTGTGTATATGTGTGTGTGTGTGTGTGTGTGTGAGAGAGAGAGTGCACACACACACATACATACGGAGGCACAGGTTGATGTCAGGAATCACCTATCACTCTTCCACTTCATTCATTGCAGCAGTTTTTTCAGCTGAAGGAACTGAGAAAGCTCATTGGTATGGCTCGACTTGTTCTAGGGATCTTGTGTCTCCACCTTCCCAAGCAGGAGTTGTAGGCAGGCAGCTGGGCCCACTGGCATCCACATGGGTTGTAGGAATCAAAACCCCAGTGTTCGTGCTTATACAGCAAGTGCTTTAATCCCTGAGTCATCTCCCAGTCCCCCGCACGATTTTCCTGGTTGTCATCTGCTCTTGACTTTAGCTGCACAGCCACAAACCAAGTCCTATTTTTGTTGTGCAGTCTCTGTTGACCATTAGTGGAATGAATACTGCATTTACTGCAGTGAGATACTACTATAACCAGACAAAGACAGGGTAGTGCTAATACAATATTTTATTTACTCTTGAGAAAAATGCTGTGTGTGTGTGTGTGTGTGTGTGTGTGTGTGTGTGTGTGTGTACATGCACATGGAGGTACAAAGTTGATCAGTGATAACTCCTCCACTTTATTCATTGCAGCAGGTTTTCTCAGTTGAACCCAGAACTCATTGGTATAGCTCATTTTGCTCTAGGGATCCCATGTCTCCACCTTCCCAGGCAAGAGTTGCCAGCAGGTGGCTGAGCTGTGCCCACTGACATCTACATGGGTTTTGGGGATCAAAACCCCAGTGTTCATGCTTGTACAGCAAGTGCTTTAATCCCTGAGCCACTTCCTAGTGTGTCTCTCTCTTTCGCGCTCTCGCACACTCTTTCTCTCTCTCTCTCCCTCTCTCCCTTCCTCCCTCCCTCCCTCCCTTCCTCTCTCTCCTCCTCCCCTCTCTGTCTCACATACACACACACACACACATTCCTCATAGGAAAGACCCATATTTTGTCTCTTCCTTCATTCTAACAACCTTCGAGTATATCTGTTGAGGTTCAAATCCTGGTCAGTCCCCTTTTTTTGTAGCTACCAGCCAGTCTATGTTCCCACCTCACCTGGACAACTGTATCAGGTACCCCTCTGGCTTCCTTTCATATGGCCAGTGTGCCACCACCTGTCCATACTATAGTTAGGCCATCCCTTAAAATCATAGGTGTGATCTTGTGCAGTTCTATGAGAAAACCATTCAGGATATTGTCTCAGTCTCTAAGATAAAGGTCCAAGAACCATGAGGTACTGCCTGTCAGCTTGTACCACTTTTTCTATCTTCATGAAGTGCCATTGCTTTAATTCCTTTCTAAAGTTCCATTCTTCTGGAGCCTTTACTCTAAAGAGACTTGTCTTCCCTATTATATGTTATTGTCAGCTCTCTGGTCAAATCACCCTGAGTTTACCCTCAGACCATTTTACAAACATCTACCTCTCCACAAATGTGTGAGCCTCCCACAGACCAGTTCTGCCTTGTATATTCTCTTTTGTCTTGCTAGCATGCAGGGCAGTTTCTGGCTTGCAAAATACAGCAATGTGTACATATAGATGATTGGCTCCATTAATAGCCTTCATCTTTCCTTTTCTCAAAAGGTTAAGAGTTGCTGTAACTTACTTGGCCCTCTTTATTTCCTGCAGATCCACTTTGTTTCTGCCTCTGTGTCTTTATTTTGGTAATGTCTTCATTGTCTGACAAACTAAATCTCAACTCAGATTTTATTGTTTCACCAGTTTCCTCTTTTCTCTAACCACATATTATTTGGCATTTAATACTTATATAACCTGTTCTGTATTGCATCTTAACTGTCCTGTCATCTGCTTACCTGCCTTCCTCCAGCCCTTTAAGGGGAAGGCTGACTCTGGCACCCCTAGACCCTCCTTTACAGATTATCCTGCTGCAGAGAACTGCCTTCCAAGTGCTTGCTCTCCTCACGCAGTGTTTCCAAGGTGTGAGTGCTACTCGACTCTCTCCCCCACTTACTTTCCTCAGTTGACAGGTTCACCTTGGACCAGTTTCTTTTTTCCATTTTCAGATCCATATCAGGTTAACATGCCTCGGCATGGCAAGTAAACTAAATATATAATCCTGGGTAAGCCAAAGTCTCCAAGCTCGTAACTTTGCTCATTGCTCTAATAAGATTAATATTATTCATGCTTTAAGTGTTCTTTATAAAAACTGTATAAGCTCCTCCGAGGCTATTTTCTTAATCTTATACTTAAAAAAATGTACAAAGATTATTCACAAAGTCACTGAATACCATGACAGATATTTATCAATAGTTTCATCCTTTGTAAGTCATCTAAAAAGCCATTTCAATAGAATCAGTGTCAGTTAGTGAGAAGAGGACGTTTTCAAACACCTCAGCATTTTCCTTGAGTCTTGCCCAGAATTGGGTGTTATGAATGTCTTCAATTTTTGCCAGACTAGCAGGACAAAACTCAGACAGGAGAATTGTGCTCTTTGATTTTCATCTATATTCTCATGTGTTGACTGACTGAACTACACATTTTCAGTTTGGGTTTGTATTGGGCTGTCCTCCCTCCCTCTCTCCTTCTGTCCTTTCCTCCTTCCCTGTCTTCTTTCTTTCTTTCCTTCCTACCTCTTGCTTCCTTCTATTCTTTCTTTTTTTCTTCTTTTCCTATTGCTGCTCCCTTCATAATCAGTTCTTGACTTACTGCCACAGCCTCCAGATTTTCCTTCTAATTCATCCACACCTCTGCTGCCAAAATAGTCTTTTGAAAACAAAATTGACAGTCCTCAGCTTGAAACCCTTTGTGGTCAGGAACTATAACTTAATATCCTTCTCAGTTTCTTTTCTACTTGACACAAGCCAGAGTGTATCTGGCTCTTGGTTAAAGCTTATGGGATCTCTAAGAGGGCCCATAGTCATGGTTCTGAAGCACAGCCTCTGCCACAAGATAGGGGCAACTTCATTATACATACCATTTTAGCACAAAACTGATGTTCATCTGCAAAGTTCAGATCATTGTCCCAGAAGCCTCTGCCCAGCCAGAAGAGATTAGTCAGCCCTGTGCAGCAAATCTGTATCTCACAAGTGAGTCAATGGAGGCAAAACATTTGGCTTTTACCCTGGGAATGTAAACTTTATAAAGATGTTGGAAGGGAGAAGAGTCAAACTTTTGGTGGAGTGGACGCATGGTACAGCTTACCCACTAAAATTTTCCTCTTGACTTCCTATTTCCATCAGCTTCCAAGTGATAACAACAAGCTATCACTGCCCCCTCAACACAGTTTCCCAGCTACACAGGCCATGTGTGCCTCCTCCTTCAATAGATAAAGTTCTAAATCCCAGTTCTACTCCACCACAGGGTTTCTGAATGACAGTTTTATGCTTTTAATCCCTCTAGTTCATTCATAGCCCATATTTGTTAATTTACTGCCTAAATTGTGAAGTTAACTATAACCACCATATTTTAAATTAAGCAATTGGGAAACAGCAATAACTCCTATCTTAGTTCTTACAGATGATGGGTCAAGGAGGACAGTCCAGGTCACAGGCACCATACTGGCTTTTATAAGCATGAAACATGTAGTTGCTGTTTATATCCTCCTCTGAAATTTGTTTTCTGTTCTTATGTCTAGCTGATCTGTAGTCCTCACTTTGGTTTCTGAGGTGCTCAAGCTATCAGTGGCTCTGCCTTGACAGCATTATCCTAGTTCTTCATTATATGGAGAACTTTGCGAACGCTCAATAGGGCCAGGTGGTGGTGGCACACACCTTTAATCCCAGCACTTGGGAGCCAGAGGCAGGAGAGTCTCTGAGTTCAAGGTTAGTCTGGTCTACAGATCAAGTTCCAGGACAACCAGAGTTACAATAGAGAAACCCTGTCTTGAAAAGCCAAGAGAGGTGCCAGGGATGGGGAGCGTTATGTTCAATAGATAGGACCTATGATATTCTTGTATTTTCTCCTTTTTTCCCGACTGTTACTGTGAGCTACCACTTCTCTTCTTCTTCTTTGGGCCTCTACCAGCTTCTGTCTAATGACTAAAGAACCCGAAATAGTTACATGGCATGTTGAACCTCCCTCCAAGCCCCTGGTTAGTCTTCTGTGTTAAAGATTTCCATTGAGTCCTGGACATTACAGGACCAGAAGGATAGAATGCATCTGTTTGCTGAGATTATTACTCCTATATTTATTCCTTAATTCCAGAAACCATGAATCTTTCCAGGGCAATACATATTGCTCTGCTGGTCAGGGTATACCTTGCATCCTTTAACTTAGAAACTTTTCCCAGTTTGATCAGGTCCTGGCCTATGTTTTGCATTTTGACTGGATTTTCAGTAAACCTCTCTATCATTACATAAGGCTAACTACATTTGAGTCTTGTTTGATTACTTTGGACCATTGACTTTTATCAATCCATTGCCTTATTTTGACCAAGTGACTTATGCAGTTTTGGCCTTTAATTGCCTCAGTATTTTTAGCCATCTAGTCATCACACGACTTCCTACTTTAGGACTTTGGTGGTTTACAGACACCATCTGTTCTAATCATTAGTCTTTCTAGCTCTTAATAGAGGCTGCTCATCCAGGGACAGCCTTTATAGCAATGTTTTTCCCATACTGTCCAGTCATCATTTTGCTAAGGCTTCTGGGAGACTGGGGGAAACCATTTCATATAGGGTGCCATCATCATGCAGATCTTCAAGCACTTAGGCCACCATGCTCTTAGCATCCTTAAATAAGTTGTGCTTAGCTGGCTAAGCACTCAGGCTAGGTAAGCCAATCTCCTAGTCCTGGAGACTTTGGAAGGTCTCAGGTGAACCTATGAGACACTAAGCTTACAGGAAACCCTCATTTCCCAAGAGAAGGGAGGACCCCCGTGGCCTTAACCAGCATACCTGGAGAGCTCCCCTGACTGATCATCAGTTTATCCTTCTACCTTGACTAATCTATAGTCCCCAAAACACAACGCTGTCTCATCTTTTAACCTTTATACATTCTGCTTCTACTTCTCTGGGAAAACTACTTATTCCAGGACTCGGCTCCCTGGTATAGTCAGATACTGAGGAGGAGCACAAGTGTTGGAAAAAAGAGAGGAATTGTTGTCACCTGTTTCTTGATGATGCTTCTGATCTGCTTCCATTATAGCAGAGTGGAGGTGATTACAAATCATTAAGTAGCCTTTCATTTTTCAAAAGTACATCCTTCCCCATTATAAGATTACAGGACAGGGAATTCACCTGCACAAAGGGACAGAAAATGCTTTCCTCAACCCATCCCCTCCTGCAGTCCTTTAGCATCTGCCTACTAGTAGTGCCTATTACTGAGTTTCAGGCCATCAGACACCAGCACAGCTGTGTCTGACACACCCAAGGCAGGCCCTTGAACAGGTGTTTCCAGCCACTTTTCTTCCCTATTGGGCTTTAAATTTAGGCTTTATACAACTGTACAACTGCTCTAATGCTGGGCTGTGACTCCAGCCCACAGCCACCATTCTTAACCTTCCCTCTGAAGATGCAAACTAGTCATGGAGCTGTGTAACTTGCCCAGAGGTCATATAACTATGAAATGTCAGTGACTGTGTGAAGTACTGCTGTCTAATGTCTTAACTGTCTTGTGTGTCCTTTAAGGAGAATTGTGTGTGCTTATCCTCTTTTAATACAAATTTCCTCTTGTTATTAAAGCACAGTTGTCTTTAAATTACCCAGGCATATGAGCAATGTTCTGCTTGAATTACCATATGTACATCTTCGTTTTAGACTTTGTATCTCCTGCCACTGATCTTGAGACAGGAAAATAGACACTCAAATATCTCAATTTCTAGTTCAATGTACTTGGTGCAATAAACTGTCTGTATAAATAGCAGTCCATTTATGCTTGTGAAGCAGGTTTTTTTGTTTGTTTGGTTGGTTTTGGTTTTTGTTTGTTTGTTTTTTTTTTTGTTGGTGGTGTTGTTTGTTTGTTTGTTTGTTTTTAGATAGGGTTTCCCCGTGTAGCTCTGACTGTCCTGGAACTCCCTGTGTAGATCAGGCTGGCCTCGCACTCACAGAGATCCACCTGCCTCTGCCTCCTGAGTGCTGGGATTAAAGGCGTACACCACCACCTCCCAGTGTTATTACTCTATTCTATATAACCCTTTCTTTCACTTAACATTTAAGAAACCCAGTCCTTTGAAAAATGTCAGAAGGTAAATTAAATTTCCCTGACTTCTGTCTGCAGAAGTTTTGTTCCTCTCCACCCTACCCCCCACCCCCCAACTGTTCTTCTCAGTTGATATTCCTCTAAAACCTTAAGTCTCCAGCCAAAATGCATGCTCAGCTACTCATCCTTTTGTAGCATAATCCCAGGTTTGGTATGTGAGTGTCCAAGGCAGAAGGACTAAGGCTTCTTCCCAACCTCCCTCCTCTTTAGCCTTTGGTGCTGGGGCATATCACCACTGTGTTAGAGAATCAATGGGTGTTCACATAAGAGAAGAAGAGACAAGATTAGCCAAAACAAGCAAGTTCTTCCTAGTCTTCCCTCTGTCTGAGAAATGTTCCCCTCCCTTCCCCAGTGCCTGATGCAACACAAGACCCTGCCAAAGAAAGCTTTCTCTTCACTCTTTAGACACAGGCTTGTCGTGAGCTCTTCTCTCCAACATCCCTACAAGTGAAAATGTGTATATGTGACATTCTGTTTTGTATTTATTTTTCCAGCTCATTGAAAACAGAGCCTTTTCCTAACTAAAATAAATTTTGGAAGTAAAACATGTTTCCCCTTTTGGGTCCAGCCCTTCCTCAACATAAACCTTCTGGCACTTTCAGGAAAGACTGCAAACTTGCTCTAGCATACCACCTATGTGCTTCACTTCAGTTGCTGCTTCTCTTATGTTTTAACAACAATAAAAAAAGAAATAAGAGCATATATCCAGCAACTGCTAAATCTCAACAAACACAGGCCCTTTGCAGATATGTTTTTTATCATCACTTCTTGTGTGAGTCAGTGCCTACAGTAGAGCTCTGAGTGCACACCCACAGCAGGAATGGAAGTGTACTCAGTCACAGATAGAGGGGGTGTAGGCAGGTTCTGGCTCTCACGGTTCAGCAGGGAAGGACTGGAAAAGGAGGAAATAGTCGATTGTGTAGTTTTCTCAATAGTAAGCCAGCACAGCATATTTTTGGTTACCTGCTCTGTTAAATATTCTTAATTTTTATACATTTTTTTTTTTCGGTTCACAGCCACTTATGAATAGAAATGAATTTCACTAGTCTGTCATAGAACATAGTGGAAGCATATGTTTTCTTTTTACACATGTGTTTAAATAGCTTTGGTTATTATTTATGTTTCTCCCCATAATGTACTCAGTCAAAACATTTTCTAGGCTTTCATCCACATACAAAAAACTTAAAAGGGCAATAATGAAAACAAGTGCTTACAAGCCCTTTTGTGAATATACTGTAGTATCAGCAGAGATTGTTTTCCCAAGAATGGACAATTTGTAAAACTCGAAGTTTTAGACATTTTACTAAAAGTGTGCTAAAGCAGCAGTTTCTGCTCAAGATGCTTTGTTTTCTCAAATGCAGAGGGGATGGTGCTCGGTACTTACTGCGGTAAATGGAAAGCAAACAAAGCTCAGAAGAGTGATGGTACCACTTGTTATAGTCACCTGATAGAGGGGACTCTATTGCAGAGTCGCAATGCCTCATCCTTTGTCTACTTCTTTTTATACAAAATAAAATACAAAAGTTCTCAAAGAAAATTCAGTAAACAAAACAGTATTCTTTTAAACACACAAAGTACTTGATCTTCTATTGAACCACCTGAGACAGTGCTTTGGCTGTCAGTATAGACTTTATTACAGTGATCCCACTGCCTGGAGAATATACTGTAGCTTTCCCTCGCACTGTCCTTTCTCCCTGAACTCACAGCCTGAGCATCACAGAGACTTCTTGAAACAAAATCATTGTTGCCTTTGCTTAATTTCAAGTTGCCGTGCCAGTCCTGCTGGGGTATTTGCAGCGATGTGAGACCCGTATTATCTTTGCTGGAGCTCTTGTGATGACGTGAATCTTGTATTACTTTGCCTGGACCTCTTATGATGGTGCAAGTCTGTGTTACTTTTGCTGGAGCTCTTGTGATGTGTCCCCATGTTACTTTTGCATCTGCTTAACTCTGATCAGTTTCACAACTGGAAATTTTGCTCTTCAATAGCAATTACATGTCTTGAGATAGCAAATACATGTCTTGAAACTAGAAAATTCATAGTGACTCTACCAGACCCTTCATGAGTCTTTGCTAGAGGGATCTTTGTTGGCAAACACTAGTTTGTAAGAATGCTTTCAGAGGAGTCATTCAGTTGGCTAAGAGGCCTGCCCTTTACCAGCTCTATGAAGACCAATGATTTATTACTAGATTTTCCAAAGACATGCCACTTGTAGGAGTCAGTAGAACTGGTTAACACTCCTGTCTGCTAAAATTGGAAGGAAATGTAACAGAAGAGAAAGTTTCCAGCTCATAAATTGACATAGAAATGGGACAAAAAACAAAAACAAAAACCCTTTCGTTTAGAAGTCTGCTGTGTTACAGTTTTAATTATGATAGGTTGGTTTAGGCATGCTGGGGGCCAAACCAGTGTGTTACACATGCTGGGCATGCACTTACCACTGAGCTGCTTGTGCAGCCATGTGGCAGCCATCACTAATTGTGTCACCATTTCTAATGGTGACAACTAGATGCAAGGTCTGTGGCTCTTCACTTTTACACAGCAGGCGAAAACAACTCTCACCACTTAAAATCATGATTTAAGCCAGCATGTTGGGAACATAGGATCCTGGCATGCTGGCTTTATTTTATCCAAGAGGTCTAGTTGCCACATAGCCTATATGTTTGTATGTGTTGGAAAGAAGGATGGAAATATGTTGGGGAAGTTTATTTTTAGTTATGTTTGAAATTGTTTTATGCACTGTTGGATGAGGGGCTGGCCTAGGTCTAGGGCATTTTGTATTGTTTACAGGTATTAGATTTCTGTGGGGGTTGTTTTAATTGCTAACAATCTGCATGTGCTATCAGTAGAATACCTGAGGAGTTTGGAAAGAATAAAACCACCTGAGCTGAGACACTAGGGGTTTCACTGTTGATTGAATATGGCTCTGGTTCATGATGACCTCATGAACCACCATGAGGTGGTTCCCTCTGCTGAAGTCTGGCAGGGTTTGAGTCTATGAAAATGCCTTCGTGTCTCTCCTGGTGAGTACTGCTACAGAAATAGAAGGCAGAAAGTGCAGTCCCTACTAGACAGTGTTCTCCTTTGCACATCCTGGCTAAACCCTTGAAGTCCATGACCTGTGTGTTTGACAGATTATAAGGAGGATTCTCTCCTCTCTGCCATGATGCAGTGGCCTTTTCTCATCCAGACAGCATATAATTTTATGTACTAGATGACAGGATATGGGGAAACCTTCTGGATAGTTTCGTGTCCACTTCACTGTATCAGTAGCCTTCTCAAGTCTAGCAAGTATCTGGATCTCTACCAGCTTGTCTGTTCTTTATCACTCCTCCTTACTCCCCACTCAGGCCAGGACTTGGGAGGTTTTAAAGTTCCTAGTAATTGAGTTTCACCTTGCTAATATTCACACTCCTAAGAATGCTTGAAAGATAAAACAGAGGTAGAGAGAGAGCTCAGTGAGTAAGGCATGCATGAGGGCCTGAGTTTGAGCCTCAGAATCCAAGTAAATAAAGTTTGGGCATTGCTTGTAATTCTAGCATATGGGAGTAGGTACAGACAGGCAGATCCCTAGGGCTCTCTGAGCATCCAGCCTAGCCTACACAGCAAGTCCAGCCAGTGAGAGACTCTGTCACCAAAAAAAAAAAAAAAAAGGATAGAAGGATAGATAGAGCCTGAGGAATGACACTAGAAGTTTTCTTTTGGCCTACACTTTATACACACATGATGGGAGAGAGGGAGGGAGGGAGAGAAAAGGATAGAAGTCTAGATTAAATGCCAGTAAGGCCTCTGATTTTGTAGGGCATAAAGGGTGAGTACAGAATACTGACATAGAAGAATATACTTTGGCTTTGTCCTGAGTAAAGACTGAGAGTTGTTATCTAAAAACTCCATGAAGTCTAGAAACTACAATGCACACATGCTGATTAAAAATTGAAAAGCTTTCATTCTCAGATGTAACGCCCTAATTATTTGATTATTTAGAATAAAGGTGGAGAATTTAAAATTATGATTCGTGATGACTAGGTATTTTCTGTGAACTGTTTCACTTGTTCATAACCAACACAATTCTTTATCAACTATGATAGTTTCTGAACATTGGCTGGATGTGTGTACATGCTCCTTCTCATTCATAGATATTTATCATGCCTCTAAGTGAATTTACCACAAGCTTCTGTTTCCATGTGGGCAGTTGCTGGGTTATTCCTCAGGAACCGAGTGGGACACCCACTTGCCACCTTCCACATTTTAGCTTGCTCCATTTTGCTGTTCAGCCACAGTGCTCTCATTACCTCATGCCAAAACATCAATCAGGTTCTAGTTTTAAAAATTATTTTACTACAAACTGTATAACCTGTAGGAACTTGGTCTAATCTACTTTGTGAACTACCTTACGAAAGTTATTTTTATGTTGAAAAATAACAAAAGTCACTCTGCATAGTCTTAAGCATAAAAAGCGAATGCCTGGGCTGGCTATAGCTCAGCTGGTAGAGTACTTGCCTAGCATAAACAAAGCCCTGGATACAGTCCCTGACACTGCATATACCAGGTGTGGTGGTGCATGCTTATCATCCCAGCACTTAGGAGAAGGAGACAGGAAGATGAATGCAAGTTCATCCTCAGCTACATAGTGATTCAAGGCCAGCCTAGGATACGTGAGACCTTGTTTCAAAATGGGTGGAGAGGGGGGAAATACCTGGAAGTGGTGTTAGTTTTAAGTTTTAACCCAAGATAAATCAAATGGTATTCCTAGATAATGTGTGTCCAAGTAAATATTTCTGTAGTCAAAGAATATGGTTATGTATATGCAGATGTCTGCCCATGTCAGTTACTACTAAAGAAAACTAAGGTTGCAAGCCTTGAAAGCGGACACGCAAAATATTATTTCCTTACAGATATTTGTAGGAATTTTTCTTAATTACAACCAGAAGTCTGACCTGGAAGTCTAATGTCTTGACCCTCTAGCTGTTTGGTCTCCTATTTGTGGTGTTTTGCTCTCTCCAACTGTGAGAAAATCTATTTTACATGGTTTTAACCCTGTGTATTCTTAGAAACACTGAAGTAGAAAATACTCCCTTGGGGAGAACAAAACTCTTATTATTTATAAGCATGACTTGTAAAAGTTTCTCTTAAATAGAAAACATTTTTGAAATAGTTAGAAATCTTCTTTATGGGATCTGTTTGGAAGTCAAACTACTCTGAGCTTTCCTTCAAGGTAATGTGAACTCTGAGGAGATTTTTGCATTGTATGAATTTACCATTTCATTAGTAAAATATATTTTAATCAAAGGGGAGTCTATAAACCATCTCCTTATAAGGAAACTCTTCCACATACCTCTCATTTTTAGTTTATTAAACCTTTTTTTTTCTCTAACCTTTTAGAAAAGCAAAAAAAAAAAAAAAAAGAAGAAAGAAAGAAAAGAAAAAAAATGGAGTGACTACTTGTAGATCAGGCTAGCCTTGAACTCAGATCCACCACCTGCCTCTGCTTCTAGGGTGCTGCAATTGAAGGCATGCACCGCCATACCTCGTTGGTATTTTCAGAGGATATCTATCTATCTATGTCTTTTATTGTATGTGTGCAGGTATTTGTTGTGCAGGTACTTGTTCCTGTGTGCTTGTCATGGCTTATGTGTGTAGGTCAGAGTCAAATCTTTCCTTACACCATCATATGAGTTCTGGGAATTGAACTCACATCAAGCTTGCGTCGTTGGGCCTTTACTCACTGAGCTATCTTGCTGGCCCAGAAGAAACCATTCTTAACTATTTCGGGGGGTTAAGAAAAAGGAACACTAGAAGTTCCCATCCATTTAGCTAAATAATATTTTCTCCTCATTTTTAAATTTTATTATCAGATTTGTGCAACATTTCATCACTGCATTAAGGAGTCCTGGACACATTTGCAGTTTGATCCATTTTTTGCTGATGCTCCTTCCAACCCATCCCTAAGCAACCACTAGTTTACTGTGCTGACCTGAACATTCCATGTCATAGAATCACACATAGAATCTGATTGTCTGTAACTGGCTCTTGTCACTAAGCACTGTGCTTTCACAATCCATTCATGTATATATGTAGTTATTACTTCATTTCCTCGTGTGTGTTCATAATGGTGCATGTGTGAGTGTGTATGTTGATTCCTGTATTTGCATGCCTTTGGAGACCAGAGGTCAACCTCTGGTGTCCTTCTTCTGTTTCTCAGGTGCCTTTCCACCTTAGTTTTGTTTTTCAAGGACAATTTTAATTAAATTTTATGTATTGCTTTGGGAGAATCTATCTGAAAAAATCCAGATGTTATATCAGATCCCCTGCTTGTAAATCCCAGCAATGGAGAGGGTGGGGTCAGGCAGATCATTAGGGTTCAGTGGCTAGTCAGCCTAGCTTACTTGTCACGTTCTAGGCCAGTGTGAGGCTCTGTCTCAAAGAAAAGGTGAGGTAAGTGAAATGGCTCAGCAGGCGGATGCTCCTGCAAGCCTGATGTTCTCAATTAGGTCACTGGAACCCATGGTGGAAGGAGAGAACCAGCTGGGTTTTCCTTGTTGTTCTTTTGTTTTCAGATGGATTCTGGAGTTTAAGCTCAGTTCTTCATGCTTGTGCAAGTCCTTTACAGAGTAAGCCCTCTTCCAATCCCACTTCATTGCCTTTTAATTGGCAGATATTGTTCCATCCAGTGATTACACTACATTTTATCTATTTATCAATTGACAGACAATTTGAGTTTCTTCTTTAAAATTAGTAATTTTTTCTTTTCTCTCTCACTTTTTTTAGTTGGGGCAGGCCTGACAGTGAAGCAAAGGGTTCCTTAAATGCTATGCTAGTGCTCTGCAGCTTAGCTCACTGGGCTCTTATGGCTAATAAGTACATGTTTGAAGGGTTTTGAGTGGATATGTTTCCATTTCTCATGGGTCTATACCTAGGAATGAGATTTGAGGTTTATTTTTCCCATTTCTGTGGTTGATAAATTAAGAAATGTGTGGACTATTCCCAGTAGCTACACTATTCTGTGTTTGTATCTGTAGTGCTTAAGAATTCTTTTCTTCATGGTCCTACCAGCACTTGTTACTACCATTTTGATTTTACCCATCCTAGCAGGGGTGAAATGGCATCTTAGGGGTTTATATTTCCATCTCCTGGTAGCTAGTAATCCTTACCCTCCATTTGAGTGTTTATTGACCATTTAATATATTCTTTTGAAAAATGCCTTTTCACATCCGTTTCTAAAATAGAACACTTAAAATAAGTGGTCTTATCACGTAGATGATTTGAAGCTTTTTTTCCCCTTTGAGTTATCTTCCCTCTTTATAATTTTGAATTTGGACTGTATGCATGTTAGTCCATCTTTTATTTTATCAGGCTGTTGACTTCATATCTAAGAAGCATTGTATAGTCTTAGATCATAAAGTTTTATTTTATTTTTTTAGAAGTTTTATAGGTTTACTTCTCATCAAAGGGTCTTTTATCTGCTTAGTTAATTCTGTATGCAATATGAAGTGGTGGGTCTAACATCATTCTTTTGCAGGCGAATATTCAGTTATCTTAGTACCACTTGTTAAAAAGATGATTCTAACTTTATTTAATTCTTGGCTGCTTTATTGGAAAGCAAGTGACCATAAGTGTAATGCTTGCTTCTGGACTCTAGTCTGTATTTCTGTGCAGCTGCTCTTCCAGTATTATACTGACTCAGTCACTGTTGCTTTGTGGAATAACCCTGAAATCAGCTTCCCGTTCATTTAAAGGTAAATTAAACAATCAAACGAAAAACAGAGAAAACGAACTCTTGAGCTACCTCACAGACTCTTTCCCCTTTTAAGACTTTTATTTTCATCTTCTTAGCAGGGTCAAACTGTCATTTGCTGTTTAGCTCAGGAGTCTGTTTAGGAGCTAGAGAGATGACTCAGTGTTAGGTAAGAGCCCTTGTTTTGTAAGCATGAGGACCTGAGTTTGAGTCCTAGTACCCACGTTAAAAGCTTTCTTTGAGACAAAGACAGTAGATCACTGGGGCTACCAGCCTCACTGCAATTCAGTGGGAGATTTGTGTCAGGATTGAGGTGGAGAAGGATACAGTAGGACACCTGATGTCCTCCTCTGGCCTGCACATGTACTTGCATACACATTCATGCATGCTACATGTGCAAACTCATGCACCAAAATAAAAACATTAAAAAGAAGTGAATAACACATAGGCACTTAGGGGAATTAAAAACACATTTGTACACACATGTACACACATACACACATGTGCATACAAAGGAGAGAAAAAGAGAGAATCTGTTTTAACTGGTAATTGTGAATATAATTTTAAATTGTTATAAACAAGTAATGTTTTAATAGTTTTAAAAGTGCTATTGGTCAGTCTTCCTGAAAGTTTTTCTTCTAGGATCCTTGGTATAAACTTTCCTAAGTTTGTTGGTTTTGATTTTATTTTTGCCTTATCAGTGCAGAGAAAGAGATCAGAGTCTTCCTGTGCAGAAATGTGCATCATTTACCTGTATGATCAGGTGTGACTGAGGAATCTCCTGGATGTCAACACTGATACTTAAATCTGAATGAGTTCTGGAAGACTGAGCTCAAGTCTCATTTGTTCCCCACAGTGGCTTCCTCACTGGAGTCTTAAGGAAGATGGGAGCTTCTTATTCTTCTATCAGAGCACTTTTGTTCATGTTTCCTTTGGATTGTTGTTATCTACT
The DNA here is from genome assembly GCA_026225945.1 of Cricetomys ansorgei. Lineage (NCBI taxonomy): Eukaryota > Metazoa > Chordata > Mammalia > Rodentia > Nesomyidae > Cricetomys > Cricetomys ansorgei. The sequence goes on from JAMJFZ010003875.1 coordinate 36,153,337, forward strand.
TAGAAAAAAACTGTTCGCAACACAGTAAAGGATACCTGTATATTCCTTGTTAAGTACTGTTTATAGTTTTAGTAAATTACCTATAGAAGCAAGTTTCAGTCATGATTGTTATTCTGAGACTTTGGAAGAGAGGCTGTGTGAACACATGTACTTAGAAGAAATGTATCATCTTTAAGGTCCTTGAATATTGTCATCACATGATGTTTATTTAAAACCGTCTTCAAATAAATCTTTACTTTGATTTGTTAAACTTATCAGAAATTTCAGTTATGTACAAAAATAAAATCGTATAATGATTACATGATTGTAATCATATTATATAATATACAATATAATATACTATAATGTGAATATAACAATAATATAATATTATAATAATAATTGTATAATTTACCTACTCTTCTACATCAGTTTTTTCACATATAGCCAATATCATTTCATTTATAATCCTCTACCTTTCCCTCTCCCTCAAGATTGTTTTAATGTAAAAAATTAGAATCATTGTGTGTGTGTGTGTGTGTGTGTAATTTTCAACATAAATAGCTCTAAGAAACAAACAAAAAATAAAGCGCTAATTTTAGATAGAGAAGTTGAGCTGGGTATGGTGGTGCATACCTATAATCCCAGCTCTTGGAAGGTAGGATGATTAGGAGTTCAAAGCCAAATTCAGCTACATAAGGATCTTGAGGCCAACCCTCGTGCTATGTGAAAACTTTTTGCAAATAAAAGAGCCCCACAAAGTTTATAATTTTACTATCTTATTCATCTTCATATTTTCTGAACGTCTCAACTCTTTTAGAGTTAGATTGTTCAAATCAAGATGCAAATAAAGGTGATCCATTTAACCATATACTTTTTTGTGTCTTTGCTAATGAACATGGCTAATATCCATTCCTCTTCTGGTTTTCTTTTGTTTCCCTATGTATTTATTGAAGAAAGCAGGACACATGTCCTAGAATTTCTCAGGTTTGGATTTGGCTGGCTGTGGTTTGTTGACATCCCAGTTCTGGCATCCGATGCCCACTGGCAATCAGGGTCACAGACTTAAGGAGATTGAAGTGCTACTGGCAGTGGGTCTTTATCCAAGATTAGAAATACTAGGTGGCAGTTGGGAAGCATTTCTTGTTGCATCTCATCAGGCTATCTCTGATTTCTGGTTGTAGCACTTCTTAATTTCATTCTAACAATATGTATTTAATGAAGATGCAGTTTCTACTCTATGGATTTTATTAATGTTTTAGATTTATTCATTTTTATTTATATTGTTAACGAACCATACTGTTTAAGTAAAACAAAATTTTAAGGACACCTTTATATCTTTTTCTGAAACTTGTCTACACCTTTATATCTTTTTCTGAAATTTGTCTAATTTAGGAAGTTAAGATAAGAATATCGAAACAGGCTGTACATGGTGATACACACTTTTGATCCCAGCACTCTGAAGGCAGAACAGGCAGTTATCTCTGGGAGTTCAAGGCCAGCCTACTCTACAAAGTATCAGGCTAGCCAAGGTTGCATAGTAAGATGCTGCCCCCCCCACACCCCTCAAAAATTAAGACAAGTGTTTGGGAAAAGCCCACATTCCGTAGTTAGTTCGTTTATCAGTCTTAGTCTGCACCAGTCTTTGATCTGATTTAAATCTTAGGAAGGAGCATAAGACATTGTATGCCTATAATCTTAACTTTAATGTATCATTGTGACACATTTTATGTGAATTCTTAAGAACTTGTAGAAGATAAAACTGATGGTCTTTCTTTTTTTCTTTCTTCTTTTTTTTTTTTAAGAAAGAAGAAACAAAGAATACATGAGACCCATTCTCAGAAATCCTCAAGATGTATAAAGATAACTGAACTAATATGCATTAGTGTCATCTGAGTTGCCTAGGTAGTTTGAGCCTTGAATGCCTTAGATATTACCTTTCACCTAGTGCTTCTTTAGTGTTGCCATAGAAGCCCTGCCAAAGATGTAGTTATATGCTGCTGTGGTGGCTCAGCAAGGAGACATTCTCATAGGTGCAAACTCTATCATCTCAGCAGAGGGAATCACTATCATAATATCATATCACAATCACTATCAGGTGCCATACTGGACAGTGAAACCCTGAATGTCCCAGTTCTGGTGTTTTTATTGATACAGAACTCCTCAGGTGTTTGATAGCACGTGAAGATCATGAGCAATCAAACATCCTCCACATAAATACAACACCTGTAGACAGTACAAAATGCCAAGTCCTAGGCAATCCTTTCCCCCACAGTGCACAAAACAGTTATTTTATACATATCTAAAAAATAAACTTCCACAACACACAGACCTATTTGTTTGTGTTTAAGAAACTAGAGTAATCTCCTCTTTTCATGGATAAAACTCAAATATCTTTTTATTTTCCAAGAATTCTGTGAAGTACCATCATTACTCTAACAAAACCTCCTTAATTTATTTGTGACATTCTGTAAATCATCATGGTAATATTCAGACTTCCAAACTGACTCTGCATTAGAATTCCCTGAAGCTCTTTAAAAAGAGTATAGCTGTCTGGCTATATATCTCATATATCCATATATGGCTCATCTGCTGTGTAAACTCACATCCCATAAGCAATATAGATCAGCAATATAGACCCATGACTGGGAACTGAAGGGACTCCAGACTAGAAAATGCTTATCTGAACTTCACAATAGTTTATTTAATAACTGAAAAGAAAGAAGAGGTGATCAGTTTGGGAAATATCTGGTCTTGCCATCCATGATCTGAGTAGTGAGTGCATCAGAACCCTGAAAAGGACCCTATACCTCCTAATATGTAATTGAAAATCTAAATGGCAGTGATTGAATTAAGAGACATGTTTGTAATAGCCAAATGATGAACAGCAAACATAGGAGAGAAGACAGGCTACCTAAACGTTAGGAACAAGCAAGTGGACTGGGACTAGGAAATGAACACAGAACTGTAGCATGAAAGAACTTCCCAGTGTCTTGCCTTTTGTTTAGTGACTCCCCGAAGCTCTATGTTGTGTTCTGCTTCTCATCTCCACAAAATTCCTGACACAGATGTTTGCCTTTCTGGAGCCACTCTGGTATTCTCTCTTCTCCCCTGAAGCTACTTCAAGAATACTACCAACTCCTTCTTGATTGCCAGCTTAGCATTTTGTTTTCTTTAACCTCCTTTCTGAGATTTCTGTCTTGCTCATCCTTGTCTCTTTACTACTTGTGGGCTCCTCCTTTGAGCATTGCTGTGCCCCCTCCCAACCATTGGTTCAGCTGTGAATCTGTCTTACCTTTTTGTCATACTTTTCTTACAATACCCCCCTCACTGTGACTTCACCCCTGAAATCCATTTTGTTTTGCCTTCCAAATAGAGTCATTGATATAAATTGCAATTAAAAGTCAGTTACAATTAGTGCATCTAAGGTAAAATTGTTTTGTATTTGTTTACAGAAACAACCTGTGCAGGAATATCTTTGGTAAAACACCAAAAGTTTTTATTGGCATGGTGAGGGGGCAGTGTGGATCTGAGCATGGTGAAGCATATGTTTATAATTCTAGTGTTTGGGATTCTGAGGCAAGAGGATTTCAAGTTCAAGGCCAACCTAAACTATATAAAACATTGTCTCAAACTAATATGAAATATTTATCTGATAATTGAGAATGTCAGACACAAGCCTGCTATCAACAATGTTCAGTGTCTACTAGAAATCCCAGGCCATAGAATAAGACAATGGGGCCACAAAACCACAGGTGAAAACAATGGAACTAAAAAATTTGTTGGTAAATATTAGGGAAAGGTGGTCCTTATGAGCTTCTAACCCCATCTATGATAGAACCTTAGTCAGTATTGTATGAATCTGTGTAGGTAATCAAAGCTGTTGAAAATTAAAAATTGCAATGGACATGTTATGCACAGAGGACAACATTCAATAGTAATATTCATTGTTAGGTTTAGTAACTCTAATCATCAAATCAGTATAATGGTGGCATAAAACTAGTTTTCAACTTTGTGGAAAAATATTAAAATTCTTAAAAGCTATCAGGAGTTTTAACATGTTAAATTTGTAATAAATTGTTTTGAAAAATGGTTGTTTTCTTGAAATTGATCTTTATATGGCTTGAGGTCTTTTAAATCAAATGTCCAGAAGGATTTTTTCATGTAGTTTGACAAGCTAAATGAAAGGGCAAAGGCCAAGAATAACAAGTATTGATAAAGAAGAAAGTAATATTGAGGAGAATTCGCTCTACTACATTAAGACTCATTATAAAGTTCGGGTAATTATAAAAGATTGCAGAAAAGGGTCCTTGTGTGGCAGAGCTAAGATTGGGACCTTCCATCTGATATTTAACTTCTCATCCATGAGATTGACTTGTGTGCAACATGAATTACATTGGAATAACATTGATCTGGGATGTGTTGGCACATGCTTGTATTTTCAGGTATCTGGAGGCTGAGGCAAGATTGTATAACAATATGAGCCAGCCTGGGCTACCTACAGAGAGACCTTATCTCAAAACAAACACACATTAGTCGCTCCCTGTTTTCTACTATCCAAAGAACATTGTTAGGCAGGTGTAGTTGTACACATCAGCATTGGGATGTGGAAGCAAGAGCATTGGAGTTCATTGGTAGACTGCATGCTGTCTTAGAAACCATATATAAGGACTGTGGATGCCTCAGCAGATAAAGGTACTTGCAGCCACATACATTCCATGGCATGTGCCCCACCCCATTTAGTTTAACAAATTACTCTAATATGAAATAAATAAATCACAAATGGGGATGTGAAGGGATATGGAGAAATAACATTGAAATATTTATTTATCTGTTTTTCAGACAAGACCTTGCTCCATAACTCAAACTAGTCTTGAATGCACTGTGTAGCCTAGGATGGCAGTCAACTGCACAGCTTCCTGTCTCCTGCTCCTAAGAGCTGAAATTACAGGAATGTGCCACCATGACAACAACACTGTGTTATCTTTTTAATATAGTTGAAAACATTTGTTGTGTGATTCTTTCTTAAAAAAAAAAAAAGGTAGTGTTACATAGTAACAGGTTCCCTCCTGGCATGAAAATTGCATGCTTTGTTTTGATTGATCCTTTCTCTGCTCCTCTCTTTCCTCCAACTTGCACTGATAGTATTCCACTTTGTATTTCCTTATCCTGTGAGTTCTATTACCCTCCCCATCCCTCTTTCTGGGGCCTTCTCTCCATCACGGTCCCTCTTAACTCTATTCACAGAGTCACCCCCACATAAACACACAAATATAAAAAGTAGAAGCTAGGACCCATGTACCTTTAATGTCGAGACTTTAGAACAGAGTCAGAAGGACAAATCAAACATGGATATGCATGTCCCTAGTCTGTATTAATTTAGGATAGAACAAATGACTAAACCAAATTCAAATTTACCTACCTCTCTGAGCATTTGGAATTGTCCACCTTTCCTTAGGCTCTGCCAAAGACACCAAGCAATGAGCTTCCCTAGTGAGGAGTTGATACAGAGACAGTGAACTGGCAGCACCAAGCTGTGCTGAATATCAGAAAATTTATTTGGACTGTACACTGTATTTTAAAAGTTTTAATTTCTTTTCAATTTAAAATATGAATAGTTTTTATATAAAAGTTTTGATTACTGGTTTATCTGATACTGAAGTCCTTCGTTTCTTCTATTATATAATTATTAGTGATTTGAGTCTCATCAAATCCTGTTTCTAATGACAGCTGGTAGCTGGAGTTGAATGGCCTGTGTCACCTTTAAACAAGAGGTTGTTCTCTTTGGCTTTCTCAGTAGATTTCAACCCTCTTTCTGTAGCCTATTTTGACTTATATGCATGCAGTTTATCACCTGGATTCAGTTTATAAGGAAGGCTAGAGTTGCATGTAGATGGGTACAGCATCCTCTTACCTGATGTTTCAGTTTGTTTTTGCTTGCTGGTTTGTTTTATACATCCTGATCTATAGTCAGGAAGTGGACAAAATACTTGTCAGGGTTCAATTTTGTACTGTGATTTCACAGTCCTGTTAGACTAGACCAGTGCTTCATGAGCCTTTCTCTTTACACATGGTGCTAGAATGTCAAGAATTGGAATAGGCTTCCTGCAAGACAGGGAGGCCCCAGAGAACATGCTGCCTTACTACAGAAAACGGAAAAGCTGTTCCTGAGGAGTGTGCTCGACAGCTAGCAGTTCAAGCAACCAGCCGCCTCATATGAAAGGTTTATCAAAAATCTATTTCTTTTATTAATAGCAAAAATTTTTAAAAAGATAAGTGTGAGGTTTTGTAGAAGATGCTGAGTTTTCAAGTCTGCATTATTCTATCACTCTCTTCACTGAGCACAGCCTGACATAGCTAGGGCTGTGAGAACCAGAGCTTTTGATGCCATTCAGCTGTCCTTGCTTCTTCTCTTGATACAGTTTTATGTTTTAAATTTCATATTTTGCATGTTTACATTGCATTTTTATAAACTAAAGTAGAAAATCCATATGGAGGAAAGATCTGAAGTAATAATTTCTTAGTTTGTCTTACAACTGAAAAGCCTTCCATTCCATGTTAACAATCACTGATGGGCCAACAAAGCCAGCAGGGTGGCAAATAGCAAATGTGACTTTTAAACAGGAAGTCTGGCCTCAATTATGCCATTTAGTTTAAGAATTTTTTCTTCGCCAGGCAGTGATGGTGCACACCTTTAATGCCCAAACTCGGGAGGCAGAGGCAGGCAAATGGATCTCTGTGAGTTCAAGGCTAGCCTGGTCTACAGAGTGAGTTTCAGGACAGCCAGCATTACAACAAAGAAACCCTGTCTCAAAAAAACAAAACAAACAAACAATATATATATATATAAAAATCTATCTTAAAAAAATTTTTTTTTCATGAAACCAGCCTTCTTGCTCCATTTATTTTGGCACCAAATAGACACAACTATTGTGATGCAGATTCTAGAACTATCATTATTTAAGGGAACCTTTTCAGTATCTCTAAATGTCCTGGGTAATAGGTAAATTTTCAGCCTAGGACGAAATACTCCATTTGTCTACCTAAATTGTTTCCTAGTTGGTACCTAAGTCTAGGATTCTGTGTTCATATTTTTAAGTTTATGGAAGAACTCTTGAATCTTAGTCCCCATGGAACCAGTGTCTCCAGCCAAACCCATCACTAGTAATAATGAAGTAACACATAAGCTTATGACATCCTTCACAAGGCCCCATGGAGACTGTCCCAAGGGCATGCCTCAGAGTTTCTTCTTATGTTTTAATGGACAGAATCACACTTACAATTTCTTTACCTTTTCTATCTTAAGCCTTCTTATAAGGACATATGCAACTTTCTGAATGGATATAGTTTAGGGAATAATGAGTTGTACACTGTTTTTTCTGAATGAAATAGTTGTAAAACAAATATACTCCATATGTGTGTTTCTGATCTAGTGTCTGTGTGTATCTGCTGCACAAGTTACTGTCAGTGCTTGCTGAATGTCAGCGTTTTTAAAAAGTGAAAAAAATGGGGGGGGGGGGGGGGGGGGGGGGGGGGGGGGGGGGGGGGGGGGGGGGGGGGGGGGGGGGGGGGGTGGGGGGGGGGGGGGGGGGGGGGGGGGGGGGGGGGGGGGTTTTGGGGGGGGGGGGGGGGGGGGGGGGGGGGGGGGGGGGGGGGGGGGGGGGGGGGGGGGGGGGGGGGGGGGGGGGGGGGGGGGGGGGGGGGGGGGGGGGGGGGGGGGGGGGGGGGGGGGGGGGGGGGGGGGGGGGGGGGGGGGGGGGGGGGGGGGGGGGGGGGGGGGGGGGGGGGGGGGGGGGGGGGGGGGGGGGGGGGGGGGGGGGTGGGGGGGGGGGGGGGGGGGGGGGGGGGGGGGGGGGGGGGGGGGGGGGGGGGGGGGGGGGGGGGGGGGGGGGGGGGGGGGGGGGGGGGGGGGGGGGGGGGGGGGGGGGGGGGGGGGGGGGGGGGGGGGGGGGGGGGGGGGGGGGGGGGGGGGGGGGGGGGGGGGGGGGGGGGGGGGGGGGGGGGGGGGGGGGGGGGGGGGGGGGGGGGGGGGGGGGGGGGGGGGGGGGGGGGGGGGGGGGGGGGGGGGGGGGGGGGGGGGGGGGGGGGGGGGGGGGGGGGGGGGGGGGGGGGGGGGGGGGGGGGGGGGGGGGGGGGGGGGGGGGGGGGGGGGGGGGGGGGGGGGGGGGGGGGGGGGGGGGGGGGGGGGGGGGGGGGGGGGGGGGGGGGGGGGGGGGGGGGGGGGGGGGGGGGGGGGGGGGGGGGGGGGGGGGGGGGGGGGGGGGGGGGGGGGGGGGGGGGGGGGGGGGGGGGGGGGGGGGGGGGGGGGGGGGGGGGGGGGGGGGGGGGGGGGGGGGGGGGGGGGGGGGGGGGGGGGGGGGGGGGGGGGGGGGGGGGGGGGGGGGGGGGGGGGGGGGGGGGGGGGGGGGGGGGGGGGGGGGGGGGGGGGGGGGGGGGGGGGGGGGGGGGGGGGGGGGGGGGGGGGGGGGGGGGGGGGGGGGGGGGGGGGGGGGGGGGGGGGGGGGGGGGGGGGGGGGGGGGGGGGGGGGGGGGGGGGGGGGGGGGGGGGGGGGGGGGGGGGGGGGGGGGGGGGGGGGGGGGGGGGGGGGGGGGGGGGGGGGGGGGGGGGGGGGGGGGGGGGGGGGGGGGGGGGGGGGGGGGGGGGGGGGGGGGGGGGGGGGGGGGGGGGGGGGGGGGGGGGGGGGGGGGGGGGGGGGGGGGGGGGGGGGGGGGGGGGGGGGGGGGGGGGGGGGGGGGGGGGGGGGGGGGGGGGGGGGGGGGGGGGGGGGGGGGGGGGGGGGGGGGGGGGGGGGGGGGGGGGGGGGGGGGGGGGGGGGGGGGGGGGGGGGGGGGGGGGGGGGGGGGGGGGGGGGGGGGGGGGGGGGGGGGGGGGGGGGGGGGGGGGGGGGGGGGGGGGGGGGGGGGGGGGGGGGGGGGGGGGGGGGGGGGGGGGGGGGGGGGGGGGGGGGGGGGGGGGGGGGGGGGGGGGGGGGGGGGGGGGGGGGGGGGGGGGGGGGGGGGGGGGGGGGGGGGGGGGGGGGGGGGGGGGGGGGGGGGGGGGGGGGGGGGGGGGGGGGGGGGGGGGGGGGGGGGGGGGGGGGGGGGGGGGGGGGGGGGGGGGGGGGGGGGGGGGGGGGGGGGGGGGGGGGGGGGGGGGGGGGGGGGGGGGGGGGGGGGGGGGGGGGGGGGGGGGGGGGGGGGGGGGGGGGGGGGGGGGGGGGGGGGGGGGGGGGGGGGGGGGGGGGGGGGGGGGGGGGGGGGGGGGGGGGGGGGGGGGGGGGGGGGGGGGGGGGGGGGGGGGGGGGGGGGGGGGGGGGGGGGGGGGGGGGGGGGGGGGGGGGGGGGGGGGGGGGGGGGGGGGGGGGGGGGGGGGGGGGGGGGGGGGGGGGGGGGGGGGGGGGGGGGGGGGGGGGGGGGGGGGGGGGGGGGGGGGGGGGGGGGGGGGGGGGGGGGGGGGGGGGGGGGGGGGGGGGGGGGGGGGGGGGGGGGGGGGGGGGGGGGGGGGGGGGGGGGGGGGGGGGGGGGGGGGGGGGGGGGGGGGGGGGGGGGGGGGGGGGGGGGGGGGGGGGGGGGGGGGGGGGGGGGGGGGGGGGGGGGGGGGGGGGGGGGGGGGGGGGGGGGGGGGGGGGGGGGGGGGGGGGGGGGGGGGGGGGGGGGGGGGGGGGGGGGGGGGGGGGGGGGGGGGGGGGGGGGGGGGGGGGGGGGGGGGGGGGGGGGGGGGGGGGGGGGGGGGGGGGGGGGGGGGGGGGGGGGGGGGGGGGGGGGGGGGGGGGGGGGGGGGGGGGGGGGGGGGGGGGGGGGGGGGGGGGGGGGGGGGGGGGGGGGGGGGGGGGGGGGGGGGGGGGGGGGGGGGGGGGGGGGGGGGGGGGGGGGGGGGGGGGGGGGGGGGGGGGGGGGGGGGGGGGGGGGGGGGGGGGGGGGGGGGGGGGGGGGGGGGGGGGGGGGGGGGGGGGGGGGGGGGGGGGGGGGGGGGGGGGGGGGGGGGGGGGGGGGGGGGGGGGGGGGGGGGGGGGGGGGGGGGGGGGGGGGGGGGGGGGGGGGGGGGGGGGGGGGGGGGGGGGGGGGGGGGGGGGGGGGGGGGGGGGGGGGGGGGGGGGGGGGGGGGGGGGGGGGGGGGGGGGGGGGGGGGGGGGGGGGGGGGGGGGGGGGGGGGGGGGGGGGGGGGGGGGGGGGGGGGGGGGGGGGGGGGGGGGGGGGGGGGGGGGGGGGGGGGGGGGGGGGGGGGGGGGGGGGGGGGGGGGGGGGGGGGGGGGGGGGGGGGGGGGGGGGGGGGGGGGGGGGGGGGGGGGGGGGGGGGGGGGGGGGGGGGGGGGGGGGGGGGGGGGGGGGGGGGGGGGGGGGGGGGGGGGGGGGGGGGGGGGGGGGGGGGGGGGGGGGGGGGGGGGGGGGGGGGGGGGGGGGGGGGGGGGGGGGGGGGGGGGGGGGGGGGGGGGGGGGGGGGGGGGGGGGGGGGGGGGGGGGGGGGGGGGGGGGGGGGGGGGGGGGGGGGGGGGGGGGGGGGGGGGGGGGGGGGGGGGGGGGGGGGGGGGGGGGGGGGGGGGGGGGGGGGGGGGGGGGGGGGGGGGGGGGGGGGGGGGGGGGGGGGGGGGGGGGGGGGGGGGGGGGGGGGGGGGGGGGGGGGGGGGGGGGGGGGGGGGGGGGGGGGGGGGGGGGGGGGGGGGGGGGGGGGGGGGGGGGGGGGGGGGGGGGGGGGGGGGGGGGGGGGGGGGGGGGGGGGGGGGGGGGGGGGGGGGGGGGGGGGGGGGGGGGGGGGGGGGGGGGGGGGGGGGGGGGGGGGGGGGGGGGGGGGGGGGGGGGGGGGGGGGGGGGGGGGGGGGGGGGGGGGGGGGGGGGGGGGGGGGGGGGGGGGGGGGGGGGGGGGGGGGGGGGGGGGGGGGGGGGGGGGGGGGGGGGGGGGGGGGGGGGGGGGGGGGGGGGGGGGGGGGGGGGGGGGGGGGGGGGGGGGGGGGGGGGGGGGGGGGGGGGGGGGGGGGGGGGGGGGGGGGGGGGGGGGGGGGGGGGGGGGGGGGGGGGGGGGGGGGGGGGGGGGGGGGGGGGGGGGGGGGGGGGGGGGGGGGGGGGGGGGGGGGGGGGGGGGGGGGGGGGGGGGGGGGGGGGGGGGGGGGGGGGGGGGGGGGGGGGGGGGGGGGGGGGGGGGGGGGGGGGGGGGGGGGGGGGGGGGGGGGGGGGGGGGGGGGGGGGGGGGGGGGGGGGGGGGGGGGGGGGGGGGGGGGGGGGGGGGGGGGGGGGGGGGGGGGGGGGGGGGGGGGGGGGGGGGGGGGGGGGGGGGGGGGGGGGGGGGGGGGGGGCGGGGGGGGGGGGGGGGGGGGGGGGGGGGGGGGGGGGGGGGGGGGGGGGGGGGGGGGGGGGGGGGGGGGGGGGGGGGGGGGGGGGGGGGGGGGGGGGGGGGGGGGGGGGGGGGGGGGGGGGGGGGGGGGGGGGGGGGGGGGGGGGGGGGGGGGGGGGGGGGGGGGGGGGGGGGGGGGGGGGGGGGGGGGGGGGGGGGGGGGGGGGGGGGGGGGGGGGGGGGGGGGGGGGGGGGGGGGGGGGGGGGGGGGGGGGGGGGGGGGGGGGGGGGGGGGGGGGGGGGGGGGGGGGGGGGGGGGGGGGGGGGGGGGGGGGGGGGGGGGGGGGGGGGGGGGGGGGGGGGGGGGGGGGGGGGGGGGGGGGGGGGGGGGGGGGGGGGGGGGGGGGGGGGGGGGGGGGGGGGGGGGGGGGGGGGGGGGGGGGGGGGGGGGGGGGGGGGGGGGGGGGGGGGGGGGGGGGGGGGGGGGGGGGGGGGGGGGGGGGGGGGGGGGGGGGGGGGGGGGGGGGGGGGGGGGGGGGGGGGGGGGGGGGGGGGGGGGGGGGGGGGGGGGGGGGGGGGGGGGGGGGGGGGGGGGGGGGGGGGGGGGGGGGGGGGGGGGGGGGGGGGGGGGGGGGGGGGGGGGGGGGGGGGGGGGGGGGGGGGGGGGGGGGGGGGGGGGGGGGGGGGGGGGGGGGGGGGGGGGGGGGGGGGGGGGGGGGGGGGGGGGGGGGGGGGGGGGGGGGGGGGGGGGGGGGGGGGGGGGGGGGGGGGGGGGGGGGGGGGGGGGGGGGGGGGGGGGGGGGGGGGGGGGGGGGGGGGGGGGGGGGGGGGGGGGGGGGGGGGGGGGGGGGGGGGGGGGGGGGGGGGGGGGGGGGGGGGGGGGGGGGGGGGGGGGGGGGGGGGGGGGGGGGGGGGGGGGGGGGGGGGGGGGGGGGGGGGGGGGGGGGGGGGGGGGGGGGGGGGGGGGGGGGGGGGGGGGGGGGGGGGGGGGGGGGGGGGGGGGGGGGGGGGGGGGGGGGGGGGGGGGGGGGGGGGGGGGGGGGGGGGGGGGGGGGGGGGGGGGGGGGGGGGGGGGGGGGGGGGGGGGGGGGGGGGGGGGGGGGGGGGGGGGGGGGGGGGGGGGGGGGGGGGGGGGGGGGGGGGGGGGGGGGGGGGGGGGGGGGGGGGGGGGGGGGGGGGGGGGGGGGGGGGGGGGGGGGGGGGGGGGGGGGGGGGGGGGGGGGGGGGGGGGGGGGGGGGGGGGGGGGGGGGGGGGGGGGGGGGGGGGGGGGGGGGGGGGGGGGGGGGGGGGGGGGGGGGGGGGGGGGGGGGGGGGGGGGGGGGGGGGGGGGGGGGGGGGGGGGGGGGGGGGGGGGGGGGGGGGGGGGGGGGGGGGGGGGGGGGGGGGGGGGGGGGGGGGGTGGGTTTGGTTTGGGGGTTGGGGAGGAAAATTACTTAGGATTAAAGGAGATATAGGGAATATATCTGTTAAAATTAGTGATCTTTGGTTGGATCCCAGTTTGGAGGAAACTGTATTTTGGAACAGTTGGAGAAAATTGAATTTAGACTGCATTTCTGAGCAGTAATGTCATGCTCAACTGCAATATTGCAGGTTTATGTTCTTTAACTGAAATTTGTGGGACTGGAGGTGTTTCAGGCTTCCAGAGTTTTTTTGGATTTGAGGGTTTTATATAGACTTCATTGTTTGATAATGCCTCATTTAAAAATCAGAACTTGGCAATACTCCAAAATATGAAACTTTTTGATCATTGGGCAGTAGTCAGAGATTTTCAGATTTTGAGGAGTTTGAATTTTCAGGTTAGGATACACAATCTATAGTATTTTGATAATAAAGCAGACTTTCCTTATTGCTTAGAGCCTGTATTCATGATGTCTAACATATTTTGACTTGGTTTAGAAAATATTTATATTTTCTATATACAAGATTAGTCAGTCATTACTGGATCTAGATGGTGGAGTTTGTGGCACAAGTTATGCTTTTCTGGATATTTTTTCTGGATATTTGAAAATTATCTGATCATATGAAGAAGTCCTTTCTGTGAGAGAAGTTTGAATTCCTGAATTTGCCTAGTGCTTTGGGAGGAGGCTTTGCTGAAGGAGAACCATGCAGTGGGTGGGTGGAGCTCATAAGAAACCATGCAGCAGTGCATACCTGCCATGCCATATCATCATCAGCTCAGCAAGGCACACGGAAACGTTTTTTGCCAGCTCCCCCATACATGGCCTCAGAGCAGTTTGAGGGTGGGACTTCTGTGTTGTGCACTGTACTACAACTTCCCTTGGCAGCTGCAGGGATTCTCAAGTCACTTTGGCTGTGAGTCCACTGGAAAACTAATGAGGCTCAATAGTTTTATAGTAATTTGAGAGGCTATTTTTACTCGGTAACTTGGCACTATGAATTATAATAACCAGTGTAAATGACCATTCCTTTAAAATGAGTATCTTAGTCACTGTTGTACTGTTGTGAAGCCCAGGCCCAGTGCTCCTCACTCCCTCTCTGCCTGTGGATCAGAAGGTAGCTCTCGACTACTTCTCTAGCACCATGCCTTCTTACATGCTGCCATGGTCCCTGCTGTGATGATGATGAACTAAACCTGTGAAACTATAAACAAGCTCCTAATTAAATGCTTTCTCTTATAAAAGAGTTGCCTTGGTCATTTGGTCATGGTGTCTCTTCACAACAATAGAACAGTCACTAAGACAGAAGTTGGTACCAGGGAGTGGCATATTGCTGTAAGAAGCCTAACCATGCTGTTGGTTGGGAGAATATGGAAGGAAGACTTTGGGACACAGGACTCGGAAAGCAGTTGGATGCTTTAAGTGGGGCTTAATGGTTCATACTCATAGGAGCATGGAAGTTAGTGCTGAAGGCAGTTTGAACTGTTGGGAGGGGGGCAGGCTCAAGAAGTTTCAGAGGACAAGAATATTAGCAAGTGTCTAGAGATCATTCTTGTGAACCATGTATTCACCTCCCCCCAGGTATCCTTATTTCTATTAAAGATGTAGTGGAACAGTCCAAGGCAAAGTATTCTTGTTTTTTAAGAATCTATGTACTTTGTAAACAATAAGTGGAGCCCATAGGAGGTTTGTGGTAAGTTGTCCTTGTTTGAGTCTTCAGTGGGGAGTTGGAGGCTATTTGTGCATGGATAGAGAGAACTTCAGCTCTTTACCAAGCATGGAATACAAGAAGAAGAGACCGAAGTCCTTGGGGCTGCCTAGAAATGAGGAAAAAGATACTTTCTAGTATTGGCTAATCATGTGGCTTTAATTAACTGAGAAATATAAATTGTATCTAAGAATGGACATAGCTGGGGATTTGTGATGTAAAGAGACTTCCATTACGAAGCTATCCCCCTCCCCTAAGCCCCTGGTTCTTCCAAAATCTAAAGATAATATTCCCTAGTAGAAGAGGGTCACAACAGCGGATGAGAAAACAGACATAGCACAGTGTGATTTGCAGGTGCCTTGTGATCTTAAAAGATAATTGACAGATGACTTTCAAAAAAACAGCTTCTACTTATCGATCTTCTCCCGGGTCTCCTAACAGGGCCTTTTAATCTCTGTTTTAGTCGTTAGCAGTTTCACTCATGTATACAGTGAATTTCTGTCATTTCACCACCCCCCATTACCTTTTGTCTTCCTCCACTCTTGCATCAGCTGAAATCCTAGACCTCTCCTACTTTGATGTCTTCTCTCTGTGTATTACCCACTGAGCTTGTTAGAGTTGCTAGCTTGAACATGGGTACAAAGTTATTTACTGGAGCAAGGACAGCTTACCAGTAGCTACACTACAGAAGAAAGTGACAGCCCATCCCCCAGCACCATTAATTGTTTTTAATTTTTTGGAAGGGATGGAGTCTGATGAACCCTTCCCTGTTTCATGATAAAATGCTGATGGGCTCAATCTTGTACAAGTAACCACAGCTCTAGTGAGTGCTCTGAGTGTAGTGGCCATGCCATCTCCAGAAGATGTCTTTTTGCAAAACACCTACCTATCTTCCATCTCTTCCAGACTTTCCCTTCTTCCACAATTCCCTACTTTAGAAGGAGTGGTAACAATGACCCACTTTGGCTAAGCACTCTACCAGCCTATTCTTGGGAATTCTACCAGTTATGAATCTCTGTATTAACCGTGGCCTGCTGCAATGAGAAACTTCTCTGACAAAGACTTTTTTTTCTGCATTTAAAGTGTGGGAGATGGTACTGAGTAGGGAAGTAACAGACCCCCTCAATTCTTTGCTGTATTAATGTTATCTTCGGAGTGGTGGAGTTTTGGTTTAACCCTGAGTAAGTACAAAACCTCAATGGCCAGTTGAACTCTGTAAACTCGGTTTCATTAAGAACAGAGATAAGAATGTTGTCGTTATCTCTCCCTGTTATCTGTAGAAATAGAATACATCTCCTAAAGCATTTCAGCTCAGTATGTTTCAGAGACAATAATTTTCTGTTTATATATCAAATTTAGTTTGCCTTAAGAGCTGACACAAGTACCTTTTGTGTTTAATCTCTCTTCAAGTTTCTCTTTAAACAATAAAGTTTCATATGACCAGTGGAATTAGATTAAGCAGGTGCAAATCTTTTTTGTTTTTTTTTTACATGTTAAACTTACTGTTTCACTTGAAGGACCATTAAGCTGCATTTCTCGAGGCTACTAGTAACACAGGCCACTATAGGAGTGATTCTTGGACATAATTCTGTCCCAGAGAATATAGGTACACAGGGCCAGGTTCTATCCTAGAGATTTCATGAATAAACCACTTAGAATATGCCTTGTATTATTTTCTATAGTAGGAGGTATTGTATTGGAGCTTTCTGTTTAGGATTGTTTATTGATTTTTTTGGTGTAGAGTTTCCTTATCAGTTATGTGATATCTTTTAGATAACAGGCTTTATGAACTCAAAGCAGTGGCTTTCATGATCAGATCTACATTTATCTCCTTCCTAATCAGAACTTTTTGTTTCTGAGATTTGGTCAGGAAGAATTTGAATCTTTGAACGTGCGGTGCCGTGTGCTTCTTAATTGCCTAGACCTTCAGACTAGCAAAGGCAGAATGAGCTGGATATTGTACATCTTCTTCCTTGTTCAGTAAGACTCAATTGATTATGTGAATATTCATTTTTAAATTTTGATGTGTTCTTCAGTTCCAAACTGCTATGGGTTCCTCTCCTATAGCCAACCATCCCCTGACAGTAAGGCAAATAAACAGATACGGAGGTGATTTCCATTTTCTCTGTAACTTAAAGAATGAAATACTTGTTTAAAGCACTCAAAGAAATGGCCAACCTTGAATTTATTTTAACAACATAGCTGAAGCAAGCAATATGACTGAAATATAATCTGGTTTTTACTGTGACAGGAAAGATGTATGTGAACACTGTAAATCTGGAGATTATCTTTTCGTGGATGTCACTGTCATCTCACAATCTGCGTGAATGAAGTAATTGTGCTGTCTGAGCCACTGCATGTTTAGACAGAGCATCACATCTGGGCTCACCTATGTCCTGAGCCTGCTTGCAGGGCAGTAGGAAGGGTAGTAAAGGTAGAAAGGGAAACTTCTTTGGTTATGTTTTACCTTTATACATGGTTCCAGAACAAATTTTGTCACAGATTTAAAGATAGTAGGAGTCTGGATTTCCCTGCAGATGCTCTAATGGTTCTCCATCTTTTTGTCTTGAAGGCTTAGCAGCTTCCTGAGGTTGTCTCGGTGCCGGGAAACTCTCACGCTCTCTTAGGACTGTGGAAACTAGATGCACTGTTACTTGACCTTTTCAGGAAAAGTCATCAACCCAGTGTTTTATAATCTGAGGGAAACTGGAGGAGAGGTACAAAAGAAAGGAGGGGAAAGGCAGGCAAATGCTTTCTCTGGAGCCTGCAGTTCTGTTAGCGCCCTCAAGAATCAATGGCAGTGTCTCCATTTTCACAGATAAGATTCACTATTTGGTGCAGAGTTTATGTGGTATCTAGAGCTTGTACATTTTTAAGAGAAGCATAGTATTTCACAATATGTCATCATTTAAAAACATTCTACTCTTGATGGATCTTCACTTTGGCTCCAGTTTGAGACCACTGTGAAGTATGCTATTATGGAAATACGGTTTTGTGTAAGTTCATCTTTAGGTGCTGAGTACTCTTTCAAACTGCTGTGCCTATCTGTACTTCTGTCAACAGCATATGAGAATGCCAATTGTCCCACATATTTGCCAACAGTTGATACAGTCTTTTAAAAAATATTTATTTTATGTTGTGCATTGGTGTTTTGCCTACATAGATGTCTGTGTGAGGGTGTCAGAACCCCTGGAACTGGAGCTACAGACAGTTGTGAGCTGCCATGCAGGTGCTGGAAATTGAACCTGGGTCCTCCTAAAGAGCAGCCAGTGTTCTTAACCACTGAGCCATCTCTCCAGCCCCTAATGCAGTCTTTTTTTATTTATGCTGTTCTGATGAGTTGGGCGTTCAGAGATGCACTTTGTTGGTGTTTTGTTTTGTTCTGTTTTTAACTCATGTGGTATTTCCTACATCTCATCCTTTATGAAGATATGACTACACTTGAATTAAGGAATAACTTATTTTACAAAGTATACTCATTTTAATAGATATTAAACTATTCCTGTAATGCATATGTAGTGGACATTATAAAGTGGCCAAGGTCTGTGCATCACTTTAGACTTAATTTGTCATTCATCTGAATTCACTCATTTTCAGACCTGTTAGATTTCATCATTTATTCCACTTTACAGATGAAGAGACTGAACCACTTCACAGACTTAGAATCAAGCCAGGTGTTGTGGCTGGGCCTCTTAGAAGAGCCAGTATGATAACATTGTTCTCTCCACTCATGTGAGGCCTCTATTTTTATTTGTTAATTATTGAATGCATATTGTATGACAGGCATTGGGCATAACAGGCATAATGATGTCACTTTCATTTTACAGGTTATGGCTTTCAGATCACAGCCTATTTCCTCAAGAGAGGGATACACCTTCGCTGTATTCAGAGCTCACAGAATACTGGTAAAAATCTGATTTCTTGGAGCAGACATTTACACCATCAGTTCATCCCAAAAAAGAGAGTTGAAAGTTAGAGAATAAATATTTCTATTTGCTTCTGTGACTACACCATTTAATATTTCAAAACATATATGATCTCTCAAGCATCCATCATAGCATTTTCATTGGGTTTCAACAGTCACTCAATGAACAGATGAACTATGAATCACCCCCTGGGCTTTGGAAAGGGCCAAATGAGTTAGTTAGGAGAAAGTGCTTTCCTAGCCTAGAGTCCATGAACCTTCCTTAAGTATTTAATGAAGCCAACTCCTCACAAGATATGAAAAATGATATCATATCCAGTCAACCACAGTGAAGTCAGGAAATAATGGCCATTCTGAGTAGATCTGAACATTAGAAAGTTTAGCTTAGCTGGGCGGTGGTGACACACGTCTTTAAACACAGCACTTGAGAGGCAGAGACAGGCAGATCTCTGTGAGTTCCAGGCCAACCTGGTCTACAGAGTGAGTTCAAGGACAGCCAGAGTTACAACAGAGAAACCCTGTCTTGAAAAAACAATAAATAAATAAATGATTAATTAATTTTAAAAAAAGTTTAGCTTAACTGTTTTGAACAGTAATCCTTATGAATATAAGATACGAGATAGGAACTTAGAAATTGCCTTCATGGAGATTTACTCATGGAATATTCATGATTGTCTATACTTCTTAACTCTTAAATGTAGCTCAAGTATATAACCCTCTTTTTAAATAAATGGGTTGTTTTTGTATTCTGTGTATGAGGTCTGCCTGATGCATGCTTATGTGTGTCCCATATGTGTGCCTGGTGACCGTGGAGACTAGAAGAGGGTCTTGAAACTCCTGGAACTGGAGTTACAGATGGTTGTGAGTTACTGGTGGATACTAGGAACCAAACCCAGAAAGAGGAGCCAGTGCACTTAACCACAGAGCCATCTCTCCAGCCCCTATTAGCCTCTTAATGGAGTCTTGTCCTTAAACTCATTCACTCAAAAAGATAACCTTATATCTGTTACAATGCAAACTAGCTATACCTTCTGGTAGGGACTGATATTGTTTAAATCCTTATTTAAGTATTAAAGTAGCACAAATCAATTATTACCTAATCAAAGAAAGTGATGCAAAAGAGACTTTTGAATTGATTTGACTATCAAAGTATTCATAATCTATCACTCTTATTTTTGAGAAGATAGAAATATAAAATAGATAAGAGAAATATAAAGTAGATAGATAATTTTGATTCTCATCTCCTAAATAGCATATTGTACTTTAATTTTCTGATTTATTTATAGGGGAGAGAAAGAACAAATAATGAATTTTATAGCTTGTTCTCCCTCAATAAAATAGGACAGAGGCTACTTACCACTTAAGAATTAATATATAAATATTAACTGTCTTTGTAATTTGTTCTTAGACCTTTCCAAAAATTATATGAGGCCCCCAGCCAGATGTAACATCTGTGTGGAGTCAAAGTTTAGACACACTCATGACCCCACCCACAAAGAAGGTCCAATTGACTGTAACCAGAACAGCAGGTTGGGCTGAAGCCATTGAGGGTCCTGGATGCTATCATACTTGTTGGGTAGTGGGAGCCAAGTGAGGCAGGATGGATGGAGCTTTTACTTAGGACATCTGACGTGTTGTGATGAAGTGCATGGTTTAAAACAGGTAGTCACCAAAGAAAACAGCAGTGGCCCAGGGACTCAGGAGAGAACCAGTCTAAGAATATCAACTCTTTAGGTGTTTTGGTACAATTTGACCTAGCCAGGTGGTATAAGATGTTACCTGTGTTCATACTGTGTGTTTGTACAATTAACACCTTTGTGGAGGTGTATTACTGTCTCAGTACCTCATGCAGCATATTGAAAGGGTTTATTTATCTGACTCATAAATCTGACTTAAAAGCATGATCACATCTGAGAGGGAATCTTTCTATTTTAGAAAATGATTGTTTTGTAGCCATATAGGTATGTGTTATAAAAAAGATTCTGGCATTGTAGCAAGTACCAAGAGAAGAAGAATCCCACCCATTCAATCAAGATAGGTACTGTTCATATCTGTTACATATCACTCCAGATATGGTCCACAGCTAGATGGTGTTTGGTGGGTGTATAGATGGACAGATAAGGCAGGTGAAAGAAGTGATGACGCAGATGTCATTACCAATTTTGTGTTTGTTCTCATCACTGACAGAAGGAGTTCTGTTCTGTGGTCCATTCATCCTTTCCCACTTAAAGGCTTTGCTGACAGAATCTGCAGAGGTGGATTGCTGTGACTGAGGTCTAATGCCTTCTCCACTGTTGCAATCTTAAACAGTCCCTTAATAGACTAGCCATCAATTCCTAAGAGAAACGGTTGCTTTCATGTTCAGATTCAGCATAGAAGCTTGCTCTCTAGTACAGAATTAACCCTCTAGTTCTCTCCATGAACAACTGATTTAGAAGATGATAAACTAGGAAGAATATTAATGTGTCACATTTTTAGATTTGTATTTTGCATTCTTCCTCTTTCCCTTTAAGTCTGTATGTTGATTAGAAACTATTAGTACTTCTCCTCAAATAGGAATTCTTAACAGAAAACAGCATACTAACACGGAGAACAGTTATGTTCTCTGGAGGTGCCATGTGCTATAATAGTTCAGTGGCTGAGGTAGACCAGTTTGCAACCTGTTAGCCCTTCCTAGAACTCACTCTGCCCAAGTCATGGAAGCCCTGTAGAAAGAAGAAGGGAGAAGGGACCCCAGTCACATATATGTGCATATTGCCATAGGAAAAAGTTAACAAAGAACCTGGGAACAGATTTTCTACTTGCATGGTGTTGATACTGTTAGTAATTTGGCCTTCTTTATTTTGTACAGAACTCCGTGTATTTCCTGACAGATTTGTGGTCTGTGTTAGTCAGCTTGCATTCACTCCTGATACTCGGGGAAGCCAAAATGAAAAATCGGTATGTATGAAAGAAACTCTGTAAATAAGAATCCACTTTGTGCCCAGTGACCATCATGGTAGTGAGGTTGTGGGGTATGGTTGCCTACTGTTATCAGCTGTTCAACATGTTTTAAGAGATCAGAGATGCCTTACCTCCTGTTTTGCATGGTAACATTGATCAGTTAATGAGTTGATTAATTAATGAGTTGGGTTTTTGTTTCTTTCCCCTCCAATACCTTGAATATTTAGTTTGATAAGCAGTATCTCATCACTATCAACTAGGCACAATACCTCAGGAAAACCTTGATGGTGTTTGTGATGGGCATGTAAATGAAAGGAAGTGAAAATCCATACTTCCACTGGAAGTTTCCATTGGGGTCAGTGGCTTCTGAATTGTATTCCATGGTGAATCACTGACGTTTCTTCGTGAGAACTAGTGTTTCTCCCCAGTGTATTATTTCATAGCTAATAGGGTTCATTTTCTCTTGTTCTCTTTCTCATGCTAAGCCTTGAGCTCTATCAGGGCCTCGTTCTGTTTCAGTGGGTTCTCTACGCAGACAAATAAATTTAGAAAACCTACTCAAAATTTAGCTCACAGCTGCATCTTTTAAGCTTAGCATGTGCTCTCGACAGTGTCATTGTTGTGTGTATGTGTCTTGCTTCAGTCACAGTTCAGTCTATTTAGCTTATCCTTTAAAAATATGGAAAAAAAAACTTTTAAGTCTATGGCTTGAACCTTCAATGAACAGGAAAAAAAAATATATAGAAGACATCAACCCAGCCATAAAGTATGACATGATTGTTATGCTTCTAAAATAATTTATGAGGATATTAGATTATCCCCGTATTATTTTTTAACTCATATGAAATATGAAATTTAGCCCAAATAGAATAAAATCAGCTTCTTATCTCATCTTAAGTAAATACATAAGAGAAGTGTTTCGGAGTTTCTATGAGACAGTAGAAACCCAGGAAAAGTAAAGATCTGAAAACTCATACTTACATTTAGTTCCATTGTTTTGAACAGAACAGGGAGGCTTAAAAAAATAAAATTAAAAAAAAATAACAACAGTGTAACTCTTTCTTTTTCATCCATCAAAAACACTCTACATACATACATGAAATAAGATCAATGAAGCAAATTTGGCCAAAAGCATTAAAAGTTTATTCTTTGAAATATTTCCAGAATGTTGCATTATCTTAGTAAATTAATAAATAGTAAAGTAATTCTGTTGATATATATCTTATTAAATATTGCTTAATTGATTTTTCAGAGCAAGAAAGAATTGATCTATGGTTCAAATAAACAACTGTTAACTATACCAGAATATTATTGCTTGCAGATGGGATACAGGAGAAATCAGATCTTATATCTGATGTGTAATGTTAATCTTAATATCTTAAATTATTAAGGAAGAATTAAAGCATCTCAATACAAATGAAACATTATCCCCTTAGGGGTTCTAGTATTTGTACAGATGTAAGTTTTCTGTAGCTGCTGTTATATAAACCCTGTAATTTGAAGGACTTCTTCACTATCAAGAACTTTCATTCTGAAAAGTTAAGCAGTCTGAACATTTTACACAGGGAATTCAGTTTAATTACCGTATATGTTCTGATCTTCAGTGAGTATACTATCAAAATTGACCATGTTAGCTCATAAGAAAAACACCGTTTATATCCTTGTTGTTTTTGATTATCTTTTTGGTTATGTCTCACTTTCCTTTCATATGCACACTTTCCCAGCAATACAGACAAGAGTCAGGGAAACTAAGTCAGTACTACCAGGCAGCTCCATTGCCACATGTGGTCCTACCTCAGCCGAACACCTCCCCTCCCCAGGGCCTCAGCCCTCTACTTCCTCAGGTATGTCTTCACTAGAAGCTGTGAAATATCCAAGCCCTCTTGCAAATCCCTCATCAGTCCAGTCAGACTGTCAGACTGTATTTCCTCTCTTACAACCCTTCCCTTGTTGATGCCTCATGCCAGAGAGAGAGAGAGAAGAAATTCATTCTCGTGATATACTCCAAACACCCAAAGCTAGTGATGTCAGGCTCTCCCAAGAGCTTGAACTTCTTTTCACTTTAAGTTGATATTAACAGAAGGGCAGGATCTATCTCATTCTCTCCTGGTAGTCATTCTCAAGGAACTTCTGACGAGGCAAACCCTGGGAACTTGGCTCCCCACGTAGCTATATTGGCAATAAACTACAGTTATTTTCTTATAATTGCTTGTGTAAGTTACTGTTTTATATCCACAGAAATGATGGGGGTGTTATCTTGTACCTGAGAGAAACCTCAACCTCTCACTGGGACTAGCCCTTAGGGAGTTTTCCTTTAGTTCCCCATACTCTTTGGAACGTCTGTGTCTTAAATGGGAATTGGTTAGGAACCTAGGAGCATCTATTGAAAACTACTCTGCCAAGGGAGTCAATCGCCTGCAGACTTGGAAGCCAGCACTACTTAGCACCCCAGTTCTTCAAAATAACTACACCAAAGAACACATCCCAGATCAGGCAGCATAAAAGAGGCAGAGAAATCCCTTCCTCTACAGAGCAGAGTGAGAGTAGCCAGAGAAGTCTGTCTTCCCCCCATCCCCCAGCACCCCCATCAACTCTCTCTCTCTCTCTCTCTCTCTATGTGGGGACAGACTGTAGAGGAGGCTCCTCCATGTTGCAATAGCCCTGCACAGTGTTCATGTGCTTGGGATGTGGGAACCGAGCTGTGTACTTTGGGAAGCAAGGGCATTATTATGAAATGAGTCACTGTATTTTTCTTACTAGAGTTTCTCATAAGAAATCTCAAAACTCTTTTAGCCTCGGATTTGACCTACTGCTAGACATGGAGCCAAAGTCATTCTGACAGTTTTTACCTTTGCTTCTTCTGTTCACTTTTCCCTTAGCAATATAAAGAACATTGAGTCAAATATTTCTGTACTTGGTTATATTCCACAATACTGGCTTCTCTCTTTTTTTTTTCCCCTTTCTTCCCTTCTACCCCAAACTTAAGTCTCCTGTGTAGAGACTGTTCTTTTTCAGTTGTAAAACCCTGGAGGTTTGGAGAAATCTGAATTTACTGACTAGTTTCTGTGATTTCTTTATTGAAGTTATGTAAATAACTACGGACCTTTGTATATATCTGGGACATTTCAGGGTCATTGCAGAGCTACTGTTTGATTCTGTGTTGGTTACAAGCCATTCCTAGTCTCTGGAGACCACGGTTCCCATCCACTCTGACCATTCCACAGAACAGGATGTGCTGAGTGCTTGCTCTATACCAAGATCTCTACTGGGCTTCAGTGGTACAAAAATAAGACAATACTTTTGCCCTCTAGCTGCTTCTAGTCTGGGAGATCGACACTACTGCTGAGTGTCCTGGTTACCTAAAATCATTCACAGCTTTCCTACCGTTCCAAAAGGAAGCCCAGAATTTTAGACCTCCATTCTTTCTTTTAAATCTGTACTGTGACAAAATCTGAGATCCTTTTAGAGATTAGAAAGTGATGCACAGTGTTCGTGCTAAATGCAGATCCATGCATTAAAGTATTTGAGTCTCTGTCTTGTTTTACATCTGAGTTGTGGCTGAGCTATGAAAATAGCTGTCAAGATTACACACACGTCTCAGCCATCAGGGCAGGGTCCGCTCTGTAGCATGGGCTAAGCAGAAGGATTACTAAGAGGGCCAAACAGTAGACAACATTTAAACACTGAGTTGATCACTTCTCTTAAGCCAGGCTATTGTTACAAAGGAAAAAAAAAAAAGCTTCTCATTTATGAATATAAGATTGAAGCAAAAATTAGACTCAAGCAATAAGCTACTGTAGGCTGAGTTATATTTAGCATGGCACTTACTATTATTCCTCAGCTGTGTGCAGTCCAACATCTGCTGAGTCCTCTTCAAAATGAAAGAGAG
The DNA here is from genome assembly GCA_026225945.1 of Cricetomys ansorgei. NCBI lineage: Eukaryota > Metazoa > Chordata > Mammalia > Rodentia > Nesomyidae > Cricetomys > Cricetomys ansorgei. The sequence continues at coordinate 36,178,424 of JAMJFZ010003875.1, forward strand.
GGTATCACATCTCAAAAATCCTTTCTTACATGGGATTTCTGTCATAAAATAAAAAGATGAAATGCACTAAAAAATAATTTTAGTGTGATTTTTAACACGATAGATTTTTTAATGCAACAGTAATCTTGAAGAATGTAGTCATATTTTATTTTAGGAGATATAAACAGAAGTTATAAGAAAACATTTTAGGCCTTATGTTTTTAAAAAGAAGAAATACTAATTTTTTTAAAAAAGGAATAGCAGAAATATACTACTTGAAAATTTGAGTATACTAACTTCTGTGCCCTGATAAGAAGATAAGCAGTCCATGACTTTTCCAGGTTTTGCATGAAGTATCATAGACTTTAAGAAGCCATTTTTGTCTCTGATTATACTTCTAGTTCATGGTGAATTACATGGGGCTGTCAAGATGTTCCTTCTTGGGGAAGGCCCTGGAGTTGGGAGGAAGGCTGTTTACCAGTTGCCACTTTCTAATATTTCAAACTTGGTTATTACTTAGTAAGTGGTTATCAGAATTCCATATGTTCACTCCACCAAAAGATTAAATACAAACATGCACATGGAAAGTGAAAATTACTAACTCCCAGCCCAAAAGAACCTCTGTTACCAACCCAATCATTATTTCTTCAGGTATAATAACTAAGGTCAGTGCAGATTTATTTTAGCTAGGATGTTATTCTTTATAAATTAGTTCATTTATTGATGTTCTACTGATGATATATTTCTACTTATATATAAAATATTTATATTCAGTAAGGAGAGTAATTGTCATTGATATGTGGTAGGAGGAGTCTGTGTCTTTTCCATAATGATTTCTGTTGTAGATAGTCTTGATGCTGTAATTTTATAGAAGTACTTTTCTACAATTTCTTAATTTGAGATGTGGGGTCCTTTTTAATCCTATATGTTGACCAGCATCATGCTAATAAATCATGGTCTTTCAAGGGAAAACTATTCTTTGTTGCTTCTACTTCTGGGTTTCAACGTCTGGGTCTCATGACAACCACTTCTAGGAACTAGGTTTCCCTTTTGCCTCCTAGAATGAAATATTCACTGATGTCACTAATGGTGCTCTCCTAAGAAAATAACTGTCAGCTGCACAGGATAGGTCCTCACTATAGCATCGACTCAGTAGAAGGACATCCTGACAATGGAAAAGATTTAAGCACTAAGTTGAATATATTTCTTAAGACAGACTATTGTTTAATGTTAAAGAATTTTCACAATGCTTGCCGCCTGCAGAGGCTGACTCCCAGTTCCTTCCAGGTAGCTGGGGTCCAGGCTCAGGATTAGAACACAGTCAACTAATAGTTGAGGGACATATTAGGGCGGTGCCATCTGTAGGACCTATGACAGTTTCTCTCAAGCGCCCCTCCCCACTGCCCTTAAAAGGACTGGCAAGTGGCCATCTTGATGAAAATTCTAGTGATAGAGATAAAGATGTTCTTTGTTGGGTAGATTTTCTAGACTATGACACAGAAAATTAGGAAAAATATTTCTCAGGTAAGATCATTTTTAAAAATTAAATAATACATATTTGTTACATATCTGTGGTCTTACTCTCCTTTCCTAATGATAAAATTCTCCCAGATGTTTAACCAGTACTGTTGCAAATGAGATTTGTTATATTTCATCACCTTAAGGTAACCAACCCACTACTGAATTAGAATACTCTAAGATTAGCCGGACAGTGATGGCACACACCTTTAATCTCAGCTCTTGGAAGGCAGAGGCAGGTGGATCTGTTTGAATTCAAGGCCAACCTATTCTACAGAATGAGTTCCAGGAAAGCCAGATTTACAACAGAGAAAACCCTGTCTCGAGAATCCAATAAATAAATAAATAAAAATAAATAAATAAATAAATAAGTAAGTAATAGGGATATTCTAAGATTGGCAATTAGCTAGGGTAATAGAAAATGACGTATCTGGCCCTATAATCTTCTGTGCTTGTTTTACATAATGTTTCTTCTATGTTCAGAGACCTGTGATCTCTCCTCAGTGACCAATTATAGCACAGATTAATTAGGAAAAACATAATATGGAATAGAATAGAGAAAATGTTGGAATTAAAATAGCCAAGACCTAGCCTTGACCACTGCATCCTCCATCACTTGCTGAGGACCTTAGACACAGCATTTGGCTTTTAGGAGATCAACCCCCTGATTTTTGGTATACAGAGGTAAATATGATATGTGCTATGCATGCCTTGTTAAGTTTTCCTAACAGTCAAGTGATATAATAAATATTAAAATGACATATAAACTCTGAAGCACTTGTAAATACTAATTATTATCACTGTTATTTTCCTTCTCACCCAGAGAAGAGTTCATATAAATTCCATACTGCTAGATTAGTGATTGATTATGTCTTTGTGGTTTTGAAATGAGAGCAATACTTGGTAATATTCTCCCAAGGTTAGGCCCTTGTTTTTGTACACTCTTGCTTTTCATCTCAGCTGTATTTTGCAACTACAAAAGACTGAAAATGCAAAATGCTAAGTGATAAGCCCCTATGTAGTCAGCCAATCATGTGGAGCTCTATTGACCAATTGCAGAGGAGAAAGAAACATAAAGACCACCCAGCTAAGCACCTCGAATTTACAGCAGCTGTCAGTAGACTCCTGTTGAGATGAGGCTTTGGAGGAGAAACCTAGTCATTTCCCCAAGGTATTAGGAGTTGGGCGATAAACAGACTTTTCAGGCCTGAATTTCTAGGAGTCCATGTTTCACAGAACACCCACAGTGACAGCACAGATAGGGTTCAATGTGTGAATGGGTTATGTTTGGAAAATTCATTAATAAACAGATGATTTAGAATGCACCACTCATTTTCCCAAGGAAACGATGTCATGATAGTGATGAAGTTCCCAGACAAGTCCACAAAAGCTGTTCCTATCAGGAGATATGAGTCTTGGAAAGAGGGGGCCTGACTGTCTGTGCACAAGGAAAATTAGCAAGAGCTATTTCTTCCATATCCCCAGGCAGAGGGCCAGCTCTAGGAAGAAATTTGAGATGAGACAGACATCTGTGATGTCTTCTCTCTGGCCTTTTGCCTCTTTCCCACTAGTATCCTGGCTTCTTCAGCCTGTCTTTCACCCAGCCTAAGACCTGTGTGGGACCACATCATACTCACCACTCTTCTCTTCCCTTCTGCCAAAGCCCATGAACTCAGTCATGTGAGAAGTGACTGCAGTCCATACCCTGAATGAATTGCTTCAGTGTCTATCAGTTTTACAGCCATAGATGTGGTAGAGGAGGTACTTTTTAACAAGGGGACTCCCTTGGAGATAGGCCAAGTTTCCCTAAGGTAATTCATGGTGTATTTTAATATTTATCTGATCAAAGTTCAATAAATTTTGTCCAAGTCTAATAGTGGTCAGTAGGGTCCCATGTCAGCACAGACCCAAACATATGCATTCTGTAAAATACCATGTTTCATCATAGTTGTCTGCACCAGACACTCAACAGTAGCCTAAGGTGGTCAGGATTTATTTTTAGGTTCTGAGGGGTAGGTGAATATAAACTGGAAATTCCCTGTGAAGTGTACACTTCCTACAATATAACTTCCTTGATTTTTCACAGATTTCATTTTTAGGATTGCACTCTCTGCAGTTACTTACAGGTATTTCCCTAGATTCATATATAGCAGCTTCCCAGTCACAACTTCGAAAGAGAAGAATTAATTATTTTCTCTCTTGAGACAGGATCTCATGTATCTCAGGCTGGCCTCAAACTTACTGTGTAGCTGAGGATGATCTTGATCTCCTGACTCTGCTGCTTCCATCTACTCTGTACTGGGATTACAGGCATGTAACACCATGCCCACCTTATGTTGTATTGGGGCTAAAACCTAGGGCTTCATGAATGCTTGGCAGGCATTCTATCTACAATGAGCTACATCCTCAGCCCTTTGGAAAGAAAACTGTTGCATTATTTTAAGGGAGAAAACTGTAGTTATTTGTGATTTGGTGGCACCACAGCCCACAAGCCTGGCTTTGTCCCCTAGAGACCCAGCTTTTCATAGAAGCAGAAAAATGAGAGGCTTAGAGGAGGGACTTGAGGGCAGAGGTTTGTAGAGAAAATGACTCTACTCTTACTGTGGGAAATGGGCAAATGATCTGGCATCATCAAACCTTTGAAATGGAGGAGATCATGCCTGCCTCCTTCCTGGGTATCTCACACAGCTTCATGTGACAGTTGCTGATCCTTGTCCCACCTGCTTTGCCTAGAGTAACATAACACATGTCCACCACCATTGTCCTTAGAAAAATGACTTCAGTCCTGTGGAATTCATCAGATGCCACCTCCCTTTCTGTTTTACTCCATCTTGCTTCCATTCCTTTGAGTTGACACATGATGTGCCTCAATGTGTCTATCTTTGTTACAATCCTAATCCATCTGTCTTTCCTCCTTCTATTTCTTTAACTTATTACTAAATAATTTAAGAAAGTATTAAAAATGAGCTGTGGAAGATGCTTCATCCTCATTGTTAGGACATAAGCTTAGCGTGGCCATGTCACGTGCTGGTCTGAGACTGTATTCTCATGTTTGAGCTTCATTGCCGCCGCCTCTCAATAACCACCTCAGCATTCCATACAGGCCACATTACAGAACTCAGATGTGCCCGAAAATCAGTAGGCAGTGCACTAAAGAAACGTTATATGCGTTAATGCTTTCAGCTTTATACTTTAATACCGTTACATGTTCCCTAAATAAACTGATATGATATATTATACTTTTACTCTGCTCTTACTGTTTATAGAAGGTGTTGTTGGCAGAGTGCAGGGGCCTGACACATACAGTAACTTATTCAGCGCAACAGACTTGAGAAGAGATTCTACGAGTTTTGAACATTTTAATTTTCAACAGGCACAGGAGAAGAATAGCACTGGGGAAAAAAGGAAGTTTTTACTGATGTCCCTAACAACTCCAGACTTTGGGTAGAGCTTGATCAGAGACACTAAGAGTATTCTGAAAACTCAGTTTCTTGACACTGTTAGCTCTGCCAACCTCTGTGCTGGCTCTGCTCTTCTGCCTGTATATGGTGCTTGGTCCTGGCATCTCTAGGTCTTTTCTTCCCAGGGGGAAAGAGAACAGACCTCCACCCAAGACAGCTGTGCTAGCTCGTTTTATATCAACTTGGCATAAGCTAGACTCATTTTGGAAAAGAAAACCTCAATGAGAAAATACTACCACCAGATTGGTCTGTGGGAAAGCCCGTGATACATTTTCTTAATTGATGATTGATGCGGGACAGCCCACCTAACTATGAGCAGTGCTACCCCTAGGCACTGGGGCTATAAGAAAACTGGCTGAGGAAGCTGTGAAAAGCATGCCAGTAATCAGCACTCCTCCATGGCTTCTGTGTCAGTTCCTGCCCTGACTTCCTAATGGACTGTGATACAGAAGTGTAAGATTGGGAGCCGGACCATGGTGGTGCACACCTTTAATCCCAGCACCCAGGAGGCAGAGGCAGGTAGATCTCTGTGAGTTTAAGGCCAACTCAGTATACAGAGGGAGTTCCAGGACAGCCAGAGTTAAAACAGAGAAACTCTGTCTTGGAAAAACAAAACAAAAAGAAAAACAAAAAAGGAGGAGGAGTAAGAGAAAGAAGTGTAAGATCAACTAAACCCTTTCCTCCCCATGTTGCTTTTGTCATGATGTTTTAGTGCAGCAACAGCAAACCTAATTGGGACAACAACCATAGCTTTTTTAACAAATGAAGAAACTGATGCTCAACAAAGGTGAGTCAGTTTTCCAAATCTCAGCCAGGTAATGACTAGGAAGGAACTGCAGCCAAGGACTTCTGATTCAGAGTCATCTTGCTACACCTCCATCACACCATGACTACAAATGAGATGTTTGGAAAATGACTTTGGGAATTGTGAATTTCTTTAGGTATAGAAAGCATCTTTTCCTTTTTGCAAACTCTGTATTATTTGTGAAGGCACCTGAGTTTGATGATTTGTTTGTTTGTTTGTTTGTTTGTTTTAATCAATAATGTCAAGAAAAGCTAGTACAACACTTTCTAGTTTCCAGTGTGCTTCTTACACGTCTCTGTACTTACAAGCAAAATGAAAGTGAACAACTGGGGGTCATAAAATTGGCTCTGGGACAAGCCAATACTGAGTGTAAGACCTTGAGCTGCCTTCTTCAGCTTTGTACTCTCCACCATCTTGATTTGCTGATGGGCCCTGGATAGATTATTTCTGCAGCTGTGATCATGAGAAATGGGAAACAGTGACTTTCTGAGTATGCCTCAGAGTGTATCCACAAATTATAATACTTGGTGAACTGTCTTCCTTTTAAAATATAGTTGAACTATTAACTTATCTTGGGGGTATATAAAACAGAATCAGAAGGCACCCTTCTACATTATAATAAGAAACTTGATTCAACTCTGCAAATATGATGGTGAAGATGATAATGGTGACAAAGATATATTACTACATTAATTATTCCCTTGGGAGTAAAAATTGTACTGTCTCCATGTGACATATTTTATAATCTTGTGAACAACATGTTGGTGACCTAGCCCACAGGTGTTCAGTCGTAGCTGTGAAATATATCACAAGTACTATTTATCAAAGAATAGACTGTGGGTCCATCATGCACAGGAGTGATCACTAGCTTGACCTGGACCCCCAAATCTCACCCCCATTTTGACCTCAACTAATATTGAAGTCCTGGTGTTTCTTGGTAAATGCTAGAGAACCAGATACAAGACTTTCCCAGAGGAAACTTCAATTGTCGTCTGGTCATTGGCATTGACACCTCATGCTGTTTGTTCGTTGAGTTAGTTCTTGACCAAGAGCATCTGGCCCCAGGCTGTGGTAACAGTGATAAAACCTGCTTCACCAAGCTATATTGGGAGTAATATTGGACTGTGTCTTCATATCTTTGCTTTTTCTTAATGAGAAATTCTCCCATAGTATTATTATTTAGGCCCGTACTGGAGAATGTGGTTCCCATTGACTGCATTCTGCCTGTAAACATTTAAAAGGCAAGTCAGCAATTATACACTCTGTATAAAGTACATACTGGCTGCCATAGTAGTCAGTGCATAAAATGGCCCAGTATTTTTATATTGATTGCATGTTATTATAATATTTATAGATACTGTTAAATAGTACAGATTGGAGTTTAATTTCACTAGTTTCCTTTTTACTTCTTTAATAGAATATAGATTTTTCAAGTTATGTGTACAGGTCACATATTTGTACTGGAGAGTTCTGGTCTCTATTGTGTCATGTATGTATGTATATATGAATGATAGGTACTTAAGTCTCAGCACTTTACAAAAAACAGCTACTGACTGTCTAGGGGTCATTTGATTTTTGGTTGTGGTCTAAGGGCAGCATTCCACTCTTATCACTTTCATTGGTGTGTTTTTTTTTTTCTTCTCTTCTTGCACTATTGCCTTACCAAAGGTCCTTTTGTCTTCTTTTCTGCATTTTCAACATTTTTTCATCTGCTTTTTCAATCCTAACTTGTTTCCCTGAGTGGCTTTGGTCACCATATGCAAAGACTATCCCAGTTTTGCAATGGCAGCTAAAGAACAGAAATGTATTTCAGTGTTTTGAAAGCTGAGACATACAAGAACAAGGATCAGTGGCTTTGCTCTCTGGGGAGGGTCTGATCTCTGATTCCAGGTTGGTGCTTTACTGCTACATCATCTGAAGAAGAGGAGGAACATGTCTTCATGTGGTGAAAGACAGAAGGGCAAGCAAGGTGAACTTGCTGTGTAAAGCTCTATAAGGGAGCCTGCTGCCACATGTGAGGACAAAACCTTCAATGGCTTAATCACTTCTTCAGAGCTCTACCTCTTAATACTTTCACTTTGGCACTGGCTGAATTTTGGAGAGGGGACACAAACCACAGTGTCACCTAACAGTGATTTCTTGGTTCGATTTGGTTGGTTTCTACAGCCTTCCCTCCCTAGCATTTCCTGTAATGACAAAAGGCAGCTTCCTTCATGTGCCTAGTTACTTAAACCACAGACCTTGGAGTCATCTTCGACTCTCATTGTTCCCTTAACCCCATATCCATTGCATTATCACACTGTATTGAATGTTTCTTTAAATTATATTTCCAGTGTAACTACATCTACCCCCAGCCATCTCCTAAAGATCCATCTTCTCTGAGTGGACCATGCCAACCTTTCATTACTGGGTTCCATGCCTCCATCTGTGTTCCCCTACAACACCCAAGATAAAACTTTCAAAATGCCAAGTGGCTTTTCTTTGGCAAAACTTCCCTAAACATAATGTCTTCACTTTAATAAACATGACAACCTTACAAAGACCAAGGTTTCCTCTCCACCTGTGTGTACACATACTTATATTACCTGTACTCTGACCCCTTGCCAGAGTTTACTCTCCCATTTCTTTACCCTTCTAGGATTGCTCTATCCTAGGCACTGAAGGGTTCTTCCTCATGTGTTTGTGAAGCTTGCCCTCCACTCAGATCTCTGTATGAAGCTCATCTTGCTGCTTACAGCCTTGTCTGGCTTCCCAGCCAAAATAACACCAGTTTACCCCTTACCTGGATATTTTCCCTCATAGTATCATCAGCACCTAGCATGTTGTATGTTTGTTTCCCTTGGGGACAGAAGGTGCATGAAACAAGATCTTTTTCTGTTGGCCTACATCTCTTCACTCCAAGCTATACCTGCTGCGGAGTTCATTGATACCTGATTGTATCATTCTACTAGATTCTGCTCAGTTAGCAGTTCCATGTGTTTTAGAAGCAGTTCACTAGTTCTGCTGGGCCTAAGAATCACTGGGAGCTTGACTAAAATATACCTGCTCTGACCCCAGTCCCTAGAGATGCAAATGCAGTAGATTCTGGGTAGAATCTGTAAAATTTCTTAACAAGCTCCCAAGGTGGTTTTGCTGGATAATGCAAGCACACTTTATAAAGCCTTGTCTCACTGTCTCATTGTACTGGGTTAAGTTAATTTCTCTGTTGCTCCCCTTCTTGAGTGTTGTTTCATGTATATCAGCAGAGTATGAATCACCTGGGAACCTAAATATAGATCTCCTAACCCCACCTTAGTCCTTGTGAATCAGAACTTCCACAATGAGTCCTAGGAATCTATACTTTAAAAAAACAAAAAAGCATCTCCCTTGGTGCCTCTGCTGCAGCCAATCTTCTGCTAGCCTTTGGGAGTCCTCACTGGTCTTACAGACTCTCTGAGGAGGTCCTAAGTCAAGAGCAAGTGGCTATTTTCTTGGTCATTTTCAGCCGTTTCTTCACCTATTCCACAAAATTCAAAACTGCTGTTCAGTAAGTCACTGTGGCATAAACTCTTAAATCAGAGTCTCAGTGCTTTACAGCTTGAATTTTGACCATTATTACAAGGGCATGGTCATACTTGCCTGTTTTCTGATTGGAAGCTAAGTGTGCCATAGCTGCCTACCTTGTTTTGGTGGGGATGCCCTCTGTAATTCTTTCTGTCCAGGAATTTACTGTTCCCCAGGTCAGAGCAAGACACCATGGCACACTGTCCTTCTCATTGTATTTCCACACTTCTTCAGCTCAGCCTTCCCTTTGGATCTATATAAGGGGCAGGGGGCATGTTTGGACTTGCTTCAAACTTGAAGTGTATTCACTGGTTTCCAGCCAGATAGTGAAAGGTCTGATCCCTTTGCCCTGGGGCTTAACCTTGGCTGTGCGAATTACTGAGGGCAGGGTATCCCCCTAGATTAGACTTCCGGTGCTAGTAGCTTTGCCCTGCTTCCGTTTACTTCCGTTTGATACTTTCTCGGGTAGAAAGCTTTAAATCCAGAACCCTTAAAATATTACCAAAAAATCAAAAGAAAATGAAGTGATGGGGATTGGTCAAGTGGCTAAGAATAGAATATACCAAGAAATGATATTCACAGAATTTAATCCTTGGCCTAGACTGACAGCAAGCTTCAAAGTTGTAAAGTTCAGTTACGAAGTACTCCCTCCGCCCCCCGTTAGTCTGCTTCCTTAGTATCTGACCTCTATAGCATGCTTACGCTGGACCTTAAAGAGTTAAATGCTAGCCTCTGATTTCTCTGTACTTCTTACAGAAGGTCAGCTTGCTGCTCACACAAAATCTATAAAGTAGTGGTGTCCCTTTGTGCCCCAGAGGCTCTGAAACTCTGCTGTGTGCTCTATGTATTTGCTTCTTGCAGTTTTGTCTCTGAATAAATAGCAGATTTCATTTTTATGCCAGATAAGAAATGCAGTAATAATCAGGAGAAAATTCCTCAGAGAACCCCTATTCCCAGGTGATAGCTGCTTCTTTGGGATACCGAGGAGAGGATGACAAAACTAGAGACCACAAGCTGTGATTTAGTAACAAAGAGATGTGAACTGACCCCAGAAATGTATGAACAAGAGATGTCTAATGAGTCCTGACAGTTCAAGGACTGAAGAAGGAGACTAATCTTTTTTTTTCCCTTGCCCACCCAGTCTTCATACAAATGTAAATATGTCGCCTTCAACAAATTGCTGAATATGGTTTTAATTTATGAGCTAGAGACCAGCCTTGCTGAGTGCACACTCGGGTGTGTATATCTGTCTGCTACCCCCTCTTTCTCTCTCCATCTCCCTCCATTTCCCTCACCCTCTCTTCCCATTTTCTCCTGCCCCCTCTTTTGAAGGCACAGGTTTTATACTTTTTGAACTGGGCATTTCCCCTTTCACTTTTCTTCCAACGACACTCCTGACCCAGACCCTTAGTAAGAGGACTTTAAACACAAGAATAGATTACTGTAGTTCTTAATTGAAGAGCCTGTCACTATCACTGTATCATACTTTATACAGCGTATGCAGAACCCATTGTTGTTATTTATGACCCTGTCTGCCTCCCATTGTGGACTTCTTCCAGCCTTGGGGAATTTACATCATTCCTAATAGCAAAAGGCTTTCTGGTTCCCACAGAGTTGTTCAAAGCCTGACTCATGCTCCTTATGTTAATTGTTCAGCTCTGAAAATACAGCACTTACAGGGTGTGGCTGTAAAGGGAAAATCGACTGTATTTACAGGGCATGCAGGACATGTTTAGAAGTGTTTCACACATAAATCTCCATGCTCCCAATCTCTCTCAGCCTACCCTCTCCCCCACCACCCCCCAAACTTAACTTGAAGTATTCTTTTTCCAGAAATTAATTCTAGGAAACAACAAACTAAAAGAATGATACATTACAATGCTATATAATCCAATGAAGCCAGTTATACTCTGCTCACTGACCATTAAAATCAGTTTAGGTTACAAGTTGGCATATCTTTCAGAGACCCTGCCCCAGGTCTGAAGCCATAGGCATAGCCCAGAGCTCAAGGATCCTCCTAACTTAATGTTGTGAGCATCAATTAGATCAAGCCTTTAGGGATTCCCTGGCATAATACTGGTGACTTCCATCCTCCAAACTGTTACTGTTTATGTCTATGTATGCCTACATAAAACAAAGACCTACTGATAAGTACCAAACTGTTCCTCATGGTCATAATATTTTACAATAATTTAATGGGGAAGAATACTAATATCCCAGAAAACAAAGGCAGATAACACCTTATCTGGACTATCAGCTTTTAAGCTAAGAGAAGATATTCTAAAAGCATTACATGAGTCAGCTCTGGCAAAGGTTGACAGACTTTTAAATTTTGTAATGACCTCTATATGAAGCTTCATGGGTATGTTTTCTTAAAGGCAGATAATCTGTTTTTAAAACCATGGCAATGACTACTATAAGAAGGCAGAGACTCCTAGTTCTTTGTTTTGTTTTGTATAGTAACCAAGATTGAAAAACTCTATTTTTTTAAATACCAATATTAAAAGGTTTAACTTGATACTCTTTTAAGGCTAACAAAGGCTATATTGGTAACTAAGGGAAACTCAGGATCCTCAGGTTGCTGGCCACTGTCTTCTCACAAGCATGCTGCTGCTGGCTCAGGGACTCTGCCCTTTGGGACTATAGAGGTACCAAATATTGCTCTAGAATTGGCTTGAAATCTGCATGCTTCACATGGTTTTGTATGTTGATGGTGCATACTCATGTATGAATTGTGTAGGCACAAATACAAAATCATCTGTGACACACCAGAAAATCCCAGTGGAAAACAGTTGATACAGCCTATAACAGTCATTGTTTTATTTAGTATTTACAAAAGTCTGAGAATTTCTAGCATATCTGTTTTCTTTGGTGTTCAGCTAATACACTCATATTTGAACCTTTGTTATCTTTTGGAGTAGACAAAAAGAGCCTTCCATGGAGTGTCTGATTATTTTGCTGACTGTGCAGAGAGTCCGTCTCCTGGTACAAAGCTCAAGAGAAATGCTCTGAAAAACATGTAGGTCCAGCATGTTTCCTTTTTCTCATGTTCTGATTGCCTGTGTGGATAGCTGTGTCACCAGAAGTCTATAACTTAACAAGAGCGTATGGAACCTATGCAGAAGCCCCTCTGCCATTGGTCCTGCCCATAGCCATATATTAACACATGTCCTTCCCACCTTCCTGTTGCTCTTGCTTTCTGGACAGTGGGAACAGACTCCTTGCTTCACAGGTGTGTTGCAAGGAGTGATTAATTACAAGCTCTTTGAAGATGAAAAGCACCTGCTGGTGGTGTGTTTCACACAGCTCTTGAGGTAACTGCAGACAGACCTAAAAACTACATTGTTTTTGTAAGATGCTTGCTCTGACTTTAATTTTGACAATTCTTGGGCCCCTTACAGCAACATATTTATACTTTTATTTCCCACAAAGCTTAGCCAAAGTAAATATTGCAGCTTCAGTGCCTGAGTTTAGTGACTGACAAAGTTTCTTGCTATTGGTAAATGTATTGTCAACTTCTAGCCAAAATTAAGGGCTTTAAATCTCTTAATTTCCTGCACAGTTTTTGTCCTGCCCTGGAAGTTTGCTTTGTAGTTAAAGTTTATATTGTCTGTTGTGTATCCTGTAGAAGAGGGAAATAGATAGATAGATAGATGACAGACAGAGAGGGTTGATAACATTGCTTGCCTTTCCTTAATGTTAGCTGTCCGAATTTTTTCCATAACTGACCAAGTTCGATTAACTGAGGCTTATTCTCATATGGTTGATGAATAAACCTGGCACCTGTTGAGTAATACCATAAAATGTCATGAGGGAATTTTCAGATTAGTATCTACTCACAAATAGAAACTGTGCATGAATATTTGTGCACATGTATAGGTGTGGACACATATCCTGAGCTTTGGATGTATCTAAGCATTTCTTTCCAGAAAAAGTCAATATACCAACTGCCTCTGACATCTAAAAATGCATACGTCTTTGTTTTCGTGAAAATGTGAAGTCCATCATGATCCCATTGATGACCCAGCAATGAAAACTTAAGACATATCCTAGTTCAGTGGAAAATGCGTTTAATCTAATTTGTATTTAGCATACAATTTGGGGATTTCCTAGATGTTCTGGGGTCTTGAGAAGCCAGCTGGCACATGCCTTGTTCTCAGGTGTAACAACTGGGGGAGAGTGGGGTTTGGAGGAACCCATGCCATTGCAAACCTCACATGCCATACAACCTTTATTCTCTGTCTCTTTTAGTATGAGAAGAACTGAAGCAGAAAGCAGTGCTGTGAGCAAATCACAGACCAGCAGGGACCTTGTGGGAAGATCTAATGACTCAGTCATTACTGTGGTACCCAGGAGGAGAGATGTCTCAGCTGTTCTCTTGTCAGAATCCATGGATGACATAAAAGCAGCCAAGAGCCACCAGGGGCTTCCTGTTCAAAAGCTGGAAAATGTTTCTCAGACTCAGCCAGAAGACACTAGCAGCCAGCCACAACCTCATCCTGGGGAGTGGTTAGAGACAGAGCTTCTAAGCGGGAGTCCTGTGTGTAGCTATGAGTCAGCATTGCCAAGTCCAAAGCAAAGTCCACAAGCAGCCAAGACACAACAGAAACACAGGAACTGTGGCTCTGTGGAAGACTCCGACCACCACAGGAGAGTTTCTCTTGGAAATGATGGATTAGTCCCAGGAGACATAATGGTGGAAAGGAGCACAGCTGTCAGTGTTGTGTCAGATCCAGGACTGCTTTTGAAACAAGATTTGGCAAAAGCCACAGCTAAAGAAGAGCTATATGCTTTGGAAAACCTCTCCTCCAGACACCTTATGACAAACAACCCAGGGCAGGAGCAACAAACCGGCTCAGCCACAGTTGCTGAAAGATTAGCTGTAGTTCAAGGAGGCCCAAGCAAGAAAAAAAAGAAACTACAAAGTTATAGCAAAGGATGCAGTGGCAAGAAAAACTGAGTGAATAGTTCCTGGAATCTGAAAGGAATTGGGGTAATTACTTTAAATAAACAAATATTTAGAGGCTGGAGAGATGTCTCAGCTTTTAAGAGCCCTTACTGCTTTTTCAGAGGACCCAGGTTGGGTTCCAACCATCCACAAGGTGACTTACAACCATCTTGAACTTCAGATCCAGGAGACCCAACACCCTCTTTTGGACTTTATGGGCACCAGGCAAGCACATATGGAATGCATATTTACAAGCAGGCAAAACACACAGACACATAAATCTTTGTTAAATTGTGTTGGGATTAGCCTTCACAGTCACCTCCTGGAGGCTGTTTTTCTAACAGGCTTGTTACTTTCTCATTGTATTTATAACTGTCTCCAGAAAATATTGTATTGACAAAGAGCCCTCTACCTGTCAAGGAGTAAACCGAGTATATAGAACCCCATGGAGAAATCAGTAATGTTGGGCCTTCTTGCCCCGTCACTATGAAGACCTCCTGATGGGATACAGAGAGAGAGAGTACAATGTGCAATGGGCCAGTTCTAATACTGCAGTCCTCTTGCTCCTCAAAGTGAGAACCTGACAGTGAACATAAGCTAGTCATGATTCTCAGCATGTAGTTCTGTGAAAAATGCAGGTCTTGGGCTCTCAGACCTATGGAATGAGGAACTGTGATTCTGAAATACATTAAAGTTGAAGAAGATTCCCTAGGATTTATTTCCTCCATCCTGGCTACCATAACTTCATCAGCTGAGGCCACATGTGGACATGTACGCCCCTGTACTCCCTCAGACTTGTAAAGCATTTATGGGTTTGGTATGTGAGTCATTTAGTTCCCAGGTTCTACTACAGGACTGGCAAAGCACCTAGGGAGGAGCTGTTACATCTATAGTTGTCAGAAATGTACAAGTAATTCATCTCAGCATTAGGTGAAGACATGGAAGAGGTGTGTCCTGCATGGCACAGGTTTGACCCTGTCCATGTTCACACCTCCAATATTATGGTTATAGGTAAGAGGCTAGAACCTGAAGGGAGCTCAGTGGCCATTCTAGTCCCCAATTTGGAACAGTTCGCAGGGCATTTAAATGTTCTCTTTGGTTGTGTAGCCTACTCTCAAGAAAGACAAGAAGCCTAAGTTGTCGATCTAAAAGTTTCATCTGATCATCCCAGCCTCAAAGAACCACAACTGCTTGCTGGTATTCCTTTCCTATATAGCTTTTTTCTTGAGAGCTGATTCCAAGCAGGGCCTATAAGTGTGTTCTCTTCTGAATGCAGGACCATAGTGTCCATTGAATCCTCAATGGAAGCATAAATAGCCCACATTATATGTCATGAAGCAGCTCACTCAGAAAGATTCTAAAGTCAAAGCCAGTTTTATCAGAATAATAGCTTCTTTCCACCCTAGAACTAAGATACTCTGACCTGGAATAGACAGGATTTTAATTGTTTAATGGTTAAGGTCATACTCAGTACTTAATTGTACTTATAGAAAGGATTTGCTTTCAAAAAATATTTTGTTTTTCAAATCTGTTCTATTGTAGGAAATAATGATTACTGTGACCATTGAGGGAAAAAAAATATTATGTATGGGTTGTAGATAGATGTGATCTTTCTCAGAGCCTTCATACACAGTGAATTTTAACATTAACAGGGGATGGCTCTGGGCTCCCGCACTGTGGCATATGTTTAAGGAATTTTGCCTTTTAAGCATTTTCCTTCAGCATGTCTGAAGCACCTCTGGACCTCCTGTTTCTTAAGTGGTTGTACGATTCTTTGAGTATATGGACAAAGGGGAAAATCCATCCCAAGTTCTTTGTTACTTATTGGGTGCAATATTAAATATTTTCTGTTGTTGGGAATGATATGAATTTTTATATTCTTAACAATTGTAATCACTTGGCATATGAAAGTCTGAGACTCTGTCAGTATTAATAGTCAAAAACAAGTTCTTCAACCCCTTGATATTCCAAATTAAATTTATATTTAGGTCCCTGTGATTCTGATACTTACAGAAGATCTTCATCCAATTCCATTGATGTTTTTGTAACTTGAACTCAAGAACTTTCTAGGTATGTGGAATGCTAAGCGACCTCCATGTGCTTTCAAATGACATTTGAATAGATGAGAGTTAGTTGGGGTTCCTTCCTTCCTTCCTTCCCTTTCTTTCTTTCTTTCTTTCTCTCTCTCTCTCTCTCTCTCTCTCTCTCTCTCTCTCTCTCTCTCTCTTTCTTTCTTTCTTTCTTTCTTTCTTTCTTTCTTTCTTTCTTTCTTTCTTTCTTTCTTTTTCTTTCTTTCTTTCTTATCTCCACATTTTAAAAACTTGTGGGAAATGCTGGGCCTGATGTCCCACACCTTTAATCATAGCACTTGGGAGACAGAGACAGGTATGTAGATCTCTGAGTTGGAGGCCAGCCTGATCTACATAGTCCCTGAACAGCCATAGCTACATAGTGAGACCTTTTCTCAAAACAAACAAACAAACAAATATGGGAATAATCTGTAATTTTTGTTACACAGTTATTTTTTTTCTTTGTGACTGGAGGTTAACTCACCCAGATATGCATATGATTCGTTAGGTGTGAAAGGTCACATGGCGCTGGAAATGGAGTAATAGCTACAGGGCCTGGTTCCCTTATTTCATGCTAAAGAAGTACAAGAATGCATTTCTTTTTTTTTTTTTTTAAAGCAAGGCTCAAGGGCCAATGATGAAGTACGTGCTTTATATGTGCAGGGCTCTGGATTTGATCCCTGAGACACCAATAAGAAAGAAAAAGATACAGAAAGTCTCCATATTTTGATTTTTGTAGAATTAGCTCATCTCTAGATGAACCATCTCAAAATCTATCTTGATGGGATCTCAGTATAATTGCTTGATATTTGATGCCACGTTTGAATTTCAGCAGAGATTGTGCCTATCAGTGGCTTTGATTTCAGAAAGAGCCCCAAATGGGGCAGACACATAGGGAAGGAAACCTCTGTGCCCGAGGGAATGGCCCCAGACCAGTGTTGGCTTAAGCTCCTTGGCAGACCTCACTGTAATATTTCCACTAAACGGTAGTGGATGGCCCTCTGAATAACAAGCAACTTTTCAAGAGCCAAAAGACTCTCTGTGTAGCATGCTGGGACTGGAATATGGAAATGTTTTAATTTCTCCTTTTCTCTTATGAGGAAATTACTGTGCCTGGTTTGTCAGGACAAGAGAGTTCATTCTCTGGTATTGAAACAGTGATGAATTGAAACATGTTGGAGCAAGTAAGAAAAAAAATCAAAATTAAACTGGTTTTTCTGAAATGGCTTAAAGCTTTCTATAGTTCAAAATAAATTAAGCATTGTAAAATGAAGTTAACTCAAGTAATTACTCAGTACAGAAGTCTAACCATATATATCATCAGTCTTGCAATTTCAGGGTATAATTAAATTCTCAGAAATCTGCAGAATTCCCTCTAATTTGGTTTCTATATATATTTAACAAGACAGGGGGCAAATGTATGTCAACATGTAGCATAACAGAAGGGACTTGGATGAAATTTTCTTCTAACCACGCGGACCCATCCAAACTGGCCTTGAATGATACCCAGCTGAGTTCCATCTGCAGCATAGTGTCTCTCTGCTACATCAAAGTTGCCATCGCCATTCTTACCAGAGATTCTGTTTATTTAACTTATTGAAGCAAAACTCAGGAAAACCATGCATTTGGCTCCTAAATGCATCTGCTAGATGTTAATGGATATGAACTTGACAGATTCTCAGAATGAGTTTCCAGGTAGAATTAGACACTGCCACAATCCCCAGGAGAGCTCTGATCCTCTCATTTAAGTAGCTTAAAATAGTCTGAATGAATGTCCACAGAATAAAGCCAATTTTTTTATAGTGAAAATGTACATGTTTTATGAATAAATGTTTGGGGTTTGTGAATTTAATGTGTCATCCAGTTTGCTTGCTTTGTGGAAGGGTATCTCACTATATCTCATAGTTCAAACTCTCTATGTAGCCTACACTGACTTCAAAGTCTGTATCCTTCTGCCTCTGCTTGATGTGTGTGTGTGTGTTTGGGGGTGGGGGTGGGGCTTGCTGTTCAAAAAAACAAGTGAATTAAGCTCAAAGAATGCATATCCAAAGCACTCTTTTCCAAACATGTTATTTTTAATTATGTTCTAGTTATAAGAATGTCTTTCCTCCCAGGAGCATTTTTTTTGTTTTGGAACTCTTGTTAAATTAGTTGAAGGAACCATTTGAACTGCTAGTCCTAAAGATTTAGGTTTAGAAAACCTAGTGAGGAACATTAAGATTAAGGTTCTGAGGTGTCTGTTCCCACTTGTGCTCCCAACTAAGTTTCAATGGATGTCTTAGGAGGTACTTTACAAGCTCTTTATACCTTGGGGGGGGGGGGCTGACATTCTTTCAAGTGAAACTTACTTCCTTGTTGCTTGAGCATCTCTCTAGTCTTTGTTCAGCACTGATTGAAGTCCTGGACCAGCGCTTTCTTTGTTTCACCGTATATTTCAGTCCCTTGGGCCTCTGGTCACTTGTAAATAGATTTCCCTGGTGGACCTATACCAGGCCTCCAGAAGAAGCATTTCACTGTCAGTTTGGAAATGTAATTTGAGCTGTATGTGAAATGCTAAGAATGACTATGAATGGGGAAACCCATTTCCTAGTGTTTAGGTCTTCTTGGTACACTGTGTGACAAAACCCACACAAAAGATGCCTGCCCTAGGTGTGGAACCTGGACCGGAGACCTGGAATGATGTAACAGCCAGATACAGCAGGCTGCAAACCCTGGTTCCAGAAGCTATTTTGGTTTTATATATGTTTTAGTATAAGTCACTTAACCTTCCAGGCTTCAGTTTCTTCATCTGTCAAAACTGTTTTAAGTGTAACCCGTAGCCCTTTACTGAAATAAGCATACCACACCCATGTGTTAATTATCCATCTGTTTAGAAACGCTTCCCTACAGTGACTGGAATCACCTATGCAGCTTGTAGTTCAGTCTAACTCCCTAAGCTCGGTCGGGCCTGCATTTTTGTATTTTTAAAGTCCCTCAAACAACATTCCTCATGTGATACTACAGTTAAGAACTACTTTTCAAACTGGGGCATGCGTACCTATGTAAATCCTGGATGTTGAAAGAGGCTGAGCTCACTGAGACTGAAGAGGGATTTCTCCAAATCCAAAGCATACCCATTTTCAGACAAATGAGTAGGAAGTCTTTAGGGACAAGGTGTCAATCAATAGTTATGCATTTTAATCAAAGAGATGTGTTTCTTTTACTTCTGAGCCTCCTCTACATTTCTTCTGCTGCTTTGGACCCTACACATCCAGACATCATTCCCCTCATTGAGATATTGCTGCCCTCATTCAGAAGATGAGTTTTTAAAGTGCCTAAATAATTGTCTGGAATTTCTACATAAACCTCTGGGGTTTGCCTTTGATCCATGATCATTAATATCATTAATAGGCTCTCTAAAAGCGCATGTGAATCTCAAGCTAGCATTTGGCAGAGCAATGGGAAGAATGAACGCTTTTAAAATAGTTTGGCTAAGAAAGCACATGTGAAATAACCCTGTGGGAAAATGAGGAGACTTTCTCATCCTGCAAAGGATTACCTTGGATGAGATACTGACCTTGTATTTTAAGTTCAGTTACATTTCTTAAAACCTCATTCATTACCCAGCCTGATTTATACTGGAGGGTGAAGTAGGCTGTGAGAGGCCTCTATGATGATGTACAGTTTGTGTTTGTTGGTTTCTGCATAGTTCCCAGAAGACATTTTATCGTGTGTGTGTGTGTGTGTGTGTGTGTGTGTGTGTGTGTGTGTGTGTGTGTGGTTTCTTTAAAAAGAAAACCAGCTTCTGCAGGAGATTTACTACAGCTTTTCTCTCAGAAACTAGCTGGAGACTTTTCTTTTCCTGGGGCTCTATGGCGATCAAGCCCCAGAAGGCTGAGTGTGTCAGGGTGAGTAGAGCACTGACCTCCACAGGGAGAGGTCACCTCAGCACATAAGACTCAAAAGGGAGGAAGAGAAAGCGACCCCTCAGCAGGGATTTGACTTGCTTTAGGGTAGAGGAGCTTCTGTAAAGGAGTCCCCAGTCTCCCACGCCCTTTCGCCTGCTCTTCTATTACTGTTTCTCACTGTGCTCAGCACACATACCACACCACACATACACAAACGCACACAGCTCTTACTCCTACTAAATGTCTCACACCCTTTCTCCACCTGCCCCTAAGCTGTGGGCAGATTGGCAGCCCCTGCTTCAGAGGAGGCAGGTGATGGATTGACTGGAATTTTTTTCTAGGCCCAGTGGCTCTGGAGACCTTTTGAGTTCCTCCTTCACACGCCTGACTGGTGAGAAGAACACAGAGGATTCTTTCCCAAACCCACTGTGGGTGCCTGGGAGAGCTCACAGCGGCTCATTCATTCTTGTCACAGGAAGGTGAGTTGGTAAATCAGAGCCATCCCCAGCCAGAACGTGGATGACTGGGCTGGGTGTTTGGGACATATCCCAGAGGGAGGAGCCTCCTGTAAGGAAACCAGAAGCTTGTGAAACAGCAGCATGGTTTTATCTACATACTCCCCTTAAGATGCTGCCCTGGTGTGTTTTTTCTAGTGCTGTTCTGCTCAGTGGGAGGTGCACATGAAATGCATGGAAAAGCTTTCTCAAGTGGCTCACAGCAAAAAGGGTTCTGTCCATCTGAAAGCATCTCTGGGACCAGGGGCTCTGTGCAAAGATATAGAGGGCTGGGGAGTGTAGTTGAATATTGTTGCTCGGGTGGCTCAGCAAGGAAGATGAAGCATTTTCATAGATGCAAACCCTGCCAGACCTCAGCAGAGGGAACCACCATTCTGGCCAGTGCCAGATTGAATAGTGGAACCTCGAGCCTCTGAGCTCAGGTGTTTTTATTCTTTCAGAACTCCTCAGGTATTCTACTGAAAGCACATGCAGATCATTAGCAATTAAACAGCCCCCAGAGAAATCTAACAGCTGCAAACAATACAAAACACCTTTGAGAGTCCCTCACCCAACAATGCATAAAATTATTTTGTATATAACTAAAATAAACTTCTGCAACAGGGGAGTGTTATCTGATGTTAAGAATCTTATTGTGAAGCTAAGAATCTCTAATTGGAAAAGACTCACAAACATGTTCCATCTATGAACTTTGTACTGCAAATTGGCATGCTTTCCCTTAAAGGTGGCATTTCTTAGCAATCTGATATTCTCCTGAACCCTGGTTGTACATGAATTGGGCTCTTAGGTCTAATCCCAGATCCCAACAATATTTTAGGAATGCCCACTGAATTTGCATGAACCCTTAACTGTTCTGCTAGCAGCTATGCATGTCTGCCTAGACCAGCTTCCCAGCACATGGGAGCAAGACAAGGAAGGGAGAAGGTTAGTCTTGACATTTAGTCTGTTCTCAATCCAGAAACAAACAAAATGGTGACTATGCGATGTGACAGTCATGGAGGGAACATAACTGTTGGGAAAGGCTCCAAAGAAGAGAGGCTATTACAAAAAGTATTTCTGAAATGCCCATCTACTGAAAACCTCATAAAAATAGTCAAACATCAGGTCCTTTCATAACAGTAGAAAACTGGTCCAATGTCATGTCCTCAGGAGGTCAGGCACTTGAGCTGGGCACTGATTTTAGTGGGAAGATGGAAAAAGAAGTGTATCATTCAAAGGCTGTAGTCAGTGATGTATCCATGCAGACCACAGTTGTTAATTGGGCCTCAAGCTTTTATTTTTTATTTTTCATTTTAGTTTAAGCCCTGTAGTTCATTCTTTTCTTGAATGGGCTTTTCTTTCCACTACACTGGTAGTAGGCACGGAATTGATTAAGGAAAAAGCCGGCCATTTGTATAGTCACCATCCAACAGTGTCTGGATGTGAACATAGCCTGGTTCAATTCCCTTCATAAGAGAGTTGTAGTTTTCCATTGCTGCATCACAAATTTCTGTGGATTTTAGTGCTTTTAAAGTGCATGACACTGTTTAGCCAGATCTTCTGTTCAGTGTCTTGGAAAGCTGAGATTAGGGTATTATTAGTCACATTTTACCCTCATCTGAAGGCTTGACCAGGCAAAGATCCATTCCTGAGCTCCCTTGCATTGTAACCTCCTTCCTTGCAACAGCAGTTCAAGAGTGCTCATCATCCAACTGGGTATGCCAGGGATCTCCTTGAAGTCATTCTTAGGTCTCTGCCATGAGGGCTCATCTGCCTTATTAATGGAGAACCCTCCATGGCTTTGATTCTCACACACACTGAGTCCACTGACTTCTCCTTTGGAGAGACATTTTTCTTCTAGAATCAAGCAAAAAAAGAAAAAAAAAGAAAAACCCAAAAAACCATTACCATGGTACTGTTGGCTATCCAGTTTCCCTGGGGAATTTGCATTTTAATGTCTACTCAAGTGAGACATTACATTTACAAACATCCATCACCATATTTGTTTGATAGCCAGGAAACAGGAATCCTTGAAAGTCATCACAGAGTTTAAGCCTACCACTAGATCCTATAACCTGTAGCTCTTCTTTGATATGTGCTCATCTAACTGAGTACCTTCATCTTTTAATGGATTCTTATCATGTCACAATTGAAAAGCTGATAGCAGCTTATTTTCTTTTTCCTATAGTGTTTCTAATACTGGATGACAAACCGAGGCACAAAGAATTCTGGAAAGTTCCAAGTCTGTCCAACCCGAAGCACAAAAACTGTTGAAAGGCCTTTAGTGGAAGGAAATTCCAAAGCAGAAATGTGGGTGAAAGGACTGAAGGAAGACTGGTCCCAAAGCTCTTGTCTGTGACCATACAGGCTGATGTGGCACACCAAGAGGGTGAAAGTAACAGTTAAATGATGGCCCAGGCCAGTGCAGAAGCAGAAGTGCTGGAGGGATTGTTTTAGAACCTCTCTGGTAACTGTACTACAGCCACCCTTGTCCAAATGAGAACTCACAGGAAGCCAGAGATGGTTGGGTGTGGATGGAGAAAGAAGGGTGTGGTGAGACCTGACCCTCTTTCGATCTCAGCCCTTCCTGCTCCCTTTTCTTTTACCCAGGTTTACTCTGCCTTAACCTCATTCCAACCTGTAGGCCATATTCATATTTTTCCTATGCTGCTGCTTTTTGATTTGAATTCCCTAAAATACATTCCAACACTCCAAAGGCATAGGGAACCTGTGGGGGGTATTTGAGTGTTCCAACTTGAACTTGAAGGATTTATATTTCAATTTATATTTATTTCTATTTCTCCACACAATGGAGTTTATCCAGATCATTCCTGCATAGGTAGCTGGTGCAGAGGAATGGTCCAGCCACACTGATAGGACAAACAGGGACAGACAGGTAAAAGATGACTCAAGTGGTCATTCTGATTTATCAGCCTAGGAGAGAACAGGGAGTGAGTAGCAGCTAATGGGGCAAAGCAGAGCTGCCTCCAGGCAGTTGCAGGAACTTGAAGATGGCTATAGCAGCCGGAGGCCCACTGGATGTGGCCACCTTTGGCTTATTCATGCAATCTGGATTTTAGTAATTTTAAATGCTCAGATGATTTTTCTGCTATAATATAGAAGGAGCTTTCCCAATGAGGTGGCCATGCTTAGTGACCATGGGATGAGGCTTAATTGTGTAACTGCTACTACCAGACACCCTGACAGGATGGCTGCAGAGGGACGCAGACCCAGAAGTGACACCGCAGCTTTGAAAATCCTCTGTGAAGTTTTGTGTAAACACGTGCATGTGTGTATGTGTATACATGTACAGACCTGCGTGTGCACACAAGCAAGGGAAGGGTGAACCATGGAGACCTGTCTGTTTCCTCTCAGAACCCCCTTTCCTGCGATTCATTAATTCGATGAAGTTGAACTTAAGGGGGAAGTCAGAAACTTCCCCAGAACAAAGCAACAGTTCAAAGGGCTGGTACCTCATCTGTGATTCAGAAAACACCTATTGCTCCCCAACTTTGAGATGCCACTGTCAAGGTCAGTCAGTATAGCTCAAGTATGTCACAATGTCTTCTCCCTAGAGCCTCCATGAGTCCATTTATTTCCTGTTTAGGACTGATCACAGAGCTTCATGGAGATCTCACCCAAGGCTAGATCCTGTCACAAACCTAGGAAGTTCCCAGATAAAGCACAAAACCAAGCAGCCCAGGAAGGAGGATCTCCAGGTTCTGGTACTCTTGCTGTCTGAATACTCCCTCCTTAAGAAAACTCTTGAGGTCTCAGTTTGCCCTTCTGCGATCCTTTGATGGGTAAGATCATTGCTTATACTAGCATTTGGTGAGTCTGTGATGAAGGCTTTTCAACTGCACATGTCCCTGTGAGGATGTAGCAAAGCAGCTTTCACCCTCCTTGTGCTAATCATAGAGGGGACAATCAGTATGGCTGCCTGAGTAGTCATTAGAAGAGCAGCTGCAAACTTGTGTCTCCTCTGGAATCACCAGGAGCCCTGCACGCCCTGTCAGGACAGCCTGACTAAAAAACAAAGCTGTAACTTTCATGTTGCTGGTATCTGTTTGTGCTTTGCAGATAAATAATTCAACCCTTGGTACTCTGGTGTGGGTATTGGGGGGAGCGGGGGTGTTGCAGGGACTGTGGGCAGACTTCCATTCAAGGTTCTTACTGGATTTAAGAGCCTTTAAGATCATTTTCCTGACTTGCATATCACAGGTTAATACTGGACCCGTGCATAATGATACATAATTTGAGACTCATAAAAGCTGCTTTGGACTTGAAAGAAAACACACTCTATGCCAGAAAGGTTGTGCCTGGCATGCAAGAGCAAGTAGCGCAGGTAGAATATATCCAAAGCAAGGGAGCCACACCCTTTTGACATGGTCTCAGAGGATGCCATGCAGGCGTTAGATCCCTTGGCTGCCAGGCAACCATGGCCACAGACCTGCAAGCACCCACCCTGGAACATTGCTTGCCCTTCTCAAGACCACCAGAAAGCAACTGCTCACCAAGGAAAATCTATTACTTTTAGTAGACCCAGAAGCACTGCATGAAGTTGGAGTGACGCAACAGGATTGTCCTAATGACTTCTAGACTTTGTTTTTAAGGCTTCTGGGGCAAGAACCTCAAAGAACTGCCTCAGCAGTGTGTGTGTGTGTGGGGGGGGGGGGGGTAGGCTGCTTCTGCCTTGGAAAACCAAGCTGTTTGTTGGCATTGTTCGAGACTGACAGAGTCTGAGCCAGGATGTTTAGCTGCTTGTGGGGTGGGGAAAAAAAATGCTAAAAAAAATAATTGTTGTTTTTGCAAACTATCTATTTAAAAACTGAACCTCAGGAAGCAGATTTGTGTTCCAATGCTTGGATGAATCAGAGCTTACAAAGTATAAATACACATTAGCAGGAGAAGGCTTCCCATAATCCATGTGCTTATGTCTTCCCAGCCTGGGGAACCTCTGAACTCCTGTTTCTTATTCCCAGTAGAGGCAAGAAAGTGACCCACAGTCAAAACGGAAGTGGTGGAGCTTCGTTCAGCTCAAGTTCAAACCCAGATGGGCATCCAGGACATTTTGTTTTTTGTTTAAATGCAGATGAGTTTTAGCTGCTTACTTGTTCACTTTGAGACGAGCAGGGATAAGCCATTTAGGCAGGTGGGGACCCCACACTCGGCTTCCTTTGGCTCCTTTTTACCAAAGAAATATTACTAAATAAGTTCACTTTGACTGACCCCTCAGATCAGCTAGTAAAGATGAATCATGCAGACCACAACTTGCTTAAGGGGCAGTGTAATCATTTTACTTAAAAATGATGTCAGGTGGTAATTTAGCAACAAACTGGTTTCCAGGCTATTTAATTCCATTTAACAAGGAGGAAAAACATTGTAATTAATGAAGAGCTTATACTTTAGTACTTTAGAAGAGTTGTTCTCAAATTTTACTGTGTGTGAGCAAAAGGGAGAAGGGACAGAGGAGAAAGCTTGTTGGAAATTAGATTTAAGATCCAACTTTGGCGAGTCTGATCCTACATGGTCTTGGTCTGGGCCTGAGCTTCTGCACTGAAGAAAGTAGGAGATGTGTTTCTTACCATGACAGTCTCACTTGCATTTAGTGAGGTAAAATATCCACCTGCCTCCTACTTCTGGTTTGTCTAGAATCTTGGGACAGTTCCCCAGGTAAAGCCACCAGCTTCAGGGTAGTTCTCCTCTGATGTTTCTGGTATATTCTAACATTAGGATTCTAGCTAGTGAGATTCTGGACTGAAACTGTTCTTTCCTAAAGCTTCTCTAAGGAGGGTCGAGAACACCTCCAGGAGTGGTGCAGAGCTTTCTTTTCTACCTCCTGACCCTAGCATAACTGGCCCTCCTTTGCTTCCTTCTCTCTCCACAATTAAGATCCTGGCTTTGAGCCGTGCCCACAGGAGTCTGACCTATGCCCTTCTACTACTGCTCGGTGTCGGGGACCAAAGGCTCGTCAGGACAACA
Source organism: Cricetomys ansorgei (assembly GCA_026225945.1). Classification (NCBI taxonomy): domain Eukaryota; kingdom Metazoa; phylum Chordata; class Mammalia; order Rodentia; family Nesomyidae; genus Cricetomys; species Cricetomys ansorgei. The sequence goes on from JAMJFZ010003875.1 coordinate 36,205,110, forward strand.
CCCATGAATCTCAAGATCACTTCCCTCCTGGAATGAAGAACTGCAGAGGCTCATTAATTTTTTTTTTTTCTTGGCACAAAACTACTTGGCAGCTACCCAAGGAATTCTAGAATCCTGCAGAATCCAAGTTTACAAACCACCAGAACAAGGTATTACTTCAGAATGCTATTTGAATCTGATGCTGTTTAACAAGACTGTCTCCTGGCTTTTAGGGTCCCTATTTCTCCTTCTCTGACCCCACCTTGCAGAAACCAGGTGTCTACCCACAGAGATTAATGACAAAGTATTGCTACATCGAGGCAAGATGTCATGGGAATCTAAACTCTTAACTCTCTGAGTCCTTCTGAAGTACCTCAGTGAAGCACTGGGAGCTGTTAGAGACACTGAATCCCTGATGGTTTCTGTTCACTTACTGGGGCTTGGGGACGCTTAGAGCCCTTCATCCATCCTGAAATGAGTTGGCCACCTGAGAACAATCTCTAGACTGGTAGAAAAGGAGAAAACTTCCCAGGGGGAGGGGTGGGGGAAAGCAGAGTATGCCTCTTCAACATTGGTTGACCCAGTTTGTGTTAATACCATTAAATCCTGGTGTTAGTGGACAGAACTGAATGCTAGGTGCTAGGGAGCATTCTGAGGTAAGGTTTAGCTCCCTAACCAGATGCAGGGAACTCCTGGTGACCCTACATAGCTGCTGAAATGCATCTGTGTGCCTTCCACCACAACTCATTCCTTGCTGCAAAGGAACCAGAGGCCAGCTGCCTATACCCACCAGTGTGGGAGCAGACAAGGCCCCAGAAGCCACAGGGACCTACAGCTATTGTCCTTTACAGGTCTATAGGGTGGTTTGATCTTGTAACCTTTCAGAAAATCAGATACCCAGCCCCAAGGTCTGCATGGTGAGGCAGCCCAGCACTCACTCCCTGGGCCAACGTGGTGACTAGACAGGCCCTAACATCGGATACCCACTGTGTAGCAAAGAGAACCTCCAGAGATAAGCATACACATAAAGCCATGGGATGTGGTATATAATGACAGCAAGGTATCACCATTAATCCAATCCAAACAGCTAGGAGAAAGCACTAAGTCACCCTCTTCACCCCAACACCATTCCAAACTGTTAAAACCCTGTTAGTGCAGTGGGCATTCCCTGTGAGTGCTCCCAAACAATTCACCTCCACACTGCAAGCCATCAATCCAGTGGTATTTATTCAAGCAGTATGCACACTTGTCAGATAACAAGGGAGTGGAGGGCTCCCACAGCTCCTGCCTTCACAGCAGCCCCGAGTTTTGTTTTTTTTAACTCAGATTAGGTTGTGCTGTTTGAAAGCCTTCAAAAGTGCTTCACCCCTACCCCTTTCGGATGCTACATCAGACTGAATGGCCAGCGCCAAATAGTGGGATATAGAAGAGCCAGCAAGAACTACATAAAGCTCAGAAGAGGCCACACTGTTCCATGTTTTCATACAAAAAAAAAAATTTAATAAATATTACTTTTTCAAAATTTATTGCCAGGAACAACACATCAGAGATGCATTTTTATGTTCGTATAACACTAATAGGACAATACAAAGTATCTTCCCGGTCTCAACGGTGAACCAAGATTACTCCGTTTTATAAGCCTTTTTGATCTTCAACTTGATAATAGCACTTTGATCTCACTTAAGGCAGGCAGTGTACTCTATGGCAAATCTAAACAGTGATCTAACTGGACATTTTATGGTTCAAGTATTCAACTAGCTTATTAGAATACTCCCTAAATGCAGCAGACGACGACGAAATCAAATCTACAAGTGGTTCAGTATTACATATGAATGGTGAAAAGAAATCAGAATTTACAAAGTAAGATTGGTGTGCTTCCAACTTCACACAATTAATTTGATATTTTTAATGAGATTCAACCACTCGCATTCCGGCTACAGTAAGTCATAGCCCAGTTTGCTCCCTTAAGCTGCTCTGTAGCAGATCGCCTGCCTGTCTCTTTTCAAGTCTAAAGCAGGAAAAAAAGAAAGAAAAAAGAAATAAACTGTTCTAGACTAATTCACAATCTGCCTCAGTCAATCCTTAAAACATGTCTTACGTGATGCTATAAAAGAAGTGTTTGAACACCTGACGTCGTACAAAAAAAAAAAAAAAATTCCATCAGTATTCCCAGGTGAAGAAGCCTATCCTATCCTTTCAAGAGAAACTATTTCCAAACACCTTAATCTTGGCTTACAGGCAACATGTAATGAGAAAAGTTCACCAGAAAAAAAAAAAAGAGAGAGAGGGGGAAAAAAAAAAGCCATATGCTTATAATGCTATCAAAAACCTTCAGTTCTAAATACATACATATAAATAAAAAGGAATGATGTTTTAAGGCTCTTGATTATTAAGTTAATAAATCAAATATACACAGTGATTAATAAAAAAGAATTATTTACATAACTATACAAAAAAAATCAACTTTTGACACATTTTTCCTCTTTAAATTCTTCATTTTACCAGCAACTGCTGACATCAAAGCCCCCCTCCCCCAACAACAAAAATACAATAAAAAAAAATAAATAATAAAGTCATTTGTGATAGTTGCTGTGGTTCTGAGCTGCAAAGGCACTTTCAAATACAGAACTACTTGTACGTCATCATAAGACCAATATACAAAAACAACTCAAGTCAATAAATATAAATAAAACTATGATCCTAAGGCTGTATCACCATTAGGACCGCTGGCAGAAGTGGAAGCTCCAGGCCTAGGGCTGGGCAGCTCCTGGGAGCCCAGATGTGTCGGCTGCAGGGGAGGGTACACCCAGGCACATTTTAGTTTTTGCATAGCTGTGAGCGCTGCACTCGATTTCCCAGTCAACCACAGAAACTACCAGTGCCAGTGGAAGCCAGCTTGTCGAAACTTAAATTAACACAGGATTCTAAGTCAACAACAGCCTCAGACTGGAATACGACAACAGTTTAAAGAAACTCTAAGCCCCGGGGTGCCCTCAGACTCTACCTACGGTGGCAGCCCACTGTCTGCTATACGATGTACTCCATCCGGTTCAAGCTCTGAGCACTTTCCAAGTCTCTGTTATCCTGTTTGTTTGTCCAGTTCGGCTGTTTTGCCGGCGTGCCGCTGGGGGCCTTCTCCTCTCTGTCTACCAGCGTGTACACTGGCTGCTTGGCAAACCGGACTTTCTGCTGGTGCTTATCCATGTCATCCTCCTCCACTTCGGAGTTGTGTGTCCTTATTTTTGACATTTTGGAGTTTTTGTTCTCATAATCCTTAATGGGGACTGTGTTGGCTCCGTGTTTCTCAATGGGGTTTTTGATCTGGTTCAGCTGTTCCCGCACATTGTTGGTGGTGTTGTCCTCAGAGGCAGAATGAGTGTGGCTGTTTGGCTTCCGCCGCTTCCGTACACACCAGTAGAAGGCTGTCACCAAGCAACAGACCCAAGCCACTGTTAAGACAGAACTCAGCAGAGGAACCAGGAAATCTGTAAGATAGGCAAAAGACCGATTAACTCAAAAAAGGCCATCACCATGGGAACAGAAGAATACCAACAGTGATTTTCCTGTATTTAGTTCTTAAGAGGGGCATTGTGGGGACAAGTCCCTTTTCACAACTGCAGCTACATTTTGTCACATCACAGCTTGGTAGGTTATTCCTGAGTTGCTGGCCCTTTAAGACACTTGTCTCCAGAGGCACCAGGTAGACAGAGCAGCACTCCTATGGTCTCTCCCTACTCCACATGACGGGTTGGTTCTGGTCCCAGGGAGTCTGGTTACTTCAATGGCTCAGGATTGAGGCAGATTTCAGAATCAATAGAAACCCAATGCAAGCTTGGTCTCTGCTCAGCCCAAACAGCGAACAGCGATGCTTCAGATCATCAAAAGGGGAATTTGAATATCCTAAGAGACTACCACCAAGCCTTCCTCCCAGTGAGATCCTCTTAAGGGCTCAGGACCAGCTGTGCTAGGACAAAAAAGCCAAAGCTGGCTTTGTACAGCATCAATGCTCAGGACAGGTACTCCTCTGCCCCAGGGCTTTGCAGTGGATCTACGTCACACCTCTTCTGCATGGGAGCTTGCCAACAAGATCGTGCACACAGCATGCTAGTGGGAAAAAAAGGGTCAGATGTACATCTCTGCCTTTATCAGCCAATACCAATATAGGTTTTGCAACCTTAGAAAAGTAGGCTAATATGAGTTTTCTCAGTATAGGGGCTTGTAAGATGGTGGCTGTCCAATCATTCCCTGGCTGCTGGCTTTCCAGGATGGTGTGGTAAAAACCAATTTCACAGTCATCAGGAAAAGATGTGTTCCAAATGGACACCCACCTGTTCTGTTTTTCAGAGGACGCCTCTGAACTCTGACTTCTGCAACAGCAGCAATAAGTGAGCTGTTTCCGTCACGTTTACTAACAAGGTCTATTATCTTATCAGTAATTTCCTTGATAGAGTTTCCATCATCCCGGGTGTCTTCCGCAGACTAGAGAAAAGGGAATCGTCAGATGGTAGCCATCATTCAAAATAACAGGACAACAAGGATATCTAATGTTTCCAGTGTGATGGTTCTGTTTGATAATGTCTGACTTAACGCCCTTGTAATCAAATAATTAGGAGTGAAATGGTCTTATACTCACAATGGCCACATGTATTTCATTGTTTGCTGACAGGGAAGGCTCACAGGCTATGTAGATTGAATATTCAGCAGAAACATTCTTCAAAATATTCAAATTCCTCAATTCACTGCAAATGTGCTCGGTGGTAAGACCCTACAATGATTTTTTTTTAAAACATTAACACACGTGTAAAATAATGGAAGAAAAAAAATGGCTCATGGTCCTACCAGTAGGCTAGATTCAAGCCTCACTTTGTTCTAAGAGACAAATTTTGGCTGCAGAGAAGTAGATTCCCCCCACCCCACCTTTGCCAGACTACTTTGAAACAAGCATACTCTTATCCCCATTAAAGAAGTTACGTACTGGAGACATCATCTCTTTGTTGAAGGTTAGAGTGATGTTTGCACAATTGTCCTGGTAATAGGAGTCAGATGTGCACTTGGTCTTCACTGGCTGGAGACTGGAGGACCGACACTCGCCCACACCGGTGCAGGGACGCACGAAGCACTGGTCATCTAGGACGGGAATGCAGCTCTGCCCACTGGGGCACTCACTGTGCCCTTTGTGGAGTCGGCAAGGTCTAGGGCCACACCAGACCTGGAGAGGAGAAAACAGGAGCCGGTTGGTGGCTTAGCAGGAATGTCCACCCGTGATTAACACCTGGGAGCTGCAGCAGCTCTCATGGCCCTACCTTGGAGCAGGCTACCCGTCCATTCAGGCACTGGCAGGTGTTACAGTCATCATCCCACTTGGCCCCGTCAAGAATCACTCTCCCTTTGGTGATGCAAGATCTCCCTGAAACTGAAAGGTTGAGACACTTAAGTAGGAGTTTCTTCTTCCACAGATTGGATCACGCTTCTGAATTTTTAACCCCCTCCCTGTTAAGAAACGGTCACACCCATGTCCTTTTGCCACGTGATGACAGCTCCTTCCACAACATGGGGCACGTGCACCGACTGGCCATCCCCACTGACTGCTCACGTGGTCACGTGACTAAAGCAGTGTCAGCAGATGTGACCTGAGAGACCCTTTCATAGAGTTTTCGCAGTTGAGCTCGTCTCTTGTGTGCCTGCCATCGATCATGAAAGGAACATTCCCTGGAGATAGCTGATGACCAGTCAGCCAGAACTAGACCTGGAATCGTTATCCTGCCCACCCATCATGCTAAAAGCCACAAAAATGAATACTTCAAGCCACCTAGTTTTAAAGAACCTTCTTCCACAGCAATTTTGTGGCAACAGAAATCAACAGCTACCCTCCTGCTTTTCCCTTCCTCGAGCACGGTGGCCCTACTGTCAACCGTCAAGTGGAGACTGTGATGCCCACTCAACTCAGAAGGCACACAGGCAGCCAGACCCTGGCACACCTACCTTCATGGCACTTGGCACCACTATGTCCAGGAGGGCAGATACACTGGTAACCATTAATCTCGTCCACACAGGTGGCCCCGAAGGCACAAGGTGAAGACTGGCATTCATTGATGTCTAGGAGAAATGAGTTCACATTTAGGCTTGAGTGGGAAGAGTTTTTTGTTATTTTCTTTTTTCCCCACAAGCTTTAAAAAGCATCCACATCCTAAGTATGAGCTTCAGTGAATTTCTGGGTGTGCAACAAACAGATCACTACTCTCCCACAAAGCCTCTACTATCCATTGACCCCCCCCAAAGACCACCACTGTTCTGACTTTTAAAGCTGAGAACCTTTGGAGAGGCAGCAATTTTTACTTAAGTTCTTTCTCCTCTGGCAGTACACTTTAGAGCAGTGGTTCACAACCTGTGGGTCACAACCCCTTTGGGGGGGGTGTCAAATGGCCCTTTCACAGAAGTCACCTAGACCATCTGCATATCAGATATTTATATTACTTTTTATAGCAGTAGCAAAATTACAGTTATGAAGTAGCAACGGAAATAATTTTATGGTTGGGGTCACCACAACATGAGGAACTGTATTAAGACTTGCAGCATTGGGAAGTTGAGAACCACTGCTTTAGAGCAAGGCTGGCAAATGTTCCCTGAAGATAGGTCAGAGTGAAAATGTAAAGTTTCATGTGCCATTAAAGCCTATCAACTAGTAGAGTCTGGCAGCATCCTGTAAGTAGGCACAGGCAATAAGTAAGAGCAAGTAAGTATAACCAAGTGTTAATTAAACTTTACTTATAAAAACAGGTGGGACGGATGTGGCCCCCAGGCCATCCTGTACCAAACTCTGATTTAGAAGATGAAGTATCCATCTAGTGCCAAAGTCCAGTCCATCTCAGACTATGGGATCTCAAATACCACTAAGATTTCCAAGACTTTGAGGAAAAAAACAACAAAAACAAAGTATTTTGCACTTTTTTGGTACAAGAAAGAAGATTAAAAAAAACAAACTCAGAAAATTGTTTTTCTCTTTTTGATTCTAATCATTTCTCTAGGGGCTGGTGAAACCAACTACAGAATATGGAATCCAGGGATCCAACCGCCTGTGTGTACAATAGCTTGGTCATAGTTTCATGCTGATCACAAGGGAAGCATACACTTTCCTCGGGGCCCTCTCATAGCTTAATTGTCACATTCTGTGACTGGCAACCTCCCGTAGAACAAGGAAGACCATGCCACCCAGAAAACGACTAGGGATGCAAACACCCAGGGGTACTTAAATCCAAGCTGGAGGCAGGAGATTACTTGCATTGACAGGGCTACTTGGAACCATGGTCTTAACTGTTTTTAAAAGATGGAAGATTTGAATGCAGAGGAAGATGGACTAGTAAAGCCATGGGGAAAATCGGATATAGGGATACTTACTTATCCTGCAGTCCGGCCCAGCAAAACCCGGGCACATTCGCACCGATACCAGTTGTCTCCATCCACACAGGTCCCGCTGTTGTAACTAAGAAACCAAAGGTGACCTTAGTTGCCAACATCCAGGTCCACAAACCCATCCGTTGCATGAAGCCATGCCTGCCACAGATATCAACTCTAACCCCAGGCCATACCCACTGCTGCCTCGGGAGCTTAAAAATACTGATGCCTGGGCCCCACCCCCTGAGAATCTAATTTCCTAGGTCTCGGTCACAGCTCAGGCATTGAGACTTTTAAAAGCTCCCCAGGTGATTCTCGTGTGCAGCCAAGGTTGAGAATCATTGCTCTAAATGAAGACACAACCTGGATAATTAAAGTGTGGTCCACAGAACAGCAGAGCAGGGTCACCTGGGAGCTTGTTAGAAACGCACAGCCCCACCACAGACCTCCCGAATCAGAACCTACATCTTCAGCATCATCCCGGGAGATTCCCATGCACCTTACAGCCAAATGCCAGCTTAAAAAGTTGCCACACTTACCAAGGATGAGGGCTGCAGTCATTGGTATCTGCAAAGAAAAGATAACTTAATTTGGGGGATCTCCATAAAAGCACCATTTACTTATCTCCATAACACCCAAATGATAAAGTCACACTTAACACCAGTCAAATATGCTGAAAACCTAGTCTAAATTGGAAGCAGGCCTGGCCCATACTCAGTTTCATTTGCCGTGGGACATATGTTCACAGGAAGAGGCCCTGGTAGGGAATGGGGGAAGGGGTGAGGATGGGAGGAGGCAGCCTCTGGTCAGACCCAGAGCTGGGAACAGAGACGCCATCTGTCTCCACTTATCTCATGGATGACTTTCTCATGCCCAGGTCAGGGCTGTATCCCATCAACAAGGACCCAGGTGATACAAAAGCAGACATCAAACAGCAGTGTTTCTGGTTTTGATTCCAAATCCCCGTGGATGTCAGGATAGGCTGCAGAAGCCCAAGGAATATTCAAGGGAAGCCACTCACTTTGAGTACAAATAGGCCCCTCCCAGCCTTCTTTGCAGACACAGGTGAAGGAGTCGCCATTGACCACACAGGTGCCTCCATTATGACAGGGGCTCGGTAGGCAGCTACTGTTCCTGGCTGTAAGACATAAGCAGGTTAAGACCACCCTTCCTGAGGATCCAAGACAGTCTGAAAGGCCAAGACTCAGATGGAAGAAAATGATCTTAAGTCCTGAGAACCTAAGGGCAGATAAGCTCAGATGATGGCTTTGCCCACCACAAATCCCACCCAGGGCAGAAGGTTACCTATGTTACAGGTTGTTCCTTCCCAGCCGCCAGGACACATGCACTTGAACGTATCCCCTTCGTCATAGCAGGTACCACCGTTGTTGCATGTGGCCTCGTCACACTGGCTGTCGCCTGAAGAAAGCAGACCTTAGAATCAGTCTCTCTGCTGCCAAGTTCCCCTCCCACAGAAGACAGCCAGGAGGACCCTCGCAGCAACACTCACGTGAATGGCAAGTCTTTCCTTTCCACCCATTTTTGCAGTCACAGTAAAAGTCATTGACCAGGTCTCGACACGTACCCCCATAGTGACAGGGGCTCTGGCTACAGTCGTTTATGTCTGGAACCAAAGAGACACAGCTGAAGAAGACTCCAAGTCCATTCATCATAGTAAGAGGCAAAGCTTTCCTACGGTGAGATCCAGCCCTGGCTCTCTATGCTGTCTTCCGAGAACAAGTGAGTTACCCTTAGCCTTCAACATCATCACCCTTTTCGAAAAGGTCCCAACTAGGAAGAATGAATACAAATGACGAAGAGAGGATACAGTCCTCTGGAATGCCCGTGGCAATTAAAAATCAAGATGGACAGAAATTACAATCAAATCAGAGAGGTTCCTTCCAGGTGCTTACTCTAACTACCAATCTAATTCCATCGTTCCCCAGCAGTGGCTCCTCCTGACTGCTGCCCAGCAGCTTTAATAAACGCCAAGGAAGACACATGAGATGAGGTCATTCAAGCCACCATAATGGCAATCTCAGGAAGACCTCAGCAAAGAGAGGCTTCCCAAGGGAAGGTAGTACCCTTGTTCCACCCCCCAGCCCTCACCCTAGCGCCATCTGTCCCCGAAAGCAGCACAGACTCACTGGTTTCACAATAGGCTCCCTCCCAGCCGTCGCTACAAATACACTTGTAGGAGTTGACACCATCGATGCAAGTGCCACCATTTTCACAGGGATTGCTCTCACAGTCATTAATATCTGTGAAAGGAAGTGCAAGGGGAAATGAGGAGCCCAAGGGCAAGCCATGCTGTCGGCAAGCGCTATCTGATGACTTTCACCACTGCCTCCTGATAAAACAAACACACCTGGAAATGCCACCACCCTTTCTCCACAGAGGCTTCTAGAAGGTACTTCCCAATTTTATTAAAAGACCCTCAACACATTGGCTTATTTGGTAGGCCTGGGGAAGAAGTTCCTACAAAAAAAAAGGACCACTCAAAAGTAAGATTCCAGAACATTCCAAAATCATCTTGGGAAGCTCAAAAAGCTTTTGGTGGTCTTATCAATTGACTACTACCTCCATGTAGGACCTAAATAAACCTTTACCGGTCTCCTCTCTTAGTTTCTGACTAAAGCAATCCAAACACAGATGCTTCCCAAGCTGGGTACCCACTGGGCTCCCCATTCCCAGCGGAGTCTTACTTTCATGGCAGTAGGTGCCGGTGAAGCCTTTGTTACAGTCACAGGTGAATTTGCCTCCCGACTGGCTCTTGCACTTCCCATGGGGGCCACAGACGTTAGAGGAGATATACCGCACCCCTTCAGGCGTATCGTTGGAGGCCATGGCCACAGTGCAGCTGTCAATCACTGAAGACAGGCTTGGGATCAGACTCCAGCCACAGACCAACAGAAGGCATTTCTAAGCAGAGGACTTAGCCCATGCCTGCCTGATTAGAGAGGGCTACTCTTTGGCTAATGAGTTAAGACATCAAGAGGCACTTGGAGACCAAAATTCAACAATATTCCTACGACAGGTAAAATTAAGACTCCCAAGTGGACATAATTTTTTATCCCATCTTAACATCTGATTTGTCCAGTGGTTGTCAAAGAAGAGAGACCACCTCTATACTTCCTTCTTCATCTTTTTTGATTTTTTTTTTTTTTTTGAGACAGAGTTTCTCTCTCTGTAGCCCTGACTGTCCTGGAAGATCAGGATTTATAGGCCAGGCTGGCCTCGAACTCAGAGATCCATGTACCTCTTCTTCCTGAGTGCTGGGACTAAAGTTGTGTGCCACCATACCTGGCTGTCCTCCATCTTAAGCTAAAGGATAAACCTATACAAGTTTTAAAGTTATGCTACCCAATATAGCAGCTATAGGCCACAGGTACTTATTTTTAAACAAAGCACACGAAAATAAAAAGGTGTCTAATATACACAAGTGACGTTCTAAATGCCAATGGCCAACACCCAGCCATGGCTATCGTAACTGTTGCAAACCCAAAAACTTCCCCACTGCTACAGAGCACTACTGACAGTGCTCTTCAGTGCAATTCTTCTTTCTGTCATAAACTCGGCCACCTCTGAACTGGAATGATAAATGGATTTTACATCCTCTCCCTTGGGCTACTTGTACACATGGTTCTCCCAACTGGCAGCCTGACAGATTACCTCCATATGCTCTTGTTTCCCTAAGTGATAAAGTATTTTCCATCTGCAAGCCTTCCTCACCCATTTGCCACTTCTAAGAGCCCTAAGGGGAGGTGGCAGGGGACAGTCTAGAGAGAGGCAGGTCCAGAGGAAGGGAGATACCTTCACAGGGAGTCGTGCGACAGTGGTCTTTCAGGTGTGAGCAGTTCTTGCCCTCATAGTCCTCAGGGCATTTGCAGAAATAGTCACTGGCACGATTGTAGCACTGGGCACCATTCTGGCAAGGGTTGGGCTCACAGTAATCGATGTCCAGCTGCAAGAGTAAAAAGGAGAGGGTCAAAGTAAAACAAAGGTGTCACCATCACTTCCCTTAGCAGTAGACACCTGACCCCTCCAACCGCTTCTACAAGGAGACACCGTATATATAACACACCCTTATAATCCTTAGGGTCTTCTATGTCGAGGGAAAGCAGTAACACACAGGGCAGAGTGACAGAGAACAGAGACAGGGCTATGTAATGAAACTCAAAGCCAAGCAAATAGGCCACAGTAATCAAGAAGAAAATCATTCATCAACATCCCCCCACCACCACCAGCATTTGTCTAGCAGAAATTCCCTAGTCAATAGGGTGCTGGTAGATGTCAGAGGCCAAAACACTGGAGTCGGGGGAGGGGGCAAAGAAGAATGGGGAGAGGTACCAGAGGGTGACAGAGAAAAGGCTTCAGTGTTGAAGCCTGAAGTTTTTGCCTCCACTCACCTGACAGAGGTTTCCAGAGAAACCAGTGGGACACAGACACTGGAATCTGTTGATTTCATTCTGACAGTGACCCCCATTCAAGCAGGGGTTGCTAGCACATTCATCGATGTCTCTTTCACAGTGATCGCCTGCATAGCCAGGTGGACAGATACAGCGATAACCATTAACCAAATCCTGGAAAAGGAGAAGGGGGAGAAACACATGCATATTTTTCTATGTATTCGCAAACACGGGATCAGTGCTGTGGTTCAGGCAGTTCACTGAAATGGCCACATTCTGGAGGCTCTGGCAGGGACTAGCAGTTCTGAAGTGGCTCTCGGGAGGCGAGGGCTGGTGAGGAACTAAGCTTTTCACCTGTGTTTTTAATCCCACAGGGACAAGGCTCTCCTAGTATCACATCAGTCTTAATAGGATTGTTCTCATTTGTCAAGGTTTCCATTTAAGCAATAACTCACGTACCCGACAGGAGGCATCATTCTGACACTGGCCGAGGCAGTCATTGATATCTAATGGAAATAAATAAATAAGTCATCACATTAAAGAGGCACGTGACATTGAATAAGCTTTACCTGAAAAGTATAGGGCTGATAAAAGTTTCAATCAGATTTCCCTGTGCTTCCGGTAAGATAACATTATTACACTGGGTGGGGACCCTCCCTAATCCTCCCAGACAAGGGAGTGAAACTTCACATCATTGTTTTAATCACCTTATCAGAATATGCCCAATTTTAGCAGCTAACAAGCTTGATAAATTGTATGTTTTCCTTGCAGCTAGCCTGGCCACTCCCTATCCAAAAACATTCCCTTCCCGCTACAATATAAGCTTTTCCTTCTATTCAGTCGGGTCCTAAACAGCTTATACAAAGCCGTGGTGGAGTCCATTCCCAGCACCACAGAGTAAGAGACAGAAGCAGGGGGATGAACAGACGAGAGCCACCATCACCCAAGTCTGGAGAGAATCAAAGCAGACACGAAGTCACTCACTTATGTCACAGTTCTGACCGGTCCAGCCAGGAAGGCAATCGCAGTAGTAGCTGGCAATCAGGTTCTTACAGGATCTAGCATTTACACAAGGCTTGGCCTCACACTCATTTGCATCTGAAAAGAACAAGGATGAACAGTGACAAATGGGAGTTTGCCATAACCCCCCCCCCAACAACGGCTGTCCCCTTGAAAAGAAACACCATAGAGTTGGTCTGAAATATGAGACATTTTAACAAGCTAGCTAAATAAGAAATACTAGGTGTCCTCTATTTGGAGCATTGGAGCCCTCTGTCTAGCCTTTATCCAATAAGGAACGCTAATTAATAACTTTCCTTCAGGCTGCTGGTTAACAACCAGCCATCCCCCAACCCCACAACAGAATGGCAGAAAGTCACCAGGCATTTCTGTGGAAAACCCATTGCAGCCTAGTTGCTGGGATTTAAATGTAGCAAAAAGAATGCAGACAGCTCATCCCTCATGAGATCATCCCTGTTTGGAACCCAGCTGAACACTCCTCAGACGAACGATTGACATGGTTCAAGGAATCCCAGGACTTTCCCACAGGACCTAAAACAGCTAGGCCATTTGCATGCAAGTTATTTCTCCCAGGCCCATTAGACCCTGATAATAAATTACTTAGTATGATGGAAGGCAAATGCGCGCACACTGCTGACACATGCTCATCTTTTCCTTGCAGCTCTGATGAGCAGAGCCAACCCTAGCTAAGAAGTGTGGTCACGAGAGTGTTCTTACCTAACTGACACGTCTTGCCAGTCCACTGGGGCGGGCACACGCACTTGAATCCATTCACCAGATCCTGGCAGGTGCCCCCATGGGAACAGTTATTTGGAGAACAGTCATCAATGTCTGTCCAAAGAGAACAAGAGAGGGGCAGCGGTTTAATTTCATTTGATCCACTTGGCAATTAGATAATGCAACAAACAGCACCCTCCACAAGAAGGGCCTTCACTTAGGAACTGGACGTCTGCTACAAGTTTAAGGAAAGCCAGGACAAGTAAGGAAGGTGGTGAAAAGGCCCGAGCCTTGATTTTAGCTTTAAATCCCCCGCTGCCCTAGTTCAGTTAATCCGTCCCTAAGCAGCGAGGGAAAGAAAGACAGCTGGAGACACACAGAGAGCATCAGCTCAGTGGTGACAGGGGACATTCATATCTGCTTAATCTTTAGTTTTAAAAGAAATGCTCTCCTTCATGGCTCAGAGATCGCAAAGAGGCAGCATGGAAAAGTAACTCTTTTTTTTTTACAGATGGAAAATCTTATCCCCGTGATCTGTTTACAGGTTTTCCCAAAAAATCACACACATAGAGGCTGCCCGAGCCCACGCCAGAGATCTCATTCAGTTATAATGTGTTGTCATGGTCTATTCACACATTTGCTGAGATTGCATGACAACCCTCACGAATTGGAACCACTGCTGCCCTGGTTAGAGGCAGTACAGGAAAGGCTGGAAGGCCTGCTGGGGTTCCATTAGCCATAGCAAGGGCAGAGGCACCTACCTCCAAAACTCACATCCTCAACCATGCCACATACTGCTCCTAAAGCACCAAGGACAGTGCTTTTCAGGGTTGGCTGGATTTCAAAATTTCAGAATCATTAAAGACCATGGGCTGCCTAATTGTGGAGGTACTGCGTGTGACCAAGGTTCTTCACTAAAAAGCACCCCAATGATATGGCCAATCCTCACAGCCAAGCTGCAACTCAGCTCATTTTCTTGGGGCCCTATGACAACATTCATCTAATCCACAGGATTGGAGGAGACAACTCCAAAACTCACATGCTAAATAATATTTTATCCATCACAGACACATCGATAGCCACCCACCCTAGTGGATAGGATGAGGATCCTGGGAATCATCCACATGCTACTAGACCACCCACAAACTGTTGAATGCACCCCCCACCTCTCCCACCAAGGTAGACATATCACTAACCCATATGTTGGACCAGCCCAGGGCTCTCCTACCAACCCCCTATTTCTCAACACAACCTTCCAGAACAGACACATGTCAAAATCTGGAACCAACTTACTTGTGGAACAAGTGGGGCCAGTCCAGCCTGGGGAACACTCACACTCAAAGCCCAAGGAGGTCTCCTTGCAGCTGCCTCTGTTGTGGCAGGGATCAGAGAGGCAAGCATGCTCGGCTGCATAAATGAGAAAGGCAGTCAGCAAGGGAGTAAAACATGTGGCACTTTATATCCTCCGCTCCATGATTCAGTTCCCTACCTTGGCTACTAGCTTAAGGAGATTACAAAACAGCAACCACCAAAGCAAGCATGTGATGTTAACTGCCGTGGTGTGACTAGAGAAGAAACTTTTGAACTAAGCTGTCTCAAGTCAGAAATCAATACCTCTTGGAGCTGAGGTTCATTTAAAAATCCTGCAACCTCCCTCAGAGGTCAGCATTGCTTCAAAGCTTTAGAGATTTCCAGACGTTTCATAGGCTTGTATGGCTGGGGTAACAAGTCTTAAGGTTGGAGCTGTTTTCACCTTTTGTTATAGGTGGGTTACATGTGTAGGTGTATAGGTTTTTCCTCGGACATTTTCATTTTGTCATGTTTCTCCATGAATATGTATGAAGGCCATATCAAAATTATGCCATCCTAATTAATTTTAAATTAAAACAATCTACCTCTGTTCAATTGTCTAGCCCTGTCCTGCATTTCTTCACTGAGTCACTGAATTTAGCTGCAAATAAACCCAAGATCCTTTGGTGACCGTCCACGCACCACCTCAAGCTACCACTTTCCAGCTACAAATTTTTATTTTTTTTTAACTTTTTTGAGAATGTCCTATATTCTTGATCATATTCACCCCCTTCTCCAAATCCTCCCAAATCCAACCCCCCCTTCCTTACCTCCCCAACTTTGTGTCTTAAAAAAGAATGAAACAAACATACAAAACTATTTGATTTTTAAACTGGGTGTACAGAAAACGAAGGCAAAGGGATTCCCACCCAACTTGGGCCACTTACCAATTTCACAGTTGGGTCCTGAGTAGCCCTCGGGGCAGGAACACTGGTATTTGTCAGGCCCAGTGTTGCTACACGTTCCTCGGTTAAGACAAGGCTGATGAGTGCCGCAGTAATTCAGATCTGCCAAAAGACCCCCAAGTTATGAAAAAACTGCAAACCAGTCCCAGTTCTAGGCCATGCCAGTTTTAAAAGTATAGTTCACCCTAAATAAGCCAACCGACCCACAACATTAAATAAAGATAGGTTCAAGCACAGTCCTAATAAGAGCTCCTGCAAAAACTTCAATAGTAGAGCACTAACGTCCACAAGGCCCTGGGTTTAGCTCCAGCAACACCAAAAATTTAAAAGTGGCATTAGTATTTTTCTACCCCAAAACTTTAGCTACCACCCGCCCCCCCCAAGTCCTCATGCCACCCCTAAGGCTCCATGGTGGTCATACCTTTGTCACAAAGCTGTCCACCCCAGTTGGTCTCACAGAGGCACTGCCAGGGCTCATTGCAGGTGCCATGGACACATCCCGGGTGCGGGATGCACTTATCACAGTACAGGCCCTGCCAGCCATACTGGCACCTGCGGAAAGACAGCATGCCCCTCCCTTAGCCTTCCGAGCAGCCGGGGATGCACTTGGTCACGACACACAGCGATTTCCGTTTTGTCAGAAAGGACAGGGTGGCAGACTTCTCAGACTCGTGGGATGTTATGTATGAATAATTTCACAGTTGGGCCAAAGTATATCCTCTCAGCCTCCTCTGACAAAAGGAGAGCTGTCTAGGGAGTGGCCAGCATGGGGTGCCCTCCGAAAAAGCCGTTCCCTTCTGGTTCCCTTCTCGGACTCCCATGAAAGAACTAAGGGGTAGGGAATGGGATAAATCAATGCCAGGTCCTAGTCAGGACAGACCATACAAGGAGAGGAGCTTCTGGCGACAACAGCTGTGCAACTCTGCAGTGCTGCCCACGAAGCCCTCCTCCTCTCTCTGCACAGCCTCAGTGCACAGAACTCAGCGAAGACTGGCGGGGGAGGGAGGGGCTGGCAAGAGAGCACCTCACTAGCTTTGTACCTCAAACAGGAAGGAAGAAGGAAGGAAAGCAACCTCCTTGCAAAGAACTGGATCCCTAAACCCATTTCTGTAGAAAGGAGAGGAAGGCAACAGCACTGGGAACCAATTCCATAGATAATTCATGACCCATTACCCCAGCCAGGCATGCTGATTTATAGTTATTTCTCACTTTAGGAAAAAGGGGGGAGGCTTAGTTTATCTTGTTTGAGGGGAGTTGAGTTTCCTTTCTAAGTGTCTTGTTCAACAGACTCTTTTGAAGTCAGATGGAACTTCTGATGCCCAAACAAAAACACAAACATAAACTTTCACCTGGGGCGGGAGAGGGCAAGGTCTCAAACTACTCTCCCCTCATGTTTCAAGCCCTCTACAACATGAACCTCCCTCTCAAAATCAAGCTCTAACAAGGGGGCTGGGGAAAGGCAGGGACTAGCAACCAGCCTGATAATGGCCTGGAGATGGAGCAAATGTATGCCCTGCAGAGAAGCAGCCTAGAGCAGGGCCTGGGGAAATGCAGGATCAGCTCCAACTCCCTGTAAGCTTCTCAGCTGTGACTCTGCGGCTAAAAAAAAAAAAAATCCTCTGGTTGTCTCCCCCCTAACCCCCTTCCCCCATCCAGAAGGAAGGGCTTTCAGTTCCAGAGAGCTGGAGGCAAAGGAGCAAATCCTGGTCATGGGAAAATTATAGAACTCTAGCTATTAGCTAATCACCCAGGCTGAGAAGCCACTGAACCCTTGAGAATCCTGACTACTTCCTAATTTCTCAAAACAGCCATCCACTCCCAAACAGCCAGAGCCACTAGAATGTGGGGCTTATAGTTAATCAGAGACAGAATTCTGACCATCAGTTTAAATGACAAGTGACTATTATAAAGACTGATCTAAGTATGTCATTTGGTGGGAATATTTCTCTTCAAAAGCAGATACCCAAGTTAGAGGGAGGTAGGAGGGTGGGGAGCCATGCTGTCAGCTCTGTATTCTTGGCTTAGAAGACACGAGGGAGCCAATGGGGCCACAGCTATACTCCGTCTTCTTCCCTCAATGTCCCAAGTGAAGGATGTGGTTACACTTCTTCAATTTGCCAAATTAAACCATGCAGGACAGCTGAGGACCCAACCTAAACTCCTAATTAATGAAGGCTCAATGCCCAAGCATAAAAAAGCAACCACGAGAGGCCACGGATGACTTCAAACGGAAACAAATAAAAACACTGACCCTAACAGAGGCATCTACCAAGTTATCCCAGTGTAATGATAGATGATGAGCATTCTCATGAGAAGCTGAGACTTTGCTGAGATGATGATTCATAATTAAGTTTGATATTATTGGCAGGCTGGCACTAAACCAGCCTGTATACCCAGGAAGGGGCAACCTGGGAACAACAAAACCAGAGAAGTTTTCTCCTGTGGGTGAGTCAAGGAGAAAAAAAAAAGCCCATGTAATACATAATCCAAAAGACAACTTACAGGTAACTTGCCATGCAACTATTTCTGGAGCAGGACCCAACCTGAACTTCCTTAGCTGGAAGGTTCTGTTTTGATTTTCTTTCAAGGCAGGGAGAAGGAACTGGGCTGGGAGACTATGCAAATGGCGTGTGGGAAAGTTGCACCTTAAGTAAATAAGGGCACTGGTGCATGTCTGGGCAGGGAGTGGGAGGTGAGACTTCGAAAGAGAAAGGGCTCAATTCTGGAAACAAAGCCTGTTGTTCTGGCTGGGAGGGCCCTCCCCTGCACAGCAGTGTGTTTATTCTGATGACAGTAGCACACATCTCCCGTCCGCCTTGCTGATACTCATCTGCCAAGGGAGCAGGCTCCAAGGCCCTAATATAACTGGAGCTCTTACTTTCTCCAGGAACACCCTTAATTAGCAGAGTCACTGTAGGTGGGTTTCTGCCTGTCTGACAGAGATGCTGTTAGATGCCACAGTCAGCTGCGACCAGGCACCTCTGTAGTGGGCAAATCCTATTCGAGCTTCCTGAAAATCAACTTTCAAAAAGCAGGAAGGAACAGTGGCAGGACAACCTGTTCTGAGTTTACTTGAATCTCTCTTCAACCTAAGTTAGTACTCTCATGGCTCTGGAGAACACAAGGCCCAGGTAGAGTCATCAAGGTCAAGCCTACAGGTGACCAGTTAAAACAATAGCCCTAGTGTTTACTAAGGGAGAAATCACTCAGTGAGGTTGTCAAATGCAGACTCCTAGGCCCAACCGAGGGCTAGGAAGTCAGTGGCAGCTGGGTGGAGCCAGGAACCAGCACTTCCAACAGTTCCCAGTTAATTCCATAGTTTAGGGGCAACAGCACCCACTGGGGACCACCACTGGCCCTCAAAATCAAGAACTACATTTTAATAAGAGCACAGGTACCTCATTCTACCGGCTTGTGCCTTTAGACTGTTTCCAAACTGCCCTTGGCTCAAGTCAGAGCAGTCTTACAGAACAAAAGTGACAGACTAAAGGGTCCACTTAGTGTCTCATCGAATTTGCTAATCCTTAAAGGCTTGGGGGAAGAGTAAAGCGTGAGACCAGTCAAAATGCCACAGACACCAAAGGCATTTCCTGAAACAAGTCTTTTCCAAATTGGCATAATGTACATTTCAAAAAGCCCCCAAACCGGCATCGGAAGGGGAAACAGGAGGGTAGGTTTCCGTTTGGCTTCAGTATTGTCCCAGGACCATAAAGAACAGACTTCAAAGGCCAGCAGCAAAGTCTACATTCATCAGGCTCAACTGAGCAGATTCCAGCACAGCCATTAACCTCTCAGCACCGGCCCAGCTCCCGCCTGCAAAGGGGCCAGGAGATTGTACTAATCCCATTCTAAAGAATGCTGGACTTTCGCCTATTGATGGGAAAAGTGGGGGAGGGTGACAGAGGAAAAGCCAGAGTGGAGGAGGAGATTCAAGGCAACAAAGCTACACCCCAGTCCAGTCCATTAGCACTTAAGATTACATACACATTTTGTCAATTTCCAGAACAGAGCATCTACATACATGGAGATGCCAGTTATTCCCGTAAAGGTTGTTTTTTTTTTTTTTTTGTTTTGGTTTTGGAGTTTTTTTGCACCAAAGAAGCGAACATTCCACCAAACAGCTGGTATAATTTAATAAGCTTTGGATGTGCCTGTTTTTCTCCCCAACTTTTTCATCCTCCAAAGAAAAAAGAGGCACACTCACAATGAAGTCAATATATGCGCTGCGTCAAAGAAGAAAAAAAATTCAGGAGAAATTACTAAAGATCAGCTGGTTATTTACCTGCAGTCACCCGGGAGCTTGCAAGAGCCGTGCTTGGGACTGCAGCCCTGCCGGCATATAGCTGTAAAGAACAACAGAAAGTTTCATTAGCACACAGCACTGCCTGTGCCTTGCAGGCCACTGTCCTGAGAATGGCCTGGTACATAAAATCAGGGGACCAAACAACAAATCCAGGTTTAACCTTCAAGGCCACGTTAGCAGGTCTTCAAAAACACAATGCTGTTTAGGAACAAAATGAAGACAAATGATCAGGGAATCCCTCATCATATCTACTCCTGGAGCCCAGTTGTCTTTCACCATGAGAAAGAAAAAGGCATTCTACCATCAAAACCCCAACAGCACAGAATCTTCAGGTGAGCCGCTCACAAAAAAATGCCTGGTGTCAACAATCCCACGAGGCTAAAGAACCAGACAGGTCAGCTTTAACTAGGAGGCTAATCTTGTGGCCAAGTAGCCTCACAAAGCACTTCTATACGTGATCACAGAAAAAGAAATCAAGCACTTAAAAAAGAACAATGACATTAAAGTAATTGCTATTTGATTTGAAAATACAACTATTTCGAGTATATTGAGCAATTCTTTCTATCCTCAGTTCCAGAAGTGCCATCCTTTAAACAAAGTACTGTTGCCAGCTACTGAAGAAACGGAGTGCTGCCCACCCATCCCCCACAATTTAAAGATAAACAAAGGAGTTTATCTAACCATTGTGCAATTTCAGCAAGTTTAGCTATGTGTCCCTGAAGAGAGAGCATATGTTGAGCTAGGCTTCCCAAATCTATTGCTAGGAATTAGAGTTACTTAATTCTAGTATAAGGGACAAAAGGCAATAAGGGGCTCTGAAAACTTAGACTCCTTTGGATGAGTTCAGTCCGAAGAAATATGAAAGTGCAAAATAACCATCTACCCTCCTTCCCCCTTCAATGCCAACAATCTCAAAGATGCCCAGTGAAACTTGCTGCAGTGACACATGAGATGGGACAGTCACTCCCCGTGTCATTGTCAGTTCAGACATCACCACTGGAATGGCCTGTTCCCCTTTGGCATGGGGCTCCGCAGAAGCAGAGTCTGAGGAGGAGATTTGGCAATAGGAGGAATGAGGAAGGAATGAGGAGGCAGATCAGGCAGAAGGAGTTGAACAAGGATGTGGTCTCAGCTGGGGTCGGACTTTAGCAGCGATCCCAGGGGAACCTCTGGAGTGTGAATCTTATCCCACAGTGTTAAAGCAAAGGGGCTGGCCGCTGTAACATCTCCCACCCTGTGTCAGTCACTCAGTCACTGTTTGCTGCAGGGATGGGGCAGAGTGTGGCTCCTGCTTGGCCAAGGACAACTCCCTTGAGAAGGAGCAGCTGCGAGCTGTTAGCAGCCAACACTCACAGCAGCTGGGGGATGGGGACACCAGCTGGTAAAGGGGATCTGTACAGGGCACCAACAGAATCTTCTGCACACAGCATCTTCATGCTTCAGTCCAAGATAACAGCAATACCCAACCCTGCCACCCGACTGCTGTAAGGGCGAGAACTTGGCACCAAAAGCCACAGGCCCGACAGCATTTGCCAATCCACCCGGTTGCATGCACACATACCTTTGTTACACTCAGGACCCATCCAGCCTTCCATGCAGGTTTTGTTGCCATTCTGGTCACAGGCATAGTGTCCAAAGAAGTCATCTCTAGGCCGACAAAACTTATTACAGCCAAAGCCATAGTAATGGTCATCACAGGTCACTCGGATCTGATACTCAAAGTGGGCGATCCCTGTGTTTTGTTTCAGTGTCTGCCATTGCCGACTGGGGTTTATCATGCCTGAGTGAGAAGCCTTTTCAATTATGCTATCAGGCTCTAGAGTCAGAAAGGAAGAAAAAACAAAAACAAAAAAAACAACTCCATTAACATTCACATTAGCATCTTCTGCTCTGACCATTTTGGCTATTTTCAGACTATCAACACACACACGCAAAATACAAAAATCAATTATGGAAAAAAGCAACAAAAGCTGTTCCCTCTTCCCTGTATGCCAATTCACACCCCTTAACCTCATTACCAGGTGCTTCATATATCTTCTTACCTAGAAATACTATTAAATAAATGTACCTCATCCCCGATCTAGAGGCATTAAGTCATTAAAGTTAGCCTCTTGCTAGTCAAAGTTACAAACAAGCATATTGAATGCATTCATTCACAAATGTGAGGCCAGCATCAAGAAATATCCTAAGAACAGTAGTGCGGATTCGGACAGAGAATGCACACAACACATTCCATCCATGATGATCCCCCAACTACCTGCCAGCAGAGCCTTGTGGGTATGTCTTCCGACAGCACAAGAAGCTGCATGAGCAGCACCACCACAGATCATCTTTCTGATTGCTGCCCAATAGGTAAAACTGTGTTTCCTGTTTTAACTGGCCTTTGATGAAGTGACAGTGAGCATTTGTATCTGTCCCTGTGATCTACATCCTTTGTCAACTGTTCTAACACTTTGCTGGCCACGCTAATCTGCAAAATCTCTTAAATGTTACAGATGGCTGCTCCTTAGGAAATTTTGCTCTTAAGGAAATTTTAATATTCCAGGTAAGATTAGTCCTTTTTTCCTTCATTTTACTTTCAAGTTTTGCTTGGAAAAAACTCTATTTCAAAATCCTTCACTGAAAGCAAAGGAGTGGACTGCAGTACATGAAAAACAAATGAAAATATGAATGACTCTTTTAAGTTGCCATTCCATTAGCAACAACAAAAAATGTAACACATTTTACTTTTCTCATCTGCCTAAAGCTGGCAGATGTCAGAGTAATTTATCTCAGTCTGCAGACAGGTAGGTTGAGGCATGTTTGTGTCTGTTTTAAGTCAGGCTCCTTAAAAACACCTACTAGGCAAAGTAAATGTTAAGAGTCCAAGCAGTTCTCAGAAGCAGTGAGACTTGGCCCTACCCTGAGGTCACCTGCAATCTAGTCTAAGAGAAGAGACAGGTACTAAAATAGCTCCAAAGCCCAGGAGCAAGGAGTGCAGAAGGATGTGAACAGACAAAGCACTAAGTCAGCACTCAGCCTGGTGCTGTGTTTGTTTGCTTAAACCTGCCAGTCATCACCTTGTCAAATTCAAGGCCACCTTGGAGAGGCAACTTAGGACCTACTTGTAGTGTCTTTGTGATTCTTGCACACCCACACCACTGTTTTTCTAGGCCTTGGGCCTGTGCTCCCTGACAA
This sequence comes from Cricetomys ansorgei, assembly GCA_026225945.1. Lineage (NCBI taxonomy): Eukaryota > Metazoa > Chordata > Mammalia > Rodentia > Nesomyidae > Cricetomys > Cricetomys ansorgei. The sequence continues at coordinate 36,228,362 of JAMJFZ010003875.1, forward strand.
AACTAGACAAGCCCTACAGGTGACCAGGGGAAGAACTCTTGGGTGGCTCCATCCATCCATGCAGGCTTGCATCCAGCAACACACAGAGCCACATGCAGGTAGCACTGTACTTGAGTTTTTGCAAATATACACAGACCAAAGAATGGCTAAAATGCCTCTCCATTAACTGCCTGTTTGCTTTGCTTGGTTAAGAAATGTAGCCTGCTATTACCGCATGGTTCTAAGAGCTTAATGGAGGAACTATTAAACATAGTAGCCATATCTCAAAGGTGTCTTAGCATCTCTCAGGCTGATATCAACAATAATTCAGCCCGAAGCTTAGGACCTTCTGTGACAATGATAACTTCAGAATCCTCAGGGAAGGGAGGGCTAACAAAGCTATGGGAACAGCTTACTATTGCACCGAGGCAAGAGGTTGTGGTATATGTGGCATGCTCTATGCTACCTGGGTTATGGAACCTGAGTTTACTGTGCGATGAGATGATTCTACACTGCCACCTTATTCAGCTCTCCCATTAGCTTAGGCCACTAAGTATCAGGGGCAGCTCACCTGGGGTAGTTCAGCCTTAGGAATGGGAAAGAATATTAACACACATCCCTGTACATTTCAGTGGCATGAAGATGCATCATGATGCATTCACATAGCCTTGCACACCAAGAAGAGAGGAGGAGGCACCACCATGGTCACAGCTCCAGGACCAACCAGAAAACCGAGATGGTGGCCTTAGCTCAGAAGTCTAAGCGGTATGGAAAACTTGGGACTCAAGGATTCCTGTTTATGCTTATCCCATAATCAATTAAACATTACCCAACACTGAAACCATTTGCTCATGTGAAAAAAGAGAAACTTGGATCCTTCTATGTTACAATCCTGATCCATGTTACAAATGACTGAAGACTGAGGGTAGGAGCCCGCCTTGGAACTTCAGAAGCATCGAGCCTAATCTGGTTTAGACTCTGTTCATTAGGGTTCACTGCGGGGCTGATGTGAAAAGGAATTCTGTCCTCAAATTCAGAGATCTGCCTGTAGGTTATATCCAAACCCAGGATGTTTGCAACTTGATGAGATACTAGAAGTTAGTCCACACCACTGGGCTCCTTGGCATCCTTCAGATACTTTGGAAGGGCAGATGGTAAAGAAAAAGAGTCAAGCATCCCAGGAAGAACAAACATTTACACACAAAGGTCCTGAGACAAGAAAGAAATGTAATACACTCGAGGATGAAAATGGATAAAGAATGACTCTGATACGGACACCGTAGACGTGGAGTGTTAAGACAAGATCTAACCCAAGCGCTACAGAAAGCCAATGAACAGTTGGCTTTTACCATCCTTATGCTCAAGAAAAAAAAAATAAAAGATGGTACAAGAGTGGAAAAGATATCAGAAGTTGACCAGAGCCAATAGGGAAAGACCATGTGACAGTGACTCTAACTCGGGTGCAAGCAGGCAGTGAAATGGACCAGGGCAGCAGCAGCAGACACGGCAGGAGGCAGCGGGATTCATATGGAGAGCAAAAGGTCAAGATTATTCAGAGTCTATGGCACTGTGTAGATATGGATGCTAAAAGAGCGCATAGGGGCCTTTTGGATGTATGGTTTACAGCACTGGATGTCCAAATACTGGTGCTTGTAATCCAGAAAGGGCTCTATTAAAAGGAGAGGACAGACATCCAGCTTGACTTTGACTACTGAATTTGTGATACCTTGGAAATACAGACAAAAAATAAGGAGGGTGAACCGGAAAGTAAATAAACCACCAAACCCAAGGCTCATAACCTAAGTTTCTGTGACTGCAATGGGCATCCGTATCCATGACAACCACTCTTTCTAGAAAGTGAGCTCTGAAAGCACTCTGTTCTCATCAGAGTCTTCCTTGTCTCTGGTCCAAGGACTGGTTTCCTTAGAAAAGGACGAGAGAGCCAGGAATCTCAAAGTGTGGGGATTTCCATTACTTGGAAATGTGGATACCTACAGGGAGCTTGGATGGGCTGCAGGTCCCTGAGGCACAGCTCTGGAGTGTGAGGTGACAGAAGCCTTAGCACACATGCTGGGGTAGGAATCCTCTCATAGGTCCCTAGCAGACATCCTGACCTGGTCAAGGATGGATACCGAATCCATCCATTAGATTATTTGAACTGCCAGGAATATTATCCTAAATATTCCTGTAGCAGTGCAATCAGAAGGTCTTCTCCTATTCCGCTATGCACTGCATTGTACATAAGGTACAACGACGGTGGAATGTCTACACACAGCTCATTGTCTGTGGGAGGGGAGAACCAAGGTATCCATGATCTTGGCTGGCACCAACCATAAGCAAGACTTGCAAAGTGCCCTACCACTACCCTCCATAAATAAATGTCCTTCACAATGAGGCAGTTCAGATCCTGGCCTTCCACAATCTCCCTCCCAGGCAGGGCTGATGTCTAAATAGCTGGATGCCAAAGCAAGAGGACATCCCAAAAGACAGGCAGCCTGCCTCATACCAGGGCTCAGCAAAGATTCTGTAGCCCTGAGAGGTCCATGGAGCCAGCCATGCTGAACTGCCCACTGAATTTACACACAGCCCTTGATATACCCATGCTGGGTACTACCTCCAGCCATGGTAGAAAAGCATGGTGGTGCTGACAAGGGAGAAAGAAATTATTAGCAGTGAAAAACATAAGAAATGGTCAGTAAGCTAGAGAAGCAGAAGGTGCAAGGAATTCTGGGAGCAGAGACCAAAGGCAAAAAAACTGGATCAATGACTCTTCCTGAACAGATCAAAAAATTTCAGAGTAAAATCAGGTTTTCCAATGACAACCCAGGCTCTGATGATTAAAAAAAAAAAAAAAGGGAGGGGGGACCTGTCTATTTCAGTGTGAGGGAAAACATGTTAAGTTACAGTTGACCACTGTCACCAAAGCATACCTTCACCGCATTACCACCACCACCACCCCGCCTCCAATCATCCCTCTGCAGGCCTGAAAAGCAACCTACCCAGAAAACAGAGCCATCTTTCAGAAGGGACAGGGCAGGTCATGACTGGGGGGCTCTGAAATTCCGCTTCAATGAGAGGTTTGTGGTGAGCAGTGTGGGAAACTCAGATTGGCTTGAGGCTCACCTGCCCACCAAGTGAAATTTAAGGTCCGGTCTTTAGAGCCCAGTGCCACCCTTTAAGGCTTTATCTTTCCGATGAGAGATTAAATGCACACTTAAAGTTTAAATGGACTTTTAAAAAAGTCACTACTTTGATCCTTTAGCAGTCTACAAGGTTTTAAAGTTGTAAAACCATTAAGATCTCTATCCAGAGATAATTTAGGTCCCCCTTTTTTTTTGTTCCCAAGGACTGAGTAAACTGGGAGTCTATTCTGGCTACTTAATATTCCAGGTGAAAGTTCTAGCAAGTTAAGGAAAAGACTCCACAGACAGGTTCAGCCCAGGTGTGGGGGTGTGGATGGGTGGAGGTGGGGGGGGCACTGGGGCCTTTCCTCTGACAGGTCCGCCAAGCTTTGCACTTCACAAGCATCTGAAGGATTCCCTGATGAGATACTTACGAACAGTGTCGTTACTTGAATCCCATGCCTCCACCAGCAATGTGTAGGACCTCTGCAAGACAGACAGACAACGTTCAGTGATTCAGAAATAGGGGTCAACTCTAAGATGCTGCAGTCTCTTGCTGTCCCCGGGTGTTCCACTAACACAAAGTAGAAAGCCAGAAAAGCAACTAGATATTTTGAAGCCAGACCGACATCTACTTTTCTCCTCAGCACTCCTCCCAGGTTGATAAATAACTCGTTTCACCTGGCAGGGGAACACTAGCGGCTCACCAAGCAAGCAGGCATCCCAAAGTACTGATCAGAAAATAGCACCTCCCTATATGGGAACACATAGCATATAGGTTTCCCAAATCTTTTCAGTCCCCAGTTCTAGTACATGAGAAAAAAAAAAAAAAAAACCTCACACAAAGAATTTATCCCAAGCCAACCTACTCAGGTATTTGTACTGAGAGAGGACTGCTAAGGTTACGCTTTGGGCCCTGGTGGGGCAGTCCCCAGGGAGGCCCCCTTTTCCCTTTCAGAACCCCTTTGAAAGCCCTGTCTGTGTGAGACCATCCCGGCTCCCACAAGTATCAGGTGACTCTAGGAAGAAGGAGGGGTAGGCTCAAAGACTTAAGACAAAGGCAGCAACCTAGCTTGGGTGGTGGGGTGGGTGGTGGCAGTCTGTGGGAGAAAGTACAAAGGAGAAGACACTGCACACCCACGGGTTATATTTATTGATGAATATATCCGTCAATAAGATCTAACATTCCTGGAATAATCAGTTCAGTAACTAAACAAATTCCCCGGATACTGGCTAGATGCCAGCTATTCTACTGAAGCTCTTTTTATCTTCTGAGTTTGTGTCTCTGAATTCCTCCCTCTTCCCCAAAGACCCATGCCACTAGCAAATTCCCACTTTTACTCAAATCTTCACTCACAACAGGCACTGAGGTGACTCTCGCTAAGTCTTATCTGGGGGCTGGAGAAATACAGTGGAGAAAAGGAACCGGAACAGGTTTGTGCCGCCACCAGCACAAACCCATTCGATGCTTATGTTGCTCAGATAACCACAATGCCACCAGAAACACGGCTGCCAGAGGGAAGAGATGGCACTGATAGGGTAAAGGCATGGGAGAAAAGAGGGAGGTTTCATTCATAAATCGAGGCAAGCGCACCACTCTCTGTGACACAGCAGGTCTGCTCTGACTACAAAAATATCTTGTGATAGACCCTGCCTTGGAATTCAGCCGAAATATGTTTCATACTTCCAGCAGGATTCCATTTCGTTCACTGATAACTGTGGGAAAATGCTCACAAAGCAAGCAAAACTGGGCAAGCTGGGACACATACCCAGCTCTCTCCTGTTAGTGGCTATGGGTCCAAATACATTGTTATTGTCGTTAATATTTTATTAGTGAAAGTTACACCTTATTTACAGCCTCTTTAAGCTTCCTAGGACTTCCTACAAATTATAGGACTCTTCCCGAAGAGCAACAAGAAATTATATTTCTCCACTGATTCGTGGTGAGAGCCAAGTCGAAATGAGGCCAGATGTGTGGCTGATTCTGTATAATTAAGCCCTTTGTTGGTCACGTTGAGGCCCACATCCTTTACTTCAACAATATTGCTGTAATTAATCCTCTGATTAAATGCATTGATACCAAGAGTTTTGAGAGACTTGCACAAGCACTAAACACACATAATACCCACAAACACTACTGCAAAGGAAGGTGCCTTGGAATCAGCTGTCACAGCAGTATTAACTCAGCCTCATATCCGAGGCAGAAGGGATCCTTAGACCTTGCACAAGGACTTGTAAGATCAAGCCATCTGCCAGGTTCACCTTGAACTCACAGGTTGCTAACCAACACTATCCTAACTAGGGGTAAACGAACTATACCCAGAGCCCTGTGGGATGATCCCCTAATCAAGTGCCTGACTTTTGGGAAGTGGACGTTGCCTAGAATAGGGGTAGGGACTTGGGGTGACAACAGCCAAGCCTGGACTTTGCTCTCTCTTGAGAGCCTGGATTGTAGTTCCAGGTCTCCTGAGGCATGGGTGCCCTGCCTTCAGAGAAAGGATTCCCTCCAAGGCTTCTATTAAGAGGCATTCTTGCTGCCCACTCCATCCCCACACTATAGATCAACAATCAAGATAATTTGGCAATGATTATTAGTTGCTAGGGAGCTTTAATTTTTCCCAGGCCCACGCTTGACCTCTGTACATCCCCAACTATATGTCTGAACACTGAGATTCCAGACCATGTGTACCTCATGCCACCCAGGCTGATACCCAGGCACAAATCAAGCCACATGTGATTGGCTGCTACAAATCCAATCCCCAGCAGAGGCCAAGTCCTAGGAGGGTTTAGAAAGGGCTTAGAAAGGCAAGTTTTCCTCAATCTTAACTTCACACTCCAAACCAAACAAAAAAAGCAAATCTTGAGTTTTGCTGGGGTTCAAAAACTAAAAGAGACTTTGAGGAGTCGCCCAGATTTCATCTTTTATTCTTGGTGTTCCCAGCCCAGTAGTCTGGGGGGCAATATAAGAGGCAGGATAGTTACCAGAACTTCCATCTGGATTTGCAAGTGAGTCATTTCTGCCCCTTCCAGGCTCAAGGACATCTGGCAGAATGGCAGCTGACTCCCATTCTTGTGAAACTTTGAAAAGGACAGGTCAGCTTTCAGAATGGCCTTTTGGGAGATTTCCATACAACTTTACCTACAGAAGAGTCTTGGTATCAAAGTCCCCAAGGCATATATAGTCACCAGGTCACCCTACCAAGGCTGGCTCACCAGGCACCTCCTTCTATCCTCCACACTTGAGCTGCTAGTCTAGGGTTCATTCTTTGTCCTGCCCCACTCCATGGCGGTTACCTTGGCACTGGGCAAAGCTGTAAGCACTTAATTACCACATTAAGCAGGGGGTGGGGGGGAATGTAAGAAACAAAGGTGATTGTGTTGGCAGCTGGGAGCTTCCTTTTCCTGGCAACAGTGGCAGCCAAACCAAGCCCTAAGAAGCGGCTGCCTCCCCTCCTGCCAAGCTGACGGACACAAACAAACCACCATCCAAACGGCACGCGTGTGGAGTCCAAAACCCCAGACCACTGAGACAGGCAGACCCGCCAGAGGCATGCGCATCCTGGGAATGCCCTGCGTGCCAACACAGCCATTGTATGCAGCCTGCCGGCCCCGGGTCTGTCAGGGGCCCTGCATGCGCTCTGCTGACTCAACTGTTGCTTCCTGACACTTGTCCTGTATTAGCAGTATTTCTGGAGAGGCCTCATTCTTCTCTGTAATCCTCACTTCAGTCAGTCCGGCCAACTCTATTGTCCTGCCTGCGTCTGGGTGGCCAGAGTATAAAATATTCCAGTCACAAAACATGTGAAACAAAAAAAGGGTTCAGAGAGTCCATGTGTGGGCACACACAATTCCTGTCTTTTAGGGTTTTGGCAAGGTGAGGGGTGAAGAAAAGACCACTCCCCTAGTGCATGCAAGCTGAGGCTCCAGTCATAGAAAGCAACCATTTCTGCAGGGTTTGACATGTCAATAGAGTGTGATCTGGTTACAAAGGGCGATTTTCTCATCAAAGCCCACCTCAAAGGCTCACCAAGGGGCCCCAGAGCTCATATCCAGATTTGAGACTCTCAATGCGAGGCCCCTAACCCCTTTCCCATCATTACCCTTACCTGTTTGAAAGGCATCCCACTGATAATTAAATGCACCAGTTACAAAAGGGTGGCGAGGTTAATAGATAGAATACCAAGAAGCCAGCCAAGCACAACCGTCCAGTTCACACAGAGCAAGCCCGAACAAGAAGCCTTTCTACTTATTTACCAAAAGTGCATAAGAACTGGGCTGAGCTGGTAGAGGACTAAGTTTGATTATTTACATGCCCCCTTTAGCCACGAGGAGCCACCCTGGGAATGTCTTCCCCACACATATGCTACCCCAATGGGAGATGTTACTGACACCATGAATAAGGGCCAAGGGCTGCTGTGGTCCAGGCAATAATCAGCAATTACTATTCAGAACTATGCAGAAAGCAGCAGCTTTCTGAACCCAAGACCCACCACCCTCTGCATGCTAGAATTTTCACTTTCATGCCTCCAGATACATCTTTCTGTCCTTGGAAGAAAAAGTTAAGATTATTTTGTTCTAATTATTTTTAAAGTATATTTAAATGCTGGAATCAAATGTTGCTTCTGTGCAGCTCGAATCCTAAAACCTTGGGTTAGGCGGCTGTCTCTGGAATTTTACCAAATATTCTTAGGAATATTTGTCACTGTGGATTATCAAGCTAGCTCTACGCACACCCACAGATTACTTAACGTGAGAAAGCCCGACACAGGGACCAAGTTTGGCCCTTCTACAACAGGAACAGTGACTGCGTTGAATCTGCCTGGCTGAGACTTCTGCTTGCGGTCCAGTTTTCACATGTGAAACGTAGACTCCTAATGGCCTTGGTCTTGTTTTCTCATGAACAGCCTTTTCCTTTTGCATTAAATTTCCTACATGTCATCTGTACAAAGTGCCCCTAGAAGCACTAGCACTTGTAAAGATGTTAGGTAGCATTTAGATTGCTGGCTATCTGGGAGGTTATGCATCTGCTACATTGCTGCTGCCTCTTCTTCTGACCCCATTGCTGTTGCCTTTTCTTCTGACCCATTCAGCTTCCAATAGCACTAAGCCTAAAGCTTCATCATTTTCTACAAATGTTCTGAGTCCCTATAGAGTTATGGGTGTGGAGCTGGTGGGTTGCAAATGCCTGTAAGTACTAGAAGAAGTTTGAGCAAGTTGCTAAGAGACAAGACAAGGAAGAAGAAAACACAGAGGGTAACACCTGCAAGAGAAGGAAAACTATTAAAAACCAAATAAGTACTTGGAACAAAAGTCCATGCAGGTCACAGCTATCCTACAGTGCTCGCAATGTTCCCTCAAAAGCCCAGAATTGCAACATAAACATAGTTGAGGCAGATTTCTTAGAGCAAAAGAAAAGTCCTCTCCCTACACAGAACATCCCTGCACTCAGTGCATACACAAGGGTGCTGTTTGCACACAAGCTAAGCACACAGGTGAGGTACAGCAAAAGCTAACTCAAAGAGAAACTTACTCCTCTATCTTCCAGGGGTCCACACACATCTAGAAGAAAGATGGCAGAGAGCATAAAGATAGCTAAGGACTGGTTATTTACATTCTGTGCTTAACCACCTGATGGCAACTTGACTAACCCTAGTCATTTAGTCACTTAGGCTCCAAGTGAGGGGGCCTCAAGATGACATCCTTATGCTATGCTACAATCACATTTCATTGGATTTTCCGAAAATAAAGTTGATCTCAGCAAAATTCTGATTGGGGTCAGTGGTATTTAAAGATACTCCAGTCATCACAATTTGGGGCCACCAAAGCAGCCATATGACTGAGGTTTTCCAAAACAGAAGTAATTACACTAATGCATTTTTAATGAGCAGGCACTACTGGGATTTTGAACTAATTTGGGGAGGTGCAAATTAACCATTTCGGTGATTTATTTATGGTTATTCCCAAATCATTTCTTGTTAAGTCCAATTACCTGTCATAATGATGTTCTTATCACCTAGTATCCCAACTTGAGAATAATAAATCAAGCAAGTTGTTTCACGCTGAGCTCCCTTGCAGCATGGATGACAACACAATCAGAAGACACTGGCACAAAGTTAAAAGACTGGGGCCAGAGCAGTTGATACCAAGTGAGTATGCAGCCCAAGGGGGATATAATTAGAAAAGTGATACTGGGAGACCCACTTCAGAGCATCTCCCGTGCTGGGGTGTAGATTGTATTTCATATCTGACCAAATCATTCCCTCTTCATCATCCTCTCTAGACCATGAATGGGGGCCACGATACCAACAAAGGTAAGAATTACATGACTTTCTTCACTAAACATGCCTTGCCCCCCACACACATTTCTCTTCCCTTGTAAGCCAATCTAGGAGGATTTAGCAGAAATGGTAACTGTGTCTGCCTAGGCCTTGGCAGCTTATTTGGTTAAGCAGTCCACAGTAGCCTGGAGTTTTCGTTTGCCTTTTCAACTCTATGTCCTCCTCTTGAATTCTAGTATCTGTGTACCACATTCCACTATGGTACCTATCCAAGAAAAAAAAATTTTATTTGTGGTGCTTGGAGTCAAACCCAGAGCCTTTGAGAATGCCAGGCAAATACTCTGCCAGAGAGCTACACCCCCAGCCCCAAAGACCAATTTTTAAAACAAGCTTCTAACGTTAATTACCAAAGTGAACGAAGCTGTGCTGTCCACTAACACTTGGAGACCAGTTTTAAAAACAAGCTTCTAATGTTAATTACCAAAGTGAATGAAGCTGTGCTGTCCACCAACACTTGGGACGCTTAGGGCTTTCACTGAAGCTTACACTCAGCTTGGAGTCATTCTTGGAAGTTACAGACAGCAGCGTTTCTCTAACCACACTGAGGAAAATAAACTAAAACAATACACCCAAACTTCAGTTTCTCTTGGGAAGTAAAGCTTGTATTTCACAGCAGGCCTTTTTTGGGGCAGCAGGGTGGAGACTTGTTTATGAGTGATACATACACTTGGCCTGGCTTCAAAAAAACCACATTCTCAGCGTTGACCCAGTGGGTCTCCCTCTTTCTAGAAAAGTCGAGTCTATTTCATAGTCGGTGACCCGTGGGGCCTGAAGGCACTGAAGAGCACTAGCAAATCAGTGGCGGCAACCTGCCATCCACTCGCACCGTTTCAGCTCCTTGGCTGTGGAGGACTCTCTCCGCCAGGTGTCAAAAGCAGACAGCCACACTTCTAGGTCACTTTTCCCCAGCTAGCCCGTGGAACAAGCCTGTCTGTTTTCATCCAAGCCATCCTCCCTCTGACCCCTCTCTCCAAAATAAACTTCAGCCAGGCCTGCCGTTTTTTCCACATCACTAATAAGATTCCTTTTATGGTCTTGTGAAAAGCGAGGGGGTCGGACAGATCCTAGGGAGGGTGGAACCACCTGCGGGCCCCTTCCTCCTAAACTCCAAACACAGTTCAAGGACAGCCAGTATTCGCCCTAAGCTTGGACCCAGCCAGATTTAGAGGTGACCAACCTCTTTAGCTTAAAGTTCTCCCTAATACGGGATTAACAAACAAGACAAACATTCTTTGTAAAAGTGAAATCCCACAACACACAGCCCTCAGGTCTGAAGAGAACTTCACCTACATCAGTCCCCTGCCAAAACAAGACCCTTTTAATAGCATGTTTTTGATAACTGTCTTATCACACCCACAGCAAAGGCCAGCTCCTATAAAACACAGACTTTAAGAGCCAACTCAGCTTCAGACACAGACAGAGCCAGACAGGCTCCTCTCCCGCCCCTCTTTAGTGTTTCAAATCACAGCCCAAACCCGCGGGTAGGAGGCAGCAGAGCGCACCCCATCAGAGCACGTGGCGGAAAGCAATCCTCCGGGGCACAGAGCTCCCCCCTCTTACCACCCACCCTCAGAGCTCAAGCTTGGCCAAGCACCAGTCCTGGCAGCGAGTCACGCCTCCTGGACAACGGGCACACCCCCACCATTTCCCTTTCCTCCCCTTCTGCAATCGCACCCATCTTCCTTCCACCCATTTTGGGATGTTGCAAGGACTTTGCTGAAGAGTCTGCCAGCTGAGCGCCAGCCTCAAGCTTCTCTGAGGCCCGTAGAGGGAGATGAGGGTGCATGCACTTGCACCCGAAATCACTATCTAGAGCCAGCCGCCCCTTCTAAGCCTTGCCACGGTCGCGGAAGGGCTTGTGGAAGCTGTGTGCCCTCCGGACAAGAGTGTGCGCCCGCCCTTCCCGGGGAAGTTTGCAAACACAGCTGTTCCAGAGCAGGGGAACCGCTGGGAGCAGGGCAGCCAGGCGGGGGCGGGAGAACGGGCCTGCAAGGGGGCGGGGGTTCCCGGACTACAGCTTGGACGCCGGCCGGAGAACCCCCTGCAGCCGTCACCCCAGGCTGGGAGAGCTCCCTCCAACACCAAAATCTCCCCCGAAGCGGCGGGAAAACGGCTCCCCCACACCCTGCAGGAAGGACACACCCGCCCTCGGGGCGGCTCACGGGAAAGGGGAGGGTGCCAACTTGGACAGCGTTCGCAAGGCAGACTGTGCGCCGACGCCTTCCACGGAGCCCTGAGTTTTAACTAGTTAAGCAAAGATTTCATCCACAATGACCTCCTACTTTGAAGTGGTCATTGCAACTGGCAAGGATAAAAACTAGCATCCTTGGGCACTTTCCCCCACAATCCTCTTCAGTTCCCCCATTTCAGTGCGCTTAGCGAATACCATCGGGGATGGGAGACCCGCCTGGCCCATCTCGTTCAAGGTCTAGCTATAGCCTGGGCTTTCATACTCGCCACCCCAAAAGCCTTCCTACTTAGCTCCAAGTTTCAAACCAGGGGCCATTAAATCCGTCTCAAGGGAATACGGGCCTGGGCCCCACATTCGACTCTGTCCCTGAGTCGCTCACTCACCGGCCAGGCGAAACTGAAAGGCAGCACGATGCGGTTGCGGTCGTTGCCGCGGCTGGCCTTGAGATTGAAGGTGTTGCCCCCGATGACAGGCGTAGACCCTGAGCCGAAGCTGCAGGGTCCCCCGGCCGTGACGCGGGACTGATATTCCTTGAGGCACACTTTGAAGTACGTGTCACACTCGTCGCGGGTGCACTTGCGGTCGCCAGGGTTCCGGGCGCCGCTGCAGCAGTTCCCATTCTGCAGTTCTCCGTTCACGTTCTGCATGGAGAGGATCTCCAGCTCAAATTGACCCGAGGCCCCGCACACCTGCCGGCGAGGAAGCAAGGACAACGCATGAGAAAGTTTTCTCTAGAGGTGGAGGTGAAGACTCCGTGCCCTCCCCCACCCCCACCCCAAGCCGCGAAGAATCTTCGGTAGCAAGTGAAAACAATTTTGCAAAACTAGGTTCAGGGCTTGACCTGATAAAAACCACTACGAGTGCGGGGGGGGGGGGAGAATCAGACAACTGCCCGAAGGGGCCAAGAGCGTAACCAACTCACTCTTCCCAGCCTGGAAGAGTATCTTCCGAGGCCAAGGGCTCCTCTCTGGGGAGCCGGCGTTCCCACACCCGGTGCAGCCTCTTGGGTGAAGAGTCAGGGTCAGGGAGCCTGGCGCCCAAGCGCTCCGGAGCCTACTCCGGGAAGGGAGAGGACCGCAGGGAGCAAGAGCGGGAGAGAGACTCCTACCTTGGCTCGCAGGGCACAGAGCAGGGCGAGCAGAAGGCTCAGGGGGCGCCCGGGTCGGCCGCGCGTCCGTGGGGACCGCATCGCTGCGCCGCGCGCCGCGGGTACTCCGGACGCCGCCGCCGCTGCTAGCGCTGGTGCTCCAGCCGAGGCTGCCGTCGCCGCTGCCCCCGCGGCCGCCGCGTCCCGGCTCTAATATACTCCGTGGATTGGAGCATGCACGACTGGAAAACAACACCACTTTTCAAAAGCCCTTTCAAGAGCAGCGCGTTCCAGAAGGCAAAGAGCCGGCCTCCTTTTATTATTCTGATCGCTTCTTTGAGGCGCTCCCCCTCCTCTTCCACCTCTCGGCTTTCTCTCCTTCTCTCGCGCTCCCCTTCTTTTATTATTACGATTATGCGCAGCCTTTTATTCCCTTTCAGATCAGCTGCATGGAACGCGGGGGAGGGAGGGGAAAAAAAACTGAGCCTAGCTCGCCCGCCGGCTGCAGGTAACACAATGACGCGTGCCCGCCTGGCTCTCGGAGAGGGACCCGGAGCGTCCGTCTGGGAGCCGAGACTCGGGCTGGCCACCTCTACCCAGCACGAGGAACAAGGCGCATGCGCAATTGTTAATATTCATAAGGGGCGTGTCTGAGACAGAACCCGCCCCTTTCCTTCGGGTGGATGGGGAGGGGAGGAACTTAGAAGGGGTTAGGGGCTGCGGGACGTACGGGGCGGCATGGCCTCCCGGGGGGGCCCACACGCTGACCACTACCCTGGGGACCTCGGGCCGAGAGTAAGGAAGGGCCTGGGAAAAACATGGAGGAGCCCGTGACTCTGAGACACCCAGAGTGCCACCGCCGGACCGCCCCCTCGGTGCGCGGCCTGGGCTCCCAAGCAAGTCCCAGGTGTAGGCGCCGCAGTGCGGCGGGAGCAGTTGGGGCGGGCGGCTTCCGCCTTCCGAGTCGCCTGCGTCAGCCGCGGCTTTCACCCCGGGAGGAGGGCTTGCCCGCCGGGAGCCCAGGCCGCTCCCAGCGAGCGAGCCCAGCGCTCTGTGCTGGCGGCGGCGAGACTGGCGCGCTTGCCGTCGTCTGCTCGCCCCGCCGAGGCGACCTGGGCAGACGCTGCTGGGAACTTTGAAAAACTTTCCCGGAGCCAGACTTGCCACAAATTCGAGGGAAAGCCTCGGCCGCGCGCCATCTCTTCCCAAATCCTCGTCCGCGGAGCCTCGGAGGGCTCCCAACTTCCTTTCCAGACCGCGCCAGGGCAAAGGCGTGGGGAAGCCGGGGGGCTCTGCTCGGGCTTCGGGAAGGGCTTGCAGAGACGCGGAGGGCTCCGCCAGTCTCCCGCCCCGGCGCAGTGGCGGCCTTGCACCTGTAGGCGGCCTCCGCGCTGCTCTCTGGGTGGCGAGGCGCCGGCCTGAAAAAAAACTCATAGCTGTCCGAGCCACAGAATTTGGCTTCTTCCTGGGTGGTGGTGGAAACCGATGCCATTTTCCACCTTGAGGCAGGCCTCGCAATTAGCAGTGACAGTCCTGGTCATACTCAAGGTCAAAGGGAATCTACAGGCTCACTGAAGCCTATGCCAACCCTTCTCCGGGTTTAAAGGGTTTTAAATGGAGCTCTTTAGGAAAACAGATTTCCATTAAATGACGAGTGGAGTTTTCATACCTTGCATTGGGCTTGTTATGAAGAAAAGCATGGCTTTTCCGAGATCAGTTTCATGTTCCAACCCTCTCCTAGACATGATGGGTCAGGGAAAAAATTTACAGCATGCTGAGTTATGACAGCATAAAAATACAGACATTTAAAAAGAGGCCCAATATAGACAGTGCTTGATACTATTTGGTGAGAGGCAAGAAAGCTGATCGGCACATTGGTTAAAGGCTACCAAAGATGGTTCAGCAATTTTTTACCATTTTAATAACCTGAGAAAGGTGATTTTTTTAACGGCGACCCATCTTGATCATTCTTGGGGAACTTGATACATAATTGGGAAACACATAGCCAAAATCAGAATGAGTCTGCAACCGGTCACAGAAGCACCTGGTTCAGACAGCAGCCACCTGGGCATTTTTCAATATACCCAGCCCTTCTTCCTCCAGTTCTCACGAATGCAAAGTATCTAGTTGTCAATATTAACCCAATGTAGCCTTTCCTCACTAAACTTTCCAGAAACACAAATAAGTCCCCACTTCTCGTACAACTCCTCACTTTTACCCCTAGTGGCCAAGTTGGAGTGATCCAAAACCATTTTTAAAGCAAAGGATTGATGTTCTGAAAAAAGCTGGAGTGGTCTTCGAATATATACTCCCTGAAGTTCTAAGGTCTAAAGTTGTTTTAAAGTTTGAAGCTGTATCCAATAGACCATGCCCTGTGCCCTACACTAGTCTCTTCTCTGGAAGGAGGCTATGGAGCCCGGAGTTTAATTGAGTATTTGAGCCAGCCACCTGAGTTACACTGAAGGCCAAACGGGATTACCCTGCCATTAGCAATCTGGGCTTCATGAAAGCTGTGAGTAGAATCTGTGCACCGGTGTGTCCAGTTCACTTAGTAGGAAAGACTAGTTTTGAGAAGTGAGAAGCACCTCAATAACATAGCAGGAATGTCAAGTCACTAATAAACACCAGACTCTCACAGCACATAGCTTTTCTGAGCCTGGGAACCCATATTTGAGGAAGACAGTTGTGGGCTACAGGGGATTCTTTTTAAAAATTTCACTTGGGGCTCTTCCAGGGAGCTGGGACTCCCCCAAGAAGCTAGTCACATTTACTGCAATGCACTTCGTGGAAGCTCTGTTCTCTACTTCCTCGATCACCCCCACAATCTGGAGAATGGGGAACTACTGCTAAAAGAATTCAAATATGGACATTTCCCCTTGCTGAGCCATAGCCTGCCTTTGGGCTTTGCTTTTCAACTGTAAATGAATAGTCCAGAAAACATTTCCATGAAACATGTATCATCCTTACACCTGAGAGAAAGGATGGGCTCAGAGTCAGTTATTCTCTGACCTGATGAATGTGGTTGGATATGTTCTGTCATTTTTAAAAGATGATGCCTCAATTTCTTTTTCACAGAATATGCCTCACCTAAATTGAATCGTCAACAGTCTTGACTTCCCATAGGACTTAATAAGAGACATTTCATGTTACAATGATCATAATTTAAAACTTCTAATCAACTGAAATCCTTAATTGACCCTGATAAGAATCAGCTAATCAATATTTATTAAGAAGTGCTATTGGATAAGCAGCATGGGATGATCTAAAGAAGATCACGTGAAGGGAAATGAGCCAGGCATAAAGAGTGCAACATGTGTGAGTTCCTTTATACAACATTCTAGAACAAGAAAATCTAGCATCTGGTGCAATAACAAGCACAGTAAGGATAGTAGTGCGTGGTTGGACATCTGATGTGCTTGATGCTCTTCTGAGCATGAGATAAGTACCTACCTGTGTCTCAACAGGGGGTTGGGTGACACAGGTGTATGAATTACCAGCTTCCATTAACAAACGCGTCTGAAAACAATTTGAAAACAGTGCCGTTCATTCTTTGTTTTTTAAAGATGAAAAGACTGTAAGAAAAAAAAATCTCCCCCCTCTTTGTTACTTCTATCAATACAAAAACGTTTAGGGATATTTGAAATGATACCTGCAATGTCTGTAACTTCAAAATGCATGAAAAGTAGAGAGTGGCTGGATGGCTAGATAAGCTGCCTAAAGAAAGTAATAAACATGCCTATTAGTAAAGCCTAGCCCTTGGAAGGCAGGAGGATCACTTTAGGTTCAAGGCCAGCATAGTCTACGTACTGAGATCCTATCTCAAAAAGACAGAAGAATAAAAAGAGGTGGCAGGAGAGGGGGGATCAGTGAATCCAGGGAATAGACTTGTTCACTGGAAAATTCCTCCAAATTTCTCTGTTTGAAATGTTAATTATAGAATTATAATTTGTTATAAAATGTTGAGGAAATAGTTATTGATACACCTAATATTATCCAAAGGTCCAAGAACATGGCAGAAAACACCCAAATACTAGACTTCAGTAGGGTAGAGAAAAGCATACATGTTCAAGGGTTGGAAGTAGTGTAAATGGAAGTATTAACTAAAGTACACAGATCTTTTCTCTCTGTTCCTCTTCCTTCTAATTCTCTTCTTCATTCCAGTGACTAATAAAGTCCAAGCTGTAGAGAAGGAATAAGTAATGTACCCTTTGAAAACTTCTATCTTGTTTTTAGATTTATTATGCTTTGTACATGTCTGTTTAGCCTGCATGTATATATGTACACCACATGCATGCCCAGTGCCTGAAGAGGTCATAAAATGGCATCAGATACCCTTGAACTGGAGTTATGGGTGGCTCTGAGCCACACTGTGGATGCTGGGAACCAAACCCCAGTGTTCCAAAAGAGTAACAAGTGCTTTTAACTGCGGAGCCATCTCTCCAGCTTTCTTTCTTATTCTTATTTGCAGAAAAGTTAATACAGCTTTTCAAGTCCTAGTCTATGGATATAATATCTCTCTGTCCCTTTTCAATAGAGCCAAAAGATGCTTACATGTCCTGCAAGATCCTCTTGTCCTGTAATGGGCTACTGCTTCAGACACTTAGTCAAGGCTCCCAGAAATTCTGCCCAGCCAGCTCTCCAGGGAAGTACAATTTCTGAATATAAGACTGTCTTTCTGCATTCTTCTCATTTTTCCTCATTACAAGAAATTGTACATAGAAAAACCCCTACCAACTAAGGGTGGACTATACACGAGATATTAAAAATCAGGTTAAACTAGTAACTCCCACAGCAATCATAAACAGGCCATGAATTTATCTACTCGAGCATAAATTAAGCACAAGCATATTTTTCCAAAGCTTCATTTTACATACACCAAAATCCTGAATTAATTTTCTTTTGGAACCTCAAATTAAAAGCCCCTTGCATTATCACGACTAATTTGGTATGAGGCTATTTTACACTTTGGTTTGGTCTGGCCTCGAGTGCGTGTCATTGAGGGCATGTCTCTGTGGTGCTGATGTAAGGAGTTGCCTGCCCTGGCCCAGTTGTGCCTCACACTCACTGTCAAGGTGAACAGAGTTATGTTTCTACATCTCCTTTATCAAACCAATCACAGAAAATGACTCTGGGCCTAATGTGTAATACTTAGGCAGCATGGAACTGATGTCTTCACTTTATTCCTGAGGACCCGAAGTTCTTAGTGATCTTCTATCACTTTTGGACTTATGGGGTGAAGATGGTCCCACTTATAAAGTGCACTTTTTTTTTCCTTAGAATTGAGTCTTCATGGGGGAAAATATCCTGAGTATAAGTTGTTGTCGAGTTGGATGTTCACAAAACGTCTAGACATATTCACTGGTCCTTCTCTGTGGTGCTGATGTAGGAGTTGCCCATCCTGTGGATGGCACCTGAATGACCTGATGACTTGATTCATAAATATTCTGTGGTTCTTTGCTTTTATAATCAAAACTGAGTCATTTGTGAAACTGACCAATTTAAATGCTCTTATGAGCCTTGCATCTCCTAAAAGACATCAAAAATTACACCTCCAGAAGTATGTAGCATTTGATCACTGCTATAGCTCAATGCACCCTGGGAGTGTGTTTTTAATCTCACTTGCAGGCAGTTTTTCTGAACAAATACAGATTGAAATCTGCCTCTACATCTAAGAGGAGCAGGGAATGAGAGAAGTTGTTGGAACTTGAGAATAAGAGGCTTGAATATATTGAGTTACCTGGGAAAATTTCCAAAACATGTAAATTTGTGTGTCAAAGAAAAATGATTACACCTGCCAGTGGTCACAGTGTTTCATGTTTGGGTTAATGTTTTTCAATAAATTACAACTCTGTGTCTGTGTTTGACACCTCTGTTCTCAAGCCAGTGGTTTCTTTACTGATCATGTGCTCCAATTTAGAAGTTATTAAGAATATAAAAATGGATGATTGTAACATTTATGTTTAATCTTTTCATTTAGAAGGTAAATCATTTTTATGGTTGTTTTATAACAAGAGTGCTTAAGGATGGTTAAATAAATATTAACAAGCATAGGAATACTGACTTAGTATAAATGTCTAGATCTTTAGTGCTAGCTATAATACAGCTTTGCTGATACACAGACATTTATAAGAATCATTCAGAACTTATTTCAGGACAATGATAAAGTTCTTTTTTCCCTTGGGAGTAAAGTTAAGGCATAGGAAAATTTAAATGACAATGAGGGAGGAAATTTAATTTCCAAAAGATTATTATTTTACACACTGAAGTAACAGTATTTTTCTTAAAGCCAATTAAAAACTAGAGAAATCAGCTACTCTATTTCATGGTAGTTTGGCAGAAATTTCTGTGAAAAGGAACTTAGGGGCTTTTTACTAGACCACACATGTAACATGTCTTAATAGTGCAATTTGCCCATGGTCTGAGCTTCATTACTAGAAATACAGGAGTTGTCAGTTAAGCAAGCAGCACCCATAGTCCATGCCTTTTTCACTAGCCTTTTAATATTTCTGGGAGGCTTTTTTTCTGGTCTGGGTGCTATGTTTTGTTTTTAAACTATAGTAAAGTACTCATAACCAAGTTTACCATTCTTAACTATGTTTAAGTTCAGTGGTGTTTAGTGCATTGACATTGTGCAATAATCTCTAGAACCTTTCCATCTTGCAAAACTGAAAGTCAACCCATTAAAATAACTCCCTTTCTTCGCTCCTCTTCTCCTCAGCACCTGGCAACTATCATTTAACTCTCTGTCCCTAGGTACTCCATATAAAGTGGCTGCATACAGCATATATCTTTGTGTGATTGTCTGATTTCACTTTGCAATTGTCCTCAAGGTCCATGCACATTGCAGCATGTGTTAGAATTCTACTCCCCTGCTGGAATGTAGCTCATTAGCAGAGTGTCTGCTTAGCATACACAAGGCTATGAGTTCCATCTCTGCTACTTATTGCAAAATAAAGTAAAATTCATCTCCATTTTTTCAAGAAAGTGTGAGGGGTGAGGAAGGGTATATATGCACCTGTGTGCAGGTAGATGCTCCCAAGTGTATATATTCAGAGGCTAGAATTGATATTGGGTGCCTTAATCTATCTCTCTACACTTTATTTTTGAGACAGTATCTCTTATTGAACCTTGGGTTCACAATTTAACAAGATTGGCTAGCCAATGATGTCTGGGGATTCCCCTGTCTTCCGTACACTACCAGTGCTAGCATCCAAAGCGTGTATCACCACATCCAGGTCTTATGTGGGTGCTGAGGAGCTGAATCCGGGTTCTACTGCTTTCACTTTATTCACTGAGCCATCTCTCCAGCACCTGTTCTGTATAACGTAATGTTGATGCCATTGTGTGTCTAAATTGTCCTTTTTTTAATGCATTCGCTTGTGATGGATGAGTGAGTTGTGTTTACCATTTGGCTATTTTGAATAATGCTGTTTTCTTGGGTATAAAAATATCTCTTTACGAAACCAATTTCAATTCTTTTGTGTATATACTGGGTACCATGTCTAAGTGATACTGACCAACTGGGCCATGCCTAGGAAAGGGCAACAGAAAGTTCTAATATAATGACCTTTAAGTAGAACAGCTAAAGGATGTAGGGGATAGTCCAGCTGGAAATGAAGGGAAAGGAGGCCTAGCATGTTGGAAAGGCTGACAAGTAGGAAGGAGATGACTTGAAATGCTGCAAGTGGCATATTGGGCTCAGGGGATGAAGGCTGCACAGAATTTGACTTTTAACTCAATAGAAAGACAAAACATATTTCTTTAACTGGCTAGGTTCCCTTGGATACACCAAATCCTTGCCATCAAAGGTAATTGAACAGAGGTTTCACTATTGTAAACAGAAGGAGAGAGGAAGATATTTTTTATCAGGACTGGGAGATTGTTCTGTGGAATTTCCTAGGAATCTTGTTCACACCCAAAAAGTGTCTAGGAGCAAGCTTTCTTATACTCTGAATGCAGTTTTAGGACCAGCAGTACTGGAATGTACCTGGTATGTATAATTTCTGCCTTGTGAGGCATAAAGGGATAAAGAATTGAAGGCTAACCTATACTACATAATGAGTTCCTGACCTTGTCTGGAAAACAAAACAAAACAAAACAGAATCTTGGGAATCTATGGTCTTTGTTCTTTCTGAATCAGAACCTACAGTGTTAAAAGATCTTGATGTGATTTATATGCACATTAAGGTCTAAGAAGCCCTGATCAAATGCACGTTGAGCACAGACATCTAGAATTAGGTTGACTATACTGCTCTTTCTAATGAAAAATTGCCAATGTCCAGCCATTCTCTCTCAACCAGTCACTAACTGTAGACAAATGAGCAAGCCCAGCTGAGGTCAGCTGAATGGATCTGGGTTAGCAGAACCTTCCAGTCAATCCATGGACTTGTGAGAATTAACAAGTTCTTTTGAATTAAGCTTAGAGCTCGTTTGTTGGGTACCATTATTATGGCAACAGATCTTTTCTCTGTGGGTGAAATTTAAAATAAATAACTGAATAACTAAATAAATAAATAAATAAATAAAATAATCAAGCTGGGCCACCAAGCATCAGCTCTTAACCAATCAATGAATGACCCTTGGCACTAGTAAACTTTTGAGAGCTACATGTATTCTAGGGTAGCTAAACCGAACTCAACAGCTTCTACTTGAGTCAGCAAGCTGAAATATGAGTTAAAGTAGCATCACTATAGACTTACTCTGCTCCAACATATCTTAGCTATTTTCAGGCCCTCCAAAAACAATCCTGACATAGACTCTTGTAACCAGCCTTTTAACCTAATCACATGATTAACCAAAGCACCTTGTCTTTTCTGTAATGGATGCTGTGTATTCCCCATAGCATGGAGGACTGTAGCAGTCTATAGACTGAGTTCTCATGTTCTTGTGCAATTCAGTTCCAAAGAGGAGTAGGATGTTAAACTTTCCAATCACCAGTTGGGTGGGATCCCAATCTGTACTTGTTATTGTAGTTACATCATTCCAGGCAACATTACATAAATGATAGGATAAACGTGCCAAAAGAAAGCTGTTGCTTCCATGCATACTAAATCAAATATACCTTTATGAAAATAAATATGAGTATCTAAAAGTAGATTCTTGTTGAACAAACGTGACCAAGACAACTTTAATAGAATTGAAAGTGTCTTAAAAATAGAGATCAGAGTCTGCATTCTTATGGCTTTCTATGTGTTTTAACTTTCACTGTGATTTAAGGAAAGAAGCCAAAAAAAATGATGTGTTATGTATGTGATTGGATGCAGTTCTATCAATGTAAATAAAAACATTGTCTTAGGTTAAAAGATGGGCAGACAATATCAATTTGCATGTTTTATGTTGATGTAAAGCATTTGTATATCATCTTTCATGATTCCATTTTTAAACAGTGTTTTTGATTAACCAACCAATTACAAGTGATGATTGCATCACTTAAGAGGGTTTTATTCTATTAGTGGAGTCTGGACCAGTGCCTGACATATAACAGAAACACGATTACCAGCTGTTGAATGAATCTGTTGTAGATGGCTGGCAATATACATCATAACAAAAGTAGACATGTTTTCACACACCAATGTGTTTTAATACTGACATTTAAAATCAGTAACCTAGGAGCAGAAGGACTGGCTTAGGAATTCAGTAAATTTTTCTAAGTATTGCTGCTTTATAAAAGTCCTTAAATGAAAGCGTAAAATTCAGGGGTTTATCCTCATTGACAATGCCCTAACAGCATATATCAGTGTCACCAAGAAGGCTTGTGATTATGAAGCTTAGCTTAGAATTTCTAGTTAGTCTAAGATAGCATCCTAGAATTTACATTGCTACCAAGCTCCCATGATAAAAGACCAAACTTTAAGAGTCACCAACGTAATATATCATCCTTGAAGCAGGCAATTACCAAAGCCCTCTGCCTCTCCCTTTGGCTGTGCACATCCTAGACCACTGAATTCCTTCAAATATTTTATGTAATCGGGGACTTGACTTCAATGTTCTTGAAACTAGTTTTGAATTGGCTGGGTTCAATTCAAACCAATTGGCTGGGTTCATTGAGGAATGGAGTAAGACAATTGAGGCATGTAATCCTGGGTCATTTGTATGACCAGTATAATGATGTTGCTTTCTTGTATCCCCACAGCAACACTACAAAAGTGATACTAATATCCCCATTTTACAGGTGGGAAACTGACGTTCAGAAAGACCATACCCTTGAATACATACTTCGCTCCACAGAGTTATGTAGCTAGTAATCAGTAGGGGTAAAGTGTCATGGTAGACTGAGTGAGACTCAAGAGCCTGATTTTTTTCATAGTTGCTACAAAGGCTCTGGGTTTGTGCAGTTAGGATGGACCATTAAATCTAGAGCAGGAATTCTTAGACTCTAACCAACAGATCAAACCTGTGGATACCTACTTACTCCGTAGGAGGAAGGCAAGCCCGAGATTAGAGTCTGAGTTTCTCACAAGCTCTTGGGGATGTTGATACTGCTGGTCCCAGAACCGCCGAAAAAGTCATGTTCTCAATCCCATTAGCACCAGTGCAGACGCTGGGATGTCTACTGGGAGGAAGCAGAGGTCCTAAACAGTCCAGTAATCAGGTCACACACATGAGATAATCAGTCTTTCTTTTTTTCCAATGAAGCATTTGATGAGGGAACAGAAAGAGATCCTGTATTAAAAGAATGAGTTCATAGAGGTGCTCCAAGGCCATAAAATCTGCAAGGAGCTGAGACCATTAGAGTGAGGAGACCCTGCCTGTGCCCTACTATGATACTCAGGGAATAGGGGTAGGAGCAAGTCCCTGTTCACTTTAAAAGCATGCAAAGGGAATCTGTGTGGTTCTCCTAATTACCATCAAAACCAAACTGGAGCCTGGAATTAGTGAGAATTCTATAAGGATTAGGCGCTTTAAAACTCTGTTTCATACCTTTTCTAATTTTGACATTTTGATGATTTTTTTCCAATTTTGCATGTTAATTTTCCCCGCACTGAGCTGGGGCTGGTAGTTCAGGCCTTTAATCTCAGAACTTGGGAGGCATGTGGATCAATGTGAGTTTAAGGTCATCCTGGTATACATGTGAGTTTCAGTCCAGCTAGGGATACACGGTGAGACTTTGTCTTAAAAACCAACCAAACAAACAAATAAGCCTAAATGTCTTTCCACTGTAGTTATTTTTCCTGTATTAACTTGCTGAATGAATCTAGAGCCTCCTGTATGCTATAAGCAAATGGTTTACTATTGAGCTACATACCAAGCTCTTTTAAAATTTTTCTTTAAGATTTATTTATTTATTATTTAAAACTATATGTGTGTGTGTGTGTGTGTAAATGTGTGAAGGCAGTTGCTCTTGGAGTTCAGAAGAGGGTGTCAGATGTCCGTGAGCTGGAGTTGCAGGTGCCTATAGCCACCTAATATGGGTGTTGGGATTGGGACTTGAATACTCTGGACCAGTACCTGATCTTCACTCTTGAGTTGGCTTTCTAACCCCTTCTTTTTATTTTTTATGATAGGGTCTCACCAAATTGCCCAGTTACCCTAGAATTCACTCTGTAGTCCAAACAGGCCTTGAACTTGAGATACTTCAGCCTCAGCCTCTCCTGTAGCTGGAATTACAGTCCTTTGCCACTAGACCCATCTGAAATCTGCTCTCCTTGGTGTAGTGTTCCATGAGCCTTTTACAAACGCACTCTGGGCACAGGGCATTTCCATCATGCAAGCTACCTCTTATTGTTCCTAGGTAATAGTTCCACCCCCTAGATTCTATATCTCTGCCTTTTCTAGAATGTCCCATAAATGGAACCAAACAATTGGTGGCCTTTGAGTTGGACTCTTTGACTCAGCAGAATGTACTTATGACCAACATATGTTTTTGCATTTATTAGTAAGTTCTATGCTTTTAAATTTCTGAGTGACATGCTCATACAACAGTTTGTCTAGCCCCAATTGAGAGATCTTTGCATCTTAGCCTTTATTTCTTATGAACACAGCTTCTAGAAACACTTGTGCACAGGGTTTTTTTCTTTAACACACATTTTTATTTCTCTTAAGTGAGTATCAAGGAGTGGGATTATTTGGTCACTTTGTAAGAAGATGACAAGCTATTCTCCCAATGGCACTATCATTTAGCATTCATCCTAGCAACATATGAGTAATATTCTGAGCTCCACTGGCCTCTAACCACTGGGCAATTTCACTTTGGGGACCTCAATGAGGAGCTGCTGTGAGCAAGAGCCACCCAAGAGAACGTTGAGGCCAGAGGTTTGGGGAAAGCTAGAGAGGCTGGCCTTCTTTTCCTGGACCCCTCCCAGCCCCATCTGTTGAGGTCTTCATGGGCTCTTCTTTGCTTTGAGTCCACCTCTCTCCCAGCAGGTATGCAGTCCTGAAGCCACCCTTCCAGTCTAGGATTTGTAGCCAGATAATAGGACTTTGAAAGAAGCCCATCCCCACCTGAAAAGGAGATTTGAAATGCTGTGGAATCAATCCTCAGGGTACATACCACTGACAGAGCTCTAGAAATTTCGTTCTTCCATTGTTCCTGGAGCAACTGCAGTGACAGGCCCCTCCCTCCAGCTCTGCTCCCCTCCTGTCAATCTGAAAGCTATTCATGTCATTTAATCCCAATGAAAATCCTCTTCCTGCTCCTGCTCTACTTCTCCCTTTCCCTCTTCCTCTCCCCCTCTCCCCCCCTCTCTCTCTGAGGTACAGTCTGCAAAGTAAACCTGGGCTAAATTCCTCTATTATAGAAAGGAGATGAAAAATGTTACAGGATTTGACATACTATTCAAGACACTGACCCTTTCCTAATCTAGAATCTGTCAGTTCCTTCCACTTCTGGGCAGTGCTAAAGTTTTCTGAGAAAAGTGACACTTAGAATTTTCTTTTCCCATGCCTTCATTTTTTTCAAAGATAGTGAGCAAGAGGCAAACTAGAGGCAGCTTGCAGGGATTGAGTTGGCTATCATCCAGATGAGTGAATCTTAGCTGAGTGGCTGAGTTCTTTTTGGTTTTCAGTTTTAGTGCTGTTTAACAGGGTCTGGCTGTGTAGTTCAGATTAACCTCAGACTCATTAACGTAACCCAGACTGACTTCAAACTCCAGATCTCTCAGCCTCAGCCTCTAGAGTAGTGGGATTCTGAGTACAACCCTGCCTACTGCCATGCCAACCTCCAGCTGAATTCTTTAATTTTTGGAAATGTGGGTATATAATACTGCAATATATGGTATATGATAAATATACCATTTATATCCCAGAATCACTGATATGTGTCATTAGCAATATGCTCTTAGATTCTACCACCCCATCTTTTCAGGCTGGGATGATATTCCCTATAAGAGTTCCCTATTTCCTACAGTATCAGCAAAACAAACTCCATTGGAAATTTCACAGTCAAAATAAGTTCCTTTTGGTTTGTTTCAGGACGCAAGCAGTATTCAAACTATAAATGGTCTCAGGTGGTTAATTAAGGGTGACTTCCTTATAAGGAACCTCATGAAAAATTTTAATCCTCGGGTGAGTAACATTTATTAAACTTCTACTAGGTATAGGATGACCCAGGGGGCATAGTGGAGAAAATCAAATGTGAAGACCATCCAGAAGGCTTTGTAATCATAGGGTACTTAAAAAATAATGTCAGAATTTCGGCAGGAACATTAAGCTTGTAGTCAGCATGGACAACCTTAGCTACAACCTTAGCTGAAATCACCTGGGGAACTCTAAAAATTGCTGATGCCTCAGCCCCACCCAAGAGATCCTGATTTAATTGGTCCAGGTTGTTGCCTGAGCACTGAGGATGTTTAATGTCTTTCAATGTGTAGCCAAGGTGGAAACTCCCGGCACTTGGCTGCACAAAACAAGTGAGAAGATGAATGACATTACCAACTCCTCCATAGAGGACCCTCCCAAGTATGCATCACCCGGGAGTGTAGGTTGAGAGAAGCTTTAGGACACATAAACACACTGGGATGTGGAGTTGTTCTAAGATAGGAACTGAGAAAATGCTACTCTGATACTTGCATGTATAGGATGGGATTGAACAGTAGAGGAATGAGAACAAGAGGGAGACCCTTTAGAACGACATGGTCCATGTGCAAAGTAGCTTACAATTATTCTACAAGAATAATAATAATATTCTAATAGATCTGAGTGTAAACTCCAGCTCTGTAATTGATTAGCTCCACAATTTCTCTAACCTTCAGTTTCTTATCTGTACAGTGGATACAATAAATAGTATCTTCCATCTGATAATAGTAGATGGAAAAATCAAGTGATGTATGTAAAGAACTTAACCTGATTCTTGGCACATCAGGTCTCTACATGTTTGAGATGTCATTCCATGATCGGCTTCATGGTGGTTGTTGGTAGTGTGCAATAGAGAGTTCAATTAACCTCAGTTAAGGGGGAAATGAATGATGTTTGCTTGGAATGAACAGAACAGGAACTAGAAAGCAAGCTCAGTACATAAGAGTACTTACCTCTAAAGTGTAAGGACTTGTGGTCAGATCCCAGGACGTGTGATAGAAAGCTGAGCTTAGCTGTAACCCCAGTGCTGTGGGGACTGGAGACAGGAGAATCATTGGGGCTTAGCTAGCCCAGCCTAGCTCTGGATTCAGTAAGAGACCCTGCCTTAAAGGAATAAAGTGGAGAGTAATAAAGCAGGACACCTAATGTTACTCTTTGACTTCCAAGATCATACACACACACACACACACACACACACACACACACACACAAACTAAGAAATATTTTTAAAATCCAAGAAAATAAGGCAAAAATTACCTTTTATAAACTTCATAATGATTGGTGCATTTGAGCTCTAAGTTTCTTTCTTCACATAGGAAAGAATCTGACTCTATGGCATATTTACACAGAGAGAAAGACACTCTTTCACCAGGACTTGGGCAGTAGGCTATATATATATATATGTAATTCTTCAATGAAAACTTTGTTGGGTTGATTTTGAGTTGAAATGAAAGCATCTAGGACAGCAGTAGCAAAGATTCTTGGGTGATGCTGGCTTCCACAGGGGAGGGGAGTAGGGCCAGCTTTGGCAGTAGAGAATTGATTTACTGAGCTTTGACTGAGTGCACCTGGGAAACAGAAGTGAGCTGAGTGAGGAAAATAGGATCCTGGTGTGTACATTTGTGAGGCAGAGCCAAATGAGTGGGCAGCTGAGGTGAAGTCAAGGGGCGTTCTCTTAAGCCCTGGAACTTAGGCCCTTGAACCCATTCTTTTTTCTCATTGCACAGGAAAAATGAAAAGAGTGGGAGGAAGAGTCCATTGTTCTTCCAGAGATCAAAGGTCATGCATCCTTGTGGGCTTTATGGCTCCAGACCAAGGCACAGGTAGCAGTTCCTAACCTCTTACTTCTAGGACCAAGATACCCAACCGTTTCAACCTGCTCTTTTTCACGTGGTTTTCCTATCATTTATAAAGTCCTTCCAGTGTTGGCCTCTCAGAGAGCTTCTAGATAGTTCCAAAAGATCCTTCTAGCTTTGAGCTTGCCAGAAGTAAGTAGGAATCACTTTGAAAAGTTGGTACACAAATGTGTGTCCTTCCCCTCTTAAGGAGTCTGACTGCAAATCTTTGATAGGGCCCAAGAATTTGCTTGGTAAAAAGCCTTTCCAGGTGCTGCTATTGCTACTGCTTAGAAGCCCACACTCTGAAGAACTCTAGGCTAGTCCCCCCACTTTCCTATAGTTCCCCCTGCCCTGGATTCTTGAATGTGGACAGCTGTTTATCGTTGGGGGGTGGAATTAAACTTTAATAAATTCTCTAGCTGATATTAGTTGGGGTTCTACTCTAAAACATAGCTTCTCTTTGGTAGGACTCAGACATTTCCTTCCTACTGATATTCATGACAACCTTGTTCACACTTCTGAAGCTTCCTTTAAGTTCAAGTCTTCAGACATTCCCAGCAAAGGATCCCTTTGTTTCTTTTCCATCTTCTGAGATGAAACTCTCAGTTTGATTTAGTTAAGGTCATACCTCATCTTCTTTTATGGGTCCCCAAAAGAAAATTTGAAACAGGTACAGATATCCTTACAAGGAACAGCCTATCATCTGAATGGTCTGCTCAAACCAAGCCATTTTCATCACTGTCCTTTTGTGTCCTGCTGGTCGGTTGTTGCTTCTTGGTGACTGGAAGCTCTATCATGGTTGTGCTGAGAAATCAAAGCAATCCAGCATTGGGTATAAACAAGTGCTTCTTAACTCCTATTTGGAATTTGCAACTCCTTAACTGTCGAGAAGTATTACATGCAATTAATCTGACTTCATCAGCTCTGTGCTGGGAAACCACCTGTCCTGCAGCACCTACATTGGGTTCTCCTGTCCTACAGAAGGGTGGTTCTTAGGCAACAGCTGGAGTTTATTTTGATCTCTGTCTTTTGAAGCCAGAAACTGTTCATGTGTAACTTTAAAGAAAACTGTGATTTTTTTTTTTCCTAGAGCAAAGCTGCAATTTCAAGGCAGGACTCTATTAAAAACAGACAAATAATTCCCATTCCTTCCTGATCCTGCCTATTGTTTTCTTTAGTTTGTTTGGATTCCCAGATTGAATCCTTCTGTCTTAGTCTCTAAAGAGAGGGTCCTGGTCATGGCTGCCCCATGAGGTTGACTGTCTGGTAAGGTCCTTGGGGGACACTTCCTGTTTCTCTGACACAGAGGCTTGTGGAGGATGTGGGAGAACGTCTCCTGCCTTCCCTATTCAGAGAGCCTTTTATTTCCTCTCTATGTTTTGTCTATAGCCAGCTTTGGTTTTCCTAAGAACTGTTCCTAGGAAGAAGTGTTGGTCCAGAGCCAACACTACTTATAGATGCTCAGTAAGCCATGCTGTTGGTTTAAAGAACCCTGGACTGTATTCAAGAACTAATTCACTGCATCTACAGAAACATATCAAAGACAGCTATCTGCTGCTAGCCACATGCTCTAGATGTGTCCAGTGGATGATGCCCCTAGTGTACCACATGATTCTTTGCCAAGGAAGCATCCCGCATGATGCAATCATAGCTCCATACTCCTAAGGATCCCTGGTGTGTTCAGTCTCTTTCACATAGCCACTTTCCATTCATCAGAACTGGATGCTGATTGCAACTCTGAGTCAAGAGTTGACTTTCAATGGAGAATATTCTGGAAATGGAGATGCAGGGGTGCTTTCACCTTTATAGGAATTTTTTCCCTCTCTTACAGCATGACCAACCATATATTGGCCTAGTAGGGACAGGGATGCCACATTGTCCCATTTCTTTTCTCTGGGGAGGGTGCAGGTTCTTGTTGATATGTGCTCAGTTATACAAACAAGTAAACATATACTTGCTTAGAGAATTCCTACAAGATCTAGTGAGAGAGGAAGAAAATTTTTTTTTTCAGTCTAAGTGTGAAAGGACCTGCTAAACTGTGCCTGGTGAAGACTCTTAGGCTTTAAACGGAATCCTCTGAAACTCCTTTCCCAGAATATTCCTAATGCAAACGGGCAAGTTGCATTCTTTCCAAGTTTGCCTTTTCCTTGGGGGAAAACAAGTGCTGTCTGAGACTGCAGATGCAAAGCTCTGCGCATCCTGACAAAGATAGGAACTTTAGGCTAGCAAAAAAAATCCAAATAAACAGATTTTCAAACGAACCAGCTTTCCTTTTAGTAGCTGAAAAGGAAACCCCACATCCAGGAGGAATGCAGATCAAAGAGAAGTCTACAAATGATGCAGAAACACATAAAATAACAAACAAGCCCGGTGGGAAGAGGGAACTTTTTTGTAAAAGAATAGGCCTCTTCATATTACACTGAAATTGAATGCAAGATTGCAAGCACAGATACATGAGCTGGGAATACAAAGCTATAGTTTCTTTTCCCTTTTGGGGGGCTGGGGGTATACCTTTAATAGGTCACTTTGGAAGCCACTAAAAGCAACAGACAAAAGATAGGCCCCTTCTTGGAAACCTTGCCTCCTTTACCTTTGATTGTCTTTGCCTCTCTCTTGGTATAAACTGGACAGAATAATTAATCCATTCTGGCTGTAGAAGTAGAGCCTGAAATGCCCTGGCCTGTGAGAATTTCATATCGAAAGCTGAGCCTCCTTTCTCGTTCTTGAATACCCAGTTCTACTGATCAGTGCCCCAGGTGAAAGACAATTAAAATGGCTGATATGCTAATGTTTTAGTTTGCAAGCCATCTTTCCCTGGTTGTGAAGATTTATTTGGAGCTACATTTTCAGGAGAATCACAGTTAGCAAGGTAGAAAACTGGTCTTAGTGCATTCTCTCCTTGGGAAATAGGCTTGTCTTATCTATGTAGATAGCAGGTGCTGAGTGGTTATTAAACAGCACAGCATGCTATTGCTCTCCATTTGAAAATCAGAATCTCTGTCATTGCTAAGTGTTCTATCCTATTTGAGGGCAGTTGGCTGAGTACTTGCGGTGTCAGACTCTCTTTAAATACCTTGAGGTGTTATGTGGACATTTCGTTGAGCTTTGAGCTCATGTGTATATTTGATTTGGAAGGAGGACCTGACTGTCACTTTCAGGCAATTTTCAGTAATGTCTCCCAGGCAATGTGAGTGGCCTCAGAGCCTTATTACCGGGTCTGGCTCTCATAGTGGAATTTTGGGTCACCACATGTATTTGACTTCAAGTATGTGGGTTGTTGTTGAATTGTTCTCTCTGCATATCACAGCACTTTCCCTTCCTGCCACCACAGAATAACTCTGTCTTATTGTTTCATATTATTGCAAATGCTGTACTCGTAATTTAAATGTTTTAAATTATTTCTTTAAGTTATTTATTTATTTATTAATACATGCAGTGGGATGCAGGGGTAGATGCACCATGGCATGCATTGGAGGTCAGAGAACAGAGTTCTCACCTCCCATCATGTGGGGCTGGGAATTGAACTCTGGTCATCAGGCTTGGTGGCGGGTGTCTTTACCCACTGAGCCATATTGCTGGCCCAGGACAACTTTTCTTACCCTCAAATCATAAGAAGAGTTCTTATATTTCAGTGATAGGCTCTCCAGCTACCCAGACAGGATTCTTGACTGTGACACAGAGCATGGACAGCCGTGTAACAAGCTATCGCGCCAGCTTTATTTATTCCTGGTTCATTGTTTTCCCAATAATCTGTAGTTCCTTTCCTGTCATACTTTCATGCATCAGTGAGTCTGTCCCTGGGGTCTCCACTCCATTCTGCTGACCTTTACTTGTTCCTATGCTGAGGCTATACTGTGCCTTGTTATCAAACACACAGAAATGGTTGATATTTGGTAGAATTATTTTTTCTATTTATCACCATTCTTTTTAAAAGTTGGCTTGGCTGTCCTTGGGCCTTTGCTTTTCCATATAGATTTTGTAATTTGGATGTCAAAGTGTATGAAAAATTCAGCAGACATTTTTCATAGAAATTATATTTAAATTGTATTTAAATTGGCAGATTGATGTCTCTGTAATTTTAAATCTTCCCACTTATAAACACAGTATACTGCCCCGTAGAGTTATTTATTAAAGCCTTCTAATGAAAGATTTGTCGGTAGAATTCTTGCATATCTTTTTCCAAGGTAGCATTTTTTATTGGTTCAACTTTTGTTTTTGGCAACCAACAACGGTGACTTGTGAATCTCATGTATATGTCCCAGATTTTTAAATGTATTCAGTGTTAAAGAGAATGTATATGATACAGTTTCTGTCTTTGAATTTCATATCCTCACTGAGAAACAGAAAGGTGGAACAATTGGAATACATAGGAATTCCATGGTAGTGTGCCAGCTGTTCCCATAGTGACTTGATGGTGATGTGTACAGTCAGAAAGAAGCCACAGATAGACTGGTTCAGTTGGAGAAGGCCCCCTAGAAGAGGTGACTGAAAGGTCAAATAGTATTCTGATCACTAGATGAAACATGAATAGAAAGAAAGCATGTGCACATGAATTTGCATATATTTTGGTAACAGAAGATGGAGTACTATAAGAGGAGAGACCACAGCAAAATGATGGAGAGCCTTGAATATCAGGATCAAGATTTGGACCTTATACTTCTGCTCTCTAGAAAGACTTCCAAAGCGGGAGGATTTCTTGAACGTTAATGGTTTGACTACTTAGTTTTTTCCACAAAGACACAGTTGGGCAGGACAAGCAGGCTTATGTTAGATCTTTTAAACTCGTTTTGATTCAGAGCTGAGTGTGAGCTGAGGTAGAGTAGTTGTTCTACACCAAATCAGATTTATTGAAGATGAGTTATAAAGCAAGGATAGAGAGAAGGAATCAACCTCAAGCATTAAGATAAGCTGTAGTTCTAGGACCTGTAGTTCTAGGCCAGAGGTCTAGTACACAATGTATCTCAACTTCACTTGCATTTTATTTATTTATGTTAAAATATTTTTGGAGAAGGGGGATATTATAGCTATATTTTTATTTTAAAACTAGTCATTGTGCATGTTAATAAGTTATCTTGTGATGTTACATACTCAAGTAATGCATAATCAAGTGTGCATAATCAAGTAATGTTCAAATCAAGTTAAATATACCTCTTCAAACACTTTTATTTTCTTATATATATTTTTGAGAAAATGTCAATTTTCTGTACCCCATGCTGACTTGGAGCTCACTATATAGCCTGTAGTAAGCTCATACCAATGTTCCTGCCTCAGCCTCACGAGTGCTGGAATCACAAGTATAAACTATCATATTGAGCTTTAGTTATCATTATTTTAGGGTGTAAAGTTTCAAAAAACTTTCTCATAAATGTCCAAAATCTAAAGTACATAATCACAATGTATTGTCACCCTACTATACAATAACATACTAGACTGTTTACTCTGACCAAACTATCATCCGGTGTTCACTGACTAGCCTGTTCTCATTCCGAAAAGATTTTATTATGTGAGGGTTTCAAAGTCTTCTTGTTGGTGTGAATTAAGGTCATAGGGTACAAGTACTGGTTAGGGCACATGGGGAAATAGGAAGGCATCGCTGAATTTCCACAATTCTCATGGAGGGGTCCTCATCATTCTCAGTTGCCTGAGAAGTAATTTATCTTTGTCACCCTCAAAGTTTCTTTTTATAAATTTCATTCCAAGTTATGCATTTCATTTCTTTTCTCCACTAAGCATCATTTTATTTCCCGGAAGAGTCAGATTGTGGAAGAAAGAGACACATCTCAGTCCTGTTGGAAGCTGAGTCTTGATGGTGATGGAGGGATCAGAGAGGGACTGAAGCAGGGATGAACATCATGAACTAGAGATGTGGCAGCCTACTGTTAGAGAAGGCCTCAAGTAGGTGTGATTTTCCTTTTTTGAAGTCCAAGAGACTGCTCTCTGAAATAACTGTGGAGCGTGCTTATGGGACCTAAGCCAGCTCAATGGAAATGTAAGGAACTGACCCTTTCTAGGAATGCTGCTCTTTTGGGGAGACAGGTTAGACAATTCTGCTGAATATTTGACTCTTGAAGCCAACTAGAGGTCCTGGACAGTCCTAGCCTTTATCTCCTCCCTTCACCTCAAATTCCTCCTTATTTAGCTTTCCTATTTCCCCCTTTTTCTTTGGGTTTCATCTTCAGTAGCAAGAAAATCCTTAACCCTCTTAGTATGAGAAGAGGGGAATAGGAGTCTTGTGATCAGAAGAACCTCTGTCCTATGAAAAAGACACTATAAACCACCCATTGTGCTCTGGGTGACAGCCTAACCCAACGATGTGTGTGGAGATCATGTACGATCGCTTGAAAATAATAACTGTAGAGGAATATTTAGTCATTTAATCCAGCAACATGGCTGCTCTGGGAAAGGAACACATTGAAAGACCTGGGTGATAGCTAGGAAGGGATCAAATCCAAGGGTCTATATGAAGGGAATACATTCAGAGGTCTATATGAAGGGATCATATGCAGAGGACTGTGTGGTCTGGATGGGATGTAGAGACAGAAAGCAGAGCTCATAGGAATCAGTCTCAGACAGGACGTGACATCTGAGGTGAGTCAGAGTGAAGGATGAATGAAGCAGACGAAGAGTTGGCAGAGTGAGTCAGAGTGAGGACATGCCCAACTCTCATGATAGAAAAAGTTGTCTCTCAGCTCAGAGGAGCACACAGAGAGTGTTAGAGAGCACTAAGTTCAGAGAGGCAGAGAGAGGACAAGACACAAAGACAGTGAAGTGGTCTGGCTGAGGATAAGGCAGAGAAGCAGAGATATTGACTGGAGCAGCAAGCAATATGAAGCAGGCAGTATGAGTTTGAAACTCAGAAGCAGTATGAGGTGCACAGAGGTGCTCAGAACAATGCAGGGGAACAACAGTCAGCATTGGAGCTTCAGGATGATGGCCTAGTGTTTAGCAAGGTGAGAGTAGGTTTTTACCTTGGCTTTCCAGGGGGTTGTCTCCTGAATGCCCTTTGCTACGCTTGGCCTTATCATGCTTGTTTCTACCGTGGTCTCCCTGTCTGTCTTGTGGTATAAAGTTCTATGGGGGTCTTTAACCCCTTCACTGGGCAGTATTACTCCCATAACAATGGTGATGTTTTTCCCTTGAGCAATGCCACTTGGGCCAGGCAGTACCACTCAGCTGAATTGGTGATTCTACTGATACTCCAGAAAGAATAACTAATCAATATTGCTGGGAGCAGTGGAGGGGAACAGTAGCCAGCACAGAGGAGTCTGAGGAAGTATGAGGAAGGAAGTCTGAGCAGTCTGACGTAGAAACACAAAGGCAGTTTGGCAGAAGAAGTCAGTTTCAGATAGAAAGAGTGAGTCAGTTTGAGGTCAAGCAGAATAGTTCAGTCTGAAATAGTCAGAGAACCAGCCAGAGTCAGAAGAGTTCAATCAAAAACAGTCAACTGACTCAGAAGGTCAATTTGAACCAGCAGCTTGGAGAAGAATTTGAGTTCAGTATAGCTCTGAGTTCAGAAGGAGCTAGTCTGAGTGGCTCAGTCAGCAGTAAGTCTTGGAGGCTTAAACGTTTTATTATGTATGGAGATTTAAATGTTCTATATTGTATGGAAGCAGAAGCCTTCCAGTTCTAGGCTTAAGAGTAGACTGTATTGAGGCTGAAAGGCTGGCTCCATGGCTCCAGGACTTGGACTGGGGATTGAATTAGACAAAAGAATAAATGGCTTTGAACCTGAATCGAAGGCTACATCTACATCTACATCTGGCATCCAACGTGATGGTAAATGGTAAAAGGCAAAGAAGAATAAAAATACAAATACCCCCAAATATTGTTACTAATTATTAAGGTAGTGTCTCAGTTCTCTTTCCTACATACAACCTTTTCTGTGATGCTGGAATGGAGATCATATTATCCCATTTCAACTTTGCCATCCACAGTCAGTAGGGGGCGCTAGACCAAGACTGCAAACCTAGAAGACAGAGGGGAAACTTCCTGAGTCAGCGGCTATCACCTGAACAACATTTGGTATTCTTGAGAATATCAGTTAGTTCTTGTAGTAGCAGTTGGTTCCAATTTGAGATTTAGTCACCACTCTGTGAACACTTTTAGGGACACGATGTTCAGTTATCCATGCCTTTTCCTTGGAGGCATAGGTCCAGCCCACAGGGGTGACTCAGCCTTGAGAACAGAATCATTTGCATCCAATTTTAATAATCCTAATCTCTTCCCTTTGATACCATAGTGATTTTGAGTGATGTTGCTATCTCCTTGCTAACTTGGTACCTTTGAATTAGTTAAAATATTCTATCCAGATATTTCTATTATATTCTTTTTATTTGGTCACTGGTATGGTCTCTGACTCCTGACTTGACTGGTGCTTCTCATATCACATCTCACATCAGGATCAAGGGCTTATGGAAAAACATATTGTAGGATCTGTCTCCAGATCCTCTAATTCCGTTGATCTGAAAGCCATCAAGAATTTGTATTTCTGGTATTTTCTTAGGTGATGCTGGTCTCATATAGAACGGGGCCACACTTTAATAAGTGGATGGCCTGCTTCCAATGGCTTTTCTTAAGACTACCACAGGACTCCTTAGAAACAATATCTCCAGGTCAGTCCATTTACTATTGAGTTGGTAATGTTTTGAAAGCAGAGGAGGGCACAGTCCAGATCTTATCCTTTGCCAATACAGCAAGGAAGGAAGTGAAGTACATGTTTCCAACCTGCCTGCAGCGTGATCATATATAAGCTTCAAGAATAGTGTGCTCCTTCTGACAGTTTCTGACCAATAGGCATGTTTGATCAAATCCACCCCCATCTCCTCCCATATTCCCCTACCACTTTCTCCTCCCAACTTCACATACTTTTTTTTTATACCCACCGAGTACACTTAGTACTTTCAGAATATGCATGAGTGTAGGACCATAAACTAGACTATGGACTGCATCCCTGAAGAAAACCAAGTTTGTCTCTCCCATCAGTCATCAGTTGTTAGTAGGTCCTCAGCTACAGGTAGGACTTCATGACTCTCTCCCCTATCCACTCCGACATTTTGTCTGGCTTGAGCTTTTGCAGGTCTTGTCTATGTAGTCACAGGTACTTTGAGCTCATGTGTGTAACAGCCCTGTCTGGCTGGAAAAGACTTTCACTACACTCATTTATTATCCCTAAGTCACAGGACAAAGAGAAATCAAATTGGCACTGTTCTGGAAGCTTCTTCCCCGTTACACTGGCTAGGGTTCACAGTGCTATCCGGGGAGAAAAGTAATGCACAGACCCTGCAAGATGCAATTACTACTGAACTGACAACATGTGCCCACTGACACAACAGTAGCACAAGTGGGATGGGGGTCTTCCTGTATGTTTTGCCAGGCTAAAAATTAAAACTCGAAAACACATGCATAAGCTGAATAACTCTACCTTCGGTCATTTTTCATACTTTTTACTTATATATATATTTGATGGTATTTTTCTTCTACCCTGCATATTCTAAGAGACTTGATCCTAAAACACTGTTATCAGAATACAAAAACATAGAGTAAGCAATAAATGAAGCTGCTTCGCCACATGTCTTCAGTTATGAGGTCAGGTCAGAAAAGAAAAGCAGAACATTGGACTGTGAAATCAAAAAAAAAAAAAAAAAAAAAACCACACACATACACACACCCATTGAGGGACAAGAAAATGAGAGCACCAAAATATACTCAGATATTTCTATACCTGAAGAATAAATGACCCAGCACTGAGTAGATAGATCTATCAACACCTTCATATATATTTTACTGGGGCTGGAGTGCTCTGAAAGGTCTTTGCTCACAAGTTAGGTAGATGATGCTGTCATTTGGGGGAGGTCTTAGCTAGGACTGAGTACTGACAGGCAATCTTTTCATGAGCTTGGGTTTCCTTACAGTATGATGGCTGGGTTCCCAAGAATGAGTAGATGGAGAAAGGGAGGGGAAGAAAGGAGCATTTGGTAGAAACTGCACGTAGCAACCTTGGATATCATATAAAAATCACATCTCCCATAGCTTACTAATTATACAGAGCTGTCAAAAGTCAGAGCCCTGATTTAAGATGAGAGGTTCCGCTTCTCAGAGCAAGATTCTAAAGAGAAGAGAACAGAAATATTGCTGTGGATGTTTTGAGAGAAAAAGCCTCTATCAAACTATTTAACTGGTGTACCTGTTGAAATCTTGACACCCGTTGAAGTCTTTATATGAGTCAATTCAAGTCTCCCTTGATCTCTGATCACTGGACCAGAGGTAGGCCCTAACGTGGGACTTGGGCTAATCAGATTCCACCCAGAAATTTCAACTAATTAACAAAGAGAACGATAAAACTGGTATGATTTGTAGAGTTCTGGACTGGTTCAGGCACTTTTGGTCCATGTCTTTAAAGGAAGTGCAATGCTAAACTCTTGTCACACACACAAAGAAAGAAATGAGAACGGGAAAGAGACAAGTTTGTTTCTAAGGGCTCTCCAGCTTCCTTTGATGTCCACCAGGCTTTGTAATCTTGGGTCAAACAGCACATTCTTACACCCTAAAACACTACTCCTGCATTTTCTTAACCTAGAATGTGTGGATTTCTGTCTTCTAGGTAGACTGTGGGACAGGAGAAAATTATTCTTCAAAAGAGAGATTTTTTTCTGTCTAGCCAGTAGGCTGGTTTTGTCTGGGATCTTTTTGGACCTGTATTCCATGGCTCCTGCCCTTTGATTTTATATTCCTTATCAAGAGTAGCCACACCCTCCCCACCCATTATTCTCCAACTGATATTGTGGACTCAAGCATGTATCTCATGGAAACAGGCCAGGGAAAATAAATGAGCATTTATTCTAAAACCAGCTAAATTTTAAAGTTTCAGTTCAATGAAACAGTGGGAGAAAAGCTTGGTGGATACATTTTAGGAAGCATACTGAGGTGGAATGTTCAGTAACAGCTTGTGTTAGAGTCACTCCCAGGAGTCTGTAGATCCTTCTTGTCTGGATCTGGGAGTCTGTGCCCAGATGTTCTGTCCTTAGACTCCAGAACTAGGAAGGACTGCCTTCTTTAGAGAGTGACCCTTGGCCTACTTTGCTCATGAAGCTGCTTTGCCCATATAACAAGCAGATCTCTAGGAGTATCTGGGAGTGCAGGTCTTCCTGCTATAGCCTACGGCCCAGGACTGACCAGTGAGTGTTTCTGAAAACTGAGCTTTCTCGTCTCAAAGTCAGCTGGATTCTTGGGTGTCATTCATGTTCCCAAGTGTTTTGCAGGATGAGTCCGAGCTGAGACTTGGCCAGAAATTGCCATCTTGCTTGACTTCTTTTGCTCCCTGTTCTGGGTCCTTCATTTCTTTGCAAGTTTTTCCTAGGAGCATTTAAAAAAATAAATCATTCATGTATTAGTTTTTATCTCAGGTTCTGCTTCCAAAAACCCAACCTAAAACATGAGATAAAATGATATGGATAAAAAAAAATAACTACACCCTTTAAAATGATCAACCATGTGTTCAGATCTCTGCTTACAGAATTGATTTATTATAGATCACCAGTCATGTTTCTAACTTTGACTCCCTATCTAGAATACAGAGGTGATAATTATTAACTGGTGACTTCTTGTAGCCTATGTGGATTTCATCTCTATAAATCTATAACCATATCAAACAGGGCTTGAAAGACATACACCAGCCCTGCCTAGAAGCATTTTCTGTGGCACAAAATGCTGTGCACTATTCCACATGGTAGTCACTAGTCATGTGTAGTCATTGAACTTTAAGTGTAGCTGGCATGACCAAGAAACCAAATGCTTAATTATTAATTATTGTAAGTGTAACACAGGCCTGTCGTTTTGCACAACACAAGGTAATAGTATTATAAAAACATCATCTTGACTTTTTAGTAATTATTGTGATTATGTAGGTTGAGGTTTTGGAAATAATCACAAAAACATTAAGAATAAAGGAAAATTATGCTTACAACATTCTCAAGTGGTTTTGAGAAACAGTGGTAAAATGCTAACAGAGAATTTGAGTGAAAGGTCTATTGGGACTTTTAAAATTCACAATAAAATGTTAAAAGAAACAGAGTTTAAACTGGTAAAATAAACTGGAGGAAATTAGGATCCATATACATATATTATTTAGAAGTGTGGAAGAAAACACTGGATAGCATAAAACAAGTTACTTGAAATAGTGAAAATGCACCTAAATTCTTCCTGTATGTCCCTTAACTTGTATGTCCCTTTGCAATATCATTTTGAAGATATTCCAAACAAGAAACCTATTTCTAGCTGAACATGCTGGTGCATATTTGTGATTCCAGGACTTGGGGGGTTGAGGCCGGAACCTGAGTTTAAGGCTAGCCTGAGTAACATAGTAATACCCTATCCGACACATATATAAGATCTAAATCTATTCTCTCTCTCTTTATTTCTCTCCCCTCTCTTTCTCTCTCTTGCCATTGTGTAGGCACAGCAAAGAAGACACAGAGGTGTATTCATAGGTGCAAACTCTGCCAGACCTCAGCAGAGGGAACCACTATCCTGGCCAGTGCCATACTGGATAGTGGAACCATGAGCATCTAAGCTCAGGTGTTTTATTGATCGAGAACTCCTCAGGCATTCTACTGATATCACGTGGGGGTCATCAGCATCAACCATCCCCAACAAAATCCAACACCTGCAGATAAAACAAAAATTCAAGACCTAGGCAACCCCTCACCCAAGAGAGCACAAAACATTATTTTATACACAACTAAAAATAAACTTCTGCAACACTTTTCTTTCTTTCTTTCTTTTTTTTTTTCTTTCTTTCTTTCTTTCTTTCTTTCTTTCTTTCTTTCTTTCTTTCTTTCTTTCTTTCTTTCTTCCTTCCTTCCTTCCTTCCTTCCTTCCTTCCTTCCTTCCTTCCTTCCCTCCCTCCCTCCCTCCCTCCTTCCTTCCTTCTTTGATCAGCAATGTGGTTTGTTTTGTTAATGAATGACAAGTGTGAATATGAACAACAAATACTTGTTTTTATTTTATTTTTAGTATTTGCCTTTCTGATGCTCTCAGGTTCTTGAAGACTCTGCATCTACCTCTATTGAATCAAGCCTGGACAAGCCTGTTGGCAGGCGAATGACCATATAAGGAGGGGCCTTGCCATGTCAGTCATTATGTCTCCATTGTTGGCTAAGCTCCCAGATTAAAGATAAAGTCTCAGATAGAAGATATTGGGTCATCTGGCTCAAAGGTGGCTGTATTTACACCATGCTAGCTGCTGTAATAAATACATTCCAAATGCACAAAGACTCAGAGAAGCATTTTCAGTTTTGGTTTTCTTAAAGTCGACAACAGGGTTCAGCAAGTGAACTGGAAGATAGTTAAGCCAGGACCCTTTTATCTGATGGCTCTACCATGTTCAACACTCCTTTCACTCACATCATCTGGAGAAGAAAAGAGAGTGGGGAATACCATGGGTGGAGTTTTATGGCCCTGACCAAAAAGCAGCACATACTGTTTCCATATACACTGTATGGTCAGAACTCAGCCATGTGACCAGACTTCATCTCATGGCTGGGTGAGAGGGAAAAATATTTTTTTTAGATATTTTTACAAAAGTATTTATTTATGCATGTATATTTTATGTATATGTCTGCTCTGTCTTCAAGCACACCAGAAGAGGTGACCAGATCCTATTACAGATGGTTACGATCCACCATATGAGTGCTGGGAATCAAACTCAGGACC
Source organism: Cricetomys ansorgei (assembly GCA_026225945.1). Classification (NCBI taxonomy): domain Eukaryota; kingdom Metazoa; phylum Chordata; class Mammalia; order Rodentia; family Nesomyidae; genus Cricetomys; species Cricetomys ansorgei. The sequence continues at coordinate 36,270,139 of JAMJFZ010003875.1, forward strand.
TCTGGAGGAGTAGTCTTAACCGCCGAGCTATCTCTCCAGCCCTGAAGAAATATTTTTATTTCATTTTATTTATTCTGGTGCAATACTTATAAAATTTACCAGTATTATATGGTCAGTGGTATTATACACATTCTTATTGCTGTGCAACATCAGTACCATCTGTCTCCACGACTACTTTTATACCGTGAAGCTGGAAAATACTGTGCTGAGTAAGCAACCACTCCCCATCCCGCGTCCATCAGACACCGATAACTACTGTTGTATTTTCTGTTTGTGCGACTTTGATGGCATCAAGTATCTCCTTTTTGTGAACCATACAAATGTCTTTTGGTTGCTCGCTCATTTTTCTTAGGATAATGTCCTCAAGGTTCATACACATTTGAGCATGTGTCAGAATTTCGTGACTTTATTTTTCGTTTTAGTTTTAAGATAGGATCTAACTCCACCATCTAGGTTGGCCTCAAACTGGAGATCCTTCTGCTTCAACTCTTTGAATACTGAGTGTTGGGGTTATACACACGAGCCACCATACCTGGTTAGAATTTCTTGCCTTTTTAAGGACAGATAATAGTTTATTGTATTTTGTTTACCCATTCATCTATCAATGGATACTTTGGTAATTTTTATATCATAATTCTTGTGAATAATACTGCTACGAGCGTGGAGCATGGGTATAACATAAAAGGATGTAGTCTTGTATATTGAAGGAGAGGACCCACATTTGTGAACTATAGTCAGATAGTGGCCATGGATGGTGCATTGAGGCGAGGGATAAGTTCAGGTATATGAGGATCAATGGAGACTGTCTAGGTATAAGATCATGGGGTCCATGCAGATAGTAGAAAATGCAGCGTTGTTTCCATGTCAGAGACCAGTTATCTTTAAGTTTCAGCCAACCAGAGGTGGCCAAATCTAATTTCTAAAGGAAGTATAATTATTTCAACTGATGGATAAAATCTCCTGATTAAAAAAGTTTGGTAATCAACTCATCGAAACAGCTAAATGCAGTATAAAGAAAAGTTAAAACCCATTTGTGGATCCAGTGTAACTTGTAAGTATTAGGCTGTGATAATAGTTTGCAAGTCAGATTCATGTTGGTTGCAAAGGCCTAGAAAATCATATATTCTGTGGGTGAATACCAGCTCTACTGTGTGTTAGAAGCAAGGCCAAGAGTGAGCATTAGCATGAGCTTCTGGTAGGACTCACTCCACGGCCAAAGAAGAGCAAGCTATAAGGAGGTAGATAAAAGTATTTTGCCCTGAGATTTCCATACCTTTTCAAAGAAGAAACAGCCTTCCATACCATGTAGGGGGAAGAGGCAAGGCTGAGAAGGAGGAACAAAAAGAAAAAAAAATAAAGAGAAATGTGAAATGACTATGAGATTTGCATCCATATCTTGACTTGTAATGTTGTACCTGCTGGCATCATTCAGGGGCTGCTGGGAGAGGAGCCAGGGTAAGGCCTCAGCAAAGAGGTGATTTCACTGTTAGTCACAGGCGCCCTAAGTATTTACCGCTCTAAGACAGAGGCCTCATGAGACTGTGTAGACATACATTTCCTTTAACCCTGTGAATGGCTGTAAGGTTTGAGGTTTGAACTGGTCACACCTTAGGTGATTAAGGAAGACAGCAAACACTGGAGCTAAAAGCTCATTATTTTCTCAGTCAAGTGCTGAAGACCTGGAAGTCAAGGTGTGGGTACATATTTACATTGTATGTAAGTCAGAAGATTTCTGTCTGTCTCATGTTTTTCTGTCCACCTTAATGGATCAGGAGCACCCATATGCAATGCCAGTGGTGTGCCAGGCATTGGGGAATTGTGGATCTAAGGCCACAGTGACTCACATCCTTGGGTTTATGATCTGAAGGAAAAAAAAAATTAAAACACACAGTCCTAGAAAAAACAAAGTCAAGTCTAATGCAGGCAGGGTATGGTGAATGTTGAAAGGAAACCGGGGGTGGAAGGAACAATCCTGGTTGGGGGGAAACAGTCCTAGCTAAGGCCCATTCCTCTCCAGCAATCAGGACTTCAGGTAGAGCAAATACTGTCCTAGCTCACCTGACACACAAGCTATTGTAACTTTACTTGCTTGGAGAAAATGAAAATAAACAAAGGCATTTAAAGTGATGTTGAAATGTTTTGTTGAATCTGGGGCCCATTTTGTCAGAGAAACTTCACTTTTCTAAAACGTGAAGATCATAGGGGTGGTGTGTTTGGGGGGCTGTGATGACTTGAAAAACCACTACTGCCCACTAAAGGAAACTGAGAAATCTCTGTCCTCTGAAAAAAATTCTCAGAGACATCAGCAAAGTCCCAAGATGCCTATGCTAAGAAGTCTGGAATACAAGGCTGTTATGGTTCTGTTCAGGACTTGTGTTAAAATACAGACGTAATCTGTAGACATATTAGAAGTATTGCAATCCTTTTCATGGTTATAGTTCCAAGTTCTTGACACTACACTTTCTGCTTGGCAGGAGGGTAAGTTGAGAAGGCGAAATTTGCCATGTTCGGACAACATGTGCTCATGTGCTTTCAGTTAGGGTCCAAAGTCACAATTTGGACCACGATGTTGGTTCTACTCCTTTGCCAACTTGGGCAAGGAATCTTGGCTGAAAGATGCTTTTTAAAGATGTGGAAGATTGGACTGGATGTCAAGACATTTGTATTTGGGCTTCTTTGGTGCCACTGTTTGAAAAAGCAAAGATATCCTGGCTTTCCTATTTCTTTCCATTTTAATGAAGAATGAATGCTTCTTGATTCCTCTTACAGAGCCTCATCTCAAAAAACCTGAATCTTCTCTCCATCTCTAAAATAGTTATTCTGCAACAATGCTGCATATACTAGCTACCGCTATTGCTGCTGGGTCAGAGTTTTGGCCGCGATTATTGTGCCAATGTCTCTGTTGATTATAAAATGAAACGCTTTACTTGCTGACTGATATTCTTTCCAGACAGACAAAATATGTTGCAGAGAAGTTAAATGTGAAGATAATTTATGTCACACTGCTGTGGAAACTAAATACCCAGTAGTAAAAAAAAAACAAAAAACAAAAAACAAAACAAAACAAAACAAAAAAACCTAAATAAATAAAAATAAAAAAGCCCTGTCAAAGCCTCAAGGAACACTGGCTGAACAGAGATGCTTCACACTCACTGGCCATGGGGATTTCTTGCTGCTTTTCACCCTGCGGTGAGATTTGGACATCAATACTCTGATTGATGGGAACTCTTCTTGGACATATTTGAAGCTGTAATTTAATAAAACCCTGCTGATCTCTATCTGAAGTTATAGACACAGATAGGAGTCCGATACTGTAATCTATTTTAGTAGAAAATCAGCCTTTCCTAAATCCAAGTTTGAGGGAAATATGAGATAATTTTATTACCAATGATGTTTATACTACTTAAAACAACTTTAGCTGATACAATAATTACACATATACTTGTCTACATGTAATGATCAAAGCAGGATCGTTAATGTATTATACTATTTCAGTGCCTTCTACACTCAGGGTCTTTTGAAAGACAAACACATTTAAATGAGAAAACAGTATCTAGAATATGCAAACAGGCTGTGTCAGTAAGATTCTATCAGCTAAGAAGCCATGTACAGTAGCTTGCAGGTGGAAGATGAGTAGGGAGTACATGGTCAGAATGAGAAGCAGCCACACAACCCTTGGCTGGGAACCCGAGACCAGTGCAGTAATGTGATTATGGTAATGATTCAACAAGTCATCGTCTGCTGCCTTTGTTCGCTGTAATTAACTTTTTTGGAATTGCATAGCCTCTGTCTCTGGGCTCATCAGCTGGCCCAGTTTTTGTGTCTCAGGTCTGTCATTTCTCCCTAGGTTCAGGAGCCTCTAAGTGCATTGCTAAATGAATTCATTGCTGGAACAAAGCTTTGGTGGTCAAATAGAGATGGCTATCTTTTGTTGTCAGACATTCAATCCCATATAGCAATCCAATTACTTAAGCTGTTTATATCAGTCTTATTGGGACTGGCCATTCAAACCAGCTCCAATGCTGATCGCTATGTCTTGGAAGAATGTGGTGGAACAGATTAGTGCTTTAATGAGAAGCTTTCTGAAGGCCAGATCTTTTCCATTGTATATATATCGAGATCTAGGAATCATTTTTAGGCGAGGGCCCAGAGTCCCTGTTACAAAAGACTGATCAAAGGATGGCTGGAAATCTGTACAATTGCTTGAAGAAATTTTATGGGTTATAAAATATTGGCACAGGTTCTGTCTGTTATAGGCTATCTGACGAAAATCTCTGGTAGGCTGGGAAAGGAAATTGCTTATTGGCATTTATTCTGTGGGACGGATATCTCTGGAGTTTGCATTTGAACTCTTTCTTCACTGAGCTACAGGTCAAATTCTGTACTCAGCATGAACATTCCAGGAATGTGGGCTGCACAAAATCAACATAAGCCTTGCTCCATATTCTGCTACCCAGAAAAACATACAGTGAGAGAGTGGCCCAGACAGGGGTGTCCAGATAATTGCCAAGGAAAAAAAATCACACGGTGGCAGTTAATGTGTGGATGTTGAAACCTAAAGTTAATGTGTGAAAGAGGGGTGGAAATAACTGAGCCTGCTAGATCTTTCAGGAAAAGATGGTAATTGGTTTTAAGACTCAAGGAAACAATACCCAGCCTTTGTATGTCATAGCTTAGCTCTGAGAACACTAATGAAATGTCACATGGAAAGAGGCTTATCTTAAAGGAAGCAAGTGTGTCATACTTGGAAGGTTTTTAGCAAACAGAAAAACATTGTTTTCATGTAGAAACTGTTAAACAAATGCAAATATTCCCTACCTTCAGACTAAATAATCATAGGTAATCTTGCAGCTAAAGGCATTAACCTGCTTCCTAGGAGCCAAGATCTGACTCCAACAGATTTCACTGTTGCTATTACACTCTTAAACAAGACGAAACAAAACATTTCAGCAGCATCATCATCTTTAGAAATATTAACAATAATTCCTTAATTGCCACCAAAATAGTCAGTGAAATTTCTCATAGTCAAAATTTGTAAAGATCTGGCCTGGCGTTTAGATTTAGTTTTCAGTGTGGGATATTTTAGATGATTTTAGATCATAAAGATCTAAAGATCAAAAAGATCCTCACAAAGCTTCTTGCCTCCTGCTGTATAAGCTGGTGCCAGATTCTATTAGATTAAAAACAGAAAGAAAAAAAAAAAAGATATACTGCGCTTGTATGGGGAATGTAGACTTGCAAAGACATTCAGATGTGTAGATGGCTTGGTTTTTTTGTATCAGCTTCTGAAGATAGCTCAGAGGACTGGGGAGAAGGGAATAACCAAAGACCCCTCAGCACGGTCTTTCTCCTTGGCCTTGATTTTCGTGTCTTTTCTCTCAGCGTCATAATCGCTAAAACAAAAACAACCCTCCTAAAATGAACAAACAAAATACCACTAAGAAGAAACACTTCTATTGGCTTTGGAATTAGCCTGTGGTTCATACTCAGCAGGATTTGGTGATGGATTCAAATAATGGTTTGATATATAGGAAGTTCATATCTTAAATTTCACTGTCTAGACTGCAAGTGGGGGCAGGTATGGCAGCCTACACCTATAATTTCAGCACTTGAGAAGTATAAGCAGGAGCATTAGAAGCTTGGCTTTATAGTGAGTTTGAGGCACACATGAGACTTGTCTTGAGACAGACAGTGACACGCATCCTTCTTATAACATAAAAGTAAAAGGGGGACGATGAAGGCTTTATAGGGAAGATGAGAGATGATAATGGAGGAGAGAGAAACAAACATATATGTAACATAAATATGGAAGGAGATTATTTGAGAGGAAGAAGAAGAAAAGGGAAAAAAAGCAGTGGGAGTGGAAATGAGCAAAATTAAAATAATACACATGCATAAAAATGATATAACTCATTACTTGTATGCTAATAAAAAATTAATTAAAAAGTAATATGCCCCTTCGAGGGGCATAAAAATGTATGCACAGCCCTTTCACTGAAAGAGAACCAGGAAATAATCAAGCTAACTCATGAATTAAGCAACTGAATACTGAAACAAAGTAGTAATTAAAGTGCAACTATAGGAAGGACTTCATTCAAATCATAAATAAGGGAAGTGTTTGCGTGTGTGTGTGTTACCTGGTATGTATGTGGCATATGTATGCATACTGTCTCTGTGTACTTTTGTGTGTGTATACTGCATTTGTGTGTCCATCTCGATGTATGTGTGTGTGTCTCCATGTGTGATTATGTATTTATGTGTATTTTTGTTTGTGTGAATTGATATGTGAACTCCTGGATTACTGATCTTTGCTCATTTACTTACAGGATAAAACCATATCAACTAACACACGCAGAGTCTGCTCCATACTGAGAATGCAAAGCCACTGGTATCTGCTTTCTTTTGTTTAAAAAAAAAACAAAACAAAAAAAAACATTGGAAAGGTCATCCATGATAGGAATAAATGGAAGCAGAGGCAAATCAATGTTTAACTTCGAAATATTTTTCGGTTAATCATCCCTGACTGCTCACACTAAGAGGGCACTGTTATGGTGTTGGCAAGTTGAGCTTGAAGTCACTAAGCTTCTATTAAAACAGACTAATATCAGGAGTTATACAATCAAAAAATCCCAATGCACTGGAGGCTTAGCCTAAAATGGGCGTGAATCTTCTGCAAATGTGCGTGTATGCAGGGGGGTGTTTTGACTTGTAGACTTTTGTTTTCATATATGAAGATTGTGCAATAAGACTTCTTGTTTTAGGATTATCTTAAAAACATAGGCTCTATACCTGTAGGAAATTTGTTATAAGATAGAGGGGTTTGTCTTGTAATCACTATGTGAGTGTATGAAATATGATGGAGTGTAGTTTCTAAGCTTGTGGCTTTTTGGAGAGCATTTTGTTTTTGTATTATAAGAAGTCTGTCTCTAAGAAAGTTATGGAAACCTCATGAGGCCATTGGGGCCAATATTTGCTCCAGTGGGCAAATGGACTTTTTAGTCTCATCTCTCTTTTTGTGTGTTGGACATGGTCAATGATGAGGAAAGATCAAGGTTTTGACAGGCTTTGTTCTTCCTTCTGTATGCATGAAATAATTACCTGCCAAACAAAAGAAGTAACTCTTTTGGCCTGTAAATGTAATGTACCCACTCATGTTACATTAAATCCCTGTTAAGCTGAGTTTGTAAAGAGGTTCTTAGTCAAAGCATCCTTGACTTACAGCCATTGTGGGGCACCCTGCTGAACATATGGTGCTCTGCTGTGGCCCACCGCTTAAGAACTCCATATGCCATAGGCATTGCTTTATAATCAGAGAGTGATCCAACTGATGCCAAAGTCATGAATATTCTAGGAGCCCAGTAATGTGTTTTCTTTATAAAACCTGGCCTTTCTGATATTCTGATTCTAGGTACATGGGGCAGCTTATAATGACTCATCAGTGTTGAGAGTCAGCAAAACTGTACTTGAATTATGACAAAAGCTTAATTTTGATTTTACACTAGGGAGCATTGAAAGGCCTGATTTTAGAGCTTTCGAGGAGTATACATGGACCAGATGACTTCACAAGAAGTATGATAAATGCCAGATTACGTGTATCTTCTTTCTCATTCAAAAGAATAGATTGTATACATTTTCTGTCCTTTATGACAAATGAAATAGACTCTGATGGAACACTGATAAAACGACTTTATTAACTTTGGACTTAGATCTTTAACTGTGCAATGATTTTAAATAGTATCAACAGTACCTGGAGATGGCTCACCAGGTAAAGGTGCTTGCCTCCAAGTCTCATACTCTGAATTTGATCCCTGGAACCTACAAGATAGAAGGAGAGGACTAACACCTAAAAGTTATCCGCTGATCTCCACATAAACACCATGATATACACACCCACACACACGTGTACCACGATAAATTAATATGAAATAAAATACAATTATAAGTCATTATGTTAAGCAAAATGTGCCAGACTCACAAAACAATTATTAGATGTTTTTTTTCTCATCCTAGATTTAAAATTATATGTGTGTGTTTGTGTGTGTGTGTGTGTGTACGTATACAAGCATGTAAATTTATATGTATATGTAGATCATGACACTAGAAAAGGGATCATGAAGGGAGAAAGATGTGAAAATAGCAGTAGAAAGACATAATGCAATACATGTGACATGAAGATAGAGATGGTGCTTCTCTAGAGGAAGGGAGGAAACCAGCTAGATGGAGAAGTAATTTGGTGAAGCACAGTATGGCTAACCTTGTTTGTTAATTTGACTACAACTGTAATCAACTAAAATCCATGCAGCTGGACACAGCCGTGAAGGATTTTCTTGATTGGATCATTTGAAGTGGAAAACCCACCTTAAATCTGGGCCACACCTCCTGCTGGAAGCCCACATACAAGGACACAGAAGAAGGAAGCTTTTGCTTTTTGCTTGCTTGCCCTCATAACTGCTGGCAACTACACTTATCATGTTGCTGACACAGTACTTCCCTGGTATTAGAATCTTCTTCTGTGGGTTTCCAGAGTAGACTGAAGACCAGTATTTTTCAAGGAATCCTTCAGGACTCTGGCACCAGATTAGGACTGCTAAGACATCCAGTCTTGTGGATTGAACAACTACAAAATTATTGACCTTTCCCTACTGGGAGACAGTCATTGTTGGACTTCTCAGAACACTGCCTGTAAGCCACTTTTACACACACACACACACACACACACACACACACACACACACACACACACACACTTCATTCTATCAGTCCTCTTCCCTTAGACAACCGTAATATAGAAAGGGAGTGAGGGAAAATAGTAATGAAAACAAAGCACAATGACAGATGTTTGAAAATTCTGTAATTAACCCATTAATTAACCCATATAATTACTTTGTATACTAATCTAAAACATCAGTATAAAATATGTGAATACTAGCCGACAGAATTACCTTGAACAAATTATAACCCTCCCATAAGTTATAAATGATCATAACCACATCAAATCAACACATTTATCCTGATAGAGCAAGATTATTCATTCAGTTACTTTTGTTCTTTTGATTATACCTATAAGGGGCCTTGAAAAATGTGTCTAAAAGTTGGGCCATTTCTACTTCCTAGAAAAATCTCAAAGTTAACATTACTCAGTAGAATGATAAAACTACCACTATAGCATACTCTCTGGAAGCCTATGACAGAGCCAAGATGAGAAATTAAAGCATTTTGACTTGACAAGAAAAAGCCCAGAAATGGAAGCTATAGGTTGTATCTACTGCCTCCCAGGAAGAAAGCAGAAAAGGGTGAAAGAGAGCCTTACATCTTTAAAATCCTTACCTGAACCCAAACACAATCAGTGAGAGGCATCCAGATGTCCTGCAAGTAAGATTGCTGTGCGAACCAAAAGTCGTGCGTGTGTGTGTGTGTGTGTGTGTGTGTGTGTGTATGTGTTCATGTTCACTCACATGATCAGGTGAGATGGTATGGGGTGGGCCACAATTTCACTAGAAACTTCTTTGGAGCCATTGGCTAAAATTTCCAGACAATATTTTTTGGGGGATAAAAATATTTTATATAATTTTATTTTAATTTAAAAATTAAAAATAGTTATCAGCATACTCGAATCCTAAAAAAAAAAAAAAATTGATGTCAGCTAGGGGATAAATCTGAAATAAGGAAAATTGGTTTTTTGGCACCAGTCTCTACTGTTACCCACTGGGCCTATGGAAGCCTTGACTGCTTCTGAAAGCAGTGCTAGCTCCTGGTCCTCCCTGGCTTTCAAAGTCTTGATTGTGCCAACTGCCTCACTGGATTTGTATATTAATTACTTTTCTATAGCTGTGAAAAAAACACCATGCCTAAGGCAACTTATAAAAGAGAACACTTTTCTGGGCTTATTTTTTCAGAGGGTTAGGGTCCATGAGGGCAGAGAGAAGGCATCCCAGTAGAAAATAGCTGAGAACTCACATGTGAAAATACAAGTAGAAGACAGAGAGCACACAGCGTGTGCGGTTCATGACACATCCCCTCCAACAAAGCTGCATCATCTCCTAATCCTTCCCAAACAGCTCTACCAACTGAAGAACTAGTATTCCAACACATGAGTCTATGGGAGCCATTCTTTTTGTAACAACCACAATTTGCAAGTCCAAATGCATGGCTTGGGAGAGACTTGTGAGTGAGTGAAGCTGAATGGTTATGACATACATGATGGGGTGGTAAAGCATGTGGTAAAACCAGACGATACATGTTTTACTGAGAAGCATGCAACTTCAGAGCTATAAAAGAAATGTTGGACCTGGCCAATGGAACAAGTCTGTGGGGAGAGTCAACTCTTTGGCTGATGTGAATCTGAGCTGGCTTTAGTCCAAACTTACAACTCAGGCATTTGAGGCTCTGTAGCATTACATCTCTGTGACAAGGAGGCATATTTTATACGAGCAAACTCTGCCAGACCTTAGCAGAGGGAACCACGGTCCTAGTCAGTGCCATACTCAATCAACAGTGGAACTCTAAATGTCTCAGCTCAGGTGTTCTTATTCTTTCAGAACTCCTCAGGTGTTCTACTGATAGCACATGCAGATCATTAGCAATTAAACAACCCCCACAGAAACCCAATACCTGCTGACTATGCAAAACACCAAGACCTAGGCTAGTCTCTCACTCAACAGTGCATAAAACAATATTTTATAATAACTAAAAATAAACTTCTGCAACAAGGCTCTCTATGAGCTAACATAGTGCTAATGAACAGAATAGGATCCAACATGCATGTGTAATGGGTACACTCATTCAGCTCTGGAAATCTTGAAACTGGAGTCTGACTTTGCCACTCTCTGAAGGAGTGCAGGAGCATATAGATGCTGCTCATGTGTCCTGTGATAGGCCCCAAACTCTGTGTGCTTTCCATATGTACACTATGGAGAAGAATGCCTACCCTGCTTAGTCATTGGATTTCCCCAGAAATGAAAATGATAGCATTCAGAGCTGTGCTGCCTGTGCAGCAGCCACTGGTCCCAGGTTCTCATTCTCTCCCCTTATTGTATTAGTTAAGGTTCTCTAAGTGAACAGAAATGACAGAATATATATATGACACACACACACATATATACATATGTATATACACATATATGTATATATAATATATATATGTGTATATTATTTATTATATAATATATACTATATAATATATACATATGCATATTATATACATATATACATATATATATTCATTACAAATACATATACACATACATTGGAAGCCCAAAGAAATATATTCTAATACCAGAGAAGGAATGTGCCAGCAACATGATAAGTGAAATTGCCAGCAGGAATGAGGGCCAGCAAGCAAAAAGCAAAAGCTTTCTTCTTCTGTCCTTTCAAGTGGGTTGTCACCAGAAAGTGTGGTCCTGATATAAGGTGGATTTTCCCACTTCAAATGATCCAATAAAGAAAATCCATCACAGGTAGGTCTAACTGCTTGGATTTTGATTACAGATGTAGTCAAGTTGACAAGCAAGATTGGCTGTCATGCCAACTGGCTTCAGTTCTTTGAAAAACATTTAAGAATGTTTGACACAACTAGACTTTCTCCAAAGATATCCTGTGAGTGTGGAGTGTGTGGTGCCTGCTTGTGTCTATGCACATGGCAGGCTGGAGGAGGACTTCGGATATCTTCCTCTCTCACTCTCTGCCATACTGTTCTGGGTTTTGATCAGCTAGGCTGGCAGCCAGCAAACTTCACCCACTTTCTTGTCTCTGCTACCCCCAGGCTTGCTGTTACAGATGTGTGCTGGTCTGCATCTGGCTTGCTTAATGGGTGCGAGGATCTGAACTCTAGACTCATTTTTTAAAAGATTTAGTTTTAATTATGTGTCTCTGTGTGTGTCTCTGTGTGGGTAGGTGTGCTTATGAGTGCAAGTGCACTCAGAGGCCCGAGGTTTCACATCTACCTTGAACTGGAATTACAGGCAGGTGTATGCTACCTGACATGGATGCAGGAATTGAACTGAGTCCTCTGTGAGAGCAGTGCACACTTGTCACAGAGCCATCTCTTCAGCCCCTCTGGTCTTCATTCTTATAAAGAAAGTGTTTTACCTGATGATCTGCTGTCAACAAGATCACCTCTGTGGATGTTTTTTAACCACAAGCTTCTATGAAATAAACATGCATGTAGAATATTCCTGATGAAGATTTATCAAGTGGATCAAGATGCCTGATGTGGAAAACCTGCCCCAAGTTTTAAAGACTCAATATATATATCCAATATAAATATATTAATACAGGTTGAGGGTGTAGCTCAATGATAGATTGCTTGGCTAGCATGCTGACTACATGTCCCCAGCACTGCAAAACAGAAAGCGAAACTACAATAACAACAAAAACAATAACTTTTAATGACGACTGCATTGTTTTTTTCTATTGAATGTTTTTAGACGTATATGTATACATAATACATAATTTATATGTATTTATTTAATACATTAATAAATTTAATTTTGCTAATTTCTTTTTACATTTTAAAGAAATATATGTCTCAATATATTAAAATTATATAAATAATTCACAATGTATTTCTATGGGCATTACTGATCTTCATGAAAGCTTTTGATAAACTGTAATGTTATGAATAATAGAATCCATGGATTGTTACAATGTCTGTGAAGGTAGGGATTGCATCTTTCATCCTATGTAGGTTCCAAGAGTCTAATTTGTGAAAATGCTAAAACCCTAATATGAGATGCTATAGTTTTTCTTATTCCCTATGATTTATTTATTTATAAGTTTTTTTCAGGAAAGGTCTTACTGTGTAATCTTTGCTGGCCTGAAACTCATTGACCTGGAACTTGTGATCCTCCTGTCTCAGACTCCAAGCGCTAGGATTACAGATATGCCCTACTATACACTACTAAAGCAATCATCTAAGGATCACTCACAATACCGAATACAATGTAAATGCTGTGCAACTAGTTGTTGGACTGTAACATTTATATTAATAACTACAAATATCACATTTATTATTATTAATTATATTATTAATTCTAGAATAATGACAAAATAGTCTGCTCATCTGCAAGTCACTTACAACTATTTTGCAATGATGGAATAATTTTTATTTGTAATTAGTTCAATCTGCCAATGTAGATATTGAGAGCTATACTTCATTCTCTATCACGTACCCAGGACCCACCTAGCCCAGTGTCAAGCACAAAATAGGGACTTGGTAAAAATGCTTCAGGTAAATGTAATTGCTTGTGTGTGTGTGTTTTACAACTGTGTTTGTGCGGCCTTGCCTACAAAATGAGATCACCGTACATACGATCTAGGTTGCTTATACCTCTTAGATTCAATAAAGCCTGCCCTTTAAAACACTGGAGCGTGATGATATTCATTTTGCTCTGTGTGTAGATATGTCATCTTTTTCACTTATCTGGTCTGCAGGGATTTGATGAATTACATCTACACAATAGCAGCAGATGCACAAGTCTCACTCCCGTTGTAAGGGTTCTACTCAGCAGGAAGAGAAGTGTGATTGGCCATGGTGGCACCTGTACGTTAGACCTCATCACTTTGTCTTGCATCATTTTTTATTTTCCATCAAGTTCCATTTATTAGAACAGCAGTCATTCTCACTGACAGATCACTGAAGTCTTTTTTTTTTTTTTTAATTTTTATGCACATGGGTCTTCTACACCTACAGGTGAGAATTTGCCTCTTGGGGAGTCACATTTTTTTCATGGAGAATGAATTGTCACCTTACATTTCCCATCTGTCCTGAAGGAAATACGCTTATTTTTAGTGAACACGAGAAACCCCATAGGGAGTAGGTGATAGATTCCCTTAAGCAGTAGGTTACAATTTCTTTTCTTTCATAGAGTGTTCTCTTGGTAATTAACAGATCAGGTTCCTGAGATCCTCACACTCCTCTTACTAGGCGAAGGAGCTGTTCACAAATGAATATGGTATGCGCTTGTGTCTCTGTTTAGGGAATGCTACAGAATGATTGCTTTGCCACGTAGAAAATCTAACCCTTCTCAAAAGTAGGAAGACCCTACTGTGGAGTGCAATTCCTCTGGAAATGAATGGCAACTTTTCGTCTTCCTCTGCTTCTTGCTGATGGAAATTGTAAGGATTCCAGCATTTTCCCCTGGGATATTATCTTCTGTTGGCTGCCATCCTAAATTATGAGATGTTTATTCAAGAAACAATTTAAACAAAAGGGGGGAAATGCCCTGGATGAGAGACTGCCTGTAATCATAATGAAAAACGCTTGATATTGAATCAAAGACTCGGAATACGGTGTCGTGATTTCAGATTTTGACACTTATCTCCGAGGTCAGGCCTCCCCCACCCCCCTAAGAAGCTGGGATAAAAGAAAAGCATGCTGTAGCAAACGGCACTCATCTGTAGCATGTCTTTCCCTCCTTCATTATGGTGTGGTCACCCGTGATTTCTCAGGCAGTCTGATGTTTTCTTTTGCCCTATGAAGGTTGTCAGTGCACTAAGTTTCTGCAATGCATCTTAAATTTTCTTCATCTTATTAGCACATCTTAATTATGTATAACAACAATTTCATTAGGACATTTTCAAACATGCATAAAGTATATAAGTAAATTTTCATCTCATTTATCCCCATTACCTTCTTTTGTCCCCCTCTTACTCCTGTTGGTCCCTCTCCTCTTTCCAACTAGTCTGAGTTTAACTAGGCTTGCTGACGTGCGAATGGATGATGGCTATTTACAGGAGCATGGACAACTTACCAGTCGCTATACCACTGAGGAAAATGTCTGTCCCTGCAACCTTTACCTGCCTTAGGGAGGAGTGCTGCCTTATGAGCCTTTCTCCACCCCTGATAGAGGTGGTCAGCAAACTAACTCTCTGCAATTTATCTTTAAGAAGCAAGCTAGAACCAGCAGAGTCACAAATAGTTCAGGTAACAAGCATCCATGGATGCTCAAGCTAGAGGTGTACAGTCAGTGAGAAACACAAGACTAACAGTGTCCTAAAGTATCTAAAAGCAAAGAAGAACAAATAATCACTGCTAAGCAAACAAATATTTAATTTACAACATCTCAATCCCGACAGAAATTACCAGCAATAAAACGAGATAAATGGGTTCTGCAGTTAAAGGATTCTACAGGAGGACAATAACTGGAACGAAGCATGTAAAATCAGCGGAATCGTTTATTAGAACAGAAAATTGTTAGAAAAATCATTACTGGGAAGATGCATTGAATTTTCACGGTCTGTGTATTATAAAACGTATTAAAGCATAATGTCAATGTTAAATTTCTTACGTTTTAAAATTGTTCTGTGGTTACATGAGATACTGTAGAGGAAGGGCATGAAGCATGCAGTCTCCTGGTCATAATCACATGGTTCAGAAATACTCCTATCTTTGAGTGTATGCACACACACACAGTGGGGGGAGGGGGAGGCGAATATTAAGGAAACATGGTAAAACATTGAAAACCTTGGTAAATACGAGGACCAGACATTTATCACACTGGTAGAATGCTTGTCTAGTGCACATTAGGCCTTTGGTTCTATCTTCAACATTGCTCAGAGCAAGCAAGCAAACAAAATCGATGACTCTCTTTACAGAATATTGAAATTTATTTATAAGATTCTCATAAATTTCAATATATTTGAAAATAAGATGAAAACCTTGAAACATAAACCTCCCAACTCCTACGGACAATATTCATGTGTACTTTGCAATGGGAAGGTTTTCAGAGAGAATTCGGAATACGTAAAGCTCAAATGTTGGAAGAAAACATGGAGAAGAGCTGCGGAAGCATCATGTCATAAATATTGTCAGAAACAGTCCTTTCACAATGACGGACTCCAGAAATTCCCTGCCTATCAAAATAATCCCATTAAAGAAATATCAGATGGCCGCAAAGCTCTGAGAGTCCAGGGTGCAGGGTGATGAAGCCCTGGTTAGGTGGTTGATTGATTGGCTGGCTTAACCTTTGGGTTACCGGGACCCTGCGAAGCAACATTCTGGGTCAAACCTGTGTGCCCTGAAGCATCCTTCTGAAGGGAACAGTGATGAGATTAAACCCAGGAAGGAGCTCTCTCTCCATCCTTTAAGTGTCGGATTTCTAGAGCTGACATGTGGCCATATATCTTCTCTGGAGTAGCTGTTATGTCTGAGCCCCACAATGTCTTGTGAGCATGTGTAAGGAAAGTTGATTCTTCATGCAATCTCTTCCAACCAGACAGTATCAAATCAGTGAATCATAAGATTTCAAGCATGCACCTTTGCTTTTTCTGCTGAGGCCAGGCAGTGCATCCGTCTCTGCTGTGCACAGAGCTACCCAGGGAGGAGAGGACTTGCTAACCAATCAATTAGGTTGCCAGAGAATGGAACTGTTGTTTAACTAGTCTAGAGAAAAATCTCTGTGGGATTTCTTTTAACACACACCTGTAATCTGGTGGTACACCGACACACAGTTAACTGTGTACAGGCCATTGAGACTCTCTGGGATGCACCCTGTGGAGTTACATAGAAAGGGAAATTCAGTCCTTTATTACTTAATCACATTGCTCCCTGTAAGAGGTTTTCATTGTCCCATAAAATGCTTTCCAGGGGCAGGGAAAGGTGGTTTGGTAGAAATTTTATTGACTTTCCTTGTTTCCAATTTTGTGACGTTTCCAGAGTACTTGTTCCCTTCTTAAGAATGTTGCCTCATTTTTAGCTCTGATTTTTGTATAAGACTGGGTCACGCTCAGGCCGTTTTGTTTTGTTTTATTTGCATAGTTTCAGAATTATTTTTCTTTAAGTTTAAATGGCACAAAGGGTCCAATGTAATCAGAATGTATACAATTACGACTGGAATTGTTTTGGAGTGTCATAGGTCAAAACCATAGTGTAAGATGGAGTCAGTTTGGGACCCCGTGAGCTTTCAAAGCAATTGGCTTCAAAAGAAGAATCCTAAGTCAGGTCCTAAGTCAGGGGCTTCTAATTTTCAAAGAGCTGTACAAAATTTCTCAGGATGTCTTATCAGCTTTTGAGAGGGATACTTTTACTGTCTTTGTTTAATAACAGTTACCTTTTCCATTTTATTTCCGCGAATAGCGTTGTTTTAGATGGTACGAATTATTTTATGGGAGGCTATAGATGTAGGGGATTGCGAAACACTTGTCACTTAGTACCTGGAAAAGAGTCAAGAAACAAGAAAGAAAGCGCTTTTGTATGTATTTATTTGTGTGTGTGTGTCTGTGTGTGTGTATAACAAAGACAAGACTAGGTTAATGGTGTACCCAGCCAGAACTTGAGACGTTTTAGTAGAAAATTTTACTTCTATGTACATAGCTTATTTGGCAGAATAATATGGACCCAAGGCTTCTGATTTAACTGTCTTAAAAAAATTCCATGGCTAGAACTCAACTTTTCAAGGTGTGGAGGTGAGATTTTTAAGCCACAGTTGAGGTGGAGTCCAAGCTGTTTAGAAGCTCTGCAATTAAGGCATTAAGGTGAGTAACTGAACTTTTCCCTGAAGGCTGGTATGGGATGCAGCCTTTCCTTCAGGTGGATGGGAAGCAGGACCTGTCATTTCCGGCAGAGGTGACTGAGCCTCATAGGGACGTCATGAGAGGAGACATTCTGCCAGAGGGTTTTCTCACCTGTTTTGTGTGACTTTCTTGTAAGATTAAGGGAAATATGCTTTTTGGAGCACTGATCTTAGATGGAGGAAAAAGGAGAGAGAGTTGGAGAGAGGTGGGAAAGGGAAGTGGGAGGAGGTATGGGGGGGAAAGAAGAGACTGTTATTTCTCAATTTCTTTTGGTTGGAAGCGTCTGAATCCATGATAACTTTTGAGTGTGGCAGATGTGAGTCTAGTCATCGACAGGAGAAGTGTTCATGCCTCTGAAGAGGATCAATTTCTTCACCACCCAGGATCCATATCAGCATTAGAAAAGGAATTAATTTTTCTTATTGTTGTTTTTTCCCCCCATGATCTGGCAGCTTAGACAACTTTCCCTTGGGATCCAAAGTACCAAGGCTGACCCTACACTTCCTCAAAGAGGCAGACTGACTTTGGTTCAGGAATCCAGTGGCATTTCCCCCAGTGTGTGTGTGTGTGTGTGTGTGTGTGTGTGCATGTGTGTACCAGCTTTCTTCCTGAAGTGCTCACATTTGCATGGTTGCCCTGCACATGGTTCCTAATCCCTGCCTTCTCCTTCTCCCACTTTTAATTGCACCATGCATTCTGGTTGTATTTTAAACTATGTTCAGCCACTTACCATATTAAGCAAAAAGCACACATTTATCTCATGCTATTAGGTGCTGATTGGTTGTAAAATGTCCTTGTAAAATGTGCTCTTGTTGCTAACCTCATTTGTATGAAGGAAAAGTATTTGGAATTTGCTAAAATCACTGAACTTAAACCAGAGCAGTTACTTTACAGCTTGATGCTTGTTGAATTATTAGAATCCCAAGCCCCTAAGGACCCCAGAGAGTCCTCCAGTGTGTTCCTGTGGCTCTGGGTGAATCGGCCACTTGTAGTGGCCATGAACGGTGCTGGGCTTTTTCCTGTCTCATGTGTCTCCTGGGAGGGAGATCACCAGACTTCTCTTTGTAACCCAATCTGATATGTATCAACTTATACATCAAGAATTCATCCTAAAAGCTAAGCTGACATCTTTCTGGACTGACTTAAAGCCAATTTTGAGTTGTTTTCTCCTTGGAGATGGAGAACTTTGATCTAATAACACTCCATGTATTACTCAACCACCCTGAGGGGCCAAGCTCAATTCCTTTAACCATTTCTCTTCCTTGCTCTTTCTTAACCTATAATCAAGTTTGCTTTTTCTCATTTTCAGCTAATATGTTCTTTAAATATCTGCAACTTGTTTACATGCAAAATTTGTGTGTTGTTTCTGCTCATGTTTCCATGGTGACTTTATTTATCCACGTGCCAACTGTTCCTCATTTACCCAGCCTGAGAACATGTATGGCTTCCTTGCATGCCACAGAATAGTGTCAGAGTGAGCCACAGGTAGCATGTAAAAAGATTACAGACAGAAGAACAAACACATTTAGCTGACTTTTTTTTTTTTTTTGTCTAGAGAATAGTTTTGACTTTAAAAACAGCATGCATTCAACAAAACATGAAATTTTATTCTTATATCCTTTTCCTTGCTGCTCATACTACCTTTGTTAACAAAAAAAAAAAAAAAAAAAGAAAGAAAGAAATTCCTTTCACAGGTTGGTAGAACATGGACGTAGCGTGCACATGGCCCTGGGCTCAACCACATAAACAACAAGAAATAATGTGGACAACAGAAAACAACAGCAACCTTTCTTATTGGACTATTCTGAAATTGAAATGCCATCTCCTTTAATGTCCTCACACAGACAGAATACATTATTTGGCAGATTTTTTTTTTCACCAATGAAACTACTACGTTAGGATAGGAGAGTGGTGCTGATTTCACAGGACTGGGTTATCCAGGAGCTATTGTGCCCTGTAAAATAACACTGATAAGAACAAGCCACTCCCACAATGCCATAGATCTGTCCCTTCAGTTAGATCTAGCATGGGTGTAACTTTTCTACTTCCTGAACCTCTATCAGTTATAAATATGTGGAAATGGAGACGATTAAGTCACTATGAGAATTTTCTTCTGAATAATTCATATTTTTTTCCAGGGGTAGAACTGTTTGTTCCCAGCCCCCTCCCCCCGGATTTGAACTAAATATTGAAAGTTCATTCAATTTCTCCTAAATAGGAGAATTCTGACCAAGATAATAGGTTCTGGGAATAGACTGAGTTTTTGTGTTCCAGTGAACAGGATGTAATAAAAACTCCATAAAGAGCCAACTCTGCCATATACTTCGAACATTATGTTTTACTAATGATTTCTGTTTCTTAACTCTTGAGGGAAAGTGACTCATAATCTGAGCTGAATTATGTCTAGTTGAAGTAAACTAGAGCAGTCTTTCCAACTGCTTTTTACTGAAGATCATCCTACTCTCAAAATGCTCTATTTTAAATAAGTGAAATATAGGTTTTGCTTGCCTCCATGCTAAGATTTCCTTCTTTCTGGAGGCTTTACCATCAGTCGGCTTTCTACGAGGCTTGACTTTCACACAGGATCATTTTTCTCAGTAGGAAGGGAGCTTGTGAGGATGAAGGCCAAAGTGCTGATGCTGTTCTAGGTCTTCTGTTGCAGAACCGGTTCCAACAAGCTTTCTCTGCCAAGTAAGTCATCGAAAGGCCGGGGGGGGCTCCCTTGTGCTTCTCTAGAGTGACTCAGGGTTCTGTCATTCTGCATCTACACCAAAGTGTCCATCATTCAGGGCACTCAGGGCTCCTGAGTTTTGATTTAAAGGTTTGCCACTTCATGCTCATCCTTTGCCCAGTGATCTGTGGCTCCCTGTGGCAAACCATCCAGAGCCATACTCCTTGCTTCTTTCTCCTTTGGAAGTCCAATCTTAGATTATAGTGATAACTTAGTGGGAAGGTATAGGAGAGCAGATCTGAAGCTCCAAGTACATATTGGAAGTTTACTGGATTCTAGCTATCAAGGGCAATTGAGGATAACCTATGAATTGCTCATTGTCAGAGAGGTGTCAGAACCAGGTGATCTCAATGAAGGCCAGGCTTTGTTGGGATGAAAGAATTATTAAGATATTAATCAGGATGAGAAAGTGGGAAAGAGCCCTTGTAGTCCAACTGGTAATGTTCTTCTGTATGGGCTAGAGGAAGAGATGGTGGCACACACTAACTAGCCCAGTTGAGCCCTTCATTCAACAGGCTTATTGATATAAAGAAAGTTTGAGATAGGGGGACAGATGGAACACAGGGACTCCTTTTTAGTTATGTTGCCTCAAATGCTAAATCCTCACAGGAAGTGCTAACAGCTAGCACTCATGAAATACTTACCATGTGGTATGATTTAGTTAAGGCCTTTATATAATACCTAGTTTAAATCTCACAGCATCTTTTTAAAAGCAGGCTATTAATATTTCACTTGAGGAAATTGAGATCCCTGCTAAGTGTGAATACCTTAAATTAACGTATCTAGCAAAAGCTGAACTTGGGCAGTAAGATTCCAGAGACTGAGAGCCCTTAGCCAGAAAAGGAAATGGGACTCCATAGTGGTCAGGTTTCTTGCTTCTGCACCAGTCAAAAGGAAAGATTATTTCTTTCTTGAGAGTTACTGTCTTGTGGGATTTAGATACATCATTGTTTGAATCAGGAAGGTGTTTCATGAAATTAATTCTTAGAACTAACTTTGTAAGTTAGATCTAACCTTCATAGAGTCTGGAGACTTCTCTGAAGCTTTCCTAGATTCTCTCCTTGGTCTAGAAAGTTCATATGCTGGGGTTTGCTGAGCTGAGCCCTGAAGCTATCATGGGAGGATGGGATGAATGTGTCTCTTAAGTCAGTTGAACAAAAGTCCTGGCAAAATGGCATTTTATAGAAGAGGCTCCATCAAAGCAAGTCACACTGTGTATAATTCCTTAAGTGTATCTTTCTGTAAACAGGCCAGAGACCATAAGATTTAAAATTAACACAGTTGGGTAACTGAACAATGCTGCCTCCAGAGTGGATTCAACCCAGTTCAGCAACTATAAAAACTTCATCTGATAAAGGAGATCTTGTGTCACATGTTTAAAGTTGGCTTTAAGACCTCAAGACGCATCAAAATAATCAATGATTTTTTTTTTCTGCTCCCTGATCAGAGTTGTCCTTGTGAAAGAATCATAAATGCTTCGATCATTTATGTTGATCAGAAACTGCAGCTGGGAAGTGAAAAAAAAAGTATCCGAGCATAAAGGAAGATTACAAGTCTTTGTTCTTAGAACTTCCCAGCCCATCTCTCTGAAGATACGGGAGCAGATAGATGTTCTCTAGGACAAGGGGGATTCTCAAGCTTGGCCCATTTTCCTAGTCTCTACAAGTGATTACTCCAGGAACAAGTTTCCAGGTTTCTCTGTGAAAGTTCTGACCAGGTGGGTGGGAAGCTAGGAATATACATTTTAATAACGACCCCCCCAGGTTCAAGACTTATTATCAAGGAGAGCTGAGAGCCCTGTATACTTTGAGTAGAGCAGGCAGAGTAGCATAGCTCTCTCACAACCACCTTTTCCTAGCAGCATGGAGACTAGAATTTATTTCTTCAAATTTATTTTTTGGATAAAAATTTGGTACATTTTTTGTATCTTTGAATATATGTGCATTGGGAGTTCTGTGTGTGTGTATGTGTGTTATCAGGCACAGAAACATGGAAACATGATAGTGGAATGTATGTTATATTAGACCATTAATGATATTATTTTGAAGTATAGTCAGGTGAATAGAAAATTCTGAGTTTTTGGAACAAAAGTGTTAAGATTTAAACAAAAGAACTAAAAATGAAGAGTAAGATGCACTTTCTAAAGAACTATTCAAGTAACTATTGTAGCCTCTCTACTTTGTCCAAGGTTCATGGGAAGAGTCATGCCTGGCATTCTAGAACATACAGAGAAGATAGCAAAGCATTGTCTCACCACTTGCAATTTTTCCTGATGAATTGTTGAGGTGGTTTGTTCATGTGTCTTTTCTCCACATTGGATTTTAAGCTCCATGAGATCAGGAACTTCATCAAATTCTTTAATTGTTCAGACCAATGCCTAGCATCAAATAATAATGATAATTGTTTATTGACCACCTATTCAATTTTCCAAACAACCCTGTGGTGTCGTCATGGTTAGAATATCACAGATGAGCAAACAGAAAGCCAAACACCTTCTTGATTGTTTAGGGAGGAAACACTACTTCTGACTTGGAATGGTCAAAAAAGAGGTTTAGGAGGAACCTTTGCCACATTTTGAGAATGGGCACAGGTAAGGTAAGGAGAAGGCTGTGAGGGATGCTCACTTGGAGAGGGAGGGCTTATCAATAAGCTTGAGAGGCTTGGAAGAAGATAGGTATGTTTGGGCACCATCTGAAAGCTGTTCTTGGAGTAGAGCAGAGCAGTGAGGCAGAGAGAGGCATGGTAGAAAGGAACATCATTGGAATGGCCAAAGGATAACCATGGATGTCTACAGCTGTGTCATGGATGATCTTGAACTAGGCTAGGAACCTTGGCTTTAATGAGAAGAAATAGAGAACCTGAGTGGGGAGTCATCATGGCAGTAACAAGTTTTCTGGGATGGTGATGGAGAATTAGGGAAGGTCCGAGGCCCAGTTTGGATCTTCTGCACAAAGAAACTTTGGGGGACATCACTCAATGACTAGGATAAAGGTGAGTTCATCTTCACACCGTTGAAGGGGCTGTCTTCTATTGCAGGTTTTTCTATGAGGCTGTAACCATGAGCAGTAGAAAGAGGCTGGGGCTGCTGAAAAGCATTTTCACCAAGATGTTTGCCACCTGGAGATCTTGCCAGGATTTTAAACTTTATATACTCGGTGTTTCGTTTTCCATATTCATCTTATGTTCTGTGTTATTTATCTGTAGTGACAATATTCTGTTTCTCAGGCTCACCTTGATTTCTGTCTGTATTCCACTTGTTTCTAAGACCGTTGTTTCAAAAGGTTGACCTCTTTGTATGGCTTATAAATAGCTCTCCCATACTGATGCCCTTGAATTCTGCACCTGGGCGTGTTGCGATAGTGTCTCACTCATCTCTGGTTTATACTCCTCTCCCTCGAATCCATATTACACACCACTGGGACCAGAGTCACCTTTTGGTGTTTGATCTTCTGAGTCAGCCATCCTTTGAAAAATCTTACAAAGCTCACAGTTGCTGATAGCAGCAATTTCAAATTTGGTCCCCAAATGAAATCTTGCCCAGAAACTCTAATATGACAACTAGATAAAAGCAAGCTACTTAGTCACATCAGGAGAGTATCCTGGATTGTTGCCCAATTCTGTCTCCACAATATCCAGAGCACAGCAGATTTCTCAATAAATGACTGTTTCCTGAGCCTTGTGGTAACTGACATCAGGAATTTATTTCTAATTTACTTATCTTATGACCCATTAGGGATAATTATGCTTTTTCCAATTGAGTCAAACTGAACTGTTATTTCTATATAGCAAGGCTCCTAAACTTATGATGAGCTCACATCCAGATAAATCTGTTGATCACTGGATTGTAACCTACCAGGCAGCCCTGTTCAGTAGCACAGTGTATGGTGTATTGGTGGTTCACACTTGGGATCCTTTTGCAACCCCAGAGAGCATCAGAACTCTACATTTGAAGCAGAGGTTTTGGCTGAGTGCATGGGATAGCATGCATTGGAAAGTTGAAAAAATATATCATACCCTCCTGGGTCAAGGACCTTGTTATGCTACCCATCTGCTTCCCCTTCCTTTATTCTTTACACTGGAATGACATTCTCATGATTAGAATGCATTCCCATTTATAAGTTCAAAGCTTGCCTGAAGGCCCTCTTCAAAAGCTTTCTCAGGGGAAAGTTCCTGCCACAATATGGTTACCCTGAATCTTAAAATCTTCTTTCCTCTCTGGTCTTCCATTGCCATGACCTTGGCCTCTTTTAGCCATGTGTCACTTCCCTCTGTGTGTGCGTGTGCGTGTGCGTGTGCGTGTGTGTGTGTGTGTGTGTGTGTGTGTGTGTGAGAGAGAGAGAGAGAGAGAGAGAGAGAGAGAGAGAGAAAGAGAGAGACACTTGTGTGGAGGCCAGAGGTTAATATCAGGTGTTTGCTTTAATCATCTCCACCTTATTTATTTTTTAGACAAGATCTCTTACTGAACCTGGAGCTTGCTGATTCATCTATACTGGTTTCCAGTGTACCCTAGGGGTCTTCCTACCACTCCAGTGCTGCTATTATAGGCACATGTGATAGAACCTGGGTTTTTAATATGAGTTCTGGTCATTGAATCCAGATCCTTGTGCTTGGATAGCAAGCATGTTTCTGACTGAGCCATCCTCCTGCCCCCTGACTTTCTCTTCTCTTGAAGTCAAGATAATTGACTGACATAGCCTTGTATTCACTCTCAGAGACTAGGGCATGCCTTGACTTTGCTGCTCACAGTTATCTGCTGTATGAATATCAGTTTAATGAGCATCTTGAAGGAAAAGACATAGCCGCATCATTAATGCACATTTCCCATCTTGAATCAGGCAGGATCAGTCTTATTGCAGACTTCATAACGAGAGCACAAAACTGGTAGATATTTTGTTTTACTTTATGGCTGAACTATGCATCCTTACCTTTTCAGCTGTCTTTGGAGAGTCACTGATGACACTCTTAGAGAGTCATAAAAGAACAATTTGTTCATCCAGCATCGGGATGAGTAGAACAGTATTACATCACCCTTATGTTCATGATGTTCACAGGCTAAACAAGCTAAAATGCAATTCAGTCGATTAGAGGCAGAACCTTCAAATGCTTTCTTCATTATGACTCCTCCACGCTTGGCCATCTTTCCAGTAAGTGTTCTGTGGCAGGCTCCTTTTGAGGTCATTTACGACATGGCATTGTCTTTAGGGCATACCTTCTGAACGGGTCTGGAAAGAATCTAGACTAATGGCTTGGACCTTTTATAGTTATGCCTCTCTAGTTAGGTGTATGAATGGTTCAAGTTGAAAGAGCAGGGAGGACTGTAGCAATAGCCTCTGACAGTGGGAAGTCTGAAGGAATAAATTAAAGTGCCAGATGCCCTTTATATTGCTCAACTGCTCAGCAAGAGGCAGTGCTATTATCCTAGCTTGGGTCACAAGTTTATCTCTTCCGAGGGCTGTGAAAGCAGTCCCGATGGCAGGGGTGATGGATGGAGTTGTCCTGAGGAAAGGCGAGCATGCAAGTTCTGTTTGGGTCTTGAAAATCTCCAGGAAAGCTCAGGAATTTTGCATCATCTAAATTCAGTAAATGCAAAGACAAAACAGGGGGCTGGGAGGGTTCACACAAATCATTTCACTTCGTTGTACATGTTCCAGTGTGGTAGAGCAAAACCTTGCTTGTAAGTGTAGAAAAATAAGAGGAATAATTTTTCCATCTATGTGCTGGAAAAAAAAAAAACTAAATCATACAATTAATTAATCATTCAGTTAATTTTGTAATTGGATGCAAGTACAGTCCCTACACACACATCTTTTCTTCACGTGCAAAGGCTTAGAGATATGACTGCTGCAACATGCTCTTGTCTCTCTTGCATTTGGAAGTTGCTCTGAGTTTTCCATTGATAAGAAAATCAGGTATTTTTTCAATGATAACTCATTATCTTTTGTAAATGGAAACTATGTGCATAGTTCCTGAGTCCATGATATATTTGGGCATTTTAGCACAATATCTTTGATTATATAATAGTCTCACTAACCATCTGTTAAATGTTGGCTCATTCATAGGCAGTATCATCTAAGCTTAAAAAAAAAAAAAGGCTTAAGAGAGATAAAATGACCCGGTCTTCATTTGAGGTGGGATTTGAAGATTTCATAACCTTTTACATGTGATAAAATAACTTTATTTCAAAGATTATTAATCCAATGTAAGGATGGCATTGACAGGAGATAAGGCACTGCTTTGGAGTTATATTGCCTGGTGTAAGCTTCAGCTTCACACCTAACTTAACTGCATGACATTAGTTAAGTTACTAAACTCTTTTGTGATTGTTCTTCATAATTGAACTTCATAGGTCAACTATGTGTGGCTTCTGACCTCTGCTGACAGTTGGGCTCAGATATACTCCATTGTTAGGAGACTTTAAGGGCAGTGGTTCTCTAAGTAGATGTCAGGAACACAAGAGAATGAGCCAACCATTTAACAATCCTTTTTGGAGTTTCCACTTGCACTCACATTTTATTAGGCAAACAAGTCATATGGCCAAGTTCAACATGAAATAGTAAGTAATTATACATTTCCCATGGAAGGAAGAGGGGAAAGTGAGCAATAATACCTACGTCACTGTCATAATGGCCGCTTTGAGTGATAGTGGATGTAAAACAGAGGCAGCTCTTAGTAGACTAATGTGTATCTCTTATTATTTTTATTTCTCATAAAAAGATGGCACCACAAACTGAAAGGCGGCAAACGAGGAAGGGACTTCTGAGAGTTCACTCGGACATTACTGTGATTCATGTGGCACTTGTTCCAAGTCTTTCCCCTTTTTTGACTTCTTTCCTTTTGAGGAATCTGAAAGCCTGTTAGTAATCTGAGCACCCAATAGATCAGTTCTTGTTTTTGTCATCCTCATCCATGCTGGTGGAGTTACCAACAACTACTGCTGTAGTGGTCCAATTTGTTGAAGACCATGGCTTTGAATTGTCAAGCTCAGGAGGTGATCGGGTCCTATTAATTTACTGCTTTCCTTTCCTCCTCTCTTTATTTCATTTATTAATTTTTTAGATGAGACTTTAATTGGGTGAATGGATTAGATATCAATTACTATTAAAATCACTGATTATTGAAGTAACTGAACTAGTGTGTTAGGAGTAGATCTTAAGACAGAATTTAGGATACAAAAGCTTATTAAGAATTAATTAATTAAATAGTAATTAATTTAGTTCATGAGAACTAAAATATGGGAGTGGGAAATTGAAGTCAAATTGTGGTTTAAGTCTGGTGAAGTTTCAACCAATAAGACATAGACTCTGAAGGTAAAATAGCATTCCTGAGCTGTCTAAACCTGGCCAGGATTTCCACTCTGCTGTTCTGTTGAGATCAATCATCTGATGTGGATTTAACTTAGGGAAGTGACAATGGGAAAATCAACTATGCTCCATGACAAGCTTCATGTTCAGGAGTAGTTGACCAACATGGGATATCTCCATGTTTATGTACGGTTGCTTGTTTGTTTTGGTGGACTTTTTCTTTCATTGAAAAACAATATTTTTTTGAGAGAAAAGACATAAAGTTGGGTGGGTAGGGAGGTGGGAAGTAGCTGGGATGGGCTGGGAGATGGCAAAGAATATGAATAAAATATACTGCACAAAGAATTTTAAAATAAATTAAGAATAATTTAAAGAGTGATATATATATCTATAAAGCCATATATACACATAATAGAACATTATATAATCATAAAAGAATGAGATTAAATTGCTTACAACAACGTGGTTATAAAAGGATGATATTGTGTTAGGTCCAATAACTCAGGCATAGGATAAGTAATGTGTGCTTTCAGTCACGTGTGTATCTACAAGAGCTGATACCAAAGAAACAGAAAATGGAATTGTGGTTACCCAGGATATAGAGGAAAGGAATTGGGGGTAGGGGAAGTCCTGTTAGAGTGTAAGTTACTATTAGATAAGGGAATAAACTGTGGCTCTATCCTATAATAGCTTGGCTGTAGAAAATGATTGAGTACTAGCTATATACTTTTTAAGGTAGAAGAAGGGATTAAGGAATTTTAATACAAAGAAATGGTAAACTTTTGAGGAGATAGATGTTTTTACCTTAATTTGAACATTAGACAATGTATACATCTATCAAAATATTACAGGACTCCATACAAACATATATGATTTTTTAATTAGAAAATCAAAACGAATTTGACTTCTATTATATTTGCTACTATCACTGCTATCTGGTTTTGTGCTATTTTCATCCTTTCTTTCTTCCCCACAGCTGCCTCCCTAACCATGACATTATTATCTTGCCTGGCTTAGCAAGTCCCAAGAAAACTGTTTTTCATTCAGATGGTGGTAGTGACACCTATCTAGAGCCTTTGAATCTGAGTCCCAGAGAACAATGTGTGCCTGTGTTCACTGAGTTTCAAACTTCAGGCAGCCAGTGTCAAGTGAAGTCTGAAGAAGACCCCAACAGAAGCCTAGTGCCTACAGATTTTGATCTGAGTCCATAGTCTATTGGATATGAGATTGGACTTGGTCACTCCAGGAAAGAATGTGGACAGATGAAAAATGAGACTCACAGTCAAACAGAGCACTAAGATATGAAACAGAGGCTAAACACAATCAGATTATTCATCTTCTATAATAGTTGAGGAAATTGATATCAGCGATTCATGTGTTCGAACTCATTCAATTTTTTTAAAGTAGTAAGAACTGCAGATGTTTAGATTAGTTTCCTATGCTATCACACAGTGTTTAGAAAGCACTAAGAATTAAAGATGTGAGTATGAGATGGAATTGGACAGCATGGTTCAAATCCTGGCTTATGAACAAGGCCTTTGATGATGGCAGATGGCAGTGACTTTATGAGGGTTGATTTGCTTATTTATAGGAGGTGACCTTGCAGGGTTGTTGTGAGCACTGAAGTAGAAATGGGTGATAATGATTTGTTCAAAGTCTTTCGCTATGAAGTATTTGGAAATACACAATGATGTTATCTTACTGAGTATCATACTCATTATTCTCTACCATCTAATACAATGTATCAACATAACAGGACAACAGTAGCCTTCTATATTGAACATTGGTGACTCATGGATCTAGGGTCCGTTGTGAGTAAGTTGGCTACTTCTGCTGATCTTGACTGAGTTCCATCCCATGCTTGGGTGTCAACTGGTGTTAGATAATCCAGATTGATCTTTGGTTTGTTCTCTCTGATCTACCTGTGTCAAATCACCTAAACGATAGCCCAGGTATGTTGTCATGGCAATGGCGAAGGCACAATAAAACCAAAGGAAACATTCGGCTCTCTTAAAGTCTATGCTTGGGAATTGTATTAGTATCATTGATTCTTCTCTCTATTGGCTCAGAGAAGACATGTGGCCCTGCTCAGAGTCAGAGGAGACAGGCACTATGTAGTTATGTGGCAGAATGAAAGGGGGAAAAGGTAAAAGACAACCTATTTAGGAAAGGAGTCTCATTCTTCCTCTGCAGAGTTTGAACATAGGAAGGAATGAAAACTGAAGCCCCAGATGTGATCAGCCCAGCATTGAGAAACCATTCACCTCACTGAATAGTGCCCTTGGTGCTTTATGGGTTTCTGAGTTCTACTGCAGAAGGGTCTTATCTTTTAGGCCTCAGTGAAATCATTCCTCATCATTACACCTGGATGCCAATCACCCCAGAACAGCTCTTTCTCCATTTGTTATACTACTTCCCAGCTCTATGTGAACTCTGTACTCTTGATGTGGAATTCTAGTAGAACCCCCTTGCCTGCCACACCAGTATTAATATCTATTTGTCTGAACAGCTTTGATTTATTGTTATTTTATTATAAAGGAAATGCTCCAGGGATAATCATTCTATTTGTTCTATTTGTTACAATGATAATTATCAATGGGCACTCTAGCAAGCAATGGGAAGTGTGTGTGTGTGTGTGTGTGTGTGTGTGTATAAGATAAAAATGATTGGAATTATTGATGAAACAGAAGAGTAGAAAAAAGTTCTAGACTACAGTGCTTATTAAGCTGTAAAGTGATATGCATCTTGCAGGGGTAGAGTCTGACCAATAGGTCTGATAGAGGTCCTGAGACTGCATCTGTAGAAAGCTGCTTAGGATGTCAATCCTTTGACCTCAGGGAATCCTCTTTGAGTGATGGACTAATAGCATGGTGGTCTAATGGAACTTTCTCTATAGTAAAATGTTCTAGATCAATAGATTTACTTTTACTGTAATTAAATCACTATTGCTTAGTACATCAGCCACTTCTCATAATTAATTTTTAGCTAACTTATTAATTAAGTGACTGGTAGTTATGTTTTGCTGTGTAGTTCTAGAGAACAAGATCTAGGTTGTATTAAATTTTGTGTGTTGTATATACATAGCCCATTGGGTTCCCAATATTGTCTATTGCCATGGGAAGGGAATGTGTCACCAGCGCAGAGACATAACGTGCAGATTAACTACATTCTACCTTTATATTTCAGGAACTATATTTAAAGTGTGGTATAGGAGACAAGACTGCACAGTCTACAGTGTATCTTGTGAGATCTGAATTTTGGTTTTATCATTTATTCACTCTATAACCTCAATTCTCTACATTTCCTTGTCTATGAAATGAGAGTAAGATAGTACCCCTCCACATGTATGGAAAAATTTCTTGTCTAAAACATTAAATTATTTTTGTATTATTTTCAATGGCTTGAGATCTACTATATTGTATCGTGTGTATTTGGTCTTACTAAGGCTCAGCCCTGCCTTGACATACATATCCTTACGTCTTTCTGTTTGGAAAGCTGTGGATTATACAAGTTCCCAGTTCTCTGGCAGAAAGGGCCTTTTCATGTTGCTAATGCAACATGAAACAACTAAGGCTTGGAAAGCTAAGGCTTGTTGGGTTGTTAACTCAGAGGTTTTAAACTAAAGCCTGATCTCTAAATAGAGATTATTCACCCCAAAAAAAGGCATCTGATGTGAGGGAGTGAGAGAAGGGAGCAGCCGAAATAATGAGGACAGCCTTCCAAGTCAGACAGTAATGATAGCAGGCCCCCTCAGAGATACGGCTGCTAGGAAATTCTGCACTGTGTTTATATAAAACCAAGCAGGAAATGTTTGCCAATGAAATAAATAAAGGAGTCTTTTGGTTACATAACGCTTCACCGTGCCCCAGTTTCAGGCTGTTTTGGAATTGTTTCTCACTCTAGGTTTGGACTTTGGGGCACAGGCTGTTATCTCTTTTGTTTGCTTGCTCCAGATTCTTAAAGCATTATTTTTCTACCATTCCTTAGAGGCCGAAGTGTAAGCTGGATCTGAACTTGACACCATCACTTGAACTTAAGAGAGGGTGCCTACTCAGCTTTGTTGCTGAGCCTATGGCCCTGAGGGGCACTGAGATTGGAGCAGAGAGCGAGAGACTAAGGTGAGTGATCAGGGCCAACTGCCTAGATATGCTATGGATAAAACCACATGGATAGTTGGGACTCAAGTTGTGCTAAACATTGTGCTGGGCACTGTCTTAGGTTTTCACATTAATCATGTAACACAGGTAAGTACTAGTTTCAGGTAGATGGTGATTTAGAGCAATCTGTTCTAAGGGACATGTTGGAGCAGGCCAGCCATTACATTTCTGCACAGTAACTTTTTTTGGAATGATAATAAAAATAGACATTTTAATTCAGCCACCTGTGTTCCCCTAAGTAACCCAGAAGAAACAAAATCAGTGTGACATAGGAAAAAAAAATCTAGTAGATAATTCTTAAGATACAATGAATTTTAATTATGTAGGTGAATGAACTTGCAAAGCACAATTTGAACTTCTCACTACCATAAAAATAAGCCAACAATCCCTCATCTTAATGCATATTTTTCAGAGCCTTTATTAAGTACCTGCTAAGTGCATGAGTGCATGTAAGTCCTGGGAGCAATTATTGCAAGATGCAGAATATTATTATGGTCTGACAAATACTGAGCTTCATAACAGGCATCATTTTTCAGCATGAGGCTGGTTTGTTTAAGTATAAAATGTTTGGAAATCCGAATGGACTTTTAGGGTTTGGTGAGCCTGGGTGAGGACTTAGCATCCTTGAGAGAAATTGTATTCTCCGGTCTCTTATCACCTCCTATCACCCATTCAGAAATTTGAAAAGTTGAGAAACCATTTCCAAAATTATCTAAGATCCCATTCCTCCAAATACCTCCCTGTATTCAGTGAGAATGAAGGAGAGAGGAATGGAAAAGCAAGGAGTAAAAATCATAGTGGTGCTGATGGTTCCTGAGCATTTGTGATGTCTCTGACCCTAGTAGAAGAGGTGTGTTATCTGGAATGTGTAGACTCATTTAAATACTGAGTCTAGTTATTTAAATGTTGGGTCCATATGGTTTTGAGGGTAGATGGGGGTTTACAATCATGGGAAGGGAACATAAGTTTGGGTTACTGGTTGCAGGTGATCTGAGGCACACACTTATAAGTATGTAAGTATGGAAAGGGTGTGTGACTAATTATGAAGCTTCCTTTACCTAATTTGCTTATTAGTTGAGGGAATCTACTGGTAGAGATCACAGGGCCCAACCCCAAGACACTGCTGCTCCTGGGCCCCAATGGATGCTCTCATATTGGGCTGGAGGTGTCAGAGTGTCTGACATTACATAATTAGAAACTCATTTATTAGTACATGTTTCCTATAGAATTTATTTCCCCTAAATCGAACTTGTTTTTCAGTATTAAATTCGGTCACGTCAATATAGCTTGAGTTGTGACATGTGTCGTGTCCCACGTATACATCCCTATAATTAAGAGTTGACACATGTCCTTAGAAATTCCCTTTCAACCACTTTACAATAAATTTCCCAAGTAACTACTGTTATGATCATTACTATTATGTATTAGTTTTTCCTCTTCTAGAACTTCATTCAAATGGAATCAAACAAGGTGTACTTTAAACATTTTGACTCTGGCTCTTATGCTCTTTCTTACTCTTTTTTGATGTTCCCAGAGCCTTGGTTAGGGGAGGTGAGTGTCCACATAGCTGCCTCATCTATGGGTGAATACTCAGAGACATTACTTTCAGCCCTTTGAACAACAACACACCTCTACATTAGCCATGACTTGCTGCAATAAGAAATTTCTCTGATGAAAATAGGAACAGAACAAATCTATGGATATAAACATAGATATTTAGAAGGAAGTTTGACAACCTGACCATTTAGAAAAATAACATTAATTGATTCTCCTCTAGGGCCCAACTTCTATTGTTGTTGGTATTTTGATTATGTTTGCAGTTGTAGGCACAAATATCATCCTGTGGAGCATACCTCAAATCCAATAAAAAAAGCAGTTGGTAATCCCCATAAACAGTTTTGCTATTGTTGCACTATAGGTATGTTTCGCCTGGCAAGTCAGTATTTTAGCACACAGAGGCTAGCATTGGATAAGACCATTGATGTTTATTCTCCCTCAGTGGCCTGACTATTACCTTCCAATACTTTCAAAGCAATCCAGAAGGGAGAGTTTCCTAGTCAGTTCAAAATTTATTTCTCTATGTCCTGCAACTAAAAGTGTACAGTGTCTTCAGGAACAGGGTCTTACTTATCTACTTATGGTGGCAAATGTGGTTGTTTGAATGAGAATGACCCCCATAGGCTAATATCTTTGAATATTTGATCCTGTTAGGGCAAGCCTGGCAGACTTCTAAGAAACCACGAGACATACATACCGCTGCAACACGCATGAGGCATTTATTAATAACCGGCGCGTGTCCGGGTCTTGCCTATCCCACGCAGGAGATGAGCATGGCGGGCCCCGATCCCTTCCCCCAAGGCACTTTTATGGGGTTCAGGGGAAAGGGGTCTGGGGATGGGGGCTCGTGCAGCTGATTGGCTCCGAGCTCTCTATGTTAGACTAATTGGTTGGGAGTTTCGTGCGTGCGGGATCCAGGGGGGGCGTGGTCAACCTGTGCCCTTGGACTAGCCACCCTTGAGACAGGGTGGCACCCGGGAAGGAAGAATCCCTGCTGATAGATGGTGGGGAGGAGGCTGGGGAGGCTGTTCCTAGGAAGACATCCCCCTTCCACCATACGTGATACGTGACTGCTAGCAAGTCAGGTGCATTCCTAGGTTTTATATTTCTTAAATCCTTTCAATCCCCAGTTTGTGGAATTGTTTTGGAAGGATTAGAGGTACGGTCACTTGGGGGTTGGGGTGGGAGTGGGCTTTGAGATTTAAAAAGACTCATGTGATCTTCAGTGTGCTTCTTTCTCTCTCTCTCTCTCTCTCTCTCTGCCTCATGATTGTGGTTCAAGATGTGAGCTCTCAGCTGTTCCTTTGAGCCACCATTATGAACTCTAACCCTCTGAAAACTGTTAGCCAGATTAAATGTTTTATTTTACAAGTTGGCTTGGTCATGGTGTTTTAACACAGAAATAGAAATATCACTAAAAATTGTTCCACAGTCAATTTTAAAAATTGAGTTGTTTGTTTTCTTAGTGATTAGTGTTTTGAGTTCTTTGTAGACTCTAGACATTAAACCTCATACATTGCTGGCACCCTCCCCCCCCCCCCCCCCCCGCGCCCCTTTGGTAATGCTCTAGTTTCATTTTTAGTCTGTTGAAATCCAGGTTTCTCAGCACCATTTGTTGAAGATGCTGTCTTTTCTTTATGGAATATTTTTGACATCTTTGTCAAAGATCAAGTACCTAAAGTTATATGGCTTTATATCTAGGTCCTCTATTCTATTTCACTGAGCCATGTGTTTGTTTTGTGCCAGGGCGATGGTATTTAAATTTCTAAGGCTTTATAGTATAATTTGAACTAAGATGTAGTGATACCCCTTGCAGGGTTTTGTTGTTGTTGTTGTTCAGGATGGCTTTTGTTCTTATGTATATTTTTTGAGATTATTTTTTCTATCTTTCTGAAGACAGGTCTTGGTATTTTTATTAGGACTGCATTGAATCTGTAGATTGCAAAGCTAGATGGCTATGTTCACAATATTGATTCTTCAGGCCAGTAAGTACAAAAGGTCTTTCCATTTCCTGGTGTCTTCTTTAATTTCTTTAGTTTCCTAGAATTTCCATTGTGGAGGCCTTTTTGTACCCTTGGTTGGGTTTATTTCCAGGGATTTTATTTTATTTTGTGGTTTTCATGAATGGGGTTATGGAATTTCATTTTCAGTGTGTTTGTAATTGGTATATATGATGGCTATTGATTTTTATGTGTTAAATTTTGTATTTTGCTACTTTGCTGAAAGAATGTATCAGTTCTAAGAGGTTTTTTGAAGTCTTTAGGGTCTCTTATGTATAGAATCATATCATCTGAAAGTAGAAATGCTTTGATTTCTTCCTTTCTTATTCATAGCCCCCCTCCCATTTGCTAAAATTCACTTGTCTTATTGCTCTAGATAAGACTTCAAATGCTATTTTGAACAGAAATGGAGGGAGTAGACACTCCATCTAGTTCATGGTCTTACTGAGAACACTTTGATTTTTTTCTCCCTTTAGCCAGCTGTTGACTATAGATTTGTTATACACAATATTTAATATGTTTAGGTATTATTCCTCCATCTCTAGCCTCTTGTTCTACTTTGCCATAACCCAGAGCTACTTGAAAAGGAAAAAGTTTATTTGGCTTACATCTCCAGGTCACAATTCCTCATTGAAGAAGTCAGGGAAGGAACTCAAGAAGGAGCAGAGGTAGGAGCCATAGAGGAAAGCTGCTTATTGACTTGCTCCCAGGACTATTTTCATCTACCTTTCTTATAAAGCTCAGGCACACCTGCCATATGGTGGTACTTACTGACCTCAGTGGGACTGAAGACTTCTATATCTATTAACAACAATGAAAATGTCCAACAGACATACATACAGTTCAATCTGATGGAGGCAATTCCTTAAATGTGGTTCCCAGGTTGAGTGTCAAGTGAAGACCCAAGATTAACTGTCATACCTCTCCATGACATTTATCAGGAAGAGATGTTGAATTTTTTTCAAAGGCCCTTTTAACCATTTAAATGATGAGATGACCACGTGATTTCTGTCTTTAAATATATTTCTGTGATAGATAACATTTATTTATTTATGTATGTTAAAGCAGACCTGCATCTCTGCAATGAAGTGAACCTGGTTGTGATGAATAATCTTTTTGATATGATCTTGTATTTGATTTGCTAGGATTTTATTGAAGACATTTGCATCTATGCTCAGCAGGGAGGAGAAGGGCTAGATAATGAGGTCCTGGGCAGGCTGGGAGGTGATATCCTATATGAACGGCGACTTATAGGGTGGGAATAAGCAGGTCTAATCTGAGGTGTGGATATAGAAGATCCCAGAGTAGCTAGAAGCCTGGCAGCACACAGAGGTGCAATACTAGAGGAGCCAGGACACCTATATTGTGAGGCAGAATGATGGTTACCTGTCAACTTAGAGAACCAAGATAAGAGAGAATGGAAGGCATATGGAATAGGAAGGAACAGAGTCTAACTGATGGACAGGGAATGGAGATGAAAGAGAGGAGCTTATTGGGTTGGAAGGAGAAGGACCTACTTGGCAGCATGGAAGAGAAAATTCCCAGAGGTACTGGATGGGCCTATCCAAAACGAACTTTTCAACTTGGTTTCTTTCATTTACTGGTTCATCTGTGTTACTGCACATGCTAAGAATTTCTTATTTTTGATGCTGAGTAGAACTTCATTGTAGAAAAAAGCTACAACTAAAAAAAAAAGTTTTTTTCTGGAAATTTGGATTGTTTCTAATCTTTGATCATTATGTATAAAGTTGACAGGAAAGGTCACTTATGGGTCTTCTGGTGGCATGTGTATGTATTTCTCCATATAAATATTCAATAGAGTAATTATGGGTCAGAGTTTCATTTTATAAGAAGCCACAGACTTTCGAAACTTTTCATACTCATGTTTCATTTCATACTCACGCTTAATCTGTCAAATGACCAGCAGCAACAGAAGGACTTTTAAAATGCTTCCCTTCAGGTTTGTCTTTCTTTCTCTATCATGCCAGTCCACTTTGCCCATTTGGGCATGAGGCAAGATGCCATAGTCAACACTACCTCAGTTTCATTAACTCTGTGAAAACATCCCTTCGTTAGAAGTAAAGAAATGCTCAGGGAGAGGACCGATGCAATCCAAGGAGAGTGAAACTCAATTATCATCATGGTCCACTTGCTCCCTAAGATCGTGAAGAAGACAAGGACACTCTACCACTTTTACTGACAGTGTCTTGGGGGCACAGCAGTACAATAGGGAAGAGAAGTAAAGGCAGGCATACAGACTGAAGGGGATTGTACAACCTTCACTTAAAGGTGACAGCTCAGTCTACACAGACAAGCTTAAGTGATGATTGGCTAAAAAAGTCACTGCACTGTCCATACTGAATTTTGATAAGCAAAATGACTTTATTTGAATACCCAATGCAAATAATGGAAGAACAAAACAGCAAATACCATTTACAATAGCACAAAAACATGGCTCATTTAGATTCCTAACAAGACCACGCAAAAAATTTATAGTAAAAGTAGAAAACCTTTCAGGGAAAGAAGACATTATAACTGGAAAAATGCAGCATGTTGATAGTTTGGAAAACTCAGGGCTATTCTATTGTCTGTCATCAAAATAATCTCTAGCAGGCACTGGTAAATGATTTTTTGTTAAGGGGCAATAGTAAATATTTTAGGTTTTATGGTTATATGGTATTTTCTCCCTTTGTATTGGAAACACACAGGTGATATATAAATGAGAATGTGTGACTATGTTCAAATAAAACCTGATCTATAAAAACAACTGCCATGTTGGATTTGTCCCTTCATTATCAACCACTTATGAGCTGGAAAAGAAGTGTTAAAACCAGAGCTTCTGCTTTCCACCTTTGTTTTCTTCTGGTTGTGCCAGATAATGTAAAGATCTGGCTCAGTCAGAGATATTTATACCTCCCTTTTCCATTTGTGTTTAGGGCTTTTAAGGATTAGAAATACAAACACTGCTTTCAATCAAGCAACAGAAGCTTCAGATATCAAGCTCTGTGTGCATGTGTGTATGTGTGTGTGTGTGTGTGTGTGTATGTATAGAATGTGATCCATGTTGTACACACACGCATACTAGTTCACCTGTTGTGGTTATATGCACGCAAAGGCAGGTACCTGCAGAGGCCAGAGGGAGTTGTATTCCCTGGAGCTGGAATTTCAGGCAATTGTGAGTCACCCACTGTGAGTACTGGGAACTCTGCTCGGTCAGTCCTCTGTTAAAGCAGGACACTAAACCATTGAATCATGTCTGCAACCTCTCTCCTTGCCTTTTAAAGAAGATGAGTCTCCCAGTGTAAGTGTTAAACTCCAGCCTCCTAGGACTATCTCAGATAACGTTATCTCTGGGAAAAGTGGCCACATAGTGAGAACAGAAGATCTCCCATCTGTTGGGAACAAAGGCTGGTGGACACACAGGTGTTTTCTTGCACTTTTCACAGAAGGACTTCCTCTTCATTCACTTCTTTTTCACCTCTTGGCATCGAGCTGGCCAAGGATGTGGGTGGTATGCCTCTTCCGTCAGCCCTTCCTTGTGTGGCATTTGTCTTGTAACTTTCCCATGCTTGTTTCAACAGAAAAAAAAAGCAGAGACTGACAGATAGCTACCCTGAGGCTAGATTGTCACTGAAATAGATTTCTTCAAATAAAAATAAGGGCCATTTTTGCTTGCAAGGCCTTGCAGTGAAACAGAGTTAATAAAAACTGCATGGGAAACTCACATCGTAGCTATAAAAAATAAAAAATAGAATTCTTAGCTAAAGTCAGCAGTGATTGTTGGCTCAGGGTAGATATTAGGGAGTAAAATATTCTGAAGCAGTCACTGAAAGCGAAGTCGAAAGATTTATTACCCTTTAGCCGTTTGTTTAACTCTTTACAAGCAAAGCTAAAATCACACTTGCTTAGAATGTTATTAAATCCTGGGATTTAAAAGTAGGGCAGATCCTTGTGGACAAATTATCATGTAGAGCATTATAATATCAACCAACAGAGGTAAAACCAGAAAATATCAAAATGGCTCCAAAACAAGTTCTTAAGATCCTAGAGGAAAATGTATTCCATTTCATTATTCCTCTTCCATCAGCTTCTACCCTGGTTTGTCTGTAGATCTCTCTGAAATTCTAGGCTGGACAGGGATACCCCCCTCTCCCCAAAGCCCCAGCTCCAGGGTCAAAATCTTAGAACCCCGGAGAGAAATGTGTTTCTGACTGGGCAAGCAGGGGTTAGAGGTTGAAGCGGGTGTGTGAGTGTGGGGTGAGGTGGGGTTGGGGAAATCAGAGGTAGCTGAGTGGGTGGGAGGGAGGGTGTTTATGTGGGGGGATGGTCTTTTCTGAGCCTGAAGCACCCAGCACCTTCTAGCTCCAGTAAAGGTGGAGAATGGTGTTAGGCACCCAGAGGCATTATCGTTTGCATTCAAAATTTATTTCAGTCAGCACTCTAATGGGAACCGGAGACAAGAACTGGTTCTCACTTTGGGCCATAATCATTAAAAATCACAATGTCTAAGACAAGTGGCTTTTAGCCCCTGTTTGCTATAAGGGAATTTATAGGAATATTTAGAAGTGACTTGGGGTCTTTCCCCCCCTCTGCTTAAAGCATATAAATGCTAGTCATTTTCACAGGTTTTTGCTAATTAATACCACCATTGTGGAAATGAGGGCTGTTCTCCAAACAAGCTGCAACAAATGGGATTTTTATTGCTGGTGGGAAAGTCTGGGGAATAATTAGCAAGATCTGTTGAGATCCCTTGACTCTGGGCATCTGCATGGTAATAACCAAGCCCAGAGATCGCTCAGGGAAGTGGGTCGCACTTTCCACCACAGGGCACATTTATATTGTCACTTACAGCTTGAAAGCTGCAGTTGGACGAATGTGGGAAAATATTCTGTGAAACGCTAGACAGATGAACCCGATGCTGACCAATCTCAACTAGGAAAACCGGCTCAGCTGTGTGCAAAGCTGTGCAGCAGCCAAAACTCGCAAAAGAAATATTTTGATGTCTGGTTAAACTCAAATTCCTGGAGACATTCTCACACACAGACATGCACATGCTCCTTACAGGTGACTGGAGGACTTCAGGACTTACAAGGGGCCCTACAGATCGACTGGTCATGTAACCAAAGAACACTTAAATAGAATCTAGGGTGATTTAAGCCCTTGGATGAAGAGATTATTCATTTCCATTTCCACAATCTCTTATTTGAATCTATCGTTTCTACTTCAAATGGGGACAGCAAAACCCAGGATCACCAACTGTATTTAAAATTTTGATATAGCAGAAATCAGGGATGTGTTTAAACCACATTGCAGTATTCAAAATCACTTAAGGTACTGGCTGTGCTCATAATTTCTCTGATATTGTGGTAGTTATTTGACTCTTGATTCATTTAAAAATCTTATATAAATATATTATGAATGAAAATACATCTATGACTATATCACACACTTAACATTGTTTCATGTGGTACTGTATATTGTTAGTTTTCTTGTGTGTGTTTCACACACACACACACACACACACACACACGTTCTCTTATCTATATACAAACATTCCTATAAGAGGTCATAGATGTGATTGCCAAATAAGTCCATAATACACAGTTAAAGACCACCCTTCTTTTGCTCAATCTTCTCTATTTACAGTTGAAGAAATCAAGGTAGGTCTGGTGAATGGCACAGAAAAAGCCAGAACCCCAGGGTGCAGTCTCCAGTTGGTTCCCACCATTACAGTTGCCTACAGGAGAAGAAAATAACCTTGGCAAAAAACAACAGTGAGTTCCTTCTTAAAACAACACCATTTAAGTGTAGAAACGAAAGATGGTAAGCAGGCCCTGAGGCTAATCTTAGCCAGATAATTGATTTTCAAATTCAAATATACTTTCCTCCCTTCCTTTTTAAGGGTATAGCTTGTTAAGAGCTTCTTGCTATTTTAAAAAGCTAACTTGGAGGTACAGTGCTGTGGGTTATACACAAACAGTCCCGGCGCAGTGCGTGTTGATTTTTGCCAGCCTCACACCCCTCTCTGTCTCATTTTGATGAGCACTGTGGGAGCTGGGTGAAAGTCAGCCTGGGCTGGAACGAGCAGGGGTAATTTTGATCACTGACTTGTGTGTTATCTAGAATCGCATACATTGTTTACACTCGCATGTGTGAATATTCCTGCTAGTGGGACCGACAAGAAATGATTCATTTCAAATAGGCAGGAGTGTGCTGGCTGATAGGGAACCCCTGGTGAGAACATAAGGATCTGGGAACTTCAAATACATTTCTTCTTCCCCCTTTCCTTCTCTTTCCCGCCCTCTTTCTTCCTAAATACCCAGGCTGATCTTGAATTCTTCGTCTCCCTGTCTCAGCCTCACCAGTGTTGGGATTCCTGAATGTTGGGATTCCTCAGGCTTGATGTTATATGTTCTCTCTTAATGATTCACATGGAGGTCAAGTTTCATAAAGCAGTTGATCTTGACATGTTGTAGATGTTTGAATATCACAATTCGTGGGATTGTAAAACTTAAGCAAAGGAGAAAGTGGGCACCATCAGTAATTCTCAAGACTTTAATGGTCTCTCAACCTCGTCTCCTCTTAGGGTTCATCAAATGTGGATATATGTT
Source organism: Cricetomys ansorgei (assembly GCA_026225945.1). Taxonomy (NCBI): domain Eukaryota; kingdom Metazoa; phylum Chordata; class Mammalia; order Rodentia; family Nesomyidae; genus Cricetomys; species Cricetomys ansorgei. The sequence continues at coordinate 36,312,007 of JAMJFZ010003875.1, forward strand.
AACGTGGTGCTCTTCGGGGCTTTAACTTTTTCATGTTTTAACTTTGTCTTGCATCTAATTCTTTAGGTTTATAAAATTTACAAATGTAGCTTAAATACCTAGATGCTCTCAACCAGACTGCTCAGATACCAGTGTTCCTTGTCACTACAGAGCACCTGATCAAACAAAGAAACTCAGGGTGATATCATCTTGCCATTTAAACAATAGGTTTCATTTAAGCTTCACCAACCATTCCGCTAGTGTCCCTTTCCTACTCTGGAATCCAGTTTTCATTATACATAACATAAAGCTGACAGCTCACTGCTTGTGGGTAATCTGAAATATTCCTTTAGCTCTTTCCCTGTCTGTCTTTTTTTCCTTTTCTTTTCTTTTTCTTCCTTTCTTTCTTTCTTCCTTCCTTCCTTCCTTCCTTCCTTCCTTCCTTCCTTCCTTCCTTCCTTCCTTCCTTTCTTTCTTTCTTTCTTTCTTTCTTTCTTTCTTTCTTTCTTTCTTTCTTTCTTTCTTTCTTTGTCTTTGTTGATGTTAAATTATAATGTGTTTATTTTGGGAAAGGTTTCTTAATGTGAGTCTGTGTGGTGTTTCCTTGTGATTATCTTCAGGTTATACACTTAGCTTTTAAAAACTAATTTTATTTAATTCTAGAAGTTTGTAGGGTAAAGTGTGATAATTTTATACATGTATATAATATGTAACAAGCAAACGAGAGCTGTTAGCATTTCCTCCTCCCCTTTTAAACACTCCTTTACACGTTATTCACAACACATGCGCAGATTTTTGTGAGCTTTATCTTCCCACAGGTCCACAGAACTCTAGAACTTGTCACCTGTATCTAACTGTATTTGCTGCCTATAACCTAGCCTCCCGCAAGTCTTCTCCCTTTTCCAACCCCAGTAAACACTGTGTTCATTCTAATCGCATTTTAGCACGCACATATTAAAGAGAATAAGCACTGTTTGTTTTTCTGCATCTAACTTATTTGTTTCACAACATCCTCCATTTCCATGATCTTTTTGTTTGCTGAAAATGTCAGAAATTTATTCTTATGGTTGAACAACGTTCCACTGTGAATGGATACCACATCCTCCTAATGCATTTGTCTCATTATGGGCATAAAAAATTGGTTCTATATCTTAACTATAGTGAATGTTCAGCTAGTATGCTGTATTGTGGACACAATTTTGTTGATCTTAGGATTGACAGAAACTCCAAATGGCCAGAACAACTTAGTTTTACCTACATCTAATAAGTGACAGTGAGCAGGGCCGTTTGTAAAATTGTTCACTTGGACCAGAAGTGATCTGCTGGCACAAATACAGGTCAGAGAGGAAGCAAACAGACAAAAGCAAAGCAAAACCTTGGGAAGTTTTTTGCTGCAAATAAACTCAAGCTGGAAATGAGGAGTGGCTGGAAATGCAACTGTTCTCACAGTGCTTCTGTGGTCCTTAAAGAGGGAACTTAGCTGCCCGCAGCTAAGACCTTGACCAAATGTCAGAGGCCATGAGCTGAGCACACGTCTGCGTTCTTAAGCTGACCCCTGGGTACATGATTTCTGGGTGTATAGAATTGTGTGCCTTTATATTCAGTTATTATCTTATAATAAGCCTTAAAACCGGCTCCTTAATTATTTTGTCTTTAATCTTTCAGAAACATGGATTTTTAAAACTAAAAAAAAAAATAAAAGGAATAAAAGAAGCAGAAGTCAAAGAGAACTCTAGAAAATAAAAAGGAATTTCACTGAACAATTTGGCACTAAAAAAACAAATAATTTACGTATATGAAAAAGTGTGTGTATAATGGAAACATATATGTAGTGTTTGGGTGCAGAAAGCTTAATGACATTGGAGTTGGGCAGTAGATGGTATCTTTTCACCAAATTAAAACAACATACTTTCTTTTTAATACATCATCCCCTGAGGTCAATGCCAAAGAAATTATTTTGGAGAAAAACAGAATCCAAACATAAAATAGAAGAAGTGACATTTTTTTTTCTATTGTGTCTACTTTTCCATGTGAGATGTAGAAATGAGGGCCATGACAGGGATGAGGACACTGGGGAAGCTTCCTGCAGGACAAAGGCATTCTTTCTGGGTCCTGATATTGTTGATATCTCACCCTTTCATTTGGGCTATCCAAAGACATTCACTTGGGAAGCTTGGGAAGAAAAATCAGTTCTGACTTCTGAGGAGTCCAGCTAGGGAGTTGACAGATGTAAGCATCTGCAAAGGAACCTTTTAAAAGGAAGCAGGCCAGAGATTTTCTAATGCTTTTTGTTGTTGACGTTGATTCTGAAGCATTAACCCGGCACCAGATGCCACATAATGAGGATGCCGCAATACTGGCAAGACCTGAAGCTGTGAAGCACATTGAGCCAGGGTGTAAACTGCTTATAAATGATCAGAAACCCCCCACACTTTCCGCTTTGACTTACCACATGCCTTTAAGCAGCAGAGATTTAAAAGTCCTGAGATTATAGAACTTTTATGTGGTCACATACAAAGTTTAAGACTGGGAACGAACCACAAATGGAGTGCTTTGTATGAAGACCAAAGTACAACTTAAATGGACAACATAGCAGCTCCAGGAAGACCATGTGGAAACTACCCAATCTTGAGTGTCTTCGGAAACTGTGTGTTCTGGAGCTCTGAGGATCTATAACTGTGAACCCCTGATTTTTGTTTGTAAATTCTTTCTGGAGTCTTCTGAAGCCTATAAATACAGTTAGGGAAATATTTTATCCTCCTCCTCCTTCTCCTCATTCCTTTTCTTCTTCCTCTTCTTCCTCTCTTCCTCCTCCCCTCCTCCTCTTCCTCTCCCTCTCTCCTTTTCATCCTCCTCCTTCTCTTTCTGAATTACAACAAAAAAGCAGTTTTGGAGAAGGCCATGCATTCTGCACATGCCAAGGAAAGTTTTGTAGCCTTTTATGCCTAATCCTGAATTTACTTGTTGCCAAAGTGGTATTAATTCATTTGCTTTTACAGAGTGTAGCTTTCTTCTCCTGTCAAAGAGAACGGCAAGCTCTCCAGAGACGGTTGAGGGATCTTGGCAATCTATTGCTATTTGATTAGAAGAAACGATCTTCACTGAATGACCAAAGCACATTTACAGACTTAACAAAGTTGCTTTTACAGAAATCAAACCTGAGCTCTGAGGCTAGGCTTAAATACATCAGGTGAGATAGGACAGGAAATAAGTTGATTTAGCCTTTCAGATGGAGGTGCTGTCCAGGGAAGGGGAATCTATCTGTGAGCGCTCTGTGTATTTGAGGAGATAAAACAGTGCTGGTGTGATGGGCATCGTGGCTGGGGAGACATGAATGAAGTGAAGCATGTGGAAGCCTGACTCCTCACATCCTTGTTGGAACTGTCAAGCATTTGGATCTTAGCTCTGGAGCCAGGGAATAGCCAAAGAGTAGCTTTAAGTAAGAGATTTAAAACACTCTGATTTTGAAAACTTTCTCTGATGAAAGTGTGGAAAAAGGATTGGGTGAGGCCAGAGAATCAACCAAGTGAAAGATAGGAGAGATGGTGGAGGTCTTTCTACGTCAGTAGCGTCAGGGATGGGTGGCAGTGATGGACATGTATTTATGTCAACTGTCAATGTGTGTACCCAGAGGTCACCATGGAATGCAAGAATCCTCACTGTCTCGATGAATTATATCACATTTTGCATGGACCTATGCTGTTTGCTTTAGCCTCATCCATTTAGACTCAGTACATTTGTAGGTAATATAATAAGCTTAGTGACAGGTAATGAACAATGGAATAGGTGCTTACTTGGTCATTGTGTTGAGGCTGCAAGAATAATTTGATATTCGCCTGATCCTTCCGCATTAGTCTTTTCCTCAGAGCCTCAGAGAATTGCCTGCAGTTGTAGTAAATATATAAAACAAAACAAAACCTTAAAATTTAAAGAGACTAACAGTTCATGGTCTGTGAATTTTTAAAAACCTATTACTTCAAGTCTCCAGGTTACAAGAGATCTTTTTCCTTCTGAACATATTTTCACGAGGTGTGATTGGTTGATAATATGACCATTAACATGAATACATCAAAAAGGCATGAACACATGGGGAAAACATTGCCATTGTGCAACGTCAAGTATCAGCAGGCATGGATGTGATACATAAAAGGAAAGAGAAAACTTTTCATGGCCCTACAGCCAAAAAGACAGAAGGACCGGACGCTAGAGGGAACAGATTGAGATTTACACTAGGCCTTGTGAGCTATGTGCTTTGTGACTCTGATTTCAAGAGATTAAAGCAAATTAAAATAAGCAGTGCGTGTAATTCATCTAACACATTGCCTGGCGAGGAATGGGTGCTGAATAACTATCAGCTATTATTAGGAGTTATGAAGCACAGGACATGTGTAAGAACATTCTATAGGAGGAAGACTGTGATTGCCTTGAGATGGTATGAGAAATGGGGAACTGTGTTGCATGGGAAATGCCTTGGAAGGAGAGCAGAGATCTGACACAGATACATAAGCTACATAGAGAGAGTGTGGGACCTCTGTTGCTATTGTCAGAAGCTCCCATTTGCAGAGGGAAGTCTTATCTAGCTGCTGTAGTACAAGTTCTGTTGTGTGGCCAGCCATTCAGCAGCCCTTCACCACACTTCCTTCACAGGCTTGCTTCTTTTTAGATGTTCCATAGATTTCCATAGAATTATATAAACTGGAAAAAGCTGGTACAAATGCAAGGTATTCATTGCCATGTATCTACTGGTGATGTGGTCCCAGTGGATGACACACATTGAGTATATCCAGGCCTCTCCTGCCCACTCCTTTCCATTCCAAAGCACGCATTGATATTTACTGGTTGTTACTGGGTACAGAGCCTAGTATTTGCTGTTCCTCCCGCTTGTTTCTTGCCAATATCCCAAACGTTATTGAGGGTCTCTTGGGAGACTCAGGCAGCAGTGGGAAGAAAATTCAATTCTGAGGTAAAAAAGTGGGATGATGAGAAAACAGTAATCTATTATAGAACTTTATGTTAAATATACCACAAAAGGGGAAGGGTTGAGTCAGCCAGCATGTAAATTAAGTCCCACGTGCATTTGATGTGCATTTGATGATTCTTTCTACTGTAGCAATACATGTTCATGACCCTCCTGTTTCCTATGGAGTCTTTGTGATGTGCCTTTAACTTGCCCACTTTGTATTCACTATCATTCTTCCTTACAGCAGAATATTTTATGTTTAGGGAAATGAAGGAAAATGAATACAGGTGTCCATCAGGATGATGACAGTAAGAGCTATGGAGGATGCGGATTGTTGGCAAGGATGTCTGTCTTAATCTAATTTTTGCTTTTCTGAGTCTATTTTATTTATGAGTTTATACTGATCACAAATTTGATTATTGTTCTGGATACTGAGAATCCAAGATGGAGGAGTTGGCATCAAGGGCCTGAAAGAGGGCATCGTGTATGTGTCTGTGTGTGTGTGTGTGTGTGTGTGTGTGTGTGTGTGCACGTGCGCACGTGTAGGAGGAAGGGAAAGGCAAGTTGGCAAGAGGGAGCCAAACTTGTCCCTATATACCTTACTCTGACATTAATAGATCTACTTCTGCCATATAGCGTTAATGGATTCATGAGGGCAGATCTCCCATGACCCAAACAATCTTAACGGCTTCACCATTCAACACCTATGTCCTGGGGATCAAACTCCTAACACATGAACACTGGGGCACGTATTCAAACTACAGCAATGTGGGACAACTGGAACCAGGCACTCTGCTGGTAGGAATACAAAATAGTAGACTTTCTAAAGAAATGCTTAGTGTATCTCTTAAGGCCAAATCTGTTCTAGGGCTCAAGCATGGCCACTTATGGATGTTCCCTCAACAGAAACACAAGAAATAGTTAATGAAAAAGACATGTGGAATGTTCAAATGTTCCTAAATTGAAATTACCCAACTGTCCATCAGCAAGTGAGTAGATAAATAACTTGTAACATGTTCACAAAATAGGGGCTATACTATAGGGGTAACGAAATATCTAACTTTAAATTACATAAGTCAATATAAATACGTTTTATAAAAGAACAATGAACAAAGAAACTGAACATGAAAGATCACACACTAAGTGAATGTGGTGACATGTATTGCAGATCCAAGCACCACTGATTTGTGCTGTTAGACTCCAGAAGAGGGATACACTTGGGAGAGCAGTGACCAGAACAAAGAATGACTGAGAGACAGACTATTAGTCCTGTGACTCACAGACTGGGTGCTGACTATGAGGCTGCATTCACTTTATGAGAAATAAGTGAGCTGTGTGCTTAAGTGTACAAAGTAGGTGTCATTTCATCAACAAGTTTTTAGAAAGGTATTGGCGAGTTGTTTATTATTTCCCAGCCCTAGATAGTGTTGGTGACTATTGTATGAGAAAACTGACAGCTTAGCCAACCAGCTAGACTCCTTCTCCAGTCCTTTGAGTTATGTGTTTCCCACAGAAAAGAACACGTTCACATCATTATTTCAGGATGAGTAACCAATATCTTCACCTAGAAGCTCAAGCTGGAAATACAATTTTCTCTAGCACACTTGCAAATGCTTCCTGACATCTTATATGTGTCTTAAGTATAATAGAATGATATCTTCAAACCCTTATTCAGTTTGGAATCAGGAACAAACCATTGAACCATCACTGAGAACTATTATGTGCTGGCATTGTGACAGGTCATAATGTGCTAGATGGGTCACCTCCTGTCACCCCTTATCAATCATGGGGGTAAAAATCATTTCACCCCTTACCCTGATATGGTGGTTGAAGCCTGGAGAACCAGATGGACAAGGTCACAAAGTACAGGAGCATAGTGATATCTGAACATCCTTACTCCCTTCCAAAGTTCATTCTTTAAGAAGGTATCCCTTCTACTTAGGCAAAACTACCCAGTTCTGTTTTAATTTCTCCAAACATCATGGTTTCCTTCTGAGGTAGGAAACATCTGTTCAGCTAGTTTGAGAGTATCATTTTCTCCCTCAAGTTAACTTAGTGGTAAACTAATTTTTGAATGAAGGGGAAAAGAGAGCCAGAGGATACAGGGAAGTTTCGAAGGACTTTGTGATTTGGTTTCTCACTGTGAGTTTATTATGCATCACAATAATTGCACATCAAATCAATAATTCCAATTTCCATGGAGAAGGATGTTCAAGACCCTCCAACTTTGAAGGCTTGTTGACTTATCTGGTTTATCAAGTTAACAACTAAAACACACCTTGCCCTTGGTCAAGAGTTTCCCAAGAGGATAACAGCAAAAGTGGCAGATGCCAATTCATTAATATCCACTTTTACCTTAGCTCAAAGGAAAATAGTAGAAAGTGCAGGTACTGGCCAAAAATAATGTTTGCTAAAATAGAAGCCCAGATATGATGTGTTTGCCCTGTTACAAATCAGAACTTTGCCAGTGTGTACTGGCCTGATGGCCCCAAGAACCACTAGAGAAAGACAGGGCAGAAGACATGATGAAGAATCAGCCTGTGTGTTATCAGTTGTCCTCTAAGACACCTGAATGGTAGCTATCTTTATCCTTAATTTAGAATGAGAGATCGAGCTCACAGAGGTCAAGAGACATGCTTAGTGTTGCAGAGCTGTTAGGTGGCAGGATCAAGAGAAAGTATGCATCTACTTTTTAGGGTTGTGGCACTTTCCCTATAAAGGGCCTGATAGTCAAGATTTCAACTTTGTGGGCTACACATCCTTTGCTACAAATCCTCAGCTGTTCTTCACAGTGTCAGAGAGCCATATGCATTATGTAAGCAAGTAGGTACACCACTCCAACTCTTGGGGAATATCAAGAATGGTTTTAGCTGTCTTTATAAACAGATGGTGAGTCAGCTTTGACCCCAGGCCATAGTTAGCTGACCCATTTTCATCTGATTCCAAAACTTGTGCAAACTGTTTGGACTTAGCAGGTGGTTTTATCTAAAGTCCCTTGGAATTAAAACCTCCCTGCAAAGTTAAGACTTTGACTCTTGAAAGGAGACCTTTGACATACAGTGGAGGGACAGTAAGTGCATGCGTGTTTGTACATGGCTGTGCAAAACACATTAAATAACCTTATGTCTTATATCAACTGACAGAGGTTACTGACACCAGCCTTTCCATTTTTTAAAACCCAAGATGTCTTCCTATCCATTTCCTAAAATAAAAGTTCATTATCAACATAAACACTTAGTGAATTGTAATGTATTGGGAGGATTTTTTTCTACTGTTTGGGGAGCCAGTAGATGGACTCCAATGGAACAAAACACTATCTTTCAATACTATGAATTGAACTATTCTGACCAAGGCAGTCACAGAACGGTTTGCAGATGATGCGTGCTGAGCTGTAGAGGATGTCTGTTGAGGTCTTCATGTTAGCTGCCACTTTGCTAGGTTCTGGAAAGTCAACACATTAAAGTAGGAGGCATAGCTCTGTTTATAGCTAAGCCAGGTACCCATCCAGGGAGAGAGTGTCCCATTGGAGAGCCATGCATGGGTGCAGGGAAGAATTGATTGGAATCACATAATGTTGAGCTTGAAAAAATCCTTAGGCAAACCTAACTCATGAGAAAATGGATACCTGATGTTAGCCATGTGATGCCAAAGCCAAAGCTAGTATTGGCACACTTGTTGGATTCTTTTTCTCCATCAAGTATCAAGGCTTGTTTAGTATTGTTAACTTAAGCTTGGTTTCCCATATAGAACTTAAAATCATAATATCAAACTATGAGATAAACAAGAGGAATCCAAGGCAACTGTAATTTCTTCAAACAGGACCATTTTTGACATGTTATGAAATAATAAAAATCACACTCAAAGAATGAACTCTTGGCCTGTACTTATAATAATTTAGGCAAGTATATGATTTACACAATCTTTCCCAAAGGCTCCTAGATTAATTTTTGGTGACATTGTTAGGAAACTCCCATCAAATCTTGTGGGTGCACGGAAACCATGTGTTAGTCTCTAACTTACTGTGTAGAATGCATCCTATCCTGTGAAAATGTTCTGTTCCCAAAGTCCCTTGGAACTGTGGATGCATTTTTCTTATAGAATAACTTTCCAAGGGATGGTTATCTTCCCAGGCTATCACAAAAGCCTACTGGATTCCCCAAGGGGATAAACTGGAATGAATGTGCTCAGAGGGTGTTGAGGCCCTGACTCCAGCCCTTCCAGGGGTTCTGGATAGAGTGTTAAAGCAGCAGAGACTGATCTATCCTTTCCTCCCTTTGGAAGAACTTGGCAGCACTTGAATAGAGAGAAGGAGGAGGGTTTGTGGGAGTGGGGGCTTGGTGGGGAAGCAAAAGTCTCCTCTGGAAACAATGGAGGAAGGCCCCATATTAAAGGGGAAAGGAGGAGACAGGAAACCTCTATTGAATTGTTTATAAGTTGGATTGTTTCTGAGGCCGGAACTGACAACTGTGTTTTCACAAAGTAGAAAAGGATGCGATCAGTTCCACAGCCCTCTTCCATGTACAATGCCTAAAAAGATCTCAGTGTACTTTTGGGGACAGGTAAATTTCAGAAAATCAAGAGTTGAGATAATATAAATGTTCTTCCAATTTGAAGATTACTGATGGTTATCATTGATATCCTTTGATTAGATCTTTAACATTTCTAAGTATTGGAATGGCTCAAACTGTTGCTTAGGTAAATAATAATAATGCTAAAAATGATAATAATAATAATAACAACAACAACAACAAAAATAATTTATTGTGGTTCCAGTTAGATAAGGAAAAATTTTCTCATTGTATAAGCTGGGCTTTGGTCAAGTTAGGACACATATTCTTTGAGACATGGATCTTGTTTGAAGAAATGTTAGGCTGTCCACTTTAGATTTATTGGTGACTGTGATAGGTGCCAAATGTTTCAAGAAGTTGGTGTGTGCATTCTTTTCCTAACTGGCTGATGTTTCTGGAACCAGGATGTATTTTCTCGTATTATACCTAAAAGAGTATGTAACAGAAAAACCCACAAAATGCTTGCAGTGGATGGATTTACATCATCTGAAAGGTATTTTATGTATCATGTTCCAAAATGAGGGAAGGCAGCTAAGCAAGAAACTCTTTTACAGCACAGACATTGTCATGGCATCTGGGTGGGCCTAAGAGGCATGATTTATGGGGATATCATAAGGCTTCCTAGCTCCAAAATAGTCATCTTTCAATGTCTAGAAATCCCTGCTTTTAGAACAGTCCTGGAAAAACCACTGAGTCTCCTAACCCTGACTTTCCCATCAAGTACCTTTTCCAGGTCAGGTTCAGTGTTAACCTCTGACAAGGAGTCTTTTGGTGGCTTCAGTTTCATGTTAAAACTAGCCAAGAACTTTGCTTCCTTTCCATAATACAATCATATTTTATTAAAAACAAGAATGTTACCCATCTTCAAGTCCAGGATGATGGCCCTGTTTATACGGCCTGCATGATCTGCTTTTGGAAAACTATCTTGACTCCTCAGGAGAATGATGATTTTTGTCTTCAGTCACTGTCCAATTAAGTGGCCAAGTCATTGGCTTTGAGGACATTCAAATGCCCTCTTGGAGCAGTGATACGTGAATTCATTTGCTCATTGAGTGGAACATTTTATCAGTGGAGTTCACTGTCATTTTGTAAAAATAAAAGTGCTTAGGCTCTTGGGGTATAAAATTAGAAAATTATTGACAACAAGAAATGGCTTTAAAATGTGAACTATTTTGTGGGTCGGAGTAACCTCACTTGGGATGCAGAGAACTGGGGCTTAACGGAAGGATCGGAGCGGTTCTGAGGAGATGCAGAGACAGGAAAAAGATGAATGAATAAATGGCATGCTTTGACAAAGGTCATGGTCACCCCCCTCCCTCCCTTCTTCCCTCTCTTCCCTCCTTCCTCCTTTCCTTCCTTCCTCCCTTCCTCCTTTCCTTCCTTGCTTCCTTCCTTCTTCCTTCCCTCCCTCCCTCCATTCCCTCCTTCCTTCCTTCTTTTCTTCTTTCCCTTTCTTCCTTCCTCCTTCCTTCCCTCCCTCCCTCCATTCCCTCCTTCCTTCCTTCCTTTCTTCTTTCCCTTTCTTCCTTCCTCTCCCATTACTTTTCCTCTTCTTTCCTTTTCTCTCCTCCTCCTAGGACCCCATGATAGGCAAGTTCTCTACCACTGAGATATAAGTTCAATCTCTTAATGTATTCCTAATGGTTCTCAGTTCTCCTGAATCTATCTACACCCCAGTTCTCCCCTCAAACTCCACTTCAACTCCTCTAGTCCAATAGTTGTGTCTTAGGACAAATTGAGTCCGAAATGTTCCCTCACCTGAATGACTTCACGCACTGTTGCCTCCTGCCACAGCTCAGCTTCCCCATTCTTGTGAGATTCTGGCTTACCCTGATGCTGTCAGCTCTGCTGTGCTGTTCCAGCCAGAGACTGGGGAGCTTTTGTCTTTCTCTCCTCAGCTTCCCATGCTTCATCCAGTTGACCAGGAAGTTTAACCCAGCAAACTCTGGAATGATTTTTTTTATTCTCTGTAGAAGCTATAGTCGATGCAGGAAGCTGAACACTCAAAGGCTGGATGGCAGAGAGATTAATGGAGGCCAGTCTCTCAAAGAATGGATGGGGAAGCCAGGAAAATGCCGAGAGGCTCAGGGACAACTGCAGAAAATCAGGAGCCAAGGCAGTATGAAATTCCCTAAAGTGACATTTATGCATGCTTGGAACTGTGAGAGAAGGGGCCACCTGTTGGGGCTGAAGCAGTGGCAAGCGAAGCTGGGAGGGAGAATGAGCATGTGAAGCAGAATCCTGGCAACACCCCTCTTCTGATCCTCTGAGCTCTTTGCTAGTGCTTCTGGTTGGCGAAGGGCAACCAAAACTCTAGACAGCAAAGGAGTTCAGTGTTATGAGCCACAGAGGTCAAGGTTCCAGGGCACAGCAAAGGCAGAGATGGGGACAAAAAGGGTCCAGTAAAGGAAATGATAAAGGGAGAATAGTCATCTCAGATTAATGTTTCATCTCCAGTACTTGGAAATGCTGAATGAGTTGAAGGCCATCATCTCTTACTTGGATTACTGGGGAAAAACCTTCCAATTTGCTTTAATTGTCTTCCAATTTGTGGCCCAATTCCATTCTTATAAGCCAGATGTTTAAAAAACAATTTTAATGCTGGCAGCTGGTAATATCTATCTCTTATTTTCAGAAGTAACCATGATTTGGTATATGCATTCTCAAGATTTTTATTGATATGTACACACTTAAAATCATGTCTGCATATGTGTACATGTATATATACATTCAAATGTGGATGCATCTGAACTATGTTTATTCAGTGGTAAATGAATTGCAACATATACTTACATAGGCCTTTTCATACGAATGAACTTATATTACACATCCTATGCCACAACTTACCCTATGTTCTGAGATATGGTATGGTGATCTGTAATCATTTAGACATTACTTCTCCACATGTACACTTGACAGCTGATACATTTTGTCAGTGTTAACGCTGACATGATGAATAGAGTACTTTGTAGTCCCTCTGTAGATATAAGTATTTCTATTTGGGCCTCTCATATGTAATCAACAGGAAAGTTAACCTATAGTAGTTTGTAGATAAGACAAATTTAATAGTTGAGAGGATAGATCTGCCTTTAGAATCAGCAGCCCAAAGTTTATGAGGCATCACAGAAGCCTGTTCTCTCTACTGTCTTCTGTTGCTCCATTCTTCAGAACTTTCTTTACAGGGGCTAATGGCTGCAGGAATTTTGGGCTTCCATCCTCCAAACTTCAAGTCCATTGGAAGATAGAAGGCAACTTTCCCTATCTCTGAATCGATTGCTATGGCAGGAGTGTAACACTTGTCTCTCCTGTCATCTGTCCTGGGGTGATGAACAGAATGGTTACTCAGACAACTCTTATTCCTGTTACTAGAAGGGGAAATTAATTGAAGGGGGAAATACAGTGTTAAGGGGTATGCACATTAAAATTTTGGATAGATTTCTCAATGTTGCCTCAACTCGCATTCCTAGCACCTACAGTATTTGAAAGTACCAGCTTCCACACAACCTTAAGACACTGACTATTTTCAGCATTTTAAAGGTCAGTAGAAATGATGCTTAAGAATGGTACCCCTTAATTCAGTGTCTCAAATACCCGGTGACCACCCTCTGATGTGCTTAGCCAGACTTGGCATTTCTTTTTCCATGAACTTCTTTCTGTGAAAGACAGTAATATCTTTTGGTTATAGTTCAATGGGATTGCCTTCTTTTCTTCTTGTTCGTGGTAGCTCTTTATATATTATAGAGGTTAGAATTGTGTGTTCCTAGTGAGTACACCCTCACTATAATCCATTGTGTCACTTACTTAAAAAATAGACATTACTAACATTTGTCATGTGAATGAATAAACAAGGAGCACACAAACGAGCTAAGGGTTTTGTTTGTCTTATTTGTGTTTGGCTTTAGGGGACAATTCTGCTTCCCGTGTACTTTTCTTGAAGAGTTGCCATGAACATTTCAGGAAGCCATTCTTTAAGCTGTGAGGAGCACGTGGCTAAAGTTGGTGGGGAGCAGCCACTCAGAATTGCCCTCTGTGCTCCCCTGTGTTCCTCATCCTGTTGATAGGAGCAACTGGCCTAACTAGGGTGACTCAGCCGCACAAGCTCACATCCCATCCCTTTGAAGTGTCAGCCCTGGAGCCCTGTGAGGCTCCCATCTGCCACTGGAGTCGGCTAGCACACTGCCTAGCTAAACATCCATGCAGGATCTCATAGGAACTTGAGAATCATTGTTTTTGGCTGGAATCCTGAGTTTGAGGTTTCTTCATGTACAACTCTGAAGAGAGGATTTGGGAACATTGTCCTCTCTAATCCCAAAGTGTGAACTGGGGAGGGGGGGTCTTTCCCACTACCCGTCTAGTAACTCAGGCCCTGGAGGCCACGTCTCACAAGTGCATTCGTTCCTTCAGTAAAGTTTAGAGGCACCAATGCAACAGACAGGGTACCTGGATGCTAATCCCAGACGTGTTACAAAAGTTACCCTTGCAGCTCCATTTTTCCTTAGCTGCAAGCATGATGGTTAGCATCGACGAGTCCTGTGTCCTTGGCAGCTCTATCGTTCTGAGTGGGATTCTGACTTCTACTCTGCCACCAACAGTGTGTCCCAGGAGCTTTGCCCATTACTCATGAGAATGTCAACATCTGAGTAAACAGATATTTAGGGGTCAGCTCTATAAAGCTCAGAAGTACGTATCGCATGTTGATTTTGGCACACAGACAAGCCTGAATAGGGTCGTGTCAAGCATTTTACCACGCTAACTGCTGAAAGGAAGGCCAGTCATGGCAGTCTGGGTGAGCAGCTTGGGATGAACAGCACTGGGCTAAGTCCCATGGCACAGATGACCTTCAGGAAAAGTGGAGGGGGAACACTCTGGGAATGGATCTAGGGATCATAACGAAATTATTAGTATCCATGGTGGAAATGGCTTAGGTACTATGTCAAAGCTACATTCTCAGACAACAGGGAAAGCTGTAAATAGATCCACACAGCTATCCAAGCATAGCAGAATAAAACTAAGGGAGAGCCAAATTAAACAGGCTCAGTGAACGCTTTGAGTGAGAATGTTGAGTATTGCTCATGCCTTCAGAATGAGTGGTCTCTGTTCAGAGCACTCTGTCCTCTGGAGACAACAGCCCCCTCCTGCTATTAGGAGTCATGTCTGCAGAGGAGCACCAGAGGCAAAGCCCCCATCAAGAGGGAGATCTCATGCTTTGGAAAACTGAGGGTGTGTTCATTGCTACTTTAACTGGCATTTGTTTAAAAAAAAAAAAAAAAAACTATGTTACATTCCAAGACCACAGGACTGAAAATCTTAAGATGACTGAGAATTATTATGTTATGCTAGAATATGCTTTTGTTCAGTTTGTCATAATTTCAAACTCATAGAAAATTCATAAGAATTTACAGTTCCTGTGTATCATTAACAATTTTCTTCCATTTTTTAAACAAACTCTTCCTGTTTTCATTTCCTCTGCATTTCATATATGTCTGTTTCACATGTACATTCATAAATGTATTTTTTTCCAGAACTACTGTTTAAAAGTAAATTATAGACCTGATGATTCCTTATCTTTAAGTATTTCACTGATTTTTTTCTATAAGTAAAGATATGCGTTACATAATTATGGTACTACTACCTAAAGCAGGAAACGAACACTGCTGTATTATCAGTGCTGGTTTTTCAGCTTTTGTTTGTTCCTCTAGTTTGCCCCAGTCCTTCAGAGCAGAAGGAAACACTGGATTCACCATATGCTGTACTCAGCTGACATGTCTTCAGTCTGGTTTCCAATCTGGAAGAGTTTCTGGAGCTTTTTTTGTTTCATGATATTTTTTGATGAATAAAGGCCAGGTATTTCATGGAATGTCCCTCAATTGGGGTTTGTCTGGACTACCAAATTTTTCTTGCTTCATAAGTTGCTCGTCTGGGCTCTGATTGGCTGCAGGAGACATTCTCCTTGGCAGTGGAGGGCTCCTACAAACCATCCTTCTTCCTGTCTTGGGGGCTTTCTTGCCATTCTCTTAGACATACATAGCCTATCTCTATATGCAAGGGATGTTTGCACTTTGCTAGTTATAAATTGTTGCCCATATACATAGTGATGAATGTGACTGATGGAGATCTCAATTATTTTTTTCATAATTAAGTGATTAAAAACTTAAGATACATTAAAATAGACAGGATTAGATTTATGATGTATGATTTAGATTATTTGGAAAACTAACCTGCATTCTAGACACATCCATTTACAAACTAGCGTCTGCAGTTTGTGAACTTGCACTTCTGTTTGTTTTATGGAGGAGTTTGCTACGATATAATTCCAGTTGGATGGGTTTCATTAAATTAACTCCCAAACAGGCTTACTCTAAAGCAGGATCTTTCAAAAGTTAGTCCTATGGCATGGAGCCCAGAAATGACAATGTTGTAATGTTCCTGAATCTAAGTAGGATTTGTCAGGTTTTCTGACCCCACATTACGTTGTCAAACTAAGGAGGCTGGAACATGATGGAGTGGTGTAGGATGAGAGGGCTGCTGAAGTCTTTCACCTGTTTCTTACACTCTGCTGAGGGTGTCCAACTTTGACGCTGGGCAAACGTGGAAGCATAGATGAGAAGCATAGAATCAGATTCTTCAAGGAGCAGCAGTAGTTACAAACTGCACAGGGAGAACTATGAAGAGTCCCATTGGTGGCAGGAAGGGGGCAAGGATAAACATAAGATTTGTTCCACATAATTTCATTTCCCCCTTTGAGTCTATTTCAGGCTGCATTGCACGGTGTCCATGTTCCATCTCAAGGCCTCTCAGGAAGGCTGAGCAAATGGCACCCAGGCAGGTTGTGCATACCTTTTCTAAAATGGGCTCAGAAGTGCCACTTTTGTTTTGGAATCTGTTGGATTTTGCAATATTTTCCTCAACCTCACTGGTTGAGCATCCTTAATGTGAAAATATTGAAATGTAAAATGTTGTATAATATGATTTTTTTAAAAGTGTAATGTTGATATTCCAAGAATTTTGGATTTCAGATTTAAATTTTTGGACTGAGGATACCCAAACTGTCCTTAGTGTGTGTCACTGATGCCTGTCTGACATGATCAGAAGGATTCCTATTTGTTCTTGTAACTCCTTTCAGAAGTATTGTGGAGGCTTACTGTTTTCATCTAGACTCTGCTCTCCTATCTAAATACTAACATTCTATATTTGCCTCTTTCTCTTCCTCCTAAAGGTACATTTTAACAATTTGTTCCCTATTAACACATATGCTTTTCTATAGTATTTTATTGAATTATTTAAGCAGTCTCTTATTGAGACTGCATTACTTTTAGTTGTTTATTACAGGCAACACTATGCTTATTTGTTTTACCTAAGTACAGATAAATTCACAGAATAAATTCTTACAAATATTTCTAGATAAATTGGTGCCATAATTTGGATATTGAATGTCTGTCACTGGTCCATGTTGAGGCTTGGTCTCCAGGGTAACACTATGGGAAGGTGGTGAAACCTTTGAGAGGTGGAGCCTTGAGAAGTCTTCAGGTCATTGAGAATTTGGGAATCCCAGGCCTCATGTTGCTCTTTTGCTTCTTGAACGCAAGCAGTTTTGCTTTGCACTATGTTCCCATCATGATGTGCTGTCTCACAAACTCCGTAGCAGTGAACTTCAGATCCACAAATGGTGATCCCAAGCAAACCTTTTTTCTTTATAAGTTCTTTCTTTAGGGATTTTTTGTTATAGTATCAGAAGCCAAACTCAAAGACTGAATGATATTTGATGTGAAACTATTTGAACAGGTTTGAGAATGGTCAAAATGCAGGTCAATTTGTTAGCCAGGGTAAGTAGGATATGTGTGCACTGCTAGAGGCCACTCATCTATGCCCTCCAGTCTAGCGAGGTGAAGGTGTGAGTTATTACAGACGTAGAATAAAGCACTACTCTTCTAGACCTGGTGACTAGTCATTGATATGGTTCATGAAGTTTGAATGCTAAATGTCCATTTCTTTGGGAGAAAGCTCAGCAGCTTCCCATGGATGGGAAGTACCATCACACCCTACTCTGGGGACGTGTAGTCCTGAGAAAGTCTCTTGGAAGCTAGGTCTTGGGTCAGACTATGAAGCTGGAAGTTTCAGGAAGAAGGATCAAGTTATGAGATTAGAAGGTAGCTCATCAAAGCTGGGTGGTGACAGTGAGAATAACCCTCTGCTCAGATAAGAGCCCAGTGTCTCTGTGGCTCCATCCTCCTGCTTCTCTTCCACTACCAACATCAAAGAGACAAGGCAGACAATGCAAGAGTTCTGTGTCATAAAACTGAGGCCTTTCCTGGACAAGGTGTCCCTTCCCTTGCAAACAACTCTCTTTGAGTCCCAAATGTTAACAACATTTCCTATGCCAGAGTCCCCAAGAACTGGGTGATGTTCCCATGAGAAATTGGGTGTTTGTTTCAACAGGGAAAGATAAGCAAATCTAATACCATCTCTGGTATCAAGGCACCATCTCCTTCCCTACCCTTCTGCACTTAACACATTAAGCATTTCCTTACATTTAGGAGGTATGGAAAGGTGAGGATAAGCCTGAGAGAAAATATTGAGCTGCCCAGGAAGATAGAAAGAACCAGAGTAAAGAAAGAGCTGTGTCTTCCCATCCACACATGTTTATTCTTTTATCAAGTAACACTGAAGGTGGACCTCTCTTCCTGATCTCCTGTTTCTATTATTCAGGGAAGAAAATGCACGGTGAATAATTAGAGAATCATGAGTTTATTTCCAACTAGTCAGTCTCTGGTCAAGTGACCATGGGTTTGATCTGATGAGGTTCAGAGTCTACATTTATGAAAAGGCGCAGCATCAACACATAGACCTCAAAGATAATATAGATTAGAGACTTAGCCTAGTCTTAACATATACCAACTAGTCAATGACAGAGGTTATTAATACTAATCCTACAGAATCAACTGCTGTGCAGCTTGGTTTATATCAGAGGCAGAATTAGCATGCCGTTGTCACCGTCTGTCTCTTTGTGTCCATGGGTTAGATGTGTGGCTTCTGTATGTGCAGACATGGCTCAGGTAATCGCATTGCACAGTGAGAAAATGCAATGCAGCTGCACACAGCTGGAAGCAAGGCCACTGGTTTTTATAGCTTGTTTCTTGACCAACAGCATCAGTGTTACCTGGGAACGTTTTAGGAATACAAGTCCTCAGGACCTACCACAGACCCACTCCATCAAACCCTCTGGGGATGCATCTAGCAAATCAAATGTTAAGAGCCCCCTCCTTCAACCTGAGGTAGTACTGACACATGTTAAAGTAGGAAAGCCATTGGCCTAGATTTTAGGTTGCCCCTGAACTTCTCCATTCTGCTCAGAGAGGGAGAGCTTGTATGGAAGAAGAAACCCAAATGGCATGTGGGTAGCTCACAGCCAAATTCTGTGAATGACTAAACAATCTTGCCTCTTCTTCAATGCTGTCCTCCTTGGCTGGGGACCTAGCTATCAGGTCACAAACATTTCCTTTTCTCTCCTTGGTTCTGTCTCACAAGACACAAGATAGTTCCTGCCCAGGCATCTCAGATTACTATTCCCTCCCCAAAGCCAATTAAAGATCCCTAATTCCTCTTGTGTTTACCTAAAGGATGAATTTGATCAGAAAGGATGAATGGGGAGTGGAAAGTCCTAGAAGGGCTTGGGAAAAAAAAGAGTTTCTTCTCTAGTGGTGGGAACATACCTTTTTCCACTAAGCTTATTATGAACTGGTGCATTTTTTAAATTTCAGTCCTGGATCTGCTGGCCTCTTTCATCAAAGCCCTCTGTTGTGTTTTCAAAGGCAGCTATTGACCTCACCCTTGGTACACAGACTTTTGAGGTATTTCCTCCAAGCACATGCAAAATACTCTCGGCAATGATGGTCTGAATTCACTATGCCATAGCCATCTTGTGGGTTGAAAACAGTTAAATATCAGCAATTTCTGATGGTCTTAATGTAATATATGCACTCTCTTTGGCTTATATGGTATCCTTTATTTTGCTTTCCTTGAAATCAAAGGCAGATTATTTTTCCAAGAACTTTTGGGAACAGTAGATCACCTCCTTTATGAGACAATCTAGAGTTTGGCACTTCCTGGCTAGGGCCCTTGTTTATTTCACTTATCTTCCCAAGCTTCACATCCCTCATATGTTAACTGGAGGTCCTGTTCTTGTTAGATTGCTGAAGGCTGTGATGAGAAGTAGTGTGGTATCTGAAATGGTGCCTAAGTCTGAGTTGCTCCTGTATGTTTCTGTAGCCTTCTGTAGCTAGGCAGGAGGTAACAGTGCTGAAACCCGTATCTCTCTCTGTCCCTCTTGCTAACTCTCAGCCTTGTTCTACCTAATGTTGGTGGTAAGCCCCTAAGTTTTGTCTTATATAGAAATAAATGTAGGCGGGCACAATTTTTATTAATTACACTTGTTTTTAAGCAATTTCACACATGTACACAATACATGCTGATCACTCTCACCCCCACATCCCTATCACTCCAGTTAACCCCTAGTCCTCCCACAAATCTCTTTGTCCCATTCACACATATTCACTTTGTTTTATGACCTATGAGACTGACCAGAGCTGCGTGTGTTCCCACGGATTTGGAGCTACCCAGGTTTATATTGGAGCCAGCTGGGTTCATCAGTAGGTAAACACTAAAGACAGAAGTTCTCCTTTGCCCAGAGTCTATCAATAACCAATAGCACATGACTTCCCACCAACGATAGTTGTTAGGCCTATGTGTATGGGGACAGTTCAGATAACTATAGTTTTACAAGTTAATAATTGCAATCATTGATTTGAGTCTAGTAAATGGCATTTTGCAGCCCTTTACTCCATCCTCCAACTCTTCCACACTTCCCTCCCCTCTTCCACAGTGTTTCCTGAGCCTTAGATGAGCAGTAGAAAATGTCTTGTTTGGGGTTTATTCACTGCATCTTATGCAGCCTCTGTATTCTCTGCTGTTCACTTCAGGTAGTGGCTTTTCTGATAAGGCCAAAGCAGCTTTTGGCTATGAGTGTACTGGCTAGTTTTATGTCAACTTGACACAAACTAGAGTCATCAGAGAAGAAGGAGCCTCAATTGAGAAAATGCCTCACCAGGCGATGGTGGCACATGCCTTTAATACCAGCACTTGGGAGGCAGAGACAGGTGGATCTCTGTGAGTTTGAGGCCAGCCTGTTCTACAGAGTGAGTTCTAGGATAGCTAAAGTTACAACAGAGAAACCCTGCATCAAGAAAAAACTGACTATATATATATATATATATATATATATATATATATATATATAGTCTCAAGGGTGGGGGGAGAGGGAATGCCTCCATAAGATCAGGCTGTAGGCAAGCCTGTAAGACATTTTATTAATTAGTGATTGGTGGGGGAGGGCCCAGACCATTCTGAGTGATATTACCCCTGGGTTGTAGGTCCTGGGTTCTATAAGAAAACTGGCTGAGCAAATCATGAGGAGCAAGCCAGTAAGCAGTACTCCTCCATGGCCTCTGCATCAACTCCTGTCTCCAGGTTTCTGCCCTGCTTGAGTTCCTGTCCTGAATTTTTTTGATGATGAGCAGTGATGTGGAAGTGTAAACAAAATGAACCCTTTTCTCCAAAACTTGCTTTGGTCATGGTGTTTCATTGCAGCAATAGTAACTCTGAGACAATGAGTATCAAACACAGATGTTTAGAAGGCCAGTGTGGTGCATTGTTGATTAAGTTAAACATCAGAATGACTTTCCATCTGAGCCTATGACCTCCTCAGACCTGGTATGAGTCATTGTCCCCACTTCCCCCACTTCTACTGTGGAGCAGAGGATAGTTGGGTCCCCCTTGCCTGGACATTTTATAAACATCTGAAAACAGTATTTGATGATGAGATAGTAAGCGTGAATATTTCTTTCTGTCTTAGGTAAGCATTATTATTCTTTATTTTCCAAGAAATGTCAGATTACTTTGTGTTTTAGACTCAATAACAGAGGGAAGCCCAGTAAGTGAGTACCTAATCTTTCAGCTAGAAAAGGCAACTAGAGACTTGGCTTGGCCTCTGGATGTCTCAGTTTTCCTACTCTGTACATCAGGATTAAATATATGCCTTTATGTTGTTGATAGTGTGAGAACTAGATAGAGCTGTTGCTTCCTGAAAACACTTGGTGCTTTGAGAGTGCAGCCATACTAGATAGACAGATGTTACTGCATAAAGTGTTAGCATCCTTCCTTGTCTATAAACAAGACAGCAGGAAAGTGTCTTCTATTATAATTCATGGGAAGTATGAGAAAAAGAAAAGCTTAATATCCCTATCCTGAGAGGATCACAAGTTCAAGGACAGCCTGGATGACTTGGTGAGACCTTGTCTTAAAATAAAATATAGAAAGAAGGTTTTAGATATAGTACTTGGATAGAATACACAACGTTCTAGAATCAACCTCTATTATCTTACAAACTGTTTATTGAATCAGTTATTAAGTATTGGTAGAACCATCATCACTATAGATATCTTAAAGGTGTAATAGGATTATTTTCAGGAATCTTTACGAGCAAGGTCAGGCGCTACCTGCAATGTTGCTTCCTAGGATGCAATGTAAGAGAGTCCTGAAGGATTGTCTTTCTGACTAATTGCTTATGTTCAAAAGGGTAAGTGAGAACCTGATACCCTGTGGGTTGGACTGTTGACAAAAGACCCTTTGAATTTTCAAAGACAGGTGTTGATTGGAACTTTGCATGTGTTTCCAGCCAGTCTTGTTTACAAAACTACCTTATTCTTGGAAGTAAACAAGGAGAAACAACTCAATCTTCTTGACAGACTGGCTTGCTCTTCACTTGTAGTGCATTCTGGGTTTGTCCATTTGCTAGGAGCTGACTACTGGCAGGTGTATAATGTCATACGTGGGCAATAAATTGGAAAGCAGCCCTTTCCTTAATGAGAAACTGTTGGTTTTTGTGGAACAGTGGGGAAAATGGTATTTGCATAGGAAAGCTTTGATCTGGTTTTAATCTTGACTCTTTTTCTTGTCCAGTTACAGAGCTTGTAGCTTTTTGTTTATACTGGGCTATACAGATATAACCCATACAGACAAGGAAGATCCTACAGATTTGTCTAATAAATCTGATTCAGTGACTTAAGCGTTCTATCATGGGGGTGGGGCATCCTCTATAATAAGATAGCAGACTTGGATGAGTTAAGATGTATAGTTTGAATTCATTTGTCCCTTCAAAACATTCCTTTGCCATTTATGTCTCCATCTAGCAACTCCGGAACAACTTTGGTTTTTCCTTAAAGAGGACAGCTGTTAATGTACAGCCTCGGGTTTCACTGTTCTGTTTCTGCTTTCTGCTCATTGCTGGGGTCGGATCTTCACATAGAGAACTCTAGATTTTTGTGTTGATGCATCAACATAAGCTGATCTGAAAAGCAATCCCAAACATCTCAATCATATAGACAGGTTCTGGTTCCCTTCCTGTGGGGCAGGCAGGCTGTCACTCACAAGTTTCTTGGAAATGAATAGTTAAGCAAATGAGCAGTGAGTTAGTGCCCTTGGTGGGTAAGCCCAGGCAAGTCAAGACTGAGAAATTCCGTAGCCCATCATTTAATGTCAGCATGATGGTAACTGAGATTTTCCTTACATCTTAATTTGACAAATGTCCCCCAATTTTTTTTTTGGAGAGTATAAAAAGATAATGCTCTCGACAAAAGTGATTTGACTCTTATGGAGACATGAGTGGGAGTTTATCTTGGCTGAACATGTAGGAAGTGAATCTGATGTTGAATCAGGTCGATTTAAAAAAAATATTATTTTTTAGTTATATGAATAATGGGTTTTGTGACTTTTCATGCATATATATCTGTGTGATTTGCTTGTGTTCACCCCTCACTCCTTCCCTTCCCTTCTCACTGGTCCTTTTTCTTCTCTCACACATTCCTGCTTCTGTTTTCAAGTCTCTCCTACCCACATGCTCGTATGAGTGCACATGTGTAATCAATCTCTTTCTTTTTCCTTCCCTCCTTCCTTCCTTCCTTCCTTCCTTCCTTCCTTCCTTCTTTTCTTCCTTCCTTCCTTCCCTTGTTTTATTCTGATAAGTTCTAACTAAGTAGCCAGTTTGTCTTCAAACTTGTTATATTTGTGGCTCAACCTTCCAAGTGCTAGGATTTCAAATGTGCACCACCACATCTGAAAAAAAAATAGGCTTTCTTTAACTACACCATCAGTAGAAGTGATTCTGCCTTGTTCACTAAATTAATCTTAGCTCTTGGAGTAAATCTCGGTTCATATAATTTCTACTGGATATTTTAGTTCCAGAATCATTTCATTATTTTCTATGGATTCTGGCCTATTTATTACCGGGCAGGTAATTTCCATAGGAAATTCTTTCCCTGGTGGGCATTTGCTTCATCAAATATTGAGCTTGAGTGCTAACTCATGTTTTAATTTTAAGAAAGAACATGACAATTCATTAAACCTTTAAACCCTGTAGACATGTTCATCTATGCGCTTTTCAGTCATGGTAGACCAGTCCCAGCCTGTTACTGAGATATAGTTCAGCCCACTCCTCCCAAAGGTATATAAGAAAGCCCAAGCTCTGTCCTGTCCTAGGACTATCACTGGCACAGTGGTCATCCTTGTATTGTAGAAATTTGTCCGCATGAACACATACCTGGAAATGCAATCTCTGTTGGTGATCCACCCTGCCAGACTCTTGGTCTAATCAGAAAAGCCTGTTCATCTTATATCTAAGTATCTTAATTGCCTTCCTCTAATGCCACACGGTGGATAAGAAACACATCAGCTGAAATCTGTCTATCCCACAGTGGAACACACAGATTCCAGGCATATTATCACACATTAAGAAAACTGAGGGAAGTTTATTTTCCAGTTCCTTCATGTTATGCATCCCCAGAACATTTTAGGAAATGTACCCCGAATTTCCACAACCTCAGTTTAGGGATTGTTTGCATCCTTGTAGTGTTCAACCATTTTGTCATTAGTGATTGACTTTTAGGCAATTTGATTTCTATTTGACAAAATTATAGTCATTTTGGGTCTGCTCCAGTGCATGCTTTTCTTCCTGACCCTGGTCTATTGAATACGAAGATTGTTGCTTTCACTGAGCTACTTTGGGACCTAGCAGTTGCATTTTAACATTCTGGTAGTTGAAAAAGTCGCACACTTCTGTAGGCATCCTATGTCAATTCCAAAGTTGACAGATTAATTACAGGCTGGTCTCTTGGTTTTAGTCAAAATAATCTGACTTCCTTTCTGAAAAAAAAAAAAAAATACATGTTTCTTTTTTTTTCTTTTCCTTCCTTTCTTTCTTTCTTTCTTTTTTTTTTTTTGCTGCCACCCCCATCAGTAGATCAAAACTTTGGGCCCTGCTTAACCCTCATTCAAACATCACTTCAGAAGTTAACACATTTGAGTTCCAAAAGCAATGCTTTTAACTTCTGTCCCATGGTCAATAAGGGGCTAAATCGATCTATAAACAGTGTCAGATGGTGTCTCACACATGGCACTTAAGAAACCTTACTCCTGATAGTGTCTTGACCTCAGGGTCCCCCCGATCAGACGGTCTCAATGACACTGAACAGGGAGGCATCAAAGAAGGGGCCTGTGCGGTCCCACGAGCCTGACAGCAGTTTGGCCTCTGGGGTGAGATGTGGCGGGCGGACAAGGGTGTTGAAGACAGGGCAGGCATGGGACTGACATGGCCACTGAGCATTTAGTTAGGCTTGTTGCATGACTAGGGTAGAGGTCTTAGGGTCATTTTTCTTCTACTGGTTGCATTTCTTACCTTGCTTTCTTTGCAGTTTATCTGGAAGCTTTGTAGTGGGAGTGAATAGAGTTTGGGGGTACTTTTCAAGGAAGCCAAACCAAGGTAAGCTCAGAACCAGGTTATCTGTTGGGGATAGCGAGTGCAGTGTGTGTCACACAGAGTGACACATGGATTTAGCGAAGCATTGTTCATTGCTGTGGTCCCTTGCAGGCCCCTCTGCTATACATTGGGATCTTTGCCTGAGAGCATTAGATGACCCCTTCTGGAAGACATAATAGCTAATCCTTCTAGAGAGACATCAGTGAATGAACACCCTGTTTCTTGCCTGTCAATACACAGTTCTGGGGCTATTCCATTTGGAACCTCAGGGGTCCCTTTATTGGATTGTGCCCAGAGTTTGGTAACTCATGAACAAATTCTGTATTTGCTTGCTTTTTCCTGTCTCATTACTTCATTGTCTCACTTCTGCTCCCTGGGGTACTTTGCAAATTAACTACCATCACCCAATTCCTTTTGTCAGGGCTTGCTTTGGAGGAAACTCAAACTAAGGCCAAGCCAGATACAAAACTCAGTTGTCATGTGACAGAGAATTTTAAAGGCCGTTGGCAAGTTTTATTTATACCAAGTTGATATCCTAAGTCTTGGTTTTAATTCCTCAGACACATGAGCTAAAATAAAGATTTTAGTGGGAAGTTTATTTGGGAGGAGATTCTGGGAAACACAGGTTGGGAATTAGGGAAGCGAGATAGGGAAAGGTCATAAAGTAGCTGCTACTGTGGCTCATTGGCTCCTGATCCTTCAGAGGCATAGCTTTCTCCAGCCCCAATTCCTGCAGAGGTACCACAGTCTTTGGATCTCCTGGAACCTGGAACATGGTAGACTCTACATCAATTGTTATAGCTGAAGGGTGAAGAAGCTGAGGTGCCAAGGCCCTAACTCCTCATCTATCATTTACGGTGAGCCTCACTTAATTATTTTTATATTATAATTAATTTTCTAGTACTTATGGGTGCCCTATACTCATATGATAATAGCCCTATATCTGGTGTGGGGGAAGTCCCAAGGAACCAAATCTCATGTGAGCTGTAAGCACTTTTTGAATATTAAATTAAACAGTTAAGTTCTAAAGGAATTTGGGAAGGGCACTGAAGCCCCCACCTCAGTCCTCAAGACTGTGAATACCTCCATGTATGCCTCTAAATAAGAGAATTGCAAAGGGAGCACACAGGCTCTTTTGCTAGGCATTTACAAAGCTCTTGTTATGTGCTGGTACCGCAGTGAGAAGATGGGGGTGCATGGTGCTTTTTGGGGCTTTGTGGGTGTGTGGCTACTCCTGATCTATGAGGAGCTCCATATAACACAGAGGCAGCTGGGCATCCTAACATGGGCTTCTCCAACCGGCTTTCCTGAGTTCGTGTGTAGCTGTGCAGAACATCGCACAGCAAATCAGACTTGTGTCTTTCTTCTGACCTTGAAGCCATGTGACCTTGAGGAAGTTTTCTTGACAGCAAGGTCTTTGTTTTCCTCTCTGCTAAATGAGGTAGCCGGCAGAGGAGGTCTCTCAGCCTTGACAGTGGCCAAGGACCCAACTGGATAAGTGGGGATGGTTTCAGGGATGTCAGCCCTGTGTGGCTCCCTAGCTGTGAGCAACTTCCAGTCCGCAGTCATTTCCGGTTAAGGGATGCCTACAGTGGGGGAAGAGTCAGAACTGGAAGCTTAGTTTTGTAATTAATACCAGTTAAATTCCAGGAGACAAGATGACTTATGTAATCTCTCCCAGCTGAGAGGACAGATTGGGGTCAGTTCTTATTTCCTAACAGTTGATTTCTGTACCTCTCTATCAATACAGGAAGCACACTTAAAAAAATTTTTTTTTTTTTTAACATAGAGTCTTGGGCTAGGGAGATGGCTTCTTGGGCAAAAGTGCCAGCTCAGTGAGCATGAGGGCCCGAGTTCGAATACTCAGAGCTCATGTTAAAAGCTGGGCTATCCCAGAAAAAACTAGAAAGTTCTGGTTCAGTAAGAGATCCTGTCTCAAAGCAATCAGGTAGAGCAAAAGAAGAAGACATGCAAGATCCTGCTCTGGCCTTCATTTGTGTGAGCATGGACACAGGTACCCCCATACTCAATGTCCATGAAACACACACACACACACACACACACACACACCACATACACAAAGCCAAACCAAACACTAGAGTCTCAGTATGTAGACTAGGCTGGCCTTGAGCTCATGACGCATTTGTCTTAGACATTCCCGTTGTCTATACATCACTGGTGTATATTACCATACCTTGCTTGGATGGTACTTTTTGTAGAAAAATATGGGAAGCAAGGCTTCTGAGATGACAGATGAATGGTTACAAAAATCCACATGATTAACTGTGATGTGAAAGCTGTTTAAGGGTCCAACCCCAAATTCTCAGCAGCTTTGAACTTTAGACATGCTGTCCCAAGTGCTGACTGGGCACTGCAGGAGTGTCTTGACCTCAGTCAGAACAGTCAGATGATAATACTTCAGGCATTCCATAGGCTTGCATGCAGCCTATGATCGTAGATATATAAACCTCTGCCTATCTTCTAGACTCACTGTCTTGTGCTGTACTTCATTGTATCCTGGTCAAATTATGAGAGTTAGAAAATACAATTTGGTGTAAGCCCACTTTAGATCCTTGTGGGAAAATCCCAATGTTAAGTGGGGACTGCTAGAAAATAGTCTTAGCTCTTACCTATGCATTAGGCTTTCTCTCTTTCCTGGGGATTGAAGTCAGGGTTTTGTACGTGTCAGGCAAATTCATTAACACTAACCTTTATACCAAGCCTCCAGATCTACATTTTTACAAAGATTCTCACTAGTGAATTGTATGCATATTAAAGTTCAAGAGTTGCTGATGCAGACAAGAAGTGCTGCTTGAAACAAGTGGTTACTTCCTTGAGTGAAACTACTAAAAAAAAACCCTGTCAAACAAAAATAGATTGCACCAGGAGACCTTGGAAACAAGTGGAAAGCTGGATGTCACTCAGATAATCAATGATGCACTCCATCTATGTAATGCTCAGTGTCATCAGTGAATCTTGAAATAAAAATGGAGCTTTTAAGAACAGTATGATTTCTCTCCAAATACAATGGATCTTAAGACGCTGTTGGTGTTGATACATGAAGGAGAAAACACGTGGTTTGTTGCTTTTCAGATACCACCATTTTCAGACTTTACATCATGTAGATTTCAGAGTCATAAAATTCCTTCTCTGTTCCTTAACCCTCAGAGGTAAATATTAGTGTCATTTTTTTTGAAATGTTGTCAACCTTTCTTGGTGGAGACTCCTGAGATATTTATAAGGGAAAAGGGAGACATTTCACCTTTTTCTTTTTTTAAAAGACCGTTGCAGTACTCATTCACCAAACAAAGCTGGATTAAGTAAATTTTGTTGGGAGAAGTCAAATTTCTAAAGACAACAAACATTTAAGCCAGGTGTTACTCATGTCTATAATGCCCACTCTAGAGAGCCTGAGGCAGGCACTGAACGTCTGCTACATAATGAGTTATGGGCTAGGCTAGATTACAGAGTGAGACCTTGTTCCTGAGAGAGAGGGAGGGAAGAAGAGAAGGGGGAAAGGGAAGAAGAGAAAGAGGGAGGAGAGGAGAGAGAGACAGAGAGACAGGGAGAGAGACAGACACACACAGAATAAACCTTTACAAGGCAGTGTTAATGGTCTGAGACGTACAGTGGCTCACATATACATAAAAAACTTGAAAGTAGGAGGGAACTCTCAGCTGGAGAATGGGAGAATGAGAGGGTAATAGGGAATGAAAAGGACTAAAATTCATTTTATGCATGCATGAAACGGAAAGAAAAAGTAGCCCTTCATTCGCAGGTCTTAGCAGTTTAAGCATAAAGCGTCTTTTTGATATCCACTAAAGCTGCAGTGTACCATGAGTTCTAAATCAGCTCCCTGATATGGAAGAGGCTCTCACTGCTGGGGTTGACACCCGGAAGCTGCACAAAGCATCTCCTGCTGGAAAGTAATGGGAAGAGACTTCTACTCAAACCACTTGATTCTCATCCTCTGGAACAGAACCTGTGTGTGAGACACACAGAAGCTATAGTGCAAGCAGGGGCAAAAGAACCCCAGTGGCCAGAATGAGTGGGACTCCTCTTTGACCTCGTATCAAGGAGCCTCTTGTGAGCACAAGGCGAGTATCCTGGCACAAACTTACCAATACTCATGTCTAGGTGAAAGTATTGTTCTTTCTCCTGGTTGGGGAAAGGTGGATGAAATATCATTTTCCTGTAGACATGCCAGAAAGTGAAATAGTGAATAATTTAAATCAGTATTAAAGAAGGCTTTGGTATGACCACCACCTTTTTGGTGAGACCTCCTCTTATCTACAAATGTTCCTACTTTCCTTGCTTTTAGAATAGTTTTCCAAAAGGTAAAAGCTGCATTCATAACTGTATACAAGTGATTCTGTTGGTATATGGATACACATGGTTTCATTTACTTAGCATTACATTTATTTAATTACATTATTAATTTATTTACATGTGTGTGCCTGTGCATATGTGTGTGTATGTGTGTGTGAGAGAGATGATACACATGGAGAAGTTGGAGAAAAACCTGTGGTAATCATTTTTCTTCTTTTATCATGCGAGTCCCAGAGACCAAACTGAGGTTGTCAGGTGTAAAAGCCAACGCTGTTGCTCATAGAACCATCTTGTTGGCTCAGTATGACATTTACCCAAAGGTTTATTCATAAGGATGGTATTATTTACAATAATGTCTTTATAATAAAGGACAGCCGTTTTCTATATAGGGTGATATAATAAAACTTCCTATTAAATATATTTAAGTCAAAATCAACTTTCAGTAGAAATGAGCAATAAATAAAATTAGCAGTAGGCACATAGACAAATAGTCAGGGGGTTGGCTAAAATAAACCAATATGCAGCACAAATTTGAATTGAAGAAAACATATTTCAGAATCTTATTCCCAGAGGTCTAAAGCTCTTCTATTTAAGGTTATCAATTTTCTCTACAATTGTATGTATACAATTTGTATGTCCCTATGAGGTCAAAATGAGGTAGGTAAAATTTTAAACTATCATTAGCTAGCATGTGGAGGAATAAGCAGGCTTTCAAGCACAGAAAATGGGAGCAGGAAACAGGGAAGACCAATAGCTGCCCCATTCTGTCACAGCCACAGCTGCTATCACATGTTATATCCTGAACTCATGAAAGACAAACAGCAGGTACAGGAGTGTTTGGGATGGGTGTGGTGGCACACACTTATCTGTAATTCCAGAATTTAGGAGGCTGAAGCAGGAGGAGCCAATGTTTAAGGCCAGCCTTGGGCTACACAGTAAGATCCTGTCTCAAAAAGAGAAAGTGTTCATATATATCAAGCTGTACTGTAAATAGAACCCAGGAATTTGTGCACAATAGTCAAATGCTTTACTCTTGAACTTCATACATAGGCCAGGATACTCATAATATTACTTAAATCTCCACTGTTACTAAGTCTTGAGGACTTATAGTGAAACATAAATATCATAGACAGGAAATCCTTTCCACAAGGTTCCTTGTGATTGTTAGGGTTTAAATTTGGAATGTCTTCCAAGAGCTCATGAACTTGGTCTGCACTGCAGTTGTTAGAGGTGGGACTTCAGGATGTGTTTTGGTGATGAGAATTTTAGCCTCACCTGGATTCATCCATTTATAAATCCACAGTTATTTTTGTCTTTTGTTTTTTGTCACAGGGTTTCTCTGTTGTAAGTCTGGCTGTCCTGGAACTCACTCTGTAGACCAGGCTGGCCTCAAACTCACAAAAGATCCACTCTCCTCTTCCTGCTGGGATTACAAGACTGTAATCCACAGTTAACTTATTGGGCGCTGGTAGAAACCTTAGGAGGTGAGCATCCCTTTGGATAGCATACCTTGTCCCTAGTCCCTTCTCCTTCTGCTTTCTGGCTGCCATGAGTTTTAGTCCCAAGTGTTTTGGGTAATGGATTGTCAACCTCTACCACTGTTTGTCAGCTTGGACTCTTTAACTGTTCACTGTGTTGGTTTGCAACCTCCAACAGGCTAGTCTGGCTTGTCCATCGACCAAGATAGAATCCTCAGAATATGAGCTAAGACTGTAAGACCTCTTGTGGCCTGTATTTGGAATGAGCAGACTGCCACTTTTTCTATATCTCATGTGCCAAAGCTGGTCATATGGCCAGGCTATTGGCCAAAGGATGGAAAATAGACCCCTACATTTGATGGGAGTTGTTAAAACACACAGCATGACAGAGAAATAACTGGTAACTCTGTGTTTAGTTTCAACAGCAGCATTGTTGTTCATTGCTTTGATAAACAGATCTCGGTTTTATCAAACTAAAGTTTATTTCTTCTTGTCATCATTCAATAAGGATAGGAGAGGTGTGAAGTCCTCTGTTCCACGATGTCATTCAGTTCCTGTCTTTTCTACTTAATTGCTCTGCCATCCAAGACCATGAGGCCTTTTACTGGCTCTTCTACTTCCACCTAGCATATGAGAAAGAGAGAGAGAGAGAGAGAGAGAGAGAGAGAGAGAGAGAGAGAGAGAGAGAAAGCTCAAATATTAAAACAACAGTATAAAAGGATTATCTATCCTTAATGTTCTCAACCTAGAGTTGTCATGCATAGCACTACTGACCTTTAACAATTTTTGATTTTTTCTTTGAGAATTTCATGCACTTATACAAGATATTTTGATCAACTCCATCTCCTCCTCCCTCTTCCCCCTCCTCCTATACCTCTGGTACCACATCCCTCTCAACTTTATGACCTCTTTTCTTTGTTTAATTTTGGAGACTGTATTGTAATTACAACATTCTCCCTTCCCTTTCCTCCCTCCAGCCCCCTCATATGCCCCTCTCATCTCATTCATGACCTCTTTTGGTCATCAATTGTTATTGCATGCATATATATATATATATATATATATATATATATATATATATATGCCTTTGTACATACACATATATTCCTAAGTATAGCTTGTGGAGTCTATGTACTGTTAACTTGTATGCATGTTTTCAGGACTATTTACACTGGACAATCAATTGGTGCTCTTCTTTGGAGAATGTCACCTCATGTCCATTGAAAAAATATCTTTTAAAATGCTAAGTTAGTACTGCCCATATTGCCATGGGTAAGGGACCAAAGAATGGAATATGGGGAAGCCTACCAAGGATTATATCCCTGAAGAAAATTGAGCCTCCCCCAGCTAGGATTAGGGGCTCATGAGTCCTTCCCCCTCCATGCTGAACTGTGGATTGGCTTGATCTTATGCAGGCATTGTGCAGGCAATCAGAGCTGAGTTCATGAGTCCAGCATCCCTGTCATGTCCAGAAGACAGTGTTAGCAGTGGTCCTCCCAACCTCTGGCTCTTCCAGTCTTTTTGTCCCTTTTTCTGCTGTGTTCTCTAAAACGTCAGGGGGAGAGGCTATGATAGAGATGTTGCATTTAGGGCTCAGCACTTCAAACATTATTTATTCTCTGCACTATTAGCTGTGAGTCTCTGAATTAACCACTGCAAAAAGAAGCTTCACTGATGAGGTCCGATGGCTGTACAAATCTATGTTACTTCTTTACCTTTGCAATGGCTAAAATTTGATTATGTAGCTAGCTAGAACTGCAAGGGAGGCTGGGAAATGTTATTCATTTGTTCTGAGGAGCAGAGGAGGGAGAAGGGGAGGGGAAAGTGGTTAGTTGAACACCTGACTGGACTGCTACAGGAGAAGGTACACCAGGACACGTTTCAAGGAGTTAATGCGTGATATTACAGAGTAAAGAAAGGCAGGTTAAAAAAGACAAGGTCATTATTATGTGGGGAGAGACACTGAGACATGCATGCAGTCTCCTGGGGTGTGAATCAGGAATCTGAAGAAGAATTAGGAGAGCCTTTTAGGATAAAGTGAGCACTTTGGAGTCAGTAGAACTTTAATCAGAGGAGACAGGAGTGAAGGGCAGGAGAAAGCTGTAGGCCACAGGGAAACTAGGTTTGTTTGCTTGTTTAACATTGTGGCCTCTAGTGGGACCTAAAGCTGATGCCTTAATGTAGGACGGCTGTGTTAGTGCTGATCAGAATAATGTACCCCTTAGGGCTACACTAAAGAGCTATGCTCAGTGCCTCATTTGCACCTTCAAAATATGCACATACATGTGTGGGCCAGAAAAGGCTGTTCTCAGAACATGCATTCTTACCTGAACTTTAGGTAATTGCACAAGCAAACAGGAAGTTGCGTAGGTATGCAGGCAGCAGCCTGTTGGAGAGGTGTGTGTTGGCACGGGCAGGAGTGTGCCTTGTCTGTTTGCATAGATTTTAAAGGCTTTTCCTGAGGGAAGGCAGAGAGAGCAAGCCGCTGGGCATCTGCCTCCCTAGCTGTAGCTTGTCCTTCTCAAGGTTCCTTTGTGGGCAGGGCCAAATTCAGGGCATGTTTGTGGCAGTAAGAAAATGGTGCCCTTTTTGGGCTACGAGGGAGTACAAATGCAGGGCTACAGAGGAAATTGGTTTGTGTGCCTGTTAGCTCTATGTGGGGCTTTTGCCTACACACAAACTTGCACATAAATTCTTCCTTTAAAGCTCTCTTTGCTGGGACCTGTATCTCCTGGTTTTCTTCCTAAGGCCTGGGTTCCCTAGTTTTTATTCACCATTTTCTTCCCCCATTTGTTTCTCTGATGCTTCCCTGCAAGCCTGCCTTTAATCACTGTCTTACCTATTAGACCCTCTATCCATTAGGACAAGCCATTGTGGGAATGCTCTGTATCTGCACTGACCAACATCATAGCCACTGGCCACTGATGGCCATTCATTGTTATGTGGCTAGTGAATTTAAAAAAATAAACAAACTAGATTTTAATTAGATTTTATCTAATTTGAGTTCAAATAGTCATATGTGGGTAGGGGCTGCCATATTGGGCTGTATAGTTCTAGAACAGTCTTCAGGGGTTTTTATATCACTGAGTCAAGCCCATTGACTCTGTTACTCACTGCTAGTCCCCAGCATGGCTGTTCTTCTGATCCTTATTTATAAACAGTGGAAACATCTTGGCCTGGTTCTCCCATTCCTTCCAATGTGATGGGGATGACAGTTCAGCCTTGCCCACAAAGCAGGTTTGCTCTCTGCCTCCCTGTGGTTCTCTGACCTAAGCTTCTCTTGAGCACTTTTTAGAACACGGTTCTAGTCATGTCCAATCATTTTTGTCATAATCAACTTGGGCCCAGGTTTGTGAAACCTTAATTTGTACAAACTCAGAGGCTTTCTCTAAGAGAAAGAAATACACAGTCTAACTGTAATCAGCTTCAGAGACTTGGAGGGTTTGGTGCTAATGTGGGGTTCCCTTAAACTTTACTGTAAAGTCACTTCATCCCTAAGACACTCTTGTTTCTTGTTTGAATCTCAGCTTTGCCCCTTGCTTACCATATGAACTGGGGCATAGCTCTGCTGAGATTTGGTTGGCTGGTGAGGTAAGAATAATGAACCATATGAACCATACTTCAGGGAAGGTAACATGCCCAGGAGTAGTTGGCCAACACAAAATGAATTCAGTGGTACTTTCATGGACTTTTTGTTCTGTTTGCTTTGTTTTAGAATCTTTTGTCTTATTGGTCTTTTGCCTATTTTGGCTTTTTTTTGTGATTTTTTTTTTTGTTTCTTATTTTTGTTTGTTGGTTTATAAACATGAAGTTGTGTGAATAGGGAAGTGGGGAGGATCAGGAAGACTTAGGAGAGGGAAAAGCATGCTTAAAATATTTTGCATAAAAACTTCTAAGAAAAAACACAAAAGAGAATGGTACTTATTTGATAGGGTTGTTATACAATTCAGAAATATAAAATTTAGAAAGATAATAAGTGAAAAAGTCAGCATACTTGGAAAGTCTTTAACGAAAATTTTATTCTCTTGTTTTCACTACATAGAAAATAGAACACCAGTGATGATACCATTAGTTAACTGTCTCTAATTAAACCATAGCAACATGGAGACTAGGTAGTATATAAACAACTGAAATGCATTTCTAACAGTTCCGGATGCTGGAGTCCAAGCCCGAGACAACAGCAGGTTTTGTGACTAGCAAAGCCATGCCCCCCATATCAGCTGTTTTTTCATTGTAGCCTACATTACCCAAGGGTGAATCTGCTTTCTCAGCCTTCTTCTGTAAGGGCACTAATCCCTTTCATGATGGATCTACGCTCACAGACCCTATCATTTCCCTAAGGCTCTACTTCACTAATAAATGCCATCACATTGGACAATTAGAATTTCAACACATGAATTCTTTTGTGGGGGCGGGGCATGAATGTTCATACCGTAGTACTAGTGATCATGCGCAATACTTCACACACCTCACATAGTTGTATCAGTTGTGTACAGTAGGAATAGCTTTCACCTTCTTTTACTGAGAAGGAAACTAAATTCCAAAACAACTCAGAGCAATGGTGAGTAGGGCATGCCAGACTCAGCACAATCCAGTTTCTACCAGCCTGCTGGATTCCCTCTAGAGCAGTCTATGCTTTCTCAGCACTGAGCACCCCTTGATTTGTTTGTGCTTCTTTTTCTGTCCCACTGTTTCCCGGGAGCCCCCGTTCCTCTCCTTTCATCTCCCATCCTTTATTCACGCCTCTGTACAGCGGGCTTGTTACTCTCAGTGTAAAGTGGCTACAGAGAGGTTTGTTCCAATTACACGATGCCCTTCATGTGACCATGAAGGATGATTATCTCTGGGCCAGAACTCTGTGTTTCCCATGCTGGGGACCTTTCAAAAGTACAGTTGCCTGGCTTCTGTAGGTCAGTTAAGTGACTAGAGTCACCAATCATGATGTTGCTGCTATCAAAACCCACAGATTTATTCTAGAAACTGCTGAGGATTGCCTAACTTTGGATCAATCTAGAAACAGATGTTGGTGGAAGACACCATAAATGAAATCAAACTGAAGTCTCAAAAAAAAAAAAAGCTCTCTTCAAATCCTGGGTTACCTGACACCCCAGGACACGGCCATAGCAAAGGCAGTCTAATCGTAGTTTGCATGTGACCGTTAGCTTGGTGGTTTCATCTTCCTTTGGCATTTCTTGGCCTTTCTGACTGAAACAGAGGGAGGCCATTATGGAAAAACACACCCAATCAAAAGGCAGAGTTGTAGAGTCCAGTCCCAACAGATACATCTATAACACAATCCCAGCACCTAAGCCTCAGGAATCACTGCAGAACCAGGTGCAGAAACACTGTAAGCTAGAGGATCAGGGAGTTAGCTGCGCAATTTTGTCTCCTTGTAAAATCAGAAGATTCATCCAGAATGTCTCAACAACCTGACTGCCGAAGCATGAGTTGAGCAAGGATGGTGGAAAGCCCATGAGGCCTAAAAAACAAAAAACAGAAGCAACCAAGTACTCCCTCAACCCCAAAACCAAACCAACCAACCAAACAAATAAAATAGACAATACAGACAATCAAGTAAGGCTGAGAGCAGGAGAAATAATCTTCCCCAAGGAAGAGCACATCAATTGGTTATGCAATACCAAATGATCAGCCCTGAGACCATGTATGCAAATAACATTATACAGACTGAGCCGGGTGGATTTATATATTCAGGAACATGTATTCATCCATATTTATGTAACAATAATTAATGAAAGAAGGGGCCATGAATTTGACGGGGAGCAAGGAAGGATATATGGAGGGGTTTAAAGGAGGAAGTGGGAGAGTTTATTATGTAATTATGTTATAATCTCAAAAAATTATAAATAATTTAAAAAAGTAAAATAACCTGGCTGAGAAGAAGGTGAATTAAGTAAAATCTTGCTTATGTGGACCAACAGGTACAGATACTCAGGCTCACATGCCACCCCTGAAGACACCGATTTTTATGATTTTAGTTCCCTGCTCTGGGGTCCTGACCTTATCAAGTAATGACCCCCAAAGTGTGTTAGCACACATGCCAGAAACAGCTGCAGCACTTTCAGTTTTCCCACCTGTCAGCCTTTGCCCAGCTCTTCTAAAAGCCAGTAGAGAGGCAAGGGCTGTGAAGTGTGATTCTGTCCTCACAGTTTAGGCTCCTTGAGTCTCCCTGGTGATAACACAGAAAGGAGTGGCCAGGAGGAAATGGGCCTGGTGAGGTCCCTTGGTTTCCAGCCAGCCTTTTGCCAGTGTGTGCAGATGGTAGGAACTGGGGGTCACCCCTCAGGTGGGGGCTGTGTCTGGGCTGCCCTCCCAGTCCCTGGCAGCCATTGTAGACCCTGCTCCTCCTAAACTGTTGATCATCCAACTCACTCTTTGTGAGCCAACTCATTACCATTACATTGTGTGGCTGTGGTTCTTCCCTGTGCAATGAATATTGACTTCATCCTTGCTTTTCTACCTGAATCACAGGGGTGGGAGGCAATCTGAGGGCTGCTGGGCTTGCTCAGCTCCAGCCTCCCTGGCAGCCATTTGAATGGTTTCAAAGAAAAGCTGTTTGCTTGAGCATTTAGGGACAACAGAGAGCTGTCACGGGCTGCTACAATGATTTATTAAAAGACAGGGAAATAAGAGAATAGACTTACTTCTCACACCAGCTGCCTGCTCGCTGGCTGTCTTTCATTCTCTGTGTGTCTCCCTTCTTTCTGTTTTTTTTTTCTGTCTTTCCTCCTCCCTTGCTGCTTCCCCCTTTCTTTCCCTTTTACCCTGCCTCTCTTTCTCTCATTGCTTGAGTCTACTCTCTGCCTATTCCATTGTGTTTTTTTTGTTTTTGTTTTTTGTTTTCTTTTCAGCGAGAGAAGGAAAACCATCACAGTGCTTTAGGTAGACACCTATTTCCTAAACCTAAATGAAGTATCCCAATAAAGGCATTTTTCAGTTCAAACTGTGTCCAGCTCTTCTGGAGAGAGATGACTTTGCTGGGGAAAGTCAGGTGGGTCTCTTCCTCAAATCCTCCTCTTCTGATCCACTTCCAGCCCTGTGACTGCTTGAGACCTATCCAGGACACAATGCCTGTGTCTGAAGAGGTCACCCTGGCACCTCTGGCCTCGACTTCTCTCGGGAACACAAGGGCAGAAAGGTCTTTCCTCCTTGGTGCTCTGGTTCTTTCAGCCCAAGTTTTGCTCATAACTTTGTGCTGACTACTGAAGTCACTGTGACCAGAGGGACGTAGGACCTTCAGAGGGAAGGTTGTGTCCTGGGTAACAGTTTCTCTCCAATGCGCCGATGTTCTGGGACATTGAGCAAGCTGCTTCGTCAGGTTGTTGAGCTAGGACGGAAATACTGGCCTATTGGTGTGGGCAATCACACAGGACTATTCCTCAGAATTAAGAGTCACATACTTAACTTTCAGTCCTCATCTAAGGGCCAGGAATACAAGTTTCTTTAAGGTTTCCGGGAGTTTTCAAACATGGATTTCCTTGGTATCCAGGCTCAATCATGCTGCTTTGCTTCTGCTGTCTGTTCCTAAGGTTCTGTGTCCTCCGTCTCGCCATTTGCCCCTGGGTATTTCACTGTGTCTCTTCCTTTCACTTTGCTTCTCTCAATCTTTGGTTCCCTTATCCTTAGTTATGAGGCTCCAATCAGTCTCCTCACAGCCCCATAAATCAGCTGCCTCACTACCTTCTTAGGTTTGCTTCCTCTGGCTGAGGGATGAAGGCCCCTTTTCCCTTCCTAAACCACAAATCAGCCATTAATCTTGGTCTGAAAGAAAAAAAAAACCTGCTGGCCAGGCCCCTTCATCAGCTTCAGACCTGTTTGCAAATATAGAAGGGGGTGTTTTGATGATCTCAGTGGAGATAGGGACCTGCAGGTGGACATATTCTCAGGTTTGCTTTGGCCCCAACCCTCATTTAGCTAAACACGACCCTGCCTCCTAATGCTGTGATTTCTTAGTTGTGAGCCATTCTCAGATCTCCTGTTGGGCTAAAGTGCATTTGTTTGTGTTAGTCAGGTTGGTTTGTTGCTATGTGTGAATCAAGACATGATGACCTGCAAGACGGGCAGAGGAATGGCTTGACTGGGTACTCAATGACTCTGAACCTTCATAGGTGGTGTGTTGAAGGTGCTGCCATGGTAATTTAGTGGTCATCAGACAATGGCTGCAGGGGAGTTATCTAGAAGCTTAGAAATCGGAATATTTTTGGTCTTTTGATTCACTCTGGTTTCCATAGCCTGGTTTCTAGGTGTTAATAGCAGAGCAAACCCCACTTTTTAGGCTCCAGCTTCTGTCCTGCTTTCAATCGCTGGTAAGAGTGCTGAATTTATCATCCAAGGTATATCTTTAAGGGTGTAGATAATAACACAAGAAAGTTTGTGGGAGAAATGAAAGGTAACTTGAGGAAGATTTTTCCCAAAGGAAGAAAGAACACATTTTCAGAAGTCATGTGTTAAACTGGGCTGTGTTAAGATATGTTGTGTTGAGTCTTCAGATGTAAATATCTACTTTAACCCACAGGAATCTGTGATGAGAGATTTGGGTATGGGGACAGTACAGTAGGGAAGACACTTTCCTGGTCTTCAGACCACATGCAGATTGGCTCTTATACAAGAGGCTGATGGAACTTCTTGACCTCAGTGCAATGAAAAATCTGAGAGCTGAAAGCCCTTGGGACACAGTCTATTAAGTGGTCAATATCAGAATGATGATGTGGAGTGTGCAAACTTGATGACCACTGTCTGGTGAAATGCATACCAGGTCTTCATTTCACCATCCAATATACACTAAGGACTGTCTAGTCAACTGACTGATTGATTGATTGATGTGTGTGTGCGGTATAGAAGTGTGTACTTGTCACTGTATGCATATGCAGAGGCCAAACATTGATGTTG
Source organism: Cricetomys ansorgei (assembly GCA_026225945.1). Lineage (NCBI taxonomy): Eukaryota > Metazoa > Chordata > Mammalia > Rodentia > Nesomyidae > Cricetomys > Cricetomys ansorgei. The sequence goes on from JAMJFZ010003875.1 coordinate 36,352,093, forward strand.
AGTATCTTCCTTTACTGCTCTTCACCTTGTGTTTTGAAACAGAGTCTCGCATTGAGTCTGGAACTCATTGTTTTGGCTAAACTGGCTAGTGAGTGAGTCCCTGGGATCCACTTGCTCCCACTCTCCAGCACTGGAGGTACAGATGTATGCTGCCGTCTGTGGCATTTTCACATGGGTGATAGAGATCTGAACTCAGGTCCTTACCAAATACTGTACTCACTAAGCAATCTCCTCAGCCTCTCAAGTGCTTTTAGTCCAAAGGCATTTTAGTTACCAGAGCTTTACAAATACAAGCCATATAAATATTGCCAAACGTATTCAGTAACCCAGTCTTTTCTTTCTCTTATCATCTTGTTTTGTTGTCACTTACATGATTAGAAGGTCCTTGAGGATTGAAATGTTGTCATGTTCATCCTTTTGTCATCATCTTTCTCCCCACAAAATTATTTTTCAAACATTTTACTTGATATATAACTTACAATGAAATACAAACACCTTAAGTCTAATGTCAATCAAAGTGCCTGTTTTCTAACTCCATAATGAAATCACACAGCACTTACTCTGTATCACACAGCACATATTCTGCATGTATGTCTTCCTGTATTCAATATATCATTTGTGATATATCCATTTATATAATATACATATCAATATATCAATAATTTATTGATTTTTTTTTTGCTGAGCATTACTTCATGGTATTCTATGCCACAGTTTATCTGTTGTCTCACGGATGGATAGTTGACTGTGTTTCTAGTTTTTAGTTATTATCAATGATGCATCTCTGAAAGCTCTTGTCCAACTTTGTTTGTAGTTTAGTCATCTATATACATTTTTCTTAGAGAAATGCCTCGCAGTGGAATGGGTCACAGTGCAAGTTTTAAAGAAAGTGATATGCTATTTCATACTTCTACTAGTGATGTGTGAAAGTTGCCTTTGGTTTGTTATCTCCCAGCATTTGATATCAGTCACTGTTATTTTAGCCATCCTAATAAGCATGAAATAGCAATTGACTGTGTCTTTAATGCACATCCCATTGACACAATAATCTTTAAAAGCATTTTTGTATGCATATTGACTGCATGTAAACACACACACACTTATAAAGTGCCTGTTAAATCGTTTGCCCATTTCAACAGGGAAAGAGAGAAGTTAGCCCATCTCATCCTTAGCTGAGGAGTTATTAGAGTTGATGGAGTCTGGGGAAGGAAGAATTAGTTTTCTTTAAGGGAGTGGCCCCTGAGAGATGGACCATGCTCCACTGGATTGTCTCAAATTTATGAGTATGTAGTTAGCATAAATCGAAGTTCATGAGCTATAAAAAGACGGGAGAGGGTGTGAAATGGATCCAAGAGGAGTTTGGGGCTGAATATAATCAAAATACTTTCTGTGCCTACATGAAATTCTTAAAAATAATAAGCATACTATATCTAAAATGGGTTGCTTATTATTATATTTTTGGGATAATTGTTAGGGTTCTTCATGGACTTGATATGTGAGCTCTTTTTCAGTGTAGTTGTTATCTTCTAACCTTATTTGATTCCTTAAGTATATCTTATCTCAGGTAGTCTAGTCAATTCCTAAGAAGCATGTGTTAAAATTATGTAGAACAAAGGAAAAAAAAAAAACAAGTAACTAAGCAACCAATCATTGGAAGAGCCAATGACCCTGCCCCCAGTGAACAATAAGAATCCAGTTGTCAGTCACAAAGAGTGACTAGAATGCTGAAATGTGTGTGCTTGGAGCAGAACCACAACCTGTGTTTGGATGCCATGGTTTGGAAGATATCGCAGTATTTATTCTTGTCAAAAGGGTCCTTGTCAGAGAGTGCACGGTGTGATATTTTAATCATGTTGACTAAATTATTTGTGTCCATCTTGAGTTTGCACCTGAAGATGAAGGAAATCTCTTGGTTTAGCAGGTAAGTACTGCTTTCTTAAGAGAATACTTTTTTGTGGGGCAGGGACAGGGTTTCTCTGGTTTATCTCTGGATGTCCTGAACCTCACTCTGTAGACAAGGCTGGCCTTAAACTCACAAAGATCCTGAGTGCTGGGATTAAATGTGTGTGCTACCACCTTCTGGTGAAAGATAAAGAAAAGAAAAAGAAAATACTTTTCAAGGGATGTTTTTTTTTTCTTCTTCTTTTACATGTAGTCTACATGTTAGTCAATTTTTTGATGTTGTAACATATAGCCAAGATAAATAAACTTGCAAACAGAAAAAGATTTATTTTGACTCACAGTTTTAGAGGTGTCAGTTCATAATCAATTGGCTTTAATGCTTTTGAACCTGTGATAAGACAGCCTGTTATGGAGTTAGTGCATGGTAAAACTGTTCACCTCATGGCCAGAGAGCAGAAATCCCAGCCACCAACAAACAAACATAATATAATATAGGAGAAGGGAGAGGGGACGGAGGGAGAAAGAGAGAGAGAGGCAGAGAGAGGGAAAGCTCCGCTCCAGTGACTTAAAACTTCCCATAGATTTCTCCTCTTACATTTTCTACCATTTCTCAAGACACATGGAGAGATATGGGCCTTTAGGGGACTTTACAGATTCCAACCATCTCCATTTGATAAGTCTCAATCTAGTGATTCTCAAGCTGCTGTGTACTGCGTTTCAGGGAGCTACTCTGTGTGGATGTGTTTCTGTAGATTGGCCTGAACACCCATTTTTTGTGCAAACTATACCATCTATATGATGTGCAGATAAATACAGAACACTGGTCCTATCACAGGGCTTGAGGTGTGAAATCTGCAGTTGGGTTTATATGTTTATATGTGCCCTCTTCCTTTCCTAATCCAAAACATCTTAGGTTTGGCTGGCATTGGAAGCATTCCCACTTATTTCTCGGGATGGTTATTGTACACTAGGTGCTAGCAGCTGCCTAGAGAGTCACCTCAGTACTTACTCAGTTTAATCTCTCTTTGCTAGTGGTACAATGTTAATTATTAATGTCCTATATTTCATATTTGGCCATAATACTGCCCAAGAGGACTTATTTTATAGTTTATAGTTTCTTCTCTTTACACTTTTGGACTTAACCATTACATCTTCACATTTGGTTCGTAGACATCAGAGAATTATAAAGCTCTGAGCACTTTTTTGGGAACATTGTTTTTATAAAAGAAATGAAAACACTAGGTAGTGTTAGTGGATGGTTCACTGGGACTGAGGGCTGCTGTCTACTCTACTGAGGCTTATCTGTGTGATCCTTGTGCAGCAAGGAAGCCAAGAGGACGCCACATTATGGTTACTGACTGAGTCCCACTGATAACATGTGGATGCTGAATTCTTCATAAAACAGTGACATCTGAAACAGAAGTTTTTATATCTTGGTAGATGATACTTTCCCATGTCTATAGTTATGCTGTGTGACAATAACATTGATCTGAAATCTGGGATTCACTATAGTTCACCCTAGTTTATGCTTGCTTTGGAGTTTTGTGTGTGCTCAACCCAAACTACAACTCCTTAGCATTTAATCTCTAGGTGAGAGGAGAGAGAAAGAGATAACCTTCAACTGTCCCTGGGTCTGCAGCCTGTGAGAGCTGAACACATGTGTGTCAGGAGATGTGGCCTTCAGGGCTGTGAGTCTGCTTATTGTAGAAGTTGACCTTGACAGTGAAATGGAGAGTTTCGAAAGCAGCTTTATTCAAAGGCCCAAAGCTAATGATTCCAAAGTGTTGACTGTAGTATCAGAGTAAACAATAGCTGGGTTTCATGGTGTTTACTTAGCTCAGCAGCTTACAAAGCAATCATATGGGCTTCTATCCACACCACATAGCTGGCTTGTATCAAAGCCATCAGTTCTAAAGTAACTTAAATGATTTTGCTCTTTTGTTTAGGTTGTGGGTTGGTGCAGAAAGGAAGTTTTCTATAAACCACCACGCTGTTTGTGTCAAATTGGAATGGGCATGCCTTTGATTACCACTCATTTTATGTTCAGAAATGACGTCAGCAGACTGGATAGTGTGTCAAGCAGGAGGGGCCTGTGGTTTAGACTTGTCAGATGTTCACACTTTTTATTTTGTTTAATCAAAAGCACAGCAGACAATGCAAGACACTTAATTATGGTTTAAGTCACTTGCACACAGCACATCCCCCACAATTGTGCCCGTCTTGCCTTTTTGTGGGCAGCATGAGATGTGCTGGGTCTTCATACAAGGACTGATGGAGTATTTTCTTAAATAGAGAAATTTTCTCAAGTTTCACTAAAGAACAAAATTTTGAATTCCTAATTTCACATGGTACTATCTTCGAAGAGCCAGGTGCTATGATCAGTTACAATGACCAACACACTTCTCTGCCTATAGCTAAGAAAGAAAAACTGACACAAAAAACCACATACCTCCTGCTGTTTGGATGTGGCTCATCCCATGTAAAACTCAGTTTGAAGTCTGGTCTTCAGTGGAACATTGTTGAAATATAATGGGGTCTTAGTAGGTGTTTGGGTCTTGAAGGTTCTTTCTCTATGAAGGAATTATGGGATTGGATTAATTTTCTGAGAGTAAGTTATCAACTGTTGGAATTTCTTAGTTACCTAGACTGTGGGTGGTCATAAAATGAGACTGCTCCTGGTGTTTTGTCTTTTCTGCACATGCCTAGTTGCCCTTGTGCTTTTCTGTGGCATGATGTAACACAATGACCTTGCCTAACATGGCTACTCAATCTTACACTTTCTGGCCTCCTCAACTACAAGCAGAATCAAACTACTATTCTTTATAAATTACCCAGTCTCGGGTGTTTTGGCATAACAAAACAAAATACACTATCATACTAAGTATGCTAGATATTTTAATTTATTTTCCTCGGTTACTTTTGAGATGTGTGTTTAGGGGGGAAATGCTAAGATGCTTTATGAACCTTGTCTTACGCATGTGGAGCCTGAATGAAGCTCAACAGATGCAGTGGTTAATCTTCATTGTCATCTTGATTGGATTTGGGATTACCCAGGCCACACATCTTAAGATATATTTGTGCGGATGTTTCCAGAGAGGGTTAACTGAGAAAGGAATAGCTACTCTAAGTTTGATTGACACCATAGCATGGGTGAGGGGCCTGGAGTAAATAAAAGGGGAAAAAGACTGGAGGATACCAGGATTGTCTCTTTCTGATTCTACCCTGTACATGCGCAGTCTGTCCAGTTGCCATGCCTTTGCTGTTATGATAGACTGCATCCACTTAAGCCATGATTCAGAATAAATCCTTCCTCTCTTAAGTTTTTTCTTGTTGGGTATTTGGTAAAAGCAATGGGAAAGGTATAACCCAATAGACAATAGCAATGTAGACAAAGTGACCCAATGACAGAGCCGAGAAGAGTCTGAGGCTTCCTAATTCTTGTTTCTGGCTTTATGTCAATTGGTTAAGGCATCAGGTCATTGTCAGGGGGATTGAACTTTTTCACTCTGAGGAAGACTGTAACTCTTCTGAGCTACCCCTCTGCTCTGTGTCATGTTAAATCCCATTTATATTTATTTCCATTCTTACCTCATCTGGACACTATACAGAAAACCATGACGTCACACAGTTACTGTGACCTTTCTCCTATAACTCCTTACATTCTACACTTTCTCTGATTTTTTCCCTAATAAGATTTACTTATCTGGTGTCCTGTTTCCTTAAACTGATCACAGAAGCTTCAAAAGTTCAAACAATAAGAAGCTAACAATAAGAATTCCTCAAGGCATTATATGTATCTAAGACTGAAGAGAAAAAGCCTTCCTTTAATGTCTTATATCAAAGCCATGGTTGTGGGAATTTAAGAGAACTTCTAATGTCAGGGAAATTATGCACTTGAGCACTATGATATATTGGTTCAGAAATATCCTGGAAAAGGCTCATGAATAAAAGACTCATATAGTAAAAGACTATCACAAGGTCATACAGTGTTCAGAGAGGAGGCTTTTGGAAGTGCTTGTAGTCACGAGGGCTTTGCATTCATGAGTGGATTAATCGATTGATGGATTTAAAATCTTGAGACAATACTGGGAAATGTTGGAACTGTGGACAGCAGGGATTGGTTGGTAAAGTAAATCACTGGTAGGGTGCTGTATCTTAAGTTGGATCCTTTCTATTAGGCTCTCTCTACTTCTAATCCACAATGAAGTGAGCAGCTTTTCTCTACTATATGCTTCCCTCCATGATGTTCACCTTGCCTCAGGACCATGGCAACAGAGCCAGCCAATCAGGGACTGAAATCTCTGAGACCATAGTCCAAATAAATCTTTTCTCTTTTAAATGTTGTACTCTGTTATTTCTCCCAGATATTTTTTCATAGCAACATAGACCTATCTTTGTGCTCCTTATAAAACATGGATTCAGAATATACTACAACATGTCAAGCCAGCTGGGAGAACCAGGAGCCTTGGGACCAAGCCCCAGGTTGGCTGTCACATGCCTTATTCTGTCTAATGAAGATCTTCTGTATTAGTTTCTTATGGCTGCCATAACTATTTGGATAGAAGTCTGATGGATAGAAATATTGGATAGAAGTCTGAGCTTAAAGTGTCGGTATAGCTCTGCTCCCTCTGAAGACTTTAGGGACAAGTTCTTCTCTGCTTATTCTTTGCTTCCGGCGGTAGCCAGGAATCCTTGTGCTTGCCCAGCATCTGTAACACTCTGGCTTCTGTCTCTGTCTCACATGGCTGTCTGGTCTCTGTGTGGTTTTATTTCCAAAGGTTTTTATTTATAAGAATACTAGCTATTGAATTGGGACCCATCCTAAGTCAGTATGACCTTTTAAAAAAGTCCCACATGTATCTGTGTTCCTGTTAGTTAGTTTTTATTGTTGGCTTGACACAACCAAGGGTCACTTGAGAAGAAACAGTCTCAATTGGGAGGTTGCACAGATCAGATTGGCTACTACACACATTGCCTTTGTGGGCAAGAGAACTCAAGTAAGTAAAGATTATTTATTTATCATTTAGTTTAATTTTTATAAATGCTTTTGAGAATTTTATACGATATGTTTTTATCATATTCACCCCCTCCCCTCCCCCTATCTCCTCCCAGACCCACCCTACCACCCTTTGTATTTTATTTTTAGTAACCTAAGAGCAATTTGTGCTGCCCATATATTCATGGATTAATCTATCCAGGGCTACACCCTTCAAGAAAAATGACTCTCCCTCTTCCTGAACTGTTCATAACTCCTCAGTTAGGGATGGGGGCTCCTGAACCCCTTTCTTGTCTGTGCTAGAATGTTGTCTGGCTTGATCTGGTGCAGGTCTTGTGCAGGCAACCACAGCTGGTGAGTTCAGGAGTGCCATTGTCCCGTCATGATCAGAAGATACTGATTTGTTCTTGTCTTGCCTGACTTGTGGCTCTTACAATTTCTACCCTCCCTCTTCCTCAATGATCCCTGAGCATCTGGAATAGGGGGCTAGCCTCGGTATCCTGTTTGTGATACACGCTCTACCCACACTTGCTTTTTGTACTTTTACTAGTCGTAAGCTTTTGTGTTAACCTCTGTCTACTGCACAAAGAAACTTCTCCAATGCAGTATGAGAATAAAGAGCAGTATTGAAAAAGAGGGAATAAAATAGAATGAAGTTAGAGTTAGATGCAGTGGGAATTAGTTTTCTCTGTCTGTTGATCATGCTTCTGGTCTGTATTTTGTACACTCTGTCCCATGTGGTAGGAGTTGAAGAGGCACACTAGCCTTCCTCAGGTGCTTCAGCCACCACCACATCTACATCTATCTCCGTCTGTCTGTAGTCCATTTACATCTGTGTTTATCCTTGTCTCTGTTTGTCTCTGTCAGTATCTGTCTCTACCTATGTCTGTCTATGTCTATTCCTGTCTATCTCCGTGTTTATATTCATCTGTATCTATGTCTGGATATGTCTTCATCTGCCTCTGTCTATGTCTACATCTCTGTCTATCTATGTCTGTGTGTATGTCTATGATGGCTGTGTGTATCACAGTATCTGTGTCCATCTGTGTCTATGTCTGTATCTCATCTATCTCTGTCTATGTCTCTTTCTGTCTCTATCTCCATCTGTGTTTGTCTCTCTATATGTATATGCATTTCTGGTGACTTTAGCATATCTCTGTATAAGATAGGTAGTTTTCATCTGGGGGCCATAGATGGCCATAAGAGTGTGAGTAAAAATTTGAGGGTTGGCATCTGTAGGCTTAAGAATGACCTTGCTGAAGATATATTCATTTCCTAGTTATGAGAATTTCTCGTTCTTAGTTCTGAGAATTTTTAGTTCTCAGAACCCATTAGTAAAAAGTGTTTTTTACCTTACATGAGTTATGGATTTTGAGAGAATGAGCATATACTTGAATATTCAGATAAGCTCCAAATGTTTTCACAAATATTTTTATACGATAGAGAAAAAGAGACAGACAGACAGACACACACACACACACACACACACACACACACACACACACACACACAAAAAGACACAGAGAAAGGTGGTAGATAAATAGGTAGATGATAGTGATATAGATCAATTGGATCAATTGATCGATAGAACAATAGATTGGGCACGTATAAGGCTGCAGGCCCTATAAAGATAAGTCAGAGATTACAATGGTTTGTCTATTAGCTGAGGAACATCTGTACATAGCTTCTGAGTGCTGTGGATACCCAGAGAAGATTCTCTTCACAGTCTTGGGGTGGGGGTAGGGAGCCCGGCGATACCTTTATTTTGTACTTTGTCTTAACATCTATGAGAGATTGAATTTTTATTCTCTTTAAAATTTTATCAATTTTTAAAAATATTTTCATCACATTCCATTTCTATTGTCTTTTTTCTTTTTTCCTTTTCTTTCTTTTTTTTTTTTTTTTTTTTTGGCTTTCCAAGATAGGGTTTTTCTGTTTTTACTCTGGCTGTCCTAGAACTCACTCTGTAGACCAGGCTGGCCTCGAACTCACAGAGATCTGCCTGGTACTCCGTTGTTACTGGAGTAAACAATGAGTAAATAAATGAGGAAGTAATTATCGTCGAATGCATTTGTATTAGAGGTGGAAATCAAAGCTTGGAGAACTGAAGGGCACGAGGGTAGGGGCAGATCTTTCAGGGCTCAGTCTTCAGGTCCTGGGTTCTTTCACACACCTTCCTCACCTACCTGTTCAGTCCCTTGTTTCCTGTGACCCACAAGCCTTTTATAAATTGTCATAGCCACCCAGGATCAATGCTTAGTACATCAAAAATTATGCTTGTAGGTATTTTTCTCCCAACCTTTGATACAACATATGACTTACCTCCTGAGCAAGTTGATGCCTGCCTTCGATTCTTTATTTGTATTTACATAATGCATAAAGATGCCAGCGGGCGCATAGTAGGTGCTCAGCAAATGATTCTTAAATATAATTGAATTTCCTGGTAGCCGAACAACTAGACAGACTGGTGGATAGATATAAATTAGTAAACCAGATTTGAACCATGTGTTGATCATTGAAAAGTTGTTTCATTTTTAGCCAAGATAAATGCTTTTTTAATGTGTAAAGAAATCTACAATTTTCTGTGCTTTGAATTAAAGCTCCCACTTCCCAGGTTTCCTGCCTGCTTCTGGCTGCTCTTAATGAGCTAATTTACCCCACCAAGGCGAGAGATTTCCTCTTGGGAAAGGGTTTAGATGGGCCTCTCACATCCAGGGCCCCAGAGCGTTTCCTTACAGGGCTTTAAACACTCTGAACGTATTTAAGAGAGAAGCCAAGAAACAAATCTGTTGTTTTAGCTTTATTCCTCGAGGCTCAGCAGCTCGGTTTTCCTTCCCCTTTGATCATGCTCACTGGAGTGGCAGGCCTGGAAACTGCCAAGAAGGGCTGGGTCTCTTTAGGAAGCCTGGGCAGGGGACCCACCCAGCTCCAACACAATGAAAATATAGTTGTCAAGCCTTTGAGGTGGCTGTGAAGATTTATTCTTCCTGGGCAAATTGGTAAGACATTTACATTTTTTAAAAAGAGCTTTGATGAACTTGATAAGGAAGCCCTGGTTTGAATGCGCAAAACAGATTCTGAAGCGTTTCTTCTGCAGTACAACTGGGTTCTCAATGTTCGCTGTCAAGCTTGACCCGTGGAAGTGAACTTGCCCTTCAAATTGATGACAGGTCCGTCAGTTGACCACTGGGGGAAGTCACAGAACACATGCTTCTGTTGTCTTAGAACGTGAGCCTTCGTGAGGTAGGAGGTCTCCAAAAGCTTTTTAGAACTTGATGTCTTCTCCACCCACATTTCAGGCCTCAGCTGCTGCCACAATCCATTTGTTCTGATTTGATTTTGTCAGTTCCACTGAATATTGCAGTGGGGTACGCAATATTTTATTGTGCGTATATTTGAAACTGTTACTGCTGTCCTTCCTAAGCCCAAGCATTGTTTGTTGTGGCCATGTCACATGGTGTTTGAGCAAGCCTTGCGTCATACTCAGGCCCCCCCAGGAATCCTGGAAAGGAAATGGAAGCAGTGTGAAGTATCTTTCTCTCACATTCCAGAACGTTATTTCATCAGGGGAACATCTGCCAACCTCACTGAGAGGATGTTCTTAATATTTTTAAGTCATAAAGACTGTTATGAGTGATTTTTAAAAGATAGAGCTTTAGACCAAAACCCAAACCAAACCAAACCAAAGCAACAAGCTCCCCTTGAACATCAGGCATCCACCAGGCATAGATAGACATCAGCTGAGAACAGTGGGTGTTTTGCAACCATTGGGTTTTTTTTTTTTTTTTTCCTTGAGAAAATCAGAGAATTGCCTTTGGATTCATTCAATAGAGCAGTCCTGTCTTTGTTTCCAGTGCGCTCAGTAAAGAGCCTACCCGAGTGGTGACAGACAGAACCAGGTTTGGGTTCCTTTGTGGCCTTCCTCTCTGTGTCACCTTGGGTATATTTTTAATTCTTGTTCAATTAGCTGAGCTGTAGTATTGGAGTAATTGCACTTTGCTAGTGGAATCCTTTCAGGTTGTAAAGATCAAAGAGAGGCTCAGGTTACAATGGTGATCAGGGGATTACTGTAGTAATGCAGACACTTAAGGAAATGTGCCAAGTGATCACCACACAGGATACAGCAGCCCTTCCCAAGGAGCCCTGCATATTTATGGCAAGGGCTTCTTCCTGTCTGTCTCTGTCTCTGTCTCTCTCTCTGCCTGTCTACATGCAGGTGATGTACACTTTCTTTCTCTTCTGCTTCCTACCACTGTTTCCCTGACTTACTTTTGTTTCCAGATCTCACCAACATCACCCAGTGGGGAGCCCCCACTGGTCAGGGTAATAGATTTCCTCAGCCTGGCTCAGCCTCTGGAAGGTTGCCCTTGGCTCAGGATTTAACCTTCAGAGCCATGTGCTGTGGCCAGGCCAACAGGGTCATGTGACAAAAAAACAAAAACAAAAACAAAATCAAAAACATAGTTGGTTGTTTGGCTGTTTAGAGGACTACTACGCTTGAAAATCTCCATTTGCCTCCTCATTCCCAGATCTACTATTCCTTCTTCTCAGTTCTTCTGGTATACTGGCATGTCTAGAAACCATTTCAAGAAACCAACTTTGTGCTCCAACACTGGCTCGTGTCACTTCAGGTTTAGCCAATGACAGGCATTAGAAGATTAGATGGTGGAGGAGGGAGAAGCTGGACCTAATGGTTGGCCATGGTTTAGGGTCCACAGTCTCTGTTCGTCAGATCCTACCATGCTAAGAATTTTAGAACTTTAGGACTTTCGCAGCAGCGCCTTGTCCAGGCCTTTAGGTAGTAATCGTTGCTTCTTTAGCTGGCTTTGGTGTGCTTAGCCGTTCTTACTTTATTCCTTTAACTCTGCCTATAGTCTTAGAAATCGTCCTTTCACTCAGATCTTGCCTGTGAACGCTGAGTGGGCAGAACCTTCACTGACAGAGGAACTGTAAAGTATGGCATATCAATGTATCATAAGCTCCCAAAGACAAGCACCTAACTACAGTGCATAGTTGTAAGGACTGGACAGGGGAATAGCCCTAATGGCAGATAAGCTTCAATGTCATAAGCTTCAATAACTGGAAACGTCAATCACGACTAATTTTCCATGTTTTCGTAAAAAAAAACAAAACAAAACAAAAAAAAACCAAATCAATTCTATATGTTTTGGAAGCATAATGTCTCCACACATATCTATTTATATATTTATTTTTATTGACATAAGGGTCACTTTTAAGCTAATATCCTCCACAGTAGCCCTGTTCTCAAGTGTAACAGTGATTATTTTCTGTCACAAATTCAGGGAGACGGAAACGTAGCAAAGCTCGGTGGGACATTATTTAAGGGCATGATATGAAGCACATACTATTATTATATTGTTGAAACAATATGAAAGAATATGTCTGGGCTGCAGTATGAGGGGACCATTAATGGGTCACAGAGTGACCAAATAAGGCAAGGGATGGATATTGTTGGGTTACTGAAACTGTCTCTTTGTAATCAAAAGTGTGGGGCAACTAACAGTGATAGAAACAGACATAGAAAGGTGGTCGCATTCATAGCTATTCAGACAAAACTCCAGTGTCATACATGGATGGGTTTTCAGATATACCACAGTTTCATCGTCTTCTCCAGATAAACCATGGACTTGAAGACTATTGTTTATATCAGGGGTGCGAGCTGTGTGGTACGTGGGTGACTACCAGTTCTCCCAAAGCCATGACAGACACAAATAATTTATCATGGTGGTTGTTCCTTAGCTCAAGCAAGACCTCAGATTCCTCCATTATGCTGGAGGCAGCCGCTAGCTCTTAATTTATATGTTTCAGAGACAATAACAATGGTATAGGAGCTAAGAACCTGGGCCTTGGCCAGTGGTGTTAGGCAGAGTTCTCAGCCTGCCCTTTCTACTTCTAGGGGCCTGAATGGAAGCAAGTTCCTTTGTCCTTCTGAACCTCAGCTCCACCAACTGTACCATGGCGACAGGAACTGAGCACTTCTAATTTGCTAAGGCATGCAAAAGCTTTGTAAGGGAAAGAATACTAAAAGTGTCTGAAGTAGTTATTTGTGTGAAACTTCCCGAAAAGTTTGCAGAGTGGCACATTCACGGTGCCCTGCCCTGTTCCCTTTACCTACTCTGTGAACTTAACCCAAACTGTTTCTGCCAGCAGTTTGAACCTGTGACCTCCAGAAGCTTGCCTCTGGGCATTTTCAATGACCTCAGCTGCCCCCAGGAGCTGTATTTAGGGAGTTTCCACTTCTCCTTCCCCAGCCTGAGTGAGTTTCAAGGTCTGATGGGGTAGGGCTTTGAAGAGCCCATGTCCTTCGCCTAGCTGCGGGACTCACTCAGAGGTGTATTTTATGTTCCAAGGTTCTACATGGGTCCAGGAAGAGGCCAGAAATTTGCCAGGAAGTAGCAACCTTGGCTTAACTTTCCTTTCCTGATCAGCATCACTTCACTGGGTGCCTTTCCATCAAAATTCCTTAATGTAAGAATCATTGCCTCAGTGGGCCTGATAGGAACTCAAACAACTCTGAAGAGTATTGTTTAATTCACTCAAATCTCCAAGGAAGGAAGGAACCTGTCTCATTTCACAGATTTGGGAATGAAGGCTTCACTCTTTAAGCAACAACATCTGAATTACAACCTCCAGGTGTTCTGTCTTGGAAGATACACCTGTCTCCCAGTTCTTCCTCTCCATTTCCCTAGTTGTTTATAAGCAGAAGAGTGTATTCTCCTTTGAGACATTTGATGTTGAGACGGGAGGAGAGAACTTGAATCAAGTTAGAGAAAAAGGCTGAAATGCTTATCACAAACACTGGATCCTGTTGCTCCAATACCGTCTTGCAGGGCGATACTCTGATAGCAGCAAGAGAGGGCTGAGGAGGGAGGGAGCAAACCTGAGTACTATTGTATTTCTGCATGCCCACACTCTGCAGCCTTCTTGATGCTGGCATCAGCTTGCTTCATGCTTAAACCGCTTATTAAAGTCTAGACGCAACATAAAAGCACGTAAATTGGTTCCAGCCATCTCTAGTAAAAACTTCAACTGGAGCTGGGAAGGGATTGGAGCATCTCTCGGCATAATTAAAATTGACTCTTAAAGTTTCTTTAGCTTAATTGGTAACACTTTCTTTGGAAGTGGTGAAAGCCTCTTGCTGGGAAGGTTAAATGCATTTCTGTGTATAAGATCAGAATTCAAATATAGTTTTATGGACACATTTACAGTTATGTTCTACCCGGGTGGTCTTTCTTCCCCTGTATCTTTTCTATTTAAGATTTATGCTGTCATTCACCACAGTCTAAATGTGTTTTGATAAAAAGAAAAAAAATGACCCGTTGCTGACGCATTTCAAACAGAGAGTTGGTAATATTTTGAAGCTTTCAGTAAATTGAACTGCAGTTTGGCTTATCCCAAGCTCCCTTCTTCCCCCAAACCCTTCACTGGGAGTCTAGCGCTTAAACTTTGTTATCTAGAAACTGAAAGTAGCTCCTTCTCTTTAGCTTCATCCAAAGGTAGGAAGGACCAACTTTCTAAAGACGCCTAAGTACTTGCTGGGAACAGACAGACATTTCTTTAGGACAAATGTGCTTGCCCGTGTGACTGACTGAGTGTTGGGATGCTTCTCCTTTGGCTGTGCCTCCTGATGGTTTTGTCAGTGTAACAGGTTCTCAGAGCCAAAAAGCCTATGCTTAGTTTCCAGTATATGATCATGGATGAAGCTTCAGATTCTCAGTACTGTCACTAGTTGAGGCCCAGGAGGGGCACAGACTGATTTTACCTAAGAGGACATCGGCTTTCCCTGATTCCCAGGGTCAAGATGTCATCTTTGTCTTAGGAATCTGTCTCTGTTCATCCTGATGAGGCAGAACAACAAGGCATCTTCAGGTCAATCCAACGTTGCCTGTTGGGAAAGTGTTATGAAGACTGATTAGAAAGGAGAAAAGGTCACCTTGATTCTGATTTTTATGTCTGTTTTATTTTTCATGGTAATGATCTCCAGGCATATGTATTTTTGCACAATTTTGATTTTCATTATAGAATTTTTGACTAATAATCTTTTAAATATAAATAATTAAAACTTCACATTAGACTTGTGCAGAACACAGAATATTAAAATTACAGAAAAGTGTGCAAATTGAATGTTCTTTATCTGAAATAGTGAGGACCAGGATGGTGCCTTTCCTGCTTTTTTTTCCTTTCAAATGTTGGTATACTTCCATGTATTTTTTTCTGGACAAACACCCATATTTGAAAACTTAAAACGTAAACTGCTCCAAATCTGGTATCACTATATACCGGATATATGTCTGTATCACTGCTCACAATATTCCCTATTTTGGAGATTTTCAATTAGGATTAGGGATGTTTAATCTATGGCACCCTTGTTCAAAGACAATGCCTATTAATATTTTAGTGCTTATTTCTTTGCATTTTTATACACCTTTTTTATACATTTTTTTAAACCTACATTCGTGTGCGTGTCATGTACAAGACTGTGCTCCTTGCATGCATGCAATGTCTCTGTAAATTTTCACCTTAGCTTTTAAGATTCTCTCACTGAATCTGGGATTCATCATTTCCAATGGGCTGGATGGCCAGAAAGCCCCCGGGATCCGCCTGCTTCCGTCTCTCAGAACTAGGGTTACTGATACAAGCAGTGACACTCAGCTTCTATTGTAGGTGCTGGGGATCCAAACTACTTTTTGGGGATCCAAACTACTTTTTGGGGATCCAAAGTCCTCGTGCTTCCTCCGCAGACACTTGACCCACAAAGGCATCCCCCGAGCCTACTTAATATACAATTTTCCTTGTAATACACATTCTATTTCATTTTGCTTTAAAATTCTATTTATTTCATTTTTAAGGCTGATTAGTTTTTAATTAATAACCACTAACATAATTATTTTAAGAATTAACTTTAATTTTTTTAGAGTTTCATATTCAGTACTGTACTCATATCATTCCCATTTCATCCCCCTTCCAATTCCTCATATGTACCCTGCTCCTCAAATTCATGACCTCTTTTTAATGCACACACACACATACACACATCTATACAGACTGATGAGTCCATTTGGTGTACCGTGCATCCATATGCCTGTGCATATGCATATGCCTGTGCCTTTGTCTATGTCTTATTTAGGCTGATCACTGGAAAAGACTGATTCTTTTCCTCTCGCAGTAGCCATTAATGGGGTGTAGCTCTTCACCTAGGGGTAGGGCCTTGTGAGACTTCCCCCACGCACTTTGTCATGGCAACTAGTGTTGTCATTATGCAGGTCTTGTTTAGGAACCCTATTGTTGAGGTTTCTTGGGTTCAGTTTCCCTGTCATATACAGAAGACACTGTTTCACAGCAGATGTCCTGGTTCTCTGGACATGTTAAAATCTTTCTTTCCTTCTTCCAAAACGATCTCTGTGACTTAGGTGCAGGTACATACCTTTGTTATGGATGTTTCTATTGGGGCAACCCATGGTCAGGTGTTGTCTGAGTTTTGATCAGTGGTAGATTTCTTCATCTGTGAATATAGGGACAAGTATTTGAAATGTGGTTAGAAATTATACTGCTTTAGAAAAGTGACAGTAGTAGTTTCTCTTCTAGGGTTCATGACCTCTCCAACTGGCTCACTTCTATTAAGAAGGCATGAAGTTCAATTACACAGCTGTTGGTTACCTCTAAGTTCTGAGTACCACTATTGCACCCTTGGGAATATATTGCCATGCTGGTCATTGTTGTGGTTCATAGGCTTTATATTGGGGTTGTATTGTTGATGTTTTTCTTTCTTGGCAGCTTTGGATACTATGAGATCTAGTCCTCAGTGGGGGAAGCTTCTAGGTCAATTCCAGCTTGGTTCCTCCAAGCCCCATGTCCTAAGTGTGTGGTGTCTTCAGCAATTTAATAAATCTCATTAAAATGGTTATATAATATATTCCACCAAACAGACTGTAATTTTCTTTGTCATTATCTTATTAGAAGATAATTTTTCATATGCCTTATAATAGTACTGCAAGCTGGCAGGATAATTATGAATTGATATATATTTATTTACTGTGTCTAGGATTATTTCTTTCTCATAGATTTCCCCAAGTTCAACTGTAAGACCAAAGATAATGAGCTTAAAGCTCTTGATAATAGTGATAGATAGCTCTTGAACGTATTCTATTGATTCACATATACAATACACAGCACTGGCACTCTCAGTTATGGATATTTTAAAGGTTCATGTTATTTGGACAGAAAAAAAAATGGCTTCCTGTTTAATCTACGTGCTTGACAATTCCATTTTCTGTCTACACTGGGCTCCTCTCAAGTGACTCATTTGTTCCCATGCTTCTTCACTCACTTAGTGTGGGGTTTCCTGCTTTATAAGATATTGACTTGTCTTAGCTACTGTATAGTTGCAAAGGTGTTAAACATTATTTGATCTTAGACTATTTATAATTTCTGCTTATTTCATGATAACCCTGGGCACTCTGAAAATATAGTGGTGATGTTCTGAGATGACATTATGTTCATTTCCGGCAGGTAACAACCACTCTCTCCAGCTCTGGTACAAGTGATTCCTTCTCCATATCAGGGTCAGTCCCATATTGTACCTGTACCTTGCTTTTAAACCATATGGAAATTCTAATTACCTTTAAAGTCACACAAAACCTTTTGTTCCAGTTTTCTGGTGTTCTTCTGTTGCTCCTTTTGATGAACAATCTGGAAGCTCTACAATTACTCAAGAGACAGGATCTGGAGAGGGAAATTTAGTGGAGTTTAATTCTTTTATGACATCATAATGTTATTGAAATGGGCAGGGAGATGTGGATCAGATAAAGTTTTAGCTAGAAGCTGTGTGTATGCATGCCTATGTAGACACATGTTTATATGTGAGTATAAATACATACTGGCCTATGTTCCACTAAAAGCATAGCTCAGGGCAAGGATTCATATGTAGAAATTTATTTTTGGAAGTGACCTGAGATTGCTGAAACAGGAGACTATAGAGAATGAAACAAGGGAGAAATAAAGCCAATCCCAGGATGTAGAATTAAGCTGGTTCTTGCTGGGGTCAGCTGAGCTCAGTCTGGAGTCTCCTGAGAAAAAGAAATATCTATGGGTTCTCAAACTCCCTGGTTGAAGGTTTCCCATGAGTCATTCACACCTTTACCTTCTCAGGTTTGCATCCGTCAGGGTAACTGGTGGGATTCTTTGTTGTACTTACTCTTCATGCCTGTGGCAGAAAAACTTCAAGGCAGAAAACAAAAGGTCCAAGATGCAGGGGATGTGAGGTGCTGTCTGTTACATCATATATATCTGGCTACTGAAGCTTGTTTCACCTGCGGCCCAGGGGTCATACATGTCTCAGGACAGCTATAAATGTGGCCCAACTCATTTGTAGATGACAACATCATATGAGTGTTAAAAGGTTGGACACCCTTGTGAGAAAGGGTCACTGTAAAAGGTTGTAGATAGCACACAAGAGAAATCAGGGACAGTGTATGCATTACAATTACATATGTATTTTTCCTGTTAAATTTGGTTGATTTTGAAACCTGGGTAGATAACAGTATATATTAATATTGTGTTTTACTTTTTGAATCTTCTTTCAATGTGGGTATCCTCAGTTCATCTCTCCTACCTCCTCCATCCTCAAAGCATGGCCAGTGAGAACATCCCATTTCCCAAAGTAGTTGACTCATATTCAGGGCATACTATACTATCAGAGCCCAGAGAGACACCCACGGCTTATCAGGGACTTGAGGTGAGGAAATATTCTTTCTTTGCTCTGGAAGTATGGTAGCTTTAGGAATACACTTAAGAGCCTGAAAAGCAAACAAACAAACAAACAAAATGAGGAATAGGCCCATGATCCAAAGAGAAGCAAGGTCTTGATGGGATGACATTGTTTGAATTCCTGACTTCAGCCATCCATGGAAAAGATTTCAGCTACTTTAACCAGTTAAACACCTGTTTCTGCAGAAGCCAGTTTGACTAGGGATTTCTGTCGATTGCAGTCAAAAGAAACCCTTGATGCTCACTATTTAGGATTGATCTTTTAAAGCTCATTTATGAATTTAAGTAATACTTACTAGTGTCTCTTCTGTTCCCACTGCTGTGAAAAAGTTCAATTTCTAGTTGTAGGGAGAAGAATATCTAAATGAAAATTTAGGTCATTTTAATATCCTGGAATACAGAACACATGCTTTCAAGTTGATTTGGCTTTGAGCAAATACTGCCTTTCTGGAAGACACAGAAGAAAAAAAAATTGATTCTCAAACTGATAAGGTAGGAGAGACACAAGTTAAGAAAATGTAGGAGTAGGAAGAGGTAATATACCTTCTGTTGGAATTTTAGGTTAATGGTGGTATTTGCAGAATATCTACATTATATATTTCTATTCGTATATCAAGTATCTTGCTGCAGTAATGCCACAAAACCTCATGTGCATGTGACAACAAACAGTTTTGCCCACAAATCTCTGGTTTCACTGGGTGATTCTGCTGATCTGAGCTAGTTTCAGAGGGCATGCTCATGGGTTGCTGTCAACTTCAGTTTGGTGGAGTAACTTTACTGAGCTTGGCTGACACCCTCACATGTCTGAGATCTTAACCAGGATGACAGGGGATTGCTCTAAATATCTCCTTGAGCAAACTAACTAAGTCATGTTACACATGAAACAGAGGAACAAGAGATAGAGTGGAAACACAAAAGCCTGTTTCAATCCCTTGTTCCTATCACCTTTGCTGATATTTAATTGGTTGAATCAAATCACATGAATGAGTTCAGGTACAGAAGTCGAGTGCTACAGTTATAAGGCTTAAAATAAAGGACCAGAGAAAAGCTAAGAACCGCAGTTGCACTGGCAGTTGACTTACAGATAGTTTACTGAAATAATAAATATTCAATGAAGATGGTTTGTTTTGTTGGAATGTAGACCATTTAAGAATAAAGATCTCTACAATAGAGTCTTGTTCAAGTCAGCTCATCTCCAAATACCTGGAGCTTCTACAGAAATAGCTCAATACTAGGGGTCATTTTTTTAGCATTAAAAAATTATCTTTTTCACTTAGAATATCTCAATTTACTTTCTGAAATTTAAGTTACCTAGCTGGAACCCTCCTCCTCCTCCTCCTCCTCCTCCTCCTCCTCTTCCTCCTTCTTTTCTTCTTTTACCTTGTTTTATGCAAGGTCAGCTTTAGGCCTGTTTCCTACTGACTTTGTGAAAAAATTCCTAGGGTTGTATACTGTGTCTTCTATGCATGTTTTAATGTAAAGATTTTAAAAGAATGATTGCTTTGGGTATAAGTAGACCAGAGAAGTGTTACCAGCTGGCTTTACATTTTAAAAATTACAATATTACTTTTCTTTTCTGATGTTAGAATTTATAAAATAGTTAGTCTTTACAATCCCAATAATTCTCCAGTGTTTTTCATATCTATTCTTTGCATAGTTCTAAGTCTGAAGAGTCACTGTGGTCAAGGATAAGCCCCTGTAGTCAATTATTGGCCAGGAGTTTGAGAGCAGGTAGTCTATGTCTAAAACTGGGTTCTCCCGAGATCAGTTGGATGTGTGTGTGTGTGCGTGTGTGTATGAATTATATGACAGCTAAAAAAAAACTTTAAAAGACTTTTAATAAATTCTGAATTATTTCACTTGAGGTGTGACTCAGGCACTAGCCCTTTTTAAAAGTTCCCCTTGTCATGCTGATGTATACAACCAGGGTAAGTACCACCAATGAACCAATACCAGCATCTAGGCAATATTTTTATTTTATATTACTCTTTGGTAATCCCAATTCTTGTCTCTTGCTTACTCCAGCCTGAAAATACTCATTATGGAAGATATTTGTTTTCTTAATGGAAAACCAGCATTTTCTGGTAAATAAGCTGATGGCTTTATTAGAGTGTTTTGGGAGCTGGCCCTGATACAACTTCTTTAGTCTTTCGTAGACTGATCAGAGAATTCTCTTTAGTGGACCCCTACATGTCCTTCTAAAAAGTGATGATCATCCACTTGTTTAATAACAATCAATTCTTTCTTGCACTCAGGTAATGATTTATCTTCTTCCATGGACGTCTATATTTTCTCGGAGAGAAATTATAGGAGAGTGAAGTGTGTCAGTTCTGGCTTTGAAAACAAACAAACAAACAAACAAAAAAAAAAAACAAAAAAAACTCCGAGTAGTGTGCAGGTTAACTAATGTCACTAATTAGTTGTGTCTTCAGCCAAAACTTTTGATTTCTGAATTTAAATAAAATTAAATTCTTTGTTTTTTTACTTGCCCTCTCCAGAATATTTCAGCATGATGTATGGAGGAGATGTCACTGGGGCTTTCCCAACTAGGTAGATGAGGGAACTGAGATGAGATTAGTGGAAATTAGACATCGAGCTCCATGTAGTTCCAAAAGGTTCTTCGTTCTCCATCCCCATCATTGCACTTTCTCCTTCACCCCTAGGTCAGCAGCGATACCCATGGACTGTGGATTCCTCTCTACAGGTTCAGTTAGCAGTGCTGAGAGCCTGTTGGAAGTCCTCTGGGCACCTGTATGCTATTCTTCCAATCTTCTGTAAATACAATCAGAGAGATGGAGTGGAGGGAGCATGTAGATATCCTGGAGGTGTGTACACAACTGATTGACATTTCCTAGCTCCTTTGCATTTAGATATGGTCATTTATTGGTTTTTGATCAAGAGTATGTGGATAGAAGTGATGTATGTTCCTTCCAGGCCTTCAAACTCTCAGGGGCATTCTCTACTAGGTTTTCCCACCTGCTCGCTCCATGTATTTGAAGATGGTGAGGACACAAGAAAAAGTCCAGGTCCCCAAATCAGACTTGGAAAGGAGTTACTGGATCAACACACCCTGTGTGGCACAATTACACCAGGAAGAAAACTCCCTTGAGATTTTTTAGGTTTACTGTTTTTATGACCTTGACTCACAGGAAGAACCAAGAAAGGATTGGTTGCTTACAAAGTGGAGTATTACTGGAAAGGAACAGCACACTGCCTCTGAGGTGTGCTCACATTCCTACTACTGCTGCTACTTCCTCTGTCCTAAGCTCCTTCCTCAACTCCCTGTTCTGTCCCTCTCTATGCTATAGGGTTTGCCTGAGAATCCTCCCTTGTAACCATTTGATTCTTAGTAATGGGGATAGAGTCTAGGATCTTGTGCACGATAGTTAGGTGCTGTGCCACTGAGCTGCACCCAGCCGGTCCCTCCCATCTGAACAAACATAGAAGATTCTCTTTCTCAGGCTCTGCAGTGTGGGAATCTGACCTAAGGCCTTCATCTGCTAGGATGTAAGCCCAGACTTTCACCACTAACTTCTCTCATCTTATCTGATGGCAATATTATATATTATTATATTATTATTATATATATATATATTATATTATATTATTATATATTAATATGCCTTAAGACTATAGATGATCTATTATTTTTCAAAAGTTGTTCTTAGTAGGAAGCAATAAAAAAACTGACTTTACTTAATGATCTTGTTTTCAAATCCAGGGATATCTAATTGGGAGATTTATTTTAGAAACAAATTTTCTTTCCTGATCAGTAAAATATATATATCAAACACACACACACATCTCCTGAAGAACAAGCATTTAAGAAAATTGCTTCCTAATGGAAATTTGCAGAGTCTTTTGAATTAATTGTAAAAACTTAGCTCAGCAATAGAAGTAAAAACATACCCAGCTCAAAACCTTTTAAATGCAAACACGGTTCCTTTAAAGAACGTGGTGGCCCAGATAACATGGCCTCTCCTTTGCAAGGCCTTCTGGCTTCCCTGTTGGTTGCTGTTGTTGAGCAATCCCCAGCCAGGCAGTGGAAGAGGCATGATGAAGAGCGAGCGTGCAAAACGCGATTGCTTTAAGCACCTTGGCTTTTCCTTTCATATCTGCAACGTGATCCTATTATTTTGAGGCAATGGGTCCATTTAAGTGTGCCTGGCTGGGAGTTTGCTGTTTTCCTCTATTCTTTCCTTTAAATCTTTTTTGTCAGCCATGTTCTCCTTGACTAGCACAGCAGCTGTCTGGGTAGTTATAATCCCATTAAAGAGGCCTCTATTATGTCAATAATATATTTATAGAGAAATTAGTCACCTGGGGTTACTGGGTGGCTTTCCGTTTAGACACATTGTACCTTAGAAAAGCAGCACCATCCATTTCATGTCAGATAAGGCTGCTGCCTTTGTCCCTGGTGCCATATTGGCTAAAACAGATTAGCAATTAGCATGGAACACGCCTTCCTCTGCTTGCAAAGCTCCCTTAATCTTCGCCACTGATCATATTCCTCTAGAGCTTTTATGATAAAGCTGAGATTATAGATGTGTCTGGCTGTACGGGGCTTATAGTATTAGGTGAAAATATGGCAAGCATTAAATGGCCATCCTGGTGGAAAGGTGGGGAATTTAATGGCAAAGACCTTTGAAACCTGTTCAAGTGCATCTGGGCAGGATCCTAAAATTAGTAGTGAATCTTCTTCCACAGACTCCATCCATTTTTCTAAAGAGGTTTTACATTCTTGACATCTGAACTTGAGGCTAACTATATTCTCTAAAAACGAAAAGGAAAGACAAAATGTCTTCCTGGGGTTGGACTGCTAAAGGTCTGATTGACAGTATAAGAATATATTAGATTATTAAACTCTCCCCTATTTGTGGGTTGAGGTTCAGCCTTGGGAAATTTATCCTGTTCTATAACCAAAAAACACAGGGTATAGTTTCAAAACCAGACATCATAATATTGGGGTGATATTGAAAGTCAGTCCATATACCATCCTTTATAACGTTTATTTTCCAAACTATGATTGATTTTTGAGAAACTAAAAGAACCCTCTTCTAGGCTGATCTCAAAGGCTTACTAACATTTCCTTGTTCCATTTAGGATTGTGAGACCCCATAGATAAAGAAGAATGTTATCTACTGGCTCAGTGGTGTTTGTCCTCAGAATATTAGTGGAGGTTCCAAATAGAGAAACTGAGAAAGGCAATCTCACCATCCAGGTTTCAGAGGCTGAAACCTGCTTCCAGTACCATGCAGCTCTGGTTTCTAGAGAGGAGTGAAAAGCTGAGTGAGGAGCCCATCGACATTTATAAAGCACAGATGACAATTTCTGAGCTACGTGGGACTTCTGTACAATCAATCTGAAGTGACATTCAGAGATGCCTGAAGTCTTGTCCTGGTCTGTAGTCTGGGGACCTGAGGTAGAAGTCTCTTTTAACTCCTGGTTTTTTTTTTTTGTTTTTGTTTTTGTTGCTCTAGCTCTTTACTAAGAGACTTTTCTTCACTGTCTTCTCTGTGTTCTGCATTATTGTACCTCAGGTGTACACGGGTTTAACAGACGGTGAGTGTGGAGCCAGGATATGGAGCTTTTCCAAAAATCAAACTGCATGTGTCTAACAAGAATAGATTTGTTTTGATGCATGAGTTTTTCATTTTTAAAGAAGTGATGTTTTCAAAATAATTTTTAAATTTTTTGAAATTGTAATATATGAAACATAATTTCTTCCTTCTCTTCCTCTCAACCCCTTTCATGTCCTCCAATCTCAAATTTATGGCCTTTTTTCTTTAATTGTTATTACACATGTGTGTGCATACACATACACACACACACACACACACACACACACACACACACACATTCACACACTCGTAAATATATAAATACAACTTGCTTAGTCCTATATTATTTATACATAATAGGGCTGACCACTTGTATTGGATAATGACTTGAGGGTCTCTTTCCTGGGGAATGCTATTTCTCTTGTTCTTAGTATTAATTAGTTGCCTGAAGCTCTTTATCTAGAGATGAGGCCTTGTGAACTTTCCCCATTCCTCATTAGCACGTCTATTGGTGACCTCCTTGGTCAGGTCATATTTGAGCATCCATGTAGTGAAGACTTCATGGATGTAGCTTCTTTGACTTTTCTAGGACACACAAACTCACAGAAAACTTCTTGTTTCTCCATCTCTTAGAATCTTTCTGCCTCCTCCTGCACAATGATCCCCCAAGCCTTATATATGGGAGTTGTGATGTAGATGTATTAGTTGGGACCAAGTGATGTTTATTGGGGAAGCCTTTAATATTTCAGTGGCCTCTATATGCGATGTCTACTTTCAAGTCTTCTGGAACTCATGATCAAGTTCCCAAAGCTTTGATAAAAGATCATAAAAGATATATTGCACATCACTTCTTGATCTTGACTCAACTCTGCCCAGGTTTCTCTTAGCTTGTCACCTCAGGGAAACCATCTGAACTCTCATGCCCTAATTCTGTGATGTTCAGTAGAACTTTCTGTAATGATGATAATGTTTTCTTCTCTGTTCTATTTAGGATTGAATTGTGGCTACTGTGACAGAGAATAAAATTTTTTTCTTTTATTGAATTTTACTTAATTTAAATAATCTCATAAGGTCATGGCCACTGTATCAGACAAATCTAGTGGAGTGGAAACTTCTCTAGATGCCAGACTAAATGAATGAAATATTCCACAGCCCTAAATATAGCTTAGAGCTCACTTCAGTGATGGAAACAGTTAACCTTGGTGGCAGACTGAGGGGTTCAAATCTTACCTCTGCCTTTTGGAACTATGACACTGTAGGAGTTCCTTAACCTCTGCATGCCTTAGTTTCCCCATCATGAATGAACCAGGGGATGATCTCACCCATCTGATAGTGCTTATGTAGTATATTAACTGGTTCATGTGAAACATTTAGAATAATACCTGATGTGCAGAAAGGAAGATCTCAAAGCTGACAATACCAAGAAATATTCCAGAGATGGCCTCTAGGATTAATCATGTGAACTAGCCAGTCTGAACTCAATCATTTCACATTGATGACAATTTATGGGCATATTATTTCCTGATTTCCTTTCATATTATTTGCAAATTCATGTGTCTTTGAATATAATATAGATATTAGCCTATAAATGAGATGGTTCTGTGTCAGTCATTTCCTACAGATGGTTACATAATTATAAACAGAACATTATAATTGTCCTTAAGAAGTGTATAGTCAGGTGAGGGAGACTATGGAATACTGGAAACAAAAGTAGCACCCCTTCCCACTACAATCTGTGTTGTGCCCCTTCACCATGTGACCAGACAGACTTCTTATCAGGAGAAGTACATTTCCCCATTCTGTAATCTTACCTGGTTTTGTGGTTATATTTGGTAATAGAAAGTGGCAAATGTAATCTTTGGATCAGCTTTCAGTACATTTTGTGTTGCAATTACAAAATATCGAAGACTGGGTACTTTATAAAGAAAAGAAGTACATGCTGGCTTATGGTATTGGAGAGTAAAAACCTCCAGGCCTTTATGGGCATATCTGGTAAGAATTGTATGCTATGTGATAACATTACAGGTACCATGTGACATGAATACATGCAGAAAAAGGGTGAGTAGTATATCTGGGAGGGGTCAAACACATGGGGTGATCTTGCTCAGTAAAAGCTCACTCTAGTAGTAACAAATTCAGCTCCAGTCCTTTCTGAAAAGATGGATGTGAATCTCTTCGGAGGATGACATCTATTGGACTTCTACTAAGCTCCATCTCTTAAAGGTGCGTTACTTCTTTGGAGAACAAGATTTCAGCGTGTAAACCTTTGGTGGGATAAGCCACATCCAAAACACAGCATTAGAAAGGTTTCCTGAGACTCTGCTTGTCTCTACCACATCCCTTGTGTTTCTCCCAGAACCTTACTCAGTCACTTTGAGCAAGTTCAGTCTAGCCAGAGCTGAGTCAACCCACACCAGCTCATGTTCACCCAGCTGACTGTGGATGCTTGGACAAGCTCAGCTGGGAACACCCATGCACTTATGTTTGAAGCCACTGAGCTTGGTGTTTTTTGTAGGGAATTTGTGAGCAGTAATCACTCCTTGATACAGAGACAGTCAGTGGATACGGTAGCTGTTATATACTGTATGATGACAGCTGTCAGAGAGACAGATGCAGGGCATTCGAGGAGACTTCCTATAGGCAAACAGTGCAGCTGATATCTGAGAGATGAAGATGAAGGAAGCAGATGTTTGAAGCAGAGGGAACAATGTGAAAAGCCTGGAACATGCAGAGGAAAAAAGTTTATCCTTTTTGCCTGATGCCAGGGCTATAAATATAAATGGTCCTTTGCCCAGGGAGCTTCTTATATGGCTGTGATGTCAAGATTCCCACACAAAGTAGTTAAATCTTATGCGAAGTGAACAATTAGCCAAGTTTCTGAACTTGTTCATGCCCTAGATCAGAGAGGGGTTGGGGGGACTACTAGGAAGATATTTGAGCAATAAGCTATAAAAGCTATAAAGCTGGGTGTCGTGGCACACACATTTAATCCCAGCACTCCTTTGCAGGCAGAGGCAGGTGGATCTCTCTGTGAGTTCACAGGCAGTCAGGTCTACATAGCAAGTTCCAATATAGTCAGAGTTGCATGATAGAAAGATCCTGTCTCAACAAAACAAAACAAAAAAACAAAAAACAAAAACAAAAGAGAAAACAACAACAAATAAGCAAGCTATAAAGCTAGCTGTGATGGGACTCCAACATGGGTAGGACTAGGGCCTAATAGTTCCAGGCACAGAGTAGAGGAGTATTTCATGGAACATTTTTGACACATTTGTGGTCATTCTTGCCCCCTGAACTCTGTGGTGTCTTGTAAGAGGAATCATGGAGGCAGAAAACTTGACCTCATCCATGCAGAACTGAGTGTTAGCTTGTATTTGGGCAAATAAGAAGCTCTCCCACGCCCCCTCTCTCTCCCTCGACAGTGTTTTACACTGTGGCTGGCTTAAAGTCATGAGACCTTCTGCCTCAGTCTCTTGAGTACTGGGACTGCAGTTTAGTCTACCATACTTGATTCTAATGTCTTCTTAAACCATACCTTGGAGGGTTGGCAAGATGGCTCAACAGCTGAAGGCATTTGCCTCCAAGCCGGAGAAGCTGAGCTCAATCCCTGGACCCACATGGTGAAAGGAAAGAATGTAATTCTGTAATTAGTCTCTGACCTCCACATACATGCCGCAGTGCTTGCATCCACACACACACACACACACACACACACACACACACACACACATACCCCAAATAAATGTAAACAAATTACACTTACAGTATGGTTTTTGTACAACTCACGCTTAACCTAACATTCATTTCCATTTACAGTGTTAGGGCTACTGACTTGTAGTTGAACGTTCATTCAGTAAATATGTAGGTGTACTGTATAGCTGTCAAGTTTTGGTTGTTAGATTTTCCAGAAGAAGGCTCATGACTACTTTTCAAAGGGACTGGAAGTTCCATTTCTGAGCCCCTTGAAGTGTAGATTTCACGCTGAGCCGAGGATGGCTCCCCCAGGACATTGGCGCCTGTCTAAAGCTTTATCTTCTCTCTTTGGTATTTTTTTTTCTTCTGGGTCTCATTGGGATTTGGAGTCTGTATGTGGTGTTTTTGTTAGCCAGAAGTTGTTGCAAGACTTGGATACCAGAAATAAACAAGAGCAGCCTCACTTTGCTCTCAAAACAGTGCTTAAGCAGGTACTAATTTGGAGTGGGGGTTGCTGAGATAGCTCTGGTGTTGGCTGGTGGCTTGTGGTGGGCAATCTTGTGTCGAAGCATGAAACTGTCTATTTGGAAAAGATATATTTGTTGAGCTGCTATGAAAAATAAGCGTGTATACCCACGTTCATATGCAGAGACAATTCACACTGTCCTCTTCCCAGTATGGAAATGGTTCTGGATGGAGACATGTGCTGTTAAAGGGCTAGTGAGTCCTTAGCTCCAGTGGAGCAGCCTCTGTAGGCCAGTCTGCTCTCACTTAGGATTTCCTTAGGAGCCCTCCGAACACATTCAAAAACAAAGAAGTAAGAAGCCTTCACAAACACACTTGCAACCTGTTCTGACACTTGCCCAGACAGGAGCTCAAGCTGGGCTCTCTCTATTACTTCTGGCATTTTGAGATTATCTCCCATGTTAGTTCACGAGTGAGATCTGGGTTAATGTCAAGTGTTTAGAACTTTGACCTTTGCTACAGTTTTAAAGTTCTATGGTTTTCAGGAAAGATGTATGCATTTAATATTGTGTGGCTTCTAAACCCAAGCCCTTACTGGTTTCAAGTATATTTAAACATAAAGGGCATTTCAGTGGGTAAAGGAGGGCGTTCCTGTGGCTAACCAGCTTCTCAGTTGTGGAAAATTGAGATTAATATCACATAAACAGAATTTCTCATATATAGATAGTATGTATCTACATATAAATATGGATATACAAAAAAACTAGCAGAAAAATGGACAAGGGATATGATTACACAATATATTAGAAAGCAGATAGAAATGAATCCTTAATCTTGCAGCAAAATGGAAAACAAGCTCACCCATAAAAATAAATGCATTAGAATGGGAATATGATGGTTTCCATTTTCCAGATAGGCAAATGTCTGGTATTAGGGTATTAGAGATACATCTTGTTGAGAAGATGAGACGAAACTGGAATTGTTTCATAATATTGATGGCTATATAAATTGGCACAAATAATTAGGATGGCAACTGATAAGGACAGTAAAATCCAAATATTCTTTGACCCAGAATTCTACTCTTAGGAATTTATTCTACAACACACACACACAACTGTGGAGGTAGAAGGAACTGGGTGTTTGGCAGAACAAGATGGGAGGAAGTTTTATAATTCTGTATCCTTTTGTGCCTTTAGATTTTCATGTCTTTCACATAAATATTATCAAAAAATATCTAACCTTAGTAAGAATTTCAAGATGAAGGCTTGTATTAATTATTCTTCTATTACTGTGATCAAACACCTTGACCAAGGCAACTTATAAAAGGAAGGGTTTATTTTGGGATTATGTTTCCAGAGGGGTAGGGTCCATAATGATGGAGCAGCATAATAGCAAGAGGCAGATGTGGTGGCTGGCATTGGCAGGTAAGAGCTAAGGGTTTATATCCCAAACAGTAAAGAGCAAGGAAGCAGAAAGAGCAAACTCAAACTGGTGAAAGTCTTTAAACTTACAAAGCCAGCCAGCCTCCAGTGACATACTCTAACAAGCCTCAGCTCCCAAACTTCCCCAAACACCACCACCAACTGAGGGACCATTTGTCTGTAACTATAGGGCATGTCTCATCCAAACTACCATAGGGTTCTTAAAAATTTCATTCATCCTGAAAATGTTACATTTCATCAAGCCCATCTGAATGACTGTTTTCTTCTAAAAGTCAGGACCTATTACCGTGTTTTCAACTTTATGTTTTGTTTAATCTAGTGCCTGTCAAAAAATGTTTGTTCAAAATATGCTTGAGAGCATGGGATGAACAAGATGACCACACAATTTGCAAATCTCAAGTATTTACAGAGAAGCTGGCTTATAATCAACAGGATTTCCAGGAGAAATGGACCACTTCCCCCATTTAAAGAAAAACAGAAGAAAAGAAATGGATTTATTTGAAAATGTCATAATAAATGTCTGTGTGTCTGTATTAATGGAGCTTCCTTCTTAGCCACCATCATCTTCACTGCTGATGGATGAATTCCTTTACAGAGGATGGAAAATGAGTAGAACTATGTAGGTATGACTAAGATTGATGGGGCTTTGGTAAAAGTATAGTAACTAGTTTCTGGTAAAAACAACCTTGAAACCTTGGTTTGTAGTGTCTGTCAATTTCCATAGTATATATAAATGCTGTTACCATAGCTGATTTCAGGGCTCCCAGATAACATCACTGCATATGAAGCTGGGAAGAGATGATAACAATTTGATCCTGTAACACAGTAGGAGCCAGGTTTAGTATAACTAGTTATACCCAGGCAAGAATTCCCATTCTGTCATTAAAAGCAGGTATATACACATTAGGTTTGGAGTCTCAGAAACACTATATGCTCTAAACACACACAGACTGAGGTATTAGAAATATCTTACACTCCTTCTATGTTATTAATTTTCCAGCTGTGGCCAAATCTTGATCCTCAACCCAAACCTACTCAATCAGAAATTCTAGGGCTGAGGCCCAGTGATCTGGATTTGAAAAAGGTGATTTTGATACCTGTCATAATTTGAGAATTCCTGCTCTAAGGTTAAATTTTTGTGGATACGGCTAAGAATATTTTAAAAAAAAATCACAATAGGGATTTTTTTAGGGCTAAAAGAGTAACGGTCTTAAGTTCTTAGCCAAATGTAACTGTACTACCAGAAGTGGTACTTGCAGGCTCATTCAAGCATTGAAGAGGCACCAAGTGAGTTGTAGGTATGTGAATCTCCTTTTTTATATCAGAAGGAATACAAAGTATGCCAAGAGGATCTATCCATAGCTTTTAGTGGATTTGGATCATTTATAATTGTCTCAATTTCCCCTACTATAGTGACTCTTGGTTTTATTTTCTTTTATTTTTTAGCTTTTAAAATTAGTCATTACATTATTAATTGTTCAGAATACTGGGTTTCACTATGATATTTTTACATGCATATAATGTAACTTGATCACATTCACCTTTCCATTATTTCTTCTTATTCTCATTCCCTTCATTGTCCCAAATAATTTCCTCCCTACTTTAATATCTTTAAAAGTGTTTGTCTAGAATTTGTATATGAGAAAAAACATCCCATGGTATTTGTCTATCTGAGTCTGGCTTATTTCCCTTAACACAATAATCTCCAATTCCAACCCTTTCATGTTTGACAATATGATTTTGTGCATATATACCACATCATTTTTTACCTATTTATCCTCTGATGGGCCCCTAGGTGAAGTCCATAATTTGGCTATTGTAGATAGAGCTGTGATAAACATAGGTATTCAGGTAACTGTTATTTTATGCTGACTTTGATTTCATTGGAGATACAGCTAGGAGTGGTATAGTTGGATCACAGGGTTCTATTTTTAGATACTTGAAGAACCTCTTTACTGATTTCCATAGTAATTTCAGTTTTATTTATAAAGCACAAATACTAGTGACTCAAAGAGGTGTTGTAAAGATCAGATGATATACCATGTTTAAGGGATTAAGTCTGTGTCACTCAGGGTAAGTCCTAAATTGATGTTAACTTTCCGACCTATAGAGTGACTTCATCTTTCTGGTTTGAGATGAAGCATGTCATCTCCAAGAATCAATCCTGTCCTCCTACCTCTGCCCACCCCAGATTAGAAGAGACTGAAGCTGGTAGGATTGTTTACTTATTCATTAAAAATATCTTTTAGCACCTACTGTGTGCTAATAACAGTTTGAAGGTTTTTTATTTTTAATTGTTGTTTGTTTTTTTGAGACAGGCTCTTACTGTGTGCCTTGGCTGGTGTGGAACTCACAATGTGGAAAAGGCTGGTGGTAAACCCACATAGATCTATTTGCCTCTGCCTTCTGAGCACATGATTAAGTATATGTGCCACCACACCCAGCCCACAATTCTCAGTCATGTGGCTGTAGTTGTGAACAAGATAGACGTGCTGGTTAGTTTGTATCGAGTTGATACAAATCGAAACATACCTGGGTAAAGGGAATCTTTTGGGGGAATTGCCTCCATCAGATTGGCCTGTAAGCATGCCTTTGGGACATTTTCTTGGCTGCTAATAGATATAGGAGGGCCCAGTGCACTGTGGGTGGTGCCATCTCTTGGCAGGTGGGCCTGAGTTGTGTAAGAAAGGCAGTTGAGTGAGCCAGAGGGAGAAATACAGTTAACATCATTCTCTAGTGGCCTCTGCTTCAGTTTAAGTCCTAGTGGCTTCTATAGGTGAGTTTATGCAGGGATGTGAGAGGAGGGCCATTCCCATTAACTTTGGAAGAACAGGTTTGCAGAAGAACAAAAGTAGAGGCAGAGATACCAACCAGCAGGCCATCACACAGGTGATGCTGGCTTTAGAGCTTGGTGATAGAACATAGGACTAGATATGCATAGGTTCTGGCAATACTTTTGAAGTGAATTCAGCAGACCATGTTGATGTATTGATGCTGGCCATGAAAGAAAGGGAAATTTGAGTAGTTTGTGCCTCTGGGTAGATTTTTAATTTTTAACGATTTCTTGAGATGGGAAAGACCAAAGCATTATCAGAGATCTCACATATCACTGGTAGAAGAAAATGAGAGAAAAGCTATAGTGATTGAAAGAAAACAAAAGACACATGGCCTGAAGTCCAAAACAAAATGGAGAAATGCAAAATCAGAAGAAGCAAATGAGAAGAAAAGTGGGGTAAATGAATTTTACTGCTCTTGGGAAGTTTGAGACAAAGCACTGGGGTATTCACTGGCTTTTGAAAGACTTACTCAGAGGAGTTTAGTTGGTGATTAGTTATTGGAAAACAGGAATTGCAAATATATGCTGCCAGTCCCTTTAAGAGGAAACAGTTGAAGATATTTAGGACTCAGACTCTTGCTTGGGAGGGCTGAGAGATCACTTACTTCAGAATTATATGTACAATTTTCAGTTTTGTTATCAAATTATAGGTAACAAGGATGAGCTCCTTAAAAATGACTATTTTCAGTATGGTGTACTTTGAAAATTCTCAGTAGATGGGCAGAAATATGTAGTGTCTCAGCGTTTTCCATTGGCCCTGCTTCATTTAGAGGGACAAGAGGCAGAAGCTAGCTAACATCATGTGCAACAGTCAAAAATTCACAGAGCAAATGTAGCATTTCATCTTCAAAGATTCAAAATTAAGAAAGTATTTTGGGGTTGGAAACTTGGGAGAAATCTGATGTGCTGCTCTGTCTGTCCAAGACCAAAAATTCCAAAGAGCTTGGAAAAAACACAACAGGAAAATAGTCTTGCAGCTTTGTTCTTGGTTAACTTACTGTTCTTCCTTCAGTACCAACCTAGGCTTCCGACATAAAACCTCCTCTCTCTCTCTTTTTTTGTTTGTTTGCTTTTGTTTTTTCTTTGTTCCCTGAGATTGTGAATATTCTCTGAGAGGATAAAGTAGAAAGATCAATATAGACATCGATTAATTATCAGTATTTTTTCATAATTACATTATATCCCTAAAAACAGCTACTTGTGAGCCATAGGAAGGACTGGAGCCATTTGGAATGGTTTACAGACTGTCCATTTGCCATGGGATTCTCAAATCAGAAATTTATCTCTTTTCTATGCCCCTGGAGCAAAAGGGTATGGCCTTGGGAGTAGTTAAAGGGCGATAATTATGGGCCTTTGGCAAGAATTTTGATAGATCATTTCCAGTCACTCATGAGCTTATGTGGGTGGGAATTAGTTGGAAACCATAACGGAATCAGCCCCTCTCTGGCATCAGAAAAACATACCCAGTTCAACCACAAGTGGCAAAACTAGAAGAAAAGGCAGCATGACTGGTCTGTGCTTGAGTCCTACATCGGACACGGTGCATGTGCATTCATTACTCACCTGACAGCTGAGCAGGACCACCTTCGTTTTAATTTCTACCTCTGTGCAGTCTTGTAGCTGGATGATGTGGATGATAGCGCTTCCCTGCATTACTCTGTTTATTGACCAATTTTTGTGGAATTCTAGACATTTCCTGTAAAAGGATAATAATTGAGCTGGAATGCATCTGGCAGGGAAGAAGGTTATAGTTGCAGCCAAGCTTTAAAAAGGGACTCTGGGGACCCCCAACAAGTAAAGAAGGAAATGCTAGGAAGAGGCACACACTGTAGCAGGGTCTGTACTGTTGTTGGTTTGGGGCTTAACACATGGAGGCTGCCGTGTTGCTCTGATAGTGTTTATGAACCCTTAGGAGAAAAAGTGCAATACTGCAAACTGGCAGAGGGCACTCACACTGAATTGACATGGTCCAATAAAACTTGTGTGAGGTAAGAATGTCCCATACACTGTCTAATATAGGATTTACAGAACACTTATAGCACTTGAAATAAAATAGTTGTGATTGAGGCACTGAATTTTAATTGTTTAAATTAATTATATTAAACAATTTTAATTGAATTTATTAAATGCATCTAAATTTATCTCAGTTTAACTTAAGTAGCCACATGGGCCTGGTGCCCATTACAGCTAAATGCTTCAGCATCCAGAGTGCTGAAGGATGCTCACAGTTAGCATAGCCCAGTAAGGCAGTCCAGAGGTGTGAATGCAGGCGAGGCAGTGCACCACAGTGAAGTGAGAGATGTGAGAAGGTTTGTGGCCCCAGTAAGCACACATCCTGTGAGACTCACCTGAAGGACTGGACTTCAGCAATGGGAGATTCAGGACTGGCCAAATACATGTCTTTGGGCTACACTTGACAGAGACAACAGGGCTCTTCACCATGCTCAGAATCTGTTCCAATTGTTAGCACACCAAATAAGTAACTGTTTTAGACTGATGAACAGGCACTAGGAGAAAAGTCTACTGGCCTGAAATCATTGCAGCAGGTAGTTACCCAGCAATGCTGGGCCACCAGACTCAAAGCAAAAACTGCCAGTTCTTACTCACAGAGTAGAACATTACGCATTGTATGTTGTGAATTGGCCAGAACTCCCTTTCTGGAGCTCATCCAGCACCCATGCTCCTTACACTCCCACCCTCTGTCTCCAGGTACCACCTCCTGAGCCTTGTACCTGTCCTGCTTCATCAGCAGGACTGCGTCATCAGTCCCATAAAACTCCGGTGGGCTTTGGACTCTCTCTCTCTGGTCTCTTTCTCTCTGCTTTTGCCACTTTCTCCCTCTTTTTCCTTACTCTGTGCCCCCTCTCCCTGTCTCATCTCCCTTTCTGTCTCTCTGTCTCTCTGTCTCTCTCTCTAGCCTCTCCTCCTTTTTCTCTGTCTACAGGGTCCTGTTCTACCCGACTCAGGTTCCCTCATCCTCCCCTGTAACTAATAAACCTTTACTAAAACTTGCCAACGTGCACTCGTCTAGGCTCTGTCCACAGCCTTCTGTGCATATAAAGAATTATTACACTGTAGTTTGTATTTTTATGTTCTGGCTAGAGGGTCAGTGGCTATGTGAGAGAAGTTCTCTTCCTGCAAATGGCAAAGGTCAAGAGGACAAATGAGAACTCAGGAGGCCTCTTCAAGAAGATCTTTCAACCATAGTGTTGTCTCTCCCTTCTACACTCTGTTGGCCAAAGCGTAACTTTACATTGAACCCAAATTCAAAGGTTGGCGATGGGCACTGTGTCCATATTACAAGAGGGACAACTCTGAAGACACAATAAAACCAACAGTTCAGGGAAAATGAGGACTTGGGCCTGGAATTCAATCTGCCACAGTCCTATGGCAAGCAGGTTAGACCTGGAGTTCATACTGCAATTTTTTCAGTTCCACAATCCATGTTTCTTCCCCACCCTAAATACTTTATGTACAATCAAAGACAGTTTAACCATCCATGTGACTCCTGTTCTCTGAGACTGATGTTATGTTTCCATCCTTTCAAAAACCTGATATTCTGCTTTTAAAGTTTTGTTATTTATCTCACTGAATGATTATCATTTTTGTGGTCCTGGACGACAATCAATCCACATGATTTGGCTCTGTCACAGAGTTGGAGGTGTAGTCTCATGGAGTTTCAAAGAGTCTCTTAGCCTGCAAATATTTTCTCTTAACCATGGACCATCTCAGTAACTCAGGGCCTAGGATTCTGCTGCCAATGACTGGATCCCTGCATCTGTCAGAGTCCTAACGCCTTGGGATTTAGCTTAGAGTTTCCTTGTTGCTGTCAGAACCAAACACTGCTTTGTTTATTTAATTGACTCACTTAAAAGAAATTACACACAGTACAATTTTCTTGGTAGTGGACAATTCTCTCTTCCTCTTTATCACCATGTATTTGCTAGCACAATCGTTATATTCTTAATCCATCACTCACAAAATTCTACTGTGATGCTCCTTTGTAGTCAACCTGTTCCTATACTCCTAGCCTTTTCTAGTATGTTCCATAGCATACTAGTAGGTACACTGATGGTAAATGAATGAGATAAAGGAAGGAGACAGGGAGAGAGGAGATAAAGGAAGGAAGCAAGGTTAAATAGACAAATGGAACATGAAGAAGGGTAGTGGAGAAGGATGCAGGGGAAAGAGGAAAGAGCAAGACATTAGAAGAAATGGAAAATGAAGGGAAAAAAGAAAACAACAGCAACAACAAAAATAGGTTCTCCAACGGGAAAAAGAAAACAGTTTTTAAAATGTGAATTAGACTCTAGGCAGTGGTAGTGCATGCCTTTAATCCCAGTGCTCCGGAGGCAGAGGCAGGCGGATCTCTGTGAGTTCGAGGCCAGCCTGGTCTACAGAGTGAGTTCCAGGACACCAGAGTTACAGCAGAGAAACCCTGTCTTTAAAAAAAAACCAACAACAAAAACGTGCATGAGTATATGTAATAAAAAGAATAAAAATAAAAACAAAAGTGTATTAAAAGGAAGAAGCAAGAAGATAAAGTAAGAGAGCACTAAATACAGAGTGTGGTTGAAGTGGGGGTGCAGGAAATGTAGGACAAAATGGAAAAAATAAAAGATTAGAGAAAACAAAACACATTGCTACCAAATGAAAAAAACCATAAATAAAATTAGATGAATGTGTGAAGAAGAATAAAAGTATTTAAAAACATAACACAGTAAAAATTCTGTTAAATATATAGAGAAAATAGGAGGAATAAAAAAAGAAAAGAATGAGGTGTTACAGCAGTTCATTTCTAGATCTTCCAAAATTGCAGACTGCTGGCTTAGGAGAGGGGGCCAGCAACAGCTGTGCAGCTGTAGACCCTGGTCATTCCATTGGATCATGCTGCTGTAGACCCCTGTCTGTCTTTCCACTGGGTCATGCTGCTGTAGACCCTGGTCTTTCCATTGGGTCATGCTGCTGTAGACCCTGGTCTTTCCATTGGATCATGCTGCTGTAGACCCCTGTCTTTCCATTGGGTTATGCTGCTGTAGAACCCTGTAGTTCCATTAGATCATGCTGCTGTAGACCCGTCTTTCTGTTGGGTCATGCTTTGTTGAGTTTGCATTAATCACTCCCCCCACCCCAGCTCACATCCTCTGCAATGGCTCTTTTAGGTGAGGAATATCTTCAAGTATGTTTTGTAGTATGGCCATAATGCACCCTTGACTTTGGGTTCAGTGTGGAATCAAACTGCTGGGTAATTTTTAATTGATTAGACCTACCGCTATCCACAGAAGGCAGGGTTCTCTTCTTATATTCTTTCTAACCTGCATTATACAATCTTTGCCTATCCTGTATCTGGCATTTTGTTCTCCACAACAGACTCTCTGGACTTTCCCTTTCTCTGAAGTTGGCAACCCAAATAATAAAGAATATTCTTTAATTTCAGCCCCTGAAGTAGCTGATTTTTAAAAATTCATATTATTTTAATTAGTTTATATGAATTACACAAACAATTGCTTTTATTATGTGTAGATAGTGTATCTTTATTATCACACTTCTATTACTTTCTTTTGTCCCTCTGTGCTCCAACTGACTTCTTTTCTCTTCCCCAGAAGCACTCCATCTGCCTTATTGTCTTAAAAAAAAACCTGGATTCTTCATGTGAGATAAAAATGAAACCATTATATTTGCCAAAATTCACAAATGTAGCAGAATAGTTCACCATCTTTTACCAGTATAGTTTCTTTCAGTATTGCTGATTTAAAGTTTTTCTATCATGTCAAATAAATATTACCCATAAGTAGTCTCCTTCAAGTTACCTAAACATAGCTTAGTTTTAAATAATAGATTAGCTTTCAAGATGACATCTGTCTGCTGCCTTCCCAGGCATATAGCATGACAAAGGTAATTGTTCTCTACTGTTGGCCTGTCTGCTGGAGGAATTACTCTCAAGCTCATGATATGTGGCTCAAGGGGGCTGAGGGCTTGTCCCAAGGGTCGGTCCATTCAGCATTCATCAGACTCACCTTTTGAAGTAGCTTCTGAGTTCTTTCCCACAGTCAGGATCTGCAGGGCTGAGGCTATGTTGGGCTTGCTTCTCTCTGCCTGGAGAATCTTTGTCTCTGCTCTTCCTTGGCATCCTTTCATTTACTCGGTGGGTTTTTAAAGTCTTTCTCTTGTCCTATTCTTACTCCTTTACTTGCTCTCAGCCATGGCTGTTGCTAGCCCACGAGTTTCTATGAAGTCCCCCCTACTTCTCCACTCTCTTAGTACTGACTCTTTACCTTTCAAATCACCAGAGAACTTAGTTATCAGCTTTGTTTTTTTTTTTTTGGGGGGGGGGATTCAACTTAAATTGGCTTATTCTTGATTTCTTTCCTCAACCTCCACCCCATTTTTTTGTGGCTTTCCTTTCTGACATTGAAAGTGTTCCACATTCCATGAGCTGTGTCTGTCTAAGCTTCCATCTGGCTCTCCAGGTCCTGACATGTACTAGAGGATCCTGCCCTCCCATTGCCTCTGGATGTGTTGTAGCTTTGGTATGCTAGAACAGGTATGGCTGTAGAAGACACATCTATGTGCACTTGGATATGAGATAAACTTTCCAGACTTCAGCTTGCTCTCTGTGAAGTGAGTTAGTAAGTCCTGCCATGGAGAAGATCTTGCCCATGTGCCTAATATATACTGTTACTCACCAGAGTACTTAGTCTCTTGTTTTCATTGTCTGTTGACTTTAAGACCAGGTCTTCTTTCTCTTATGAAAGGTAATGCTACAAAAACACACATCATGGACTTATCTGTTTCTATCCAGCGTATTAGTTTCCATCATTCTAGGAATGTCCCATGGTGGGTTTATGTCACCATTACAGTCTTGGTAGATGATCTTAATAAAGGAAGTGATCTCTTTAGTGTTATAAGTAGGAACTTAAGCGAAAGAAATTGCCAAACAAAATTTCTTAATTATATGGTGGCATTGAATGAAAGAAAAATGCAACAAATTGTACACAAACATCCCATTTTTTCTTTCTTTCTACCCAAAGTATAGTCAAAGGGAGACTTGGAGAAAAGTAGGATCTTAGAGGTGGAAAGTATGTTGGGTTATCTAGTAGTCATGATAATAATAGCAAATGGAATGTTTATTGATTATTTGGAAAAGAACATCATTATATGGATCATGATGCCATCACACCCATTTTGCAGATAAGGAAATTGTGCCAGAAAAATTAATTAATATGTCCAAGGTCATATTGCTGGTAGGAATCTGACACTGGAAGTCACAGACCAGAGCTCACATTTAACCCTGTACCTACTGCCTCCTTAGCTTAGACAGTGAGGTCATGGAGAAATGACAGTTTTCAAGGTACATGCTGAATATACTTAGATTTTTTTTTTTACCTTGAGTCTAAATAATTTTCTAATTTTTGTAAACCCTGATCCTACTTTAGTCTTTCAGAAAAGATTGATTTATCTTTACCTTGATAGTCTTCTGACATTCATTCCACCACTTCTGTGTTTTCTCTCCTCAAGAAGTATCCTCAAACTCTCTGCTGTCATTTGTATGTTCAGTGTGTTCGTGATCACAAGGAGGTTAACGCTCATGCCAGCTGATCATTGCTGATGTTAGTTCTTCAGTGAAGCACTGATCTGCATTCTTTTACTGTCATGCAGCATCTTGGGCTTGTTTTCAAGGATGAAAAATTCACAAGTGTTGAATGGAAGCAGAAATTCAACACAGGAAGACACGAAGTACCTGGCAAATGACGAACAAGAATGACAAACACAAACATGAACATATCCTTCAATTATTTTTAAAAATATTATTGAATATTTTAAACAATATGAAATATATTCTGGAATAGATACACAATAAAACCACAAACAAATGGAAATGAGATAAGGATGTAAGGAAAGAACACTGTTGTAACATTTCAATATTTGATGAAAGGATTTAATATTATTTTCTGGTGTAATGTGATATATTATGAATGTATATTGTAATCCAAAAAGTAACAAGTAATGAAGACAACCAAATAGTAATACAGAAGAGAATATTGAAAATATACTAAGCCGGGTGGTGGTAGCACAAGTCCAGCACTTGGGAGACAGAGGCAGGTGGAACTCTGTGAATTCAAGGCCAGCCTGGTCCACATAGTGAGTTCCAGGATAGCCAGAGTTACAACAGAGAAACAAACAAACAAAAAAAACCAAAAAACTAAAATTTAGTTAGTTTAAATGAATCAAAATAAAAACAAAGGAACAAAGGAAAATGTAAGAAATAGAATAATAAAGATTTTATCTTACAATGAAACTAAATTATATTAAATATTAATGGTTAAATATTTTAATTAAAAGGCATAAACTGACATATATGGTGAAAAGAATAAAGAATACAAATATTACAAAAGATGTTTTCAGTATAAAGAAACAGAATAAACAAATAATAGGATGGGAAAAGATATATCATGAAATGTTCTGAGCCAGGTAAGTTGGGGTTCTTGCCTTCCCTGAAATCGGAAGCACAAGGCAGCTGCACAGGTATTCTAAGCCTTAGCATGGGAAGTAACACGAGAAGAATGACATGGGAAGAAGACTGTGCCAGCACGAATACATGCTGGAAACACTTCTCCAGGAGATACAGTAAGCTTGACAGATAAAGTACTATTTTCCTTTTTCTATTTTGTAGAGAACTACCAACAGGAAATAAGTTTAGATGCATGACAGTGATGATTTCATATTACCTCCTCCAGGACAGCTCTTCACCTTTACCTCCTGTGTTAGCTGTGAGCTGAGCAGCAATCAAAGGAGTTGAACCCAAATTTCTTTGACTTGCTAGGGTTTGGTGATAAATTTAGCTGCATGATACCTTTTCCTGATTCATTGTGCCTTCGTTTTCTCGATCTCCTTGACAATTGTTGCAAATGATAACAGAACATAAGAAAGAAGAATGAGATGCTGGCATGATGATTGCTCAAGTCTTGCCAGTGGACATCAGGGTGTAAGAATGATATGTGATGCAGTTGTGTCTCTATCCATCATGTCTTGCTCTGGGACTGTCATTTGCTAAGTTTCAAGTGGTAAGCTATTTTCTATACATGCAGCTCATATGTGATACATACCCAACTCTTCAAAAGCTGATATACCTATCAGGACTCTGATAGAAAAATAAGTCTAGAATATTCTTTATTTCCCTCTGGCCTTCTTAGATTTATTTAATATCCTTATGAAATGTTCTTTACATGGATCAATTGCAGAGATGTAATTTCATTGGAAAAATTCATGATTTCCAAACTACATGTTCAGTGTATCTCGGGTATGATGTGAGTGTCTTCATTCTTGGTGTGGAAAAAGACTGAACTGGGCATACTTCTGTTATGAATGGTTGATTTCCTGGGATAACATTAAATAACTTGTTTAATTTTAAGCCTGAATCCTTGAAAAGTTTGCTGAAGGTGATTTTATCCCCTGCAACTCCAAGGGAGTGAAGATAGGAGTTGAATTTTTTGGTGAGCATAGCTAATTTAGTTGATATTGTGGGTTTTTCCAAGAAGTGATTAAAGTTATCATATGAAGGATAACACATTTGAGAAAGATTCTGGGGCATTCGGATTTAGTGTGGCCAGCATAACTTTTTGGCAAAAAGAAAAATCAAAAGTGAGAAAGAAAAGGGTGAATTCATGATCTACAAATAGTGGAAAATATTATGCACAAAGTAAATGAAGTAAATGGGAGTTTCCACTGTTGTGTGTGATGCTATTAGTGAGCCACCCAGAAGCATCAGAGCTTGGTGTGCTGGGTATGGAGGAAGAGCTAAAATTTAAGAGGCTGCTCTTGGGTGCCATTTGATGTTGGGAGAGGAAGGCATTCCTTTTGCTGCTGTAGACCTTGTGGTTTACTGACCATCTGGACTGTGTGCACCCTGCAGTCTAGTGAATTAAACCTAAATGGAGCTCTCTCATCTTGACTTAGATCTGACCTTTGGGTGTTGCTTTCCTGCCTGACTCAGGCTCCAGGGGAAAAGAAAATACAGTAAGAAAGCAACCTTTCCTTTTGTTAGGAAATTGTCTGTCTTGCTCTGGGATGATTCTGCTGCTCTGGCTGCCTTTGCTGGTGTGCAAAACAAAAGTCATGGCTGTGTCTTCCTGACAGTGAGAGACCTTCACAGAACATTGCGGCTCAGGCTTTTCCATCATTTCGATGATGATGCTGCTTTCCAGATTCCACCCTCTTGTGCTGGGGTTGAACCTGAGAGTTTTCAGCTTTCCCACACAACACTAGAGAGC
This sequence comes from Cricetomys ansorgei, assembly GCA_026225945.1. Lineage (NCBI taxonomy): Eukaryota > Metazoa > Chordata > Mammalia > Rodentia > Nesomyidae > Cricetomys > Cricetomys ansorgei. Next base: position 36,395,046 of record JAMJFZ010003875.1, read on the forward strand.
AACCTCTATTACTAACCACCATCTCTTTCTCCTGATACACAGATCCATGGAGGGACTCTTTGTTGGCTTTTAGATGGTATTTGGTTCCAAATGAGTGAGATATTCAGTGGCCTGCAGTGGAGGCAAGTACAATGGATTCTCTTTTGTCCTTCTTGCTAAGATCACAAGTAACATAAAATCCTCTTTATTGTTCTTATCTAGTTTTATTGATTTTGACTTTTTTTTTTAGGATTGCAAGCTCTTAATATCTTATTTTTTGTTACAATATATCTATACATATTTTTAAAATAATCTCAGCCCTAAGCCTTCATTTCTTCCCTTTTACTCGCACTATAAGATTTCTTGTACTAAGCAAGAAACCAAACCTGAAATTTAGTATATAAATCCTTGATAGTTCACTGAAATAATGATAATGATAATGTTCTCAAATTAAATTCTTTAAAAATTGTTTATCAATGTGAATTAATTGCATGTATTAATTTGTTTCCAACACTCCAGTGTATAGTACCATATGTTCCCTCCGTTCTATCTTCACTCAAGTAAGGTTCTGCTTTTATTTAATTTTTTGAACTTAAATTTTATTTAAAAATTTTAAACCTAATTATATCATTTTACCCCTTTCTTTTCCCCTCTCTAACTCCTCCCAAGTGTTCCCCCCCTTGCTCCCTGTCAAATTCATGACCTCTTTTTCTTTTTATATGTGTACACATAAATCTAAAATATAACTTGCTGAGTCTGTTTTGTGTTCCTTGTATACATATGGTTTCAAAGATGACCAATTAGTATTGGATAAACAATTCAGAGGCGTATCTCTGGAGAAGACAATTCTGCAGCTTTCAGCATTCCTTGGTGGCCTGCAGTTCTTTGTCTAAAGGTGGGCCTCATGAGAGTTTCCACCTTCATATTAGCATGCCTATTGGTGATGTCCTTGTTCAGGTCTTGCTTGACAGTCATACGTGAGTGAAGCTTCCCTGTCACTTCTAGGAGATACACTATCACAGTAGATTTCCTGGTCCTCTGGCTCTTACAATCTTTTTATCCTTTATTCTGAGGTGTCCCCGTTAGGTGCAGGAGCTGTGCTCTAGGTATATCCATTTCAAATTAAATTCTACAAGTATTATTGAGATTATAAATCAATTCCAAAATAAATATTACATGTTCAGACTTTAATGAGCATATAATCTACTTGAAAATACAAAATAAGTACATTTAGAACATGACCTGTGTGTTTTTCATTATATGAGACATAAGCATATATTTGTACATATCTGCACACATAACCATAAACACATGTATACACGTGCATATTCACATTCAACATACTTATGCATATGTGCACACATCCACTTGTAAAAACACATAGTTACATACATATATGCATACTCAATACACACATAAATACTCAAAGATGTTTTCAGATATATGTATACTCTTATGCATATATATGTGCACTCACAGACACATATACTCATCTACATGCATACATACTCTTTCTCATATATATCCACTTACACACATATACCTATACACATTCATATTAATATGTATAGATGTAAATTCTTGCATATACACAAACATGCACTTTCACACATACATGTTGTGTATGGCTATTCTTGGTTGTCAACTGCATCTGGGATTAACTAAATCCAAGACTGCTGGGTATATCTGTGAGGAATTTTTCCTGATTGGATCAATTGAGGTGGGAAGATCCACACCTAAATCTGGGCCACACCTTCTGATGTCAGTCTACATAAAGGACACTGAAAAAGGAAGCGTGCTTGCCCTCACTCTTGCTCAGCAAGTTCATACTTTCACTGGTATTAGAGCCTACTTCCTTGGGATTCCAGCTTAATTAAAAAACTAGCTGAGACATACAGTCTTGTGGACCAAACAGCTCTTGAATTCTTGAATTTTCTATTAGAGACAGTCATTGTTGAAATAGTTAACCATTGCCTGTAAGTCAATTATATATATATATATATATATATATATATATATATATATATATATATATACACACACACACATATATCCATTTTGTCTGTTCTTTTTTCTCTAGAGAACCCTGAAAAATAAACATATCTATATACTCTTATATATTATATATACACTTGTAGATTACTTTACATTTTCTATTGATTTAATAGCTAGAGTCTCTAGACAATTCAAAATATCTTCTAATATTTTTGTTATATATATGTATATATATACATATATATTCACACACACATCTATTTTGATGCAGGTGTTCATGGTGTTACATTATGAATGGTGCTTACTTCCATTTTAAAATGTGTTCTTTATTATATGTAGAAATTTATTTCAGTCTTTATTTTTATTTAGGGGTGTTTTTGTTTTGAAAACTTAAAAAAGTGATCCAATATACAATGAATAATTATGCCCATTCATATACCTTCCGTGGATGTTAATCCATTTGTTTCATGTTTATTTAAATAAAACATGAAACATTATAGAGAATAGCTCAGTATCTACCTGTGGTATTGTTCTTGCTACAACCCAGAAGAAGATGTGTATGCCTCTTCCTCATCCCATTTTAATATTCTTGTGTATGATTGTGTTGTTAATATAAATGTCTCTCTTGTTTTGAAATTATGTATAGATGTCAAGGGATGTACCATCTGAAACTTAATTTTTCACTCAGTCTGTTTAGAGGAGGCTTAATGATGTGATGGAACAGAGAGAGCTACACTATTTTAAAAGTTATATAGGGTTGCAATATTTGAAAATACCAAATGTTATTCAATCTCCTCTTGATTTAATTGAATTCTTTCCTACATTAAATAATTTTGCATTGGAAACTCTTGGACCCGTCTGTTTGTATATTGTATAAAAATTTCTCTAGGTTGTATGCCCAAGAGTAGAATTTCTCAGTCATGTAGTACAGAGGTTATCAAGTCTTTTAGGTACTTCCAAACTGTCCTTCAAAATAACTTAACCAATTTAAACTTCTACCAGGAGTTTGTGAAACTTCAGCTTTCCTATATTTTTGTTTTAAACAAATAGTTTCAGATGTTTGAATGTTAGCTAGTATGAGGTATTATGTAACAATACCATATTGTTCAATTCATAGGTCCTCAGGAGGTTTATTTTAGAGCTAGTGATACTATTTCTTTTCAATGTCTTTCTTGAATACATTATGGTTTAATCATTCTTTTTGCTAATTATGTTAGTTGATTTTAATTAATGAATTAAAACTGCATTTATTAATATTTGTGAGAGTTTTCATAGCTAAGACTTTTGTGTACTTTTTCCTTAGACTTATTTCTTAGGTTTGGTATTGGCCATATGATTCCTTCATAAAAGATAAGAAAATTTATTTAGTCCAGAGTATGTTATGTGTTGTATAAGAAATCGTATCTTTCATGAAGTTTTGAAGATTTCACCTTTGATCCAGCTGACCTTAACTTTACAGGATTTAAGGTACTAAGGTGGGAAGACAAGGAAGTGAGAATTTCTTTCTAGGTTATTCATGACATGTTTTCTCAAATTCTTTTATTTTTCTCAACTTTCCTGTAATGTTTATTAGTGTTTCCAGGTTTTAACTCTCAGTGGAAGTCAGATATGCTCCTGCTCATCCAGATGACACAAGATTATTATAATAAAGGATCTGAATAAATAATAGGTGAGCAAGTGACCAGAAAGCACACAGAAAGGTGCTATGCTTTATTAGTTATTAGAAAATGCAAATCAAAAGCACAGTGAGTTATCACTTCACACTTAGGATGGCTATAATAACAGAGATAACAGACACTGCTGTCTAGGTTTGGAGAAGTTGGCATCCATAAGCTTTCCTGGTAGGAATGTGAATTGCTGTGTGGTTGGTTTGGAAAAATAGTACTATATACCCTAGTAACTCTAAGTATAGATGTATCCCACAAAGAACCCAAAATATAGCCCCACACAAAAAATCTGAACACAAATATTTCTATGAATTATAATAGCTCAAAAATAAAAACAACCTGAGTGCCCATCACCTGATAAATGGAAGCAACCTGGATGCCCGCCAACTGAACAGATAATTCACATACCGTACACACACACATAATGGGCTATTATTCAGTCATAAAAGTAAATGAAATATTGATTTGTGGTATGGAATGGATGAGTGTTATGCTTAGTGACAGTAGCCCAAGATAATCCCTCTGCACACATCCTGTGTGACTAACATCAAATATCCAAGAAAAGGCACATCCACAGTGGTTTCTAGACAAGGGAGGAAGAATCAGAAATGACTGCTAATGCAAGTCTTTTGGTGGTGATGAAAATATTCTAGAATTAAATAATGGTAGTTATGCAACTCTACAAATAAACTAGAAATCATTGGATTTTACTCTTTAAAATGGAATTTTAAAGTTTTAAAGTAAACTGAAATTTTAAAGTAAGTTTTATGGAATTATAAATATGGTAACATTCAGACATGAGCATATGCTAGCTAATTAGCATTATATATTAACGTATATAACTGTCAATAACATTCAGAGCATATTGTCATTTTGCTAGGAGTGACTTCTGAGGTCAATAGTTTCAAACTTGATTCAATTATAGTGCTTCAGAATCTTTGAGGTTGATTCTTTCTTAAACTGGGGCTGTAATTTTTGACCAGCTTTAATGTCTAGGGAAAACTACATTTTATTGACCTGAATTTTCTTCCTTTACCCAGTCTTCCACTGACTTTGTGCTGATGTAATGAATGAAACAGAGATCTCTCAGCCTTCTTCACAATTTCTGTCTTCACACAGTTGCAAATGCTCCTAGTGTCTTCTGTGTCCCTCCTCCAAAGGTTGATGTGGAGAAGGTGGCCTTATCAGAGTCCTCACTTTATCTCTTCCTCTTTAGGTGTTTACATAGTTAAACAAAGAAACAAACAAATGATAGCAGTCAGTTACATTGGTTGTAAGAGAAAAAAAAAAACAAAAAACAGTGGTACAGTATGCCTTCCAGGCCTAAGAATGACTTGATCATGGGCAGGAGTAGGTTTGTGTATCTCTTGTGATAAGGCATATTTTGGGCAAAATTGTAAAGATTATATGATGCCTGGTCAGAGAAATAAATTTATCTTCTTTAGTGTTTGGTTGGAATGTTTTCATTGTGCCAAATGATGGTTTTTCTAATGGTATTTTTACTTAAGTATATATAATTTGGCCACATTTACCTCATTACTATTTACTATTTTCCATCCTCTTCCTGCTAGTTCCCTTCCTTTACCTAAACAGTTCCCTTCATATGTGTCATCTGTTTGTCTACATATCTATCTATCTATCTATCTATCTATCTATCTATCTATCTATCTATCTATCTATCTGTCATCATCATCTTCATCATCTATCTTACTTATCAAGAATGATCTGAATATAAGAGAAAATGTGCTATTTCTCTTTCTGACTCTGTCTTATTTCACTTAGTATAATGATCTTCAGTTCCATCTATTTTCTCCAAATGACTCGATTCCTTTTTTGCTTCACACATGCTCCTTAGATAAAGATTTCATACCTGTCTATATAGAGCATAGAGTACAGGAAGATAAATCATTAATCTAATCATTACCTGATATACACCAGGATAGCTTTATCACTACCTTTATTGACTTGTGACTGAGAGCAAAGCCAACTCTCTAGCTGATGGCCTAGGTTTGAATTCCACATCCCAGCCGCGTTTGAGATGAGAATGATAAAGGCTACAACTTTCTAGGGGTTACATAAGGTTTAACACCAATATGCACACTTATCACATGTATGTGTACATGCAGAGAGGCAGGGTGTGAGCAAGCAAGAGTGGATAAGTTATTAAGAGGCACACACACACACACACACACACACACACACACACACACACACACACACACAGAGGTACATGGAGGGAGAGAGAGACAGAGAGAGACACAGAGAGAGAGACAAAGAGACAGAGAGAGACACAGAGAGAGACAGAGAAACACACACATACAGGGAGAAAGAGAGAGGGGGAGAGAGAGAGAGGGAGGGAGGGAGGGGGAGAGAGAGAGAGAAAGAGAGAGATTGAGAGGGAGAGGGAGAGAGAGAGAAAGATTTTAAAGTAGTAGCTCCTGACATGCTCTGCTGCTAATGTTGCTCATAGTTCTATGAGATAGGATTTGGGCCCAGCCTTTCTGGGACAGGCCTGACATTCTTCAGCTAATCCTGTAGTCAGACCTGTTAACTAGTAGTGGCTTTGATTTAATTGGTACTCAGAAGCAAACCATTCCTTCATTAATTTGCCCATGGCTTCTGCTGACCTAGATTTCTTGTTTCTAATATTCCTCTTCCAGCTCTCCCAGCAGTGAGACCACATAGCGAAGCTGAGCAGGGTGTGGTTCAAGGAGCCAGCTGCAGCATCTCAAAACCTACTTAATCCACAAAGAAGTTCCTGACTGCTCTGATTATCTCCAGATCCCCCTCCACAGGGGGTAGAAGGAGCTCAGTTTTCCCATTTCCAGTCCAAGGCCTCCTAGGTGGGACTCAGCTTTCCTCTCTAGGGCAGGCAGCTTCAGGTGAGCACACCAGAAAGTCTCTTTTCAGTTTTACTTGCTTTGTTTGCTCTGTGTTCCCAAACATGCCAGAGATGAGTCATCCATTCATTCCTTAATGCATTCATTCATTTAGAAAGTCTTCACGGAGCAAGCCCTACTACATACTGTACTTGGCTCAGAGCCAAGAAGATACATTCAAGAACCAGACAGACAGTGCTCCTTCCCTCACTGGGTGAGGTAGATCATGACACTTGACTTTGAGGCAAGCAGCAAGGATAATTCTTAAATATCTTTCCAGAGTGAATTGGTGAGTAAGGACTTTTAAGGAATTTGGAAGGAAGAAGAAACTGGGAAGGGGGTAGAGGAGCAGATAATGTCTAATATTGGCTATGTTAGTTCCAGGTACTTGTGAAAGACCTACAGAGAGTTGGTGCCATGCAGCTCTGTCTAGAGAGATGATAGCACTGTCTAGAGGGATGTGATGGAGCTTTAATTTTTCCTGTAGACATGTAAAAGAAACTAAAAACAAAAACAAAACAAAAAACCAAACAGCAGGTGAGATTAATATTACTTTAATTTAACATCATATATCCAAAATTTCATCATTTTAAGCATGTAAAATGGAAACTTGGCCCCTTTTCATTCTAACTCCATTCCAATTTGGGTGCTAACTTTTCCTTTGTAGTTAAAAATTTGATGGCTTAGCCAGATTTACATACCCATGTTGTCTCAAACATAATTAGAAATGTTCCAGCGACAACACTACCATTTTGGAAAAATGAAAATGAAATACAATAAAAATGTACTTGCTTGGTTTTATTGGCTATATTTCAAGCATGCCATAGTTACCAGTTATTTGTGCCTATTGTATGCAGCACATCAGATCTGGGGTTTCCAAGGAGTATCTAGGCTGGAGATTTTTCCAAGTGTTACATGGGATTTGGCATCAAGAGAATGAGTGAGATCATGCAAGGAACTATGTACCTCCCTGTGTGCATTTCTGAGACTTTGGTCACTGCTTTAGAAGATCTTGGATTTGGCCATGTAGTTAATTCGAACACCTCCTGCCACTATTAGGGACCAGGGCCATTGAGACTGACAAGATGTGTAGTTGAGGGTCTCTATATGTTGTCTAGATGACTGAAGAGCTCCTGACCCCCCTGGGGTGTGGTCTGGATTCATTTGGCAAGTCCTACTTTGAGGCCTGCCAAAGGCCACAGTATCCAGAGGATGGATATATATATATATATCCTTCTTGGGCCTTTAGGGTGAGCAGGACCTTGTCTCAGTTCTGGTTGGCTGATAGGGGTACTTATCAACATATGGACACAAACTCTTCACTGCTTTCTGTAAAAGCTCTGATCATACCAGCTCTTACTGTAACCTAAGCTGGTTACAAAAAATTTAGATACATACAATTATCTATCCCTTGTGACAGTTGATTTTTGCACTGAGCCTTTTGATTTTGGCAGATCCACACAAATATACAATATATTGTGATTATATTCATCCCCACAACTGCTATTGTCCACACTTCTTTTCCTTGGGAACCACTTAGTGTTCCAGAGACTATACAATTAGAGACAATGACACACACAGCTCCTCAGCAACCACTGACAACCATTAGTTCATCAGGAAGAGTTGGGGCCTTATGGTCATGTCTTGTATCCATGATGGAAAGTTTGAGGGCCCCTGTCTTTTGCAGGTATATATAGCTGCTGTGTGTTTACGGCTGCAATGTCATTATCTTGAAAGTGGCATTTTATGACAGCTTTCCCTGTAGTGCAACCTTTAAATTCTTTCTACCTTTCGTCTATGATGTTGGACCTTATGTAGGGCTGGTTATGATAGAGATGTCCCATTTAGCGCTGATCACTCATTAGCTACTTATTCTCAGCATTCTGATCACAAAGGAGTCTCTGTTTTAACTACCAATCTCTGCACAAAGATCTGTCCGAGGCTAGAGAGCTTCCAGTCTATGGGTATAAACATAAATTTTTAGAAGGCAGTTTGATGTGTTTGTGTAGGGACAAAGACAGTAAATATTCTCCTCCATGTTCTCCCGAGTTATATGCTTTTAACCAGGTTTATAGAATCAGCTGTGAAGTCCCTCTCAGGGAGTGAGATTCACATCCAACCACAAAGCAGTTGGCTATCCCCATAGGCCTTTCATTTTTTATGTTATGCTGTGATACAGTTTATCACTATGATCCCTAAAGTGCCGACTCACAGAGAATGGTCAGTTTATATTTTTTAAAAACTTCCTTTGCTTCCTACTTCCTAAGAAAACCCATCTTTCTGGGGGACACTGGACTGATAGATCCCGTGCCTATTTCATCCAGGCTGCAGAAATAACTGGAGCTTACTTTGTGGCTGGAACTCATCAAAAACTTCCCCTCCTGTGTATACAGGCAGCTCATTTAATACCATGGTAAGGTTTGGTCTGATGGTAGCCATGGACAAAGTTGTTCCAGCAGTGACTTCTTATGACTGAGATATTGGGGCCGGGCTCTTAGAGGTCTCCTTTAGAATCTGGAATTCCTTGTTTTAGGAAATTTAATCTAAACCATAAACATCACCAGAAAATAAACATTTGAGGCCAGCAAAGATGGCTCAGTGGATAGATTCTTGCTGCCAAAGCTGAAGACCTAATTTAAACCCCCAGGACCTACATGATAGGAGAGAAGAGACTCTTTTCTAAGTTGTCCCCTGATCACTATGGTGTGTGTTGCCTATACCTCCCCTCTACATAAACTAACTAATATAAAAAAAAAATAGAGCCCTGACTGTTCTGAAACTTACTATGTAGACTAGGCTGACCTTGAACTCACAGAGATCTATCTGCTTCTGCCTCCTGAATGCAGAAGCATTTAACCTTGTGATATTAAAGGTGTGTGCCACCACTCCTGATCTGGCCTTTCAAAACAGCACCTATCATTGCTGTGTTGAAGTACCATGACCAAAAGAAACTTGGGAGTGAAAGGGTTTATTTAGTTTGCACTTTCACATGACTGTTCATGTGAAATCAGGACAGGAGCTCAAACAGGGAAGGAACCTGGAGGCAGGAGCTGATGCAGAGGTCATGAAGGAGGATTGCTTATTGGCTTGCTCTTCATGGCTTGCTCAGCCTCCTTATAGAATCTAGAACCATCCAGCCCAGGGGAGGTACCACCCACCATGGGTTGGGCCCTCCCACATCAATCACTAATTGATAAAATACCCTACAGGCTTGCATACAGTCTTATCTTGTGGAAACATTTTCTCAATTGAGGTTCCCTCCTCTCTGATGACACTAGCTTATATCAAGTTGACATAAAACTAGCCAGCATAGTTAATATAGAGGCCTACTGAGGCTAGTAAGAAAATAAGAATGTCTCTAGCGTTGAAGGTTATAGATAGAGATTCAGGGAAAAAAGTTGTTTATTCTTTGTCTAATTCAATCCTTAGTCCTAGTCCTGGAGCCCTGGAACATTTCAGCCTCTGGACATTCTAATCTTCAAGATGCTAGCTCAGACCTAAAAGGCTTCAGCCTCAGTCCATACAATCTAGAGTGTTTAAGCCTCCTAGACCTATTGCTGACTGATTCACTGTGATCCCTTCATATAGACGTCTGGACTTCATCCCTTTCTAGCTCACAAGGCCTTCAATGTGATCCTTTGCCCAGAGAAGCCATGTTGCTGGATGAAATGATTAAATATTCCTGTACAGAAGATTATAAAGCTAAAAGTACCAGTGTATGGAGATTATTTTTGACTACCTCTCTCACTGGAAACACTCTCCAAGATCTTCCAAGTACCAGTGTATGGAGAACAATTTGCATTGTATGGGAGAATATAGTCATTGTCTTAGTCTATGTACTCTTGGTATGAAAAGACATCATAACCATGGTAATTCTTATTAAGTAAAACATTTAACTGGGGCTTGCCTACAATTTCAGAGGTTTAGTTCATTGTCATCATGGCAGGGAGTGTGGTAGCAGGCAGATATAGTGCTGGAGAAGTTGAGAGTTCTACATCAGGCTCCACAGGTAGCAGAAAGGAGAGAGCCACTTGGCCTGGCTTGGGCTTCTGATACTACCCCACCCATCTACCCAGTAACACAGTTCCTCCAACAAGACCATACCTACTCTAACAAAGCCACACTTCCTAATCCCTCTCAAGTAACACACCACTCCCTAATGACCTAACACTCAAATATATGAGCCTATGGAGGGGGGGGGCGGTAGACTCCTAGTCAAAGCACCACAGTCATAGTTTAAATTTCTAGAGAAATCATTCATTCATTCATTCATTCATTCATGTATTCTTTCATTCATGTGCCAAGCATCTCCTAAGCTATCATTTATGGAATGATTTTACACACATGGGGCACTTTTCCAAGTACTTTACAGTAATCAGTTCATTTAATTCTTTTAATAATCTGATTAATCTGGCACTACAAGAAATTAACTAACTGGTTTAACATTGTATAACTTATAAATGATAGAGTCAGAATTGAACCAGGATGCCTGATTCCAGAGCCTTGTGACTTTACTGTTATATTTACCAATCTGGGTCCCGGCTCACATGAGTTTTAAGTTCTAGTAGGGATGACAGCCGGTAAACATCCAAGTAAAAATTGAATAGGGCATATTTCATAGCGTGCAAAGGGATATTAATAGACAATGATATTGGCCAGCTAGGAGGTTAGTGTAGTGTAGTGACTACTTTCCCTAGATTGCCAGGTTCTGCCACTTAACTAAGGTGACACTGAATCATGATGTAAATGATAATGAAAAACAAGGCAGATGGGAAGGTCTTGGAGAGTGTTTCCAGTGAGAGAGATAGTCAAAAGAAGTCCAATCTAGTAGAACGGTTGATGACTTAGATCCCCTTTGATGAACCAAGGTACTACCCCCTAGCTCTTGTGACTGTTACCTTACTCTCTGTTCATGACTACAATTGCTTTCTACTGGAGGAGAGGGCCTGAGACTAACTCTGAGATTAACACTGTCAGGAGGGGACTATAGCCAAAGTTTGATTGGTATAAGACATCAAACTCTTACTTCAAGTAGGGCCAGGAGACTACCAGGTTAGTAGGGTCTTTAGTAGGAACTTTTACTGACATCTTTCTTTGTTCTGTCTCCCTATCTCACCTGTTTGTTTTGAAAACCTCTTTTCAACAAATTACACATACAGGTGAATTCCCATGAGTGGAGATAAGGCTGATATCATGAGAAAACAGCATAGGGGCCGTTAGCATGGCTGAGGAAGGAAAGGGGAAATAGTGTCATGGGATAAAGGTAATGAGGGGAGACGGCACAGCCTGAGGAAAATTCTGTGAGCTGGAGAAGAAGCTTTTCTCTAGTCAAAGGCAATGAGAACTCTTTGGAGGGTGATTTAGATACAAGAATGTTTTCTCCAGCTGTAATGCAAAGAACATACAACAAGGGAAAGGAAAGTGAGGCCAAGAACCCCACTGGCCTCAACTTTTACAGTCCAAAATACGATGCAAAATACGATGGTGCCTTGGATTAAAATGGTCCTGGGGATAGAGGTGAGCAGGAGCTGGACTGGGGAGATATGGCAGCGATGGAGTTTGGATGTCCTGATAAATTGGAAAGGCATAGCTAAGAAATACAGGGTTAGTAGTAGTCAGACAAATGGCTCGATTCAATGAATAGTGCTTGCTTCACTCTATGTCCTGGGAACTTCAGACGGGTGCTCTATTCTTAATTCCAATGTCCTTTGGGCAGATGAGCTCAAAATGAGCACAGTTTTGGCTAAAAATGGCACACAGTTGGTGTCAGAGGAAAGCAATGGCAGCATCTCATTGTGTAGACTCAGGATCATTTGCTTCTTTTTGCTCCTTACATTTATTTTTCGAACAGCTGTGGTGTGGCTTTGATTAGATACTCCTTTTAATCTGAGAGAAGGCGATTCCAGAGCTCCCCATGTTCTTTTTGGCAGGCTATTTTGTGCGAGGCTTATTTCCACAGCCGTACCTTGATGAAGCCAAGGCCAAGGAGCCGCACGCAGAGCATCAGGGAGGGCAGAACACAATTTGCCTGTCGCTCCCGAAGCCAAGCGGATGTGAGTGGGAAAGCAAGTGTGGGGTGACTGTGTGAGAACGATTACTCTTCTTTTCTGAAGGCCTGCTGGAATATGGAACAGATTAGGATACTCGGAAGCTGTGAATGATACAGGTCACGCCGAGAAGGTGGTAAGCATCCCAAGGGTATGGGCCTCCCTGATTTCAGGGTGAGGCTTGGAATGAGCTGGAGGCCTGAATGGGAATCGAGGCTCTTGGTGGAGGAGGGAGCTTTCTTTAATTCTCCTTTGTTCAAGAAAGTTATTTTTGCCTCTGGTGGGAGGGTAGGACACAAACATGGCCAAAATTTTATTAACTCTTCCCGACTTTCCTATGTGGGGAGGGAAATAGCAACAACACCAGAGTCTTACAGTAGTGTACCGCTCACAGAGTTCCTAGGGACTTGGGGATACATGATTAGGAAAGCAGACCCAGGAGTTCAAACTAAGCAAAGTAATTCTGAATCATAGGCAGATACTTAACAGACAAAAATATTTAGAGGGACAGAATCCACATGTGTCTTTTAATTGATGGAAGGAAAGCATTTTCGGTGTGAACAATAAGTGGAAAAGAGGTCACAGCTTTTCTGGATCTACAGTGCCCAAGCCAGACACCCCATCACTTCCTGCTTCACACAGCACCATTGTGCCCTGACTTGAAGCCAAAGTAAGTACTTAGTTTTATATCTTTAGGTGTGCAAGCAATGTTTGTCTAATTTTAGGGAGTGTCACTGTCTGTTATCAGTGTCATGCACAGTGTAATTTTTAAGAGGACCAAGAGGTATGCACACAGTGCCAAATCACAGAGCAAGTGCTTCTTTGCAGCTTTGAGTCAGCAAAAGATGATTGTCCCTTGCCCCCTGTTTTAATTAACCATATCTATAGACTTGGTGAGTTAGTGCATGTCCCCTGATAGAATCATCTTAGAAGCTCCCTAAGTTAAAGTCATTCTGATTCTATTAGGTAAATGTATAGGAACCAATGTGTCATATATGTAGAAAGGTCAGAAGTTGTCAGACTGAGGTTCTTAGCAGGTGTCGGAGATGTGGTTTGGAATTTAGGGGTGATGTCAGAAGTAAAATATAGCACTGAGAAGGGCAGTGAGGGTAGCAGTCACTGAGGATAACAACGGAATAATGACAGCGAGGTGAGCAGAGACAGGCCGGTGTGGTATTGTGGGAATGAATTTTGTTGAGTAATAGGCAGAGATTAGGGAAAAATTTTAAATGGACAGTAGGAAAAGTTGGAGGGAACCCAACATCATTGAAAGAAGAAGGGAAGCATTTATCTTGAGACAGGAGTGTTTCTAAGTGGGTGGCCACTCTACATATTTGGTTTGCCCAGCGTCTGAAAGGAGTTTTGTACATTGTGGGGAGTAGGAGGTGGATTTTAATGGGTGTGGTTGTACAAGTTAATAATTCAGCATTGGGGTGGCTGAAGCAGGAGGACTGCAGGTTCCAGGCCAGCCTGTGCTCTCTGGTATGACTTTTTTCTCAAAACAATAATAATAGCAACAGAAACAACAAAAAAAATAAACAGAAAACCAATCTAAAACAAAATAAAACAAAACAAAAGAAAACACCAAAACCAACCAACCAAACAAACAAATGGAAAACCAACAACCAACTGTCATTCTTCTTTGTATGGTCCATCAATTGTCCCTAGACTTTTCATGGCACTATTGTTGATAACCAACTAATTGAAAATGTATTGATTTAATCTCTGGGATCTCTGTTTCATTGGTCAGTGTGAGGAGCCTGTGCACTGTAATTAGACAGCTGTGCAAGAAATTACAGAAAAAAAAAACTTAGGGAAATATGTTGAGTGTTTACAGATTGAAGCAATTAACAACCCACAGAATTAGTGTAACCCCTTTCAAAATTCCAGTCAGGTTTCCAAGAAATAAGATAAGATATGATTCTGAAGTTCATAAAACCACAACACCCTGAATATCCAAGACAATCTGGAGTCAAAGGAACCGAGCTGAGTCTATCTCACTAAAGAGCCCCAGTATATCTAAAAAATAGTACTCACCAAAAAATGTCTTTTTCTTACCTTTTTTTTATTTCTAACATTTGAGATAGGGCTCTATTATATCACATAGGCTGTCTTCAGCCTCACAAGATAACCAAGGCTGGTCTTGAACTTGCGATATCTTGGGCCCAACCTCCTGGGTTTACAGTTGTATACCTCCATATCAGGCCTCTGAAAAGACAATTTCGAGTAAAAGAAGAAAGAATGAGGCAAGGTACAGGAGACCAAGAAATGGGTTTCACATTCATCTAATGCGTTCTACATTTAGTAATGAATGGTACCTTACAGCACTTTGCTTTGTTAAGAGCATACAGAGAGGAGACAGACACTACAGAGACCAGTAAGAGGGTGGTAGAAAAGGGCAGGGTAACCTGTAGTGTAACTGAGGAGAGACATTGTTGATATGAATGGTTTGTTTATCTTTGAATGAAAAGGTTTGAGTCCATGTTGATGAACTGGATAAGTCACCAGCAGAGAAAAAAGAGAGGCTATGGTCCCTGAAGGGAAGCCCAGCATGTTGAGGGAGGCAGGTGAAGGGGTTAACCTGTACATGTGGCAGAGAACATTTCTTCCAAGATGAGAGGGAAGGAAGAAAGTTTGGGTGATGATCCAAAGAAAACTGAAGGAGTTTGGGAGGAAACTGTGGGAGTTCTCATCAGATGTTCTCAATTTTCCCAGGGAAGTAGGTGGAGAGGTCATCTCTGTGAGAGAAGAGGCAGGGAAGAAAAAGTCAGAGGAGAATGAAGGGGATGGAGAAGGCTGTGTTGGTGAATTCTGTGGCAGAGAGTAAAGGTCCCATTGATGATAAAGGGGCTGTGGCTTACTGGCACCCAGTACTGTGGCTACCACTCTGCCTGTACACTCTGCCCAGCCCCTTTGTGCTATTGGAATGGGCAGGAGAATGTTACATGTTGAAAGATCTCTGAAAGGAGTGGAGACAGCAAAGGGGGAAACAATGAACCACACTGCAGAGTTATCAGGGCTTGAGATGTGAATAGAGGAGGTTTGATGAACAGTCAGCAGTCCAATGAATCTGTCTGGGACACATCTTCAGTGTTTTAGAGGAATAGGGAGATATAATTATGCATTGGATTACCCTGATTCCGCTTGTCACTTCTGTGAACCTCAGCCCAAAGCTGGGCTTGTAGGCTCATCCAGCTGCATCACCTCCTCATCTTAACTCTGATCAATGGTGCAGTGTGGAATCTTTCAGGTAACAGGTTGCATTCAACAATTTGGAAACATGATTGGTGAGATGTTTATATAGTATATGTACAAGTATATAGTTCATGTTATCCCTAAAGCAGAATGGAAGCTCTATTGAATCTTATCTTTTCAAAACCTTTTTATCCATGATTTTCACCTTTAATTTGTAGAGATGTCACTATGTTTTCCAGCTTTGGAGAAGAATGCCTATGCCTGGAAACCCAGTGACCATACCTTCCTTCAGTTATGCACTGAAAGCAGTGGTGTCCTTGGGGATTTGAGAGTTTCTTATTTGATCAGCTTCCATCTGCTGCAGAGGTTTGAAGTGAGCTTTAAAATAGGCAGTGATGTTTAGTTTGCTAACTGGGCTGAAAAAATAAATCAGGACTGGCAACAACATACAAACCATCATTTATAAGAGCCCAGTGTAAATCGGCAACACACTGAAGGCCCTTCTTCAAAAATGACTAGCCATTTCATGACCACAAGAACAGTATACCAGGTGTGGGGTCTTTAAAGCATGGTAGCAGGTGTGATGGAGGGCTAACTTAGTCTCAGGTTCTAAAAGTAACCCCAGGGCAGGGACACAGTCTAGAAATGTCTCTAGCCTTCACTATCCCTTGCCTCTTACTGTGGCCATTTGTTTTGAATTCTAGGTTTAAGTTCTAAACCAGGCTCATCTTTAAAGTTGAGTGAGCTTGATATGATACTGTCGTGATCTGTAACCACTCTGAGTCCCTGGACAGGGAGATGAGAATGACTTGGTTTGCAAGACAGGGCTAGAGCCAGCTTAGGGGTTGCATCCCGTGGGAATTACATATAAGCTCCTAGACCAGTATTTTTGCTATTGTTTTGAGAGGCCATTCAAATCAGGAGAACATCCCCATTGACCATTGGGCACAAGTCCCAACTGCAGATAAACATGTTGAACTTGCCATTTGTTCACTATAGAAACTCCCCCCACCCATTAACTCCATGATAGAGAGGATCAGTCCTAAGCCCTGGCAATGAAGTATTTACTTCAGTGATTAGCTGTTTGACAGATCCTATCTAACTTACAAGTTTAGGGTGGAGAAAGAATATTGTATCCATGAGGGACTTTTCATAACTCCTCTTGGAGATTCCTTAGGAATGTGTGGTAAGGATTTGAGATCCAAGAAAGGTAATCAGGTGTTATAACACTCAGAGCTTACTGAAGGCAAAGAATTCAGAGAGAGAAGAGGATCAAAGTCCAAGGTTTGTGGAAAGGGGCAGCTTAGTCACTGGAGGACATGGCAGAGAGGGACTAAGAGAATATAGCTTGACCAATGATAGCTCCTATTTCCTCTGAGATATATCAGGTCCAGTCATGAAGTAGAACGGGCCCAAGACTTGTGGTAACCAGTCTTTGAATGGAATATGCACAATAGGTGGCAGAATAAAAGGAGGTCTTGTGGAAAGGGCTGGCCATAAACACGCAGGTTCAGCCACAAAGTCCATGCATTTCCTGTTTTCAGTTTTGAAGGACAGAGTATTCATTCTAGTCTTGTTCCTTGCTATGATATACGATAGGCCATAATGCCCCTTCCTCTTGTTTTCAGTATTAAAGCATAATTTGGATTCAATGTGATAGTGAACCTCGAGGCTATATAACTTGATGGATTTCTATATATACATCTTCATGTGTAATCACTATCTTCAGCCAAACTCAGAATACTTGTATTTCCTGAGAATGCTCATTTTGACACCATTCCTGGCTGATCCAGAGGAAACCAATGCTCTGACCTCCATTCTGATGGAGCAGTTTGTCCTTTCCTTGTGCTTCTTATCAGTGGAATCATAAGATACATCCTCTTCTGTGCCTAGCCGTTTCTGTTCACCCTTATGTCTGGAGATTTATCCATGTTTTGTGTTCAGCTGCACTTCATTTGTTTGCTTTGCTGAAAACTTTCCTTTTGTTTGACTGGGCCATGCTTTGGTTTTCTACTCTTCTCCTGGCACACATGTGGGTCATTCCCGTTTGGGGTTTATTATGAATAAGGCCACCGCAAACTTTCTCCCATATGTTGTTGATTGTTTGCTTAGAATCCAACTGGACTTTGACATGAAATATAATATGGCTATAGGAACAGCAAACTGAAAAATAAAGGAGATAAGATATCAGCTTATTTATAATTAATAACAGGAAAACAAGTCACCAAATGAACAACAAAATAGTTAAGCTTGATGATGAATTCTTTCTTTGCCTACATGTCTGGAACTCTTATTCTTCATTGTCCAGTATGTGCACCTGCTGTGTTCTGGGAAAGCATGAGATTTGGTGGAAGTAAGAAGTATAGTTCAGACCCCCATGAAGACTGTAGATGTGATGGTGTTAGGTTATCTCAACATTAGATACAAGGAGTCAAACGGTGGCTTCAACCGATGACCTGGTTAGCACCCATAGTCTCCCAGGTTGGGAGGACTGCATCAGTCACTTTTTTTTACCAGCTCTGCTCTGTCTTTTCCATGGAATTTGTGGTAAATTCATCCACCCAGATGTTCAAGCTGCAGAACCCACTTACTCATCTCTTTCTTTCAGCTCACATTCCATCTGCCAGGGAACTGAGTGGAAGACATGTCTGCAAACTCTTGAATGGAACCATTTACAACACTGTCACCTTCTCTTAGAAGCCCACTCCAGGCTTTTCCACCCTCTAACCTTTTCTTCATTAAGGAAGCCAAAATGATGCCTTTAAAAGCCTAAGTGAGACTGTGTTTCTTACCCATTCAAGAGCCTCCAAGTCTAACCCTCCACTATGGCTTATCTGGCTCTGTGTGGCCACCGTATTGGTTTTGCCACTCAATGTCACATCCCACTTCTCGTCAGTTGTCCATCCTGCAGCAGCTTAGTTGTGCTTTTCCTAACCTGAAAGTTCTTGCTTACAGGGCCTGAAGTGTTACTTTTCCCCAGGTGTCTGTAGGTGTAGTGTTACTTCTTTTAAGTGGGCGTGGAATATTGTTTTATCATTGAAGATTACTTTGAGCATTTTCTTTGAGGCAGTCACTCTTCTTCCAGGGATGCCATGTGGATAAACGTAACGAAACATTTGTTTATTTGTTTCTTATAGGCAATTCCTTAGGAAAAAAATTCTTTCTCTGACTAGAAAGATAAGCAGTATAAAGAAGCACAATTTTCTCCCAAATTAGGTTAGACTCTCAAAGAGGTTGTATTTATTTTTATCATCTATAACATTCAGCTCTCTAATACTAATATTGCTTAATAAGTATTTTGGGGTTTGGCTGGATCACAAGAAAAGCCTGTAGCTTAATCCAAACATATGACGGACAGTGGTGAAGTTGCTTCTAGAAATACTTAATTTTTTTTAACCAATAGCATAACACATAACCTGGAGCAAGTGGATTACTGATTCTATTTCATTTTCCTCATCTATAAATGAGGCTCATAATTTTTTGATATTTGACTCCAAGGTGAGCTAAGCATGAACTATTGACATTTATAGTTCCAGGACTCTCCCCTTTTTTGTAGAGTTATTTTAGCTAACACAAAATTGACATAAACTGTGTAAAGTACAGCATGATATGAAATTATGGCATTCAGATATTGAGCTATCGGTTGTGTATCATGGACATTGTTGTCTGTGGATGTCTATGTTAAACATGACTTTCTCCTTATTCATCCCAGAGAGATATATTTGAGAGCAATACAGTTATCATATGAAGTCTGACTCTCCTGGAACCTTCTGTTCCATGCCTCTGGTGTTTGCAAAGTGATCATTAACTTCCAGGTGGCCTCCCATTTTGACTTCGGCAATGGGCCAATTCCTTGATTCTATCTCACAATGTAACTTCCAAAGTAAATGTCTATTAAGCCTTTGTGTAAACATTCCAGGCTTGTAGCAGGATCAACCAAACATAAATCATATCCAATGAAAGGGGTGCAAGGAGAATGTGTAAGTTTGAAAAATGGAAGAATACAGTGCGGTTTCATTGTGGATCTCTGTCCTCAGTGACCTTGGCTGAGATTCTCTGGTCTACATCACAGTTCGTCATCTAGGTAGTAGCTTTTTAGAAATTCTATCGGGCTCTGCCCAAATATAGAGAAAACAAGCTCTCTACACGAACAGATGTAAAGATGCCTATTTGCAAATGGGCTTAACCTCATAGTACATAAAAGCCAGAATGTACCACATCCTTGTCACTTACTGTATCTTGTCCACATTAAGAGGGTTTGGCTAGAATTCAAAGAAAGAGATGATGATTGATTCGGTAGTTTTGCATTGGTATTCCTTTCTTCTTTATTTAGAAATGAATGGTGGATAAAGAGTTCTTACTCTTATAAACTCGTTTTGACAAACATTTTCCTTTAGAAAGAACGGGGAAAAGGTGAAATGGAAGATCTCCCTGAGGAATGGAGAAGAGTGGAAGAAAAGCATTTGATAAAAGTGGAGGACTTCAGTGGTGTGGCCTAAGGCGCTCAGGTGTACATTCTGACTTTCAAGTGTAATCTTGTCTTGAACATGTCTGCAAAACTTTAATTTGTTCAAAAGTAAGTTTGAACATCTGTGTGGAGCTAATTTTATGCAATGGCATCAGCCTATTGAAAGACTGGCATTTCAAATAGGGGCACATTTTAGAATAAATAACTTTCATTTCAGAGAACCTCTTCATGTATCCAGCAGGATGAGAAGTAATGGCATCCCCCATATTAAAAATATTATTATAAAACCTTTTATCTTTTATTAAATTTGATATTTTGACTATTACTACTAGTACTAGTACTACATACACATACTAATCAAACCCTCTTAATGTGTAATTTCTCTCTCTCTCTCCATACACACATCCACACCCACACAGTGTCTTAATTAGGGTTTCTATTGCTGTGATAAAGTACCATGAGCAAAATCAACTTGGAGAGGAAAGGGTTTATTTAACTTGACAGCTTATGTTCCTATCGTACACGGAAATCATGGCAGAAACTCAGCATAGGAATCTGGAAGCAGGAACTGATACAGAGGCCATGGAGAATGCTGCTTATTGGCTGCCTGCTCATGGTTTGCTCAGTCTGCTTCCTTATAAAGTCTAGGATCATCAGCCCAGGGGTGATACTGCCTACAGTGGGATGGATCTTTCCACATCAATCATCAATCAAGAAAATGCATCACAGACTTACCCACAGGGCAGGCTGGTTGGTGGCATTATCTCCATTGAGATTCCCTCTTTCCAGATGATTCTAGTTTTTTGTTAAGTTGCCATAAAGCTAGCCAATACAATTGACCCCTTATCAACTTGGCACACAAACAAAACATTTCACTGTTAAACCATAACTTCTCCTTTCTTGTTCTCTGCAAAATCTTATATTAATATTAATACCACAGCATAAAACTGCAAACATTTATAAGTACCACAGTCTTTAAAAATTCAAACACTCAAGAAGTTCAGCCTCTCTATTTTAGGATCTCTTATTCAAAATCTCTCTAAATTTCAAAGTTTCTTCAAAAGTTCATTCTCTCTTAACTGTGGACTGTAAAAAATAAATTGAATTCTCCCTCATCCCAAGAAGGAAGAACATGGAACAATCACAATAAATCAATGGAAAACCAAAGTCCAACAGTATAATGCTCAGTGTCAGACTTCTGGGATTCACTATCTTCTAGACTCCAAAGAGCTTGCCACAGCACACACAGCTCATCTCACAGGTTCAGGCTGACTCCACTCCAAGGCCCCTGCTACCCTTAATGGTTGTCCTATGACACTGACATTTCTAGAATGCTAGTGTCTGTACTGCAACTGTGTTGCACTTTCTCTAATGTCCTCTGCAAGCTTCCTTTCAGGGACTATTACCCTGCCACACAGTGCCAAGCCTCAGCTGTTTCATGACCCCTTTATGTCTTCAAAACCAATACCACCTGGATGACTCTTACAGCTCCCAATTCAGCTACCAGCATGAGAAATAAGCTTTCCCCTCTCTGGGCCATTGTTCCTGTGTACTGACCTTGAGGAAATACTCTGTGCTATAATTATGATATATAAATCTCCAGTGATACTGATCTCTTCTTAATCAATGCGAATTTCTCAGCATCAAGTAACCAGCATCAATAGTCCCAGTAAAGCAAAGGTTTTACTTCAGAGGTGCTGATCTTTTGTTAACTGTGACTGATTCCTCAGCCCTAGATAACCAGAACTACAGATTCTTAGTTCAAAATATCACGTAAATGGTTTTTGTTTCCCTCTGAAACTTCACAAGCCAGGCTTTCACTATTTGCATTGCTTACAGCATTACCTTCCAAATTCCACAACAGCTCACCAAACTTTCAACACTCAATGTCTTTTCTGGGCCACAGTTACAAATACCACCACAATGCTCTCAAAAATACATGGTCAGGTCTTTCATGGGAGTTCTTACTGGCTTGCTTTTCATGGCTCGTTCAGCCTGATTCCTTATAGCACCCAGGACAACCTGCCCAAGGATGACTGGAGCCTTCTTCATCAATAGTCAATCAAGAAAATGTACCACAATCTTGGCCACAAGCCAATCTGATGGGGCCATTTTCTCAGTTGAGGGTCCCTCTTCCCAATGACTCTGACGTGTATTTTGCCGACATAAAATTAGTTATCAAACATAGCATGCTCTTATTACTGTCGCCCCCATGCTCACTCAGTTCCCTCTCATCTCTAATTTCCTTCCTCTTCCCTGCAGGTTCTTTTCATACATTTATGCCTTTTTGTCTTTGTTTTTTTTTTTTTTTTTTTTTTGACATACTGGGTTTAATTAGGACTATTTATGTGATCATGGGTTTGGAATTAACTACTAGAACACTGTGGTTTATCAGTGGGTATACAACTGAAGAGAATGTCTGTCTCTTCCCCAGAATCCATCAACAGCCCATACTCCAGAGGAAGTGGATAAGGTCACATGGCCCCCCCTCAATCTATATTGACTGTTGACAGTCAACAGTGATTCTTGCCTTTTAAGAGGATTTTTTTTTCAGCAAATATATAAATCAATTCTATGCTCTTTATAGTCATCAAAATCCCCTTCCTAAAGAGTTCAGTTTGGTCTTAGAGAGCCTATATTTTGTTCCCCAATTGCTACTTGTTTTGTCACAGATTTGGGTGGCTTCAGTAACTAGATTCTAAGAGGCACTGGGCAGCAGACACACTGACACACAATAAGGCATTATTAAGAATTAGATCAGACTGGTGGTGGTGGTGCATACTTTTAATCCCAGCACTTGGGAGGCAGAAGCAGGATCTCTGTGAGTTCGAGGCCAGCCTGGTCTATATAGAGTGAATCCCAGGAAAGCCAGAGTTACAACAGAGAAACCCTGTTTTGAAAAACAAAACAACAACAACAACAAAAAAATCAGATAACCACCAAAGCACAATTTTGCCACAGACATGCTTGCTATGGGTGTGTGCTCCATCCAGTGTAAGTGCCAAAAATGCTGAAACTCAGGGAACGGTGGGAGAAAAGCGGAGCTACTTCCTCTATCTGCTTTACTCCTGAGAAGGGAGGTAGAAAAATCAGCAGGAAGTGTTCATGTCTTCCCTTGGGCCCTTTCAGGGACCTCCAAGCTGAACAGAGTGGTTGAACTTTGCCTTGATGAGGGATGACTTGTCAGAAGGTGAAAAGCATTGTAATGGAACCTTGAGTGGAGCTCAGGGCATTGCCAGGCATTGTTGAGGAAGATCACATGGGAAAAGGGCTCAGCCCTGCAGCAGAAGGCTTCCCAGGTCCTCATCCTTGTACTGGTCTTAGCAGCTGGGAAGCAGTTCCTGTGCAAAGTGGGAAGTACTCTACTTCTTCATAATTGCCTTCAGATAGGTTGTCTCTAAAGGGAACTCGGGGTTGTGAGTTGGCAAACCGAGTGGCAGTAATGAGACCCATACTGGGCCTGGGGATAACTGGATGGGAACAGTAGATGATGGAGCTGACCTTAGTTCACTTGGCACTCTAGTGAACTGTCTCAGGGCTTGGAACAGTGCCACCCTCCTCCTGCAGATGGAGGGATAAACATCATCAGTACACACTGATAAGTGTTTGTTTTCCTTAAGCATTAAGGCTAAGAAAAATAAAGTGGGAAGGGTATCAGGCCTTGGGGTAAGCCTTTAAAAGGTTTCCTGCTTTGATCCTTTTATGGTTGTCTATTTATAATGGTAACAATCACAGCAGAGAGAAAAAGACTTCAGTCACTTCTCGGATCATTTCATCAAAATTACAAGTAAGTTCTCTTTACTTACGAGTGAGAAGCATTATGTTTTATTATTCCCTGAAAGCCACGAGGGAAAATTGTGTGCAGAAACCAAGGTATTGTTGTGGCCAGTTGCCGTCTCTGAATGCCTGGAAAGGATCATCCAGAAGGATGTTCCAGATAACCCTGTCTGCAGGCAGTTTGCGGAGGGAAGAGACCTTTCTGAAGACCATTAAAGATGATTCATTACTGTAGGCCATACAAATGCTGCACTTTATTACCGAAAAGCATAAATCATCCACTGAAAAGTAAGTGTGTGTGCTACTCTGTTTGGGCCCTGGAAAACCCATGGAGGTACAAGGTGTGATTATTATTCTAAAGGAGAGTCAAATTTAATTAGAGAGACAAGACTACAATGCATACAATAGTTAGAGACAAACGACTATGCTTCGAGTATTGAGTTGTGAATTACAGGCTGTTCGTGTGCTCAGATCTTCTTAGTTATGACATAAGAGATGTCTTCTAAGAGGCAAAGTTTGAGTCAGGTCTGTGTTCTTGTGGTACTGGGAATTGAAGGATTCCTTCCATACTACTCAAGTCCTCTATTGTAGAGCTATGTCCCCAGCAGGATTTGTATGATTTGAACATGTCGAAGAGTAGAGAGATCATTCCCACTCTGGAGAATGATGTGCACAGGGACACGGAGGTGAGAATGCACATCTGCGTGTAACACCTGGAACAGCTCTGCCTGGACTTAGTCGGGAAATTTGAACAAGTGATGACAAGCAGTCAGATGACAGAAAGAAAGGGTGACAGGACTCTCTTCTGCCCATCCCAAATGCATCCATATCTCAGCTTTTATTGTAAATATATACTAAATGTTCCTATTTTGTTCATTTGCTAATTATATGATTTAAGGAGAAATTTATATCCTTTAGTGTACTGTACTGGGCTACATAGTCTGTTTTGTTTTTGTTTCACCAGATACTAGGAAGATTTGATACATTAATTATTTGGGAATAATCCTTGAAAACTGTGATAGAGGAAGTAGAAGACCTAAATACACGTAAAGGAAGGGAATAGGGGATGTCTTACTAGGATATTGCTGAGGTGGGCAAGTGAAGTGGTACCTCAGTGCTGAGTTTTGGAAAATATTGGAAACTGTGTTGCCCAGTGGGTTCACTTCAGGGCAAGGAATTCAAGAATGTGTGCAACTTCTAGTAGTTATCAGGTGAAGGTGTGTGGGTGTGTGTCCCACGAGCATGTGAGGGTGTATACAAGTCAGCCTGGCTCATTTAGTGAGCTCCTGGTGAGTTCCATCCTGGTCTGGGAGAGATCCTGTCTGAAAAGACAAAGAAGATAACTCCTGAGGAGTGACACCAGAGGAGTGTTGGCCCCTCTGGCCTCCACACACAGGTTCACATACACCCTCAATAAGTAAAAACCAAAGTAAAATTTTGAAAAATCAAATGTAGTGAGGAAAAATGTATATTGTTTTAATATACCTGTGCCTTCCTCTAAGTGGATCTTTTTCCCAATGGGCCATAATTCAGTGGCTGAAAAGCACTGCTGTAGATAGTCACAAGAAGTTAACTATTTAGTTGGTTTAGTTAAACCACCGATTGATTTTACATTTTAAATCTTACCTATGGAAATGCTGCATATTATGGAGGGCAAGTCAGGAGGTTTTGGTAGGAATAGGGTGGCACTTTGGTTTTTGCTCAGTTAATAAAGAAAAGACTTAAGGAAGGAAAATCAATCAAGATTTGTTTTTCTATAGGTCATTGTGGGATCTTGGACTTGATGGGAATCTTGAAAGATCATGTTTAGGGCCCCATCTTTCCATCAGTATCAAGTTGAATGAGGAGAAACAGAAGTGACATTCAAATTCCCCTGGTAATATAGTGATCTGTCCATCTACTCTTCCATCCACCTATCCTTCCTTCCTTCCATTCATATTCTTGGGAAATGTTCTTCCTTTTTGTTTTATAGTTCTGGCTTTTCTTCTACGTTTGGCATTGGACCCAAGGTTTCACACATGCCAGATAAGCCAGTCGCACAGAGTGACATGCCAGGGAATCGTTCCTGTGCCAAGTGATACCACTGCCAATCACTCCTCCCAGGAAACAGAGGAGAACAATCTCTTTTTATTGCGAACATTTGTGAGAGATTATTTATCCTTCTCTAATGAAAGTTCATATCTGGGTGTCACAGAGCAGCCTCCCCACTTTGGAGTGCCCCTCTTCCTTTTGTAGTCTACCTGGCACTTGTTCTGCTTGTTAGGTAGTAAGTTTTAAACAAAAATATGTTGACACGAGTGAACAACTCCGGAAATAGAGAACAGTTTTGTGAATAAATATAAAGAGCTGGATGATATCAGTAGCAACTTAAAAAAAATAAATAAATAAAAAGTAAGAAAGTGATTTATCCACACAGAACTCAGGAGAGAGTTCATACCCCAAACCCTGTGGTTCACAGTAAAAGCAAACAGGCTCTAAATCTCCTAAAAATGGCCAGAGGTTGAGCCTTTGGAAGGAATTGGGTTTAGACACAGACATATGTGCTTCAGCTCTTGCCATATAGCAGTGTGTGCTGACTTGGGATTTTGCCAGCAGGAGACTATCAGCAGCATGTCAGACCATGCTCCTGAACTTCCCAAACTACGAGCTAAATAAACCTCTATCCCTTAGTCTGCCTCAGGAGCTGATACAGACATGTCCATTGACTAATGCAGACAGAGTCATAGAAACGAACTTATAAAATGATTATATATTTTTTTTAGATATTTGTATCTCTCTTTTATCTTTGTTTTATGTGATTCAAATAATGATATTAAAATTACTTAGATTGATCCTAAAGTTGATGGATAAGGTGAGAATTAAGAACGATTAATATTAGGACAAAAAGTGTAGTGATGGGAAACTAATTATCTATGATTTATTGATTGATAGCTGATTAAGGCAGCACAACTATGTGGTGAAACAAACAGACACCACTGAACTAGAATAGGAAATTCAGAAATACACATACATAAAGGGATTTCATATAAGGTGAAGGATGCATCTAAAGTCCATGAAGAAAAATTCTCAGTGGATGAGGTCAGGGCAGCTAAATATACCATACCTGATTTTGTGACAAGTTCAAAATAAATAAAATACCTAGAGTTTAGAAATATAAGGAAATGCAATTGCTGCTTGGAAAGATCTCTGCAGAAAAACCCTATGTCATAAAACAAGAGTTAGATTAAAAATGAAGTTCACACCTAGAGAAAAGCACTAACATCAAAGTTCAAAGATCAGAGTCAACTCAGGAAAGATGTTTGCTACTTGGCAAAGTGCTAAGTTGCCTACTCTTTAAAAACTTCATACAGTAATATGAAAAAATACCAATATTAGAGAAATAATGAACGACAAATATGATAGTAAGTTTCAATAAAGGCAATTCTACTGGAAAAATAATTTTTCTTTTCAAAGAAGATCTGAGATGTGAAACCCAACTCAAGATGTGAAACTCAGCTCAAGGTCGAGTGTCAAACTGGCAAGGATTCAAGAGTTTGCTAGTGCCTGCTTTTGACACAGACAATGACACAGAACACCACAGCCTATGAACTTACTGAAGGTTGATTAGGACTTTGTGCCTCTTATGACCCAAGGTTTCTACTTTTCATTTGAAATTATCGAAGAATAGAAATTTCATTGTATCTTTAATCAACCTGTTATGGGGATAGGTTTGAGTTGTTATTGTCACACACCCACACATGGAGATGTCAGCTATAGAAGTTATGGTCAGATTAATTTGCTTGGTGTAGCTCAAAATATCATGAGATTAACTATATATATATATATATTCATTATATATATATATATTCACTATACACACACACACAGACACACACACACACACACACGTGTGTGTGTGTGTGTGTGTCTGTGTGTGTGTGTGTGTGTGTGTGTGATAAAATGAGGGAAATTAAAGTAAAATAAAGTTGAGTACGGTGGTATATACCAGTAACTCCAGCACATGGGAGACAGAGGGCATGAGGATCAAGGTCAGCTTGTGTTACTTAATAATATCCTGCCTCAAAACAACAGGAAAAAAAACCCCAATGATTTGTGACACATATAAATTACACAAAATCCCACCTTTATGCTCTTAAAGTTTTATTGGAGTCAAGTCATGTTCTTTCCCTCAGAAAAAGGTCTGTGTTTTCTTTGAGGATACCACGGCATATCTCAGTAAACGTAATAAAGACCTTATAGCCTGAAAAGGCATATAAGGCATATTTAATTTCATACCATTTTCAGAAAAGCAATTGCTGAGCTCTGTCTCCTGCCCTTTGACTTGGCAGTTGTCTGTAAAAGTTACAAGTTATTTTTGAGTCACATTTTAAAGAGCATATTCAGGAGCAAATCCCACAGTTATGCCTGCATAAATGCATACATATAAATGTTCTGGTGTCTAAATGCTCATCGAAAAATTGTGACACGTACACACAGAGAGAGGGGAGGGGGAGCGAAAGAGAGAGAGAGAGAGAGAGAGAGAGAGAGAGAGAGAGAGAGAGAGAGAGAGGGAGGGAGAGAAGCAAGACTAGAGATAAAACCCAGGAGCTCTTGCATGCAAAGCAGGTGCTAAAGTAGTTATCAAGACATTGATTGTATAATATTTATTAGGAAAAAAACATCACACCATTTCAGTCACCAACATAGCGAAGCACTGCAACATGACAAAGACTGTGAAAACTGTTATGTTGAAATGGAATCATTTTAAGAATAGATGAAGAGGAAGAAGCAAGCTTGGATGATGGCTATAAAAGTAGATACCACTGTTTAGGTAAAAATCAGAGGAAAGAATGCAAGCATGTATATTAGCACAATTGTATCTGTCTACACACATTTTATCACAGATATAACATCTATATCATTGGCTGTGTTCTTGGTGTATAGCTTTATGTATAAATGCCTGAGTTCATGTCATGGAACCCTCATAATAAGAAATAAACTTTCAGAGCCTCTGGAAGCATAGCTGACAGAAAATAGATCTGGAATGAGGAGCAGAAAGTGTCAGTCAGGACTCATGCATGTGACTTTGGGTATTAGCAGGGCATATCTGTTCAACACTGGCTCCCCAAGGAGAAAACACATAGTGCTGGTTATAGGCATAGAATTAGGATGATTGTTAAAAGAAGGGGCCTTAATATTAAATTCAAATCACGTGAATTTTATTGACCTTAAAAGGATAACCTGATGACAAATGGGTTGCCTGGATGGGGCCACGGAGAAATGTCCATATACCACCCCTATAAACACTTGCCTTTTTATGTTATTATGTTCTGTTCTTTAAAAAAAAATTCTGGAGCAGCTGAGACAACAAGACAGGGTGGTCCAGGGATGGGAGTGCAGACACCTGGATGCTCCTGCTTTCCCTTGCCTGGACTTGCCCTGGAAGTTGGGGCTGTCTACAAACCTTTGCACTCTCTCAGTTTCCTGTCCCCAATAAGGAAATGAGCATGATTAATCAGGATGCATGGTCGCATCCTGAGGATGAGGATGGATAAATCATAGGCTCTGGTTTCTATAAAAGTGTGTGTGTGTGTGTGCTCCAATGTGTGTATCTAACCTCAGAATCTCGCTTTCAGGCATCCACTCAGAACTTCCTAGCATATGTCTTGGTACATCTTCAGTCATCATGAAGCACTGAGAGTTGGAGGAGAAAGAAATGAGCAGATTAAAGAACACCATTTTCCAAATGAAGCCCCCTGAGAGGCCGAGCATCTTGGCTTGGACTATTCTTCTCAAGCTGTGAGATGCACAGGCACCATATGGGGATCTTGTTAGCATGTGGACCTGACTCCACAGGTGAGAGCAGGTTTGATATTCTGCATTTTAGATAGGTCCCAAGGAGGTGCCAGTGCTGTTGTTATAGAGATTGCCCTTGGTGCAGCACGGTATGGGAAACAGGACCCAGCTTCTTAGAAGCTGAACTTCTTTCCCTGCCACTTCTGTGTTCTGTGTGCTTTTCTGCAGAGGACCTAATTAGGAAATAAGTTTCTGAACGATCAAAAATGATCACTTAAATGAGAATCATGTAGGAGAACAGGAAACTTTCGGGTTTTTGGGTCTCTTTCTTAAGAGTTTCCAATCAGTCAGTGAAGGAATTAATATTTGAACACAACATCTCAATTTCAATTTGTTCATTTAATTTATTCTATTTGTGTCTGATCTTCTGAAACCACTGCTAAGTCCTTTAGGGATATTAAATTAGATACCTTATCATCTGAGTCTTACCCTTTATTTTAAAGTGTTTTCTTAGTGTCTGTTGATTCCCAGTTATTTTTAATCACTTCCAAAGCCACCGAGATCAATGTACTGGAGAATACATTGTGCGAAGATAATTCATGTCCCATTAAATGTTAAAACTTGACTCACGTGATTGAGCTACTGCCTCACCCAATTGCAGACTGGAAAATTCGTCCGAGCTGGCACTCTGTGCAGTCCGGCCCACAGTTATGACCCTCCCATTGTTAATATATTAAAGCTCAGAGCCCGAGTCTGAGTGGACTTCATGACACTCTGAAAACATTTTCTAGAAAAGCACTTGCTTCCATTTGTTTCTACCCTCTTCTTTGTGTATTTGCATTAACAAGACCTATCGGCCATTTTAGAGTGAATGACACCTGTACTTTGTCCCAAGGACTGTTTAGTCATGATAACTTCATGACGTTATCATGGTCTTGAGTTTTTGCTTTTATTTTTGTTTACTTTTAGACTTGTGATAACCAAACAGCTATGGCATCTGCCTTATCAACTACTCCTTTATTTTTCCTATTTTTCAGCTGGGGAATCATCCCGGGATATCTAATGAAGGAGATCCATAGAAGCCAGGAAGGCCGGCCACCTTCCTGGGGACAGCAACCTACCTTTGGAGTTTTTTTTTCTCAATTCTCTTGGCACTCTTATTCCCCCCCCCCCCACACACCTTCTAACATCCATATGGGTGAACTAATCCACCTCACCAGCACAGTTCCGAGACTTTCCTTTCCAAGCTGCTGCTTCTGTACTTTGTCCTGGCACCTCACCTCCAGCAACAAGAGGCTCTTTCATATTTATCAGCAATTAATTGCAATCACTGCTGCTTTATGACCTCACAAAGGTCTTCGTCTTCAAGGTTCAGTCATTGTTTCCTGCTGTGTGGTGGAGCTTGGTGATCACCATCCTTTCCCACCATTCAGCTCGCAGAGTGCTAGCTCAGATGAATTTTCCAACCTGCAATTGGGTGAGGCAGTGGCTCAATCACGTGAGTCAAGTTTTGACATTTAATGGGACATGAATTATCTTTGAACAATGTATTCTCCTGCCTCTAGCTTACTGTGGGCAACTGGGAACATGCTTTTCCTGCATAATGACATCTCTGTAATGGAAAGAAAGGATGATTATTCAGAGGCATTGGCATCTAGGGGAACATTTTGAAAGCATCAGACCTTGGCCTGTTGTCATTTTTATTCTATCTCATTGAGGGCTCAACATATGTCCACGACTGCGATGATGATACGGAAGGTACACAATGGCCCCCGCACGCTAGGTGGTGGTCCTCTTGTCTGTACTTCAGATATGGGTGTATCCTGTCTCTTTTGAGACTCTGGGAGGGTGTTAGATCTTGCATAATGGTCCACAATATTTGTCTAACAAAATCCAAGCACAAATAAGAATGTTCAAAAACCAGATGAAAGAAGTTGCAATGGTTAAGTCACCTCACATAACCATCCCCTGAAAAGGGAACCATCAGCATGAGTGAGGAACCAATTTACTCTTTTGGCAAAGAATGAAAGCAATAATATTAGACTCAGAGTATTCTTGGAGTCTACTTCCGCATTCTCTACACTGGTTCTCCTGTTATTTATTTCACATATATTTACCTTATCTCCAAATAGACTCCATTTTCCTCAAATGTGAAAGGCATGTCTTTATGTCTTATGTTGCTCTCCTGTTCATACTCAGTTTTCAGCAGGGAACATTGTTCCTGGCATAGAGTAGAAATAACAATATATACATATAAAATTATTTATTGCCTTGTTCCTGTTGGTATAGCTGAAGTTAAGGGAGCTTGGACTGTGATCCAGTTATTGGTCCTGGTGCATTACATAACAGCCCACTTAATTCTCATTATGAAATCAGTATATGTATATTATGTTCTTTTTTGAGACTGGAAGGGCTATTGAAACTTGCATGGTGGTAAGAAGCAAAGATACCACTAGAAATTCAGTTTTTAGTAAATGTTTCTCTGTACCATGTGGTGGTGTGATTACACCATTGCTCTTAAGCTTTGATCTGGCTCTGACCTGTTTTCCTTGAATTTAAATAGACTCTGGTCATCTGAGTCTAGTCTCAAACCCTTCTAGACACAGAAGACAGACAATATGATCTTGAGAAGCATGAAAAGGTAGGCTGGTCTGAGCCAAGAGAAGGTATAAAGATGTACTGTGACAATATTCTTGACTTAGTTTTAGACTTTTTTCATCATTTTGCTTGTGTTTATATTTTTTCTGAGCCGTTGTCAGACATATTCTTAAATCTTTGAATAAAACTGTTCTCATCATGGACATATTGCATTCTTCTGTTTCTTTAAAAATTAATTATTTGTCATTCTTGGATAATTTCATATATGTATATACTGGATTTTGGACATTTTTCTTTTCCTTTATATCTTTGCTCATTCCACTCTCTCCCACAGAACTCCTTTTTCTTCCCATCAAACCCTCTCGTGTTTTCTTTTTCTTCATTCTTAATCTACTCATTTTGTTAGAACTGCTTCTGGCCCAGTCACATTCCTTTTCAATTCACTTAATTACCAGTTGGAGTGGGCATATATGGAAAAAAAGCTGCCAGTAATCTCTGATTTTGAGGTTTTGTTACTAATATATATTTTTGTTTGCAAAGTAAAACACCAGAGAAATACTGGGCTTCCTATTGTTTGAATAGGTCTTGCCTTGGAGTTAAGCTTTGGTTATTTGTTTAGTTTCTTATCAAACTTAGCTTGATTCTGTTGTGATTTAGAATAAAAGACTAAAGACATTTGCTTGGTTTAGATAGTCATATATCTTGGATAAACTTAAATTTCTACATGTGAGTGGCACATAAAAATCCTAATGACACCTTTACTGGAATTTTTAATAAACAAAATAGAGATGACACAAATATCTTCAAAATGTTTTCTTAGGTATGCAGGGGAGACAAAACATTCTCTCTTGTCTTTAGGACAGTGGTTTTCAACCTTAGGGTTATGACTCCTTTGGGGGTAGAATGATCCTTTCATAGGAGTCACCATCTACATATTAGATATTAACATTACAATTCATAACAGTAGCAAAAATACAGTTATGAAGGGGCAATGGAAATAGTTTTATGGTTGGGGGTCACCACAACATGAAGAACTGTACTAAAGGGTCACAGAATTAAGAAGCTTGAGAACCACTGCTTTAGACTGAAAATACTACTGAAATGATCTAGAATGTAATCTGGTTTCAAGATATTTGTTAGTAGTTTGGTTATAAAGTTTCTCTAATTGTCTCTTAGTGTCTGCACTTTTGCCATGGACAGTGAAACCTGCAGCTTATTCCAAGAGAGGTGGATTATATTTCCTTCTCTATCTTGAATCTAGGTTACCCTTGTGCCTTCGTTTGGCTAGTAGAAAAAAGTTACTGCACATATTTTGAGTCTAGATGTCAGAGGCCTCATGTCTGATCTCTTGGTCACTTTCACATGAACCAGTTTGGAATGTGATTTTGTAGAATGTGTGACAAAATCGCATCATCTCAGCAAAGAGTGTTCTAGACCATTCAGGTCCATCCAATTCAGCAACTGCCTGTTAAAGTTATCCTTTAACCTCTTAATGAGAGTCCATTGTTGAATTTTCCAATGCTCTTTATTAATCACAAACCATGTCAAATCTCAGGGTATTCTATACCCAAGCAGCTAGCCAGAGCGCTCCCTCCAAGGCTTTTTCACTCCATGCTCTCCTATTCATTCTCCTCCTACTCCTGCTCCACCTCCTACTCCCTGCTCCCTCCTTGCTCCACCCCTCAATCTGCAGGTGTTTTCTTCCTGTTTTCACACAGACCCTCAATAAACAAATAACAGGAACCTCTTGTTGGGGATGGAAGCTGGGGATGGCACAGAGGTGTAAACAAGTAAAAGACGAATCTTAACTAAAATATTATCCACAACTAAACATACCACAACAACTGCCTACAGCTAGATCAGTGAACCCAGCTGAGTATTTAAGCCAATCTTGGCCTATACACCCAGGAAACCTAGACACCCAATAGCATATGGCCTTGTGTTTAGCCATTACATTTTGGGAAGATTTTTCATACAGCAAATGCTTACTAGTACACATTATTATTTCAGGAATAATTTCATGTATGATTTATATAGTACAGAGAAAAGTGTGTGCATTGTGATTGACATATAGTTAATATATAATAAATACTACCGTTTTCCTAACGAGATATGCTTAAGGATTGGGATTTGTAGGTTCCAGCCACATTATACTAATATACATGTTTAGGGAATTCAGAACCATGAATAGATATGGGACATAACTTCTCTCAGTAACTTCTCCTGAGGCAAAATGGGACATTGGTATTTCTTTCTTGCCTTCTCAAACAATAATGCTTGGAGTTCCATGATTACGAGAAGATACTCCAAACATTTACACACACTACTGAATTCCTATCAGGTAAATGACATCCATTCACATTTATATTTTTTCTTCAGACAAATATTTGTCAAAATGGATAGTGCTGATAGGAAAATTAAATGATCGGAGTCTCTGCCACTTGATAAAAGACATTGGCTCTTTGTGGGCCTTAGTTTCTCCATCTTTGTCAGGAAAGTTGAACTTTCCAACATGGCTCCTTGTTCTAACTACCTGTAACTCCTCTGATAGCACTGAAGTGAAGTTGGGAGCAAACCTCCACAGCCCAGTGGCTCACTCTGAAATAGAACTCTGACACTTTTGTTATATTACTTGTGCCTCAGTTTTCTTGTGTGAAAAGGGAGCTGCTTCATGGTACAGTTCTTAGTTTTGCGTGATATACCTATGTAAACATGAAAATTCTTAGAACAGTGCCTGGCCTATGGAAACTGTTAACAAATACTAGCTACTATTTCATCTGGCACAGTCATCTCTTATGCAATGACACTTCCATGGGATTTAAATGATGAAAGTTCAAATGGTGAACATCAACTCACTTGAGAAAACGACATGTTTTGAAATACACATACAGACACACACACACAGATACATACACATACATACACAGACACACATACACATGAATATACATACACATACTGACATACACACACACGCACACACACACATACAAGACTTCAGCACCATCAAGCCTTTCCATTCATAATTCAGTTTCTTTTTTCCTCACATACTTGGGTGTGGTGTTTTATACAAGAAACTTATGATTTTAGTTCTGACCTTATGTTTCTTTCCAAATTGACAGATACTCTTGGCAATAAAAGAAGAAGCAGTTTAATGCAGTGTTAAGAAAATAGGGTTCTATGTAGCTGGACAGATGGCTCAGAGGTTAAGAGCACTTGCTGTTGTTTTAGAGGCCGGGGGTTTAGTTTCAAGTACCCGCATGGTAGTTCACAATTGCAGGGCATCCAACAACAACCTCTGACCTCTATGCACAGGAATCAAGCACGTGGTTCACATATACGTGCAAGCAAAACACTCATACACATAAAAAAAATAAGCTCTAAATAGATAATTTTAAAAAAGAAAATGGGTTCTAACCCTGGCTCTGCCACTTGCTACTTTATGGTAATAGGTAATATGTAGGTAATAATAATATGTACTTCATAATCAATATCTGAGTATGATACATTTAGGAAAGTACCTGGCACACACTAGGCTCTTAAGAAATAGTATGAATTAGTGTGTATTATATTCCATTTCCACTAGAATTGCCTTAAAGGAAACATTAGGAGCCCAGACAGTATCTATGGGAAAGTGTTTGTTTGGGGATGACTTAGGAAGGCTAAATGTAGGGATGTTGCTGTCACTCTACCAGATTCCCTTTACCAAATGGGTTTCCATAACCCTGTGTGCTAGGGGCATTGTCTGTTAATGCCTTACAGCTGCCTCTTCCTTTGGAGAATTGCCCTTGACCAAATGGGAGTTGTCTAGTCTGGAATTGCTTGAGAAGTTTTGCAATGTCCCTGCCACTGGGGGTGGCCCATAGCCAATAACTAACTGATGCAGGGACACAAAAGGACCCTTTGCCTCAAAAAGGGAGAGAAGTAACTCTGTGGTGTAATCCATGCTCCAGAGCTCCCTGTGGGATCTGACTGAGGCTAGATTTCAGCAGAGACCACACCCTTACCCTCCTCCCTCTACCCTCCTATTCTCTTTATCAACAAGTGATTTTCTAGCTAGGCATGGGAGTTCATATCTGTAATTTCAATACCGAGAAAAATAAGGCAGGAGGATAAAAATTTAAAGTTACCATCAGCTACTTAGCAAGACCCTTTCTCAAAACAAGAAACAAACAGACAAATGACAAACAAACCCCTCAAGTGGCTCTCCATCTTAGGATATACTTTGACTCTTATTACTTAGATAGAATGAAAGAGGAACTGCTGTGTGAACAGTTCTAGAGAGACTGGGACATTTCAGTTGAACTTTCCAGCAGTGCAAGTATCACAGGCAAGTGTAGCCTTTATTTCATATAAGTTTTTGTTTTGAGGGAGGAGGCTGGAGTACCCGAATAGGAAATACTCTATAATTCAGATGTGGGGGTGTGAGGATTAGGCTCAAGGAGATGCTCAGGAAAGATGAGAAAACCAAACTTTGTTATAGTCTTGAAAAACCTTTGCCTCCTCCCAGCTTATGATTTTGCTCTCAGAAAGACTGGATTGAAGCATGTGCAGACTTCCCCCTTTGTCTTTAAGAAATCATGGCCAGGCAGATCTTGCCTTCACAGGGCCTGGGGCAGGATGTAGTGGGGGTACGCGTTAGTTCTTTTGATCATGATTTCACTGTAAGCAATGGGGTAGAGTTCATGTTTCCTTCCTGCCCTTTCCTATGAAGCATGCGACTGAGTGGGTGGTTCAGCCAGAGATGCCCAATAAATATTTGCTGGTGAACATAATGAAGGCACACTGATGACAGCACAGTGTTTGCCTCACCCCTTCCTGACAGTTGGAGGTGACACCCATGTGGTCCTCACTCTGTGCTCATGGGAGACTTTGAAACATTGGCTAAGCCTGGAGTCTTGGCTAGGCTCTATCTTGGAACATGACGCCTACCTGAATTCCCTTTCAGTCCCTGCTTTCCAGAGCTCTTCATTTCCAATGACAGGAATTACTCTTTCTCCTAACGAGTGTGTAGACAGAAGAGGGAATTAAGGAGACAAGTAGAAACCACCCAGCAAGATGAGTTGTGTGCACGGCAGGGCAGGGGAAGGAGGAAAGATAAAAGATGTGTCCAAACAGTATTGTGTAAGTTCTATAACTTTCCGCTAATCCATATGTGGATTTGTATGAGCACTCACTCCTAACATCTAAGACAAGATCCAGACAAAATCATTCCTACTGAATAAATCCAGGAGAGAGGTTTGTTTATCAGGATCTAGCATTGTTTGAAAACTCAACATCTGTCAAAGACTTGTAAGTCTTCGCCCCCCACACTTTGCCCAGGTGCTTCTGGTCCTTATGACACTGCTGAATGGATTTTTAAAGAAACAATCAGTTGGAAAATGCAAGGTACTTTCTATTCGTTGACTCTAACTCCAGCCAGGCCTCCTTATCTCTTGCTTGCAGAGTTGTAGACTTTCCAAATCTTTACGTCTCCTCTCATCCTCTCAGATCAGTTCTCCTCACAGAAAATGAATCTTTCTAGAGCCATGCATTTAAAACATTTTAGTACTCACCCAAGTCCTGAGTAGAAAATTTTCAGATGCAGGACATTTGTTTCTCTCAGCTCAATTTTTGTCTATTGCTATTCCTTCCTTGATCTTATATTTTAAGAGATAAATTTTTAAATGAAGTATAAGATAAACATAGAAGAAATCATATGCTGATTGATAGATCCTCATGAAGGCCATTTGCCAACGGAATGTCATAGAGCAGAACACAGCCAGTGGTTGGTTTTCCTTTCAGCTAGTAATTCACAGGGGTAGTCATTGTCCTGACTTGTAACCCTTTGGAACTTTAAATACACGGAATCATAGACTGTGTGTTCAGCTATGCTTACTTCATCTCTATTAGTTTCTACTTTTGATGGATGTCTGAGTGACCCCTAACCTTGGGCAATTGTGAATATGTATACTCATGAAAAGTTTTGTTCTAAGTTTGTTCAAACCCCTAAATGGTAACTGTAAAGAGAAATGCTGACAAATCAGAAATGGCAAATCAAGACCCCTTATCTTCCAAGGGACAGTATTAAAAAAGAAAAAGACTCAGGATATAGCTCAGTGGTGGAAGACTCACCCAGTATGCATTAAGCCATGAGTAAATAAATAAATGTCTAAATAAAAGAGGATCCCATTGATACAAAGTTTACTATCTATATTTGTATCTCTATCTATGCTCTCCTACTTTGAGTATATAAAGAACTTCTGTAAACCAAAAAGGAATAAAAACAATTGGCCCAAATAGTGAAATAGGCAGGAGCCTTAAACATCCACCATACACAACAACATTTACGAATGGATGATGGCTGTAGACGCGGGAATGGTACAAGTAGTTGAGATACATATTTCTCGGTTTTACTCATTGTGTCATGACTTTAAAAGTTCTCAGCACTCACAGAAGAAAATTTTTACTATATTGAGGACTTGGGTTGAGTTCTTTTGAATCCTAGAAAACTGTTTTTTTTTTTCTTTTACTGAAAATGGGTTTATTTTATCACATAATATATCCTGATTACAGTTGCCCCTCCCTCTACACCTCCCAGTTCCTCCCCACCTCCCTTCTCATCTGATCTACCCCTTTTCGGCCTCTAATTAAAAAACAAACAGGCTTTTAAGGGATAATAATAAAATAAAACATAGTAAGATAAAACAAAAACTAATGCATTGGACTATGATAAACCAAAGATGAGATGAAAAAAGCCAAAGAAAATATACCCAAAGGATAGGGTAAGTAGAAAAATATAAGTAAAATAAAAATAAAATGCTATTTTTTAAAAAAAGCCCTGACATGACATGATGAGACAAGGAACCTTCAAAGACACCAGTAAGCTCGTTTTCTGTTGTGCATCTACTGTCAGGCATGCACTCTAACCCTTAAGAGTGGTTTGTTTCTCCAGTGAGACTCTCTTGGAGAAAACTAAAATTTCGTTTGTAAATGGTTATCGATTAGAAACAGTTTCTGGTTTAAGGATGGGGCATACGTCTACTTCTCCTTTCAGCTCTAGGAGCCCATCTGCTGATGCACGCAGGCCCGGTACAAGCTGTTCATATTTGCCTCGATCCTGTTGATTTAGAGGGCCTTGTTTCCTTGGTGTCCTCCATCATCTTTTGCTCTTGCAATCTTTTTGCCTCATCTTCCTTGGGGTTCTCTGAACCTTGAGGGGAAGGATTTGATGGAGACATTTGTTTGGTGCTGAGTTTTCCAAAGTCTCTCACTTTCTGCATAATGCCTGGCTGTGAGTCTCTGTATTTGACCCTATCTGCTGCAGGAGGAAGCTCCTTCGATGATGGTTGAGCAAGAACTGATCTCTGAGTATAGCAGAGTATAATTAAGAATCACTTCATTGCTATGTTCTTTTGGTAGAGCAGTAGTATTTGGTTTTACCTTAGGTCCCTTGGCTATCCCACCTCAGGTTCTTGGTTGCCCAAACAGTATCCATTATGGGTTCCATCTCATAGTGTGGACTTCAAATCAAATCAGATATTGGTTAGCTACTCTCCTTCGCACTAGAATATCTTGCAGGCAGGACACCACAGTAGATCAAAGGGTTTGTAGTTGGATTGGTGTTTATATTTTTCCTTTGGTAGAATGTAGAGTACATCCCTGTATCAAACATGCTAGAACACAGAGGTGAAGGTTCTATGTAGGCACACGCTTGACTTTTCCATGTTTAATAAGTTGTGTAGGTGTTGTCTTCAACAATAGCATCTTACTCTCAGTTTTTG
Source organism: Cricetomys ansorgei (assembly GCA_026225945.1). NCBI lineage: Eukaryota > Metazoa > Chordata > Mammalia > Rodentia > Nesomyidae > Cricetomys > Cricetomys ansorgei. The sequence continues at coordinate 36,435,189 of JAMJFZ010003875.1, forward strand.
GAGGCAAAATATAGTCTTGACAACAGCCTGAGATGTTTGTGGTCCCATGAGGGACCAACAATCTTGGTCAACAATTCACTTAGCTACCCATTCCAAATACTGGAAGCTTCATTTGGTGACAAGAGATGTCCAGTAGGGGCTCTGTCTCTTCCATTATTCCGTGATTTTATTTAGATTGCCTCCATATACATACATTTTTAAAAAAGAAGACTGTCTGTGATCATTTTCCATGATCCTATAACAAGTGACTATGAGGAGTACCCGTGGCACATCCTCCACACCTCCTGTTTCTTCTCCTTGTGGAGAAACAGGAGTCAGGAGCTGTAGGAGAGATATCCCAGACCTGGGGAGTTTAAGTCAAGGCCTCCAGGGCAGAATTTACTGAAGCTTTCCAACATTTCTTGATAGTACTAAACTCTTTGCCCTTAGATATCACTGAATACTAAGGAGGTCATACATTTTGGAACCTTCTGTGGAGCCCAAGCCCTCTAAGAGAGATGTATTGCAGGGAATATAGGTTTCGCTTGGGAGAGGAAGTTGTGTGGTTCCCAAATTCTGATTGTTGCTATTTCTGCAAATTTAAAGACAATACTATTCTGCTGATGCTCATGTTCTAAATACCTGCTTGATCCTCTCAAAAATTACCAGAAAATATTTAAAATTAATTTTTTATGAATGTTTCTGTCTTTATTAGGTGATTATAATGATTACAATTTCCCTATTTATTGAACACTTATATTGTACAGATACTTTATGAAGAATTTTATAAACATGTACCCCTTTAATCCTTCCCCCAAAACATTATTTAGCAAAAAAGTCTAAATTTGTGCAAAATGTAGTTCTATGTGAATCATTTGAGATATCTTTCACAGGCTTCCATTATTCTTCATATGTTAAAAATCCTGACTATTCTGACATGACCATTACATATTTTATACATGCATTGAATTATTATATAATACCCAATAATTAAGTAGCAATGTAATACATACATAAAGTATAAAAATTAAAAAGACCAATAATAATAAACTAGCAATACTTACTATATAGTTACTATATGTGAAAGCAAAGTTACTACAAAATTGATTTGTTAAAACTCTGCCTTGGATACTTTAATCGTTGAACGCCTGTTTGACTGATGAGGAAGCTATGGCTCAGAGTTTAGGCATTTGCCAAAGGATTTAAAAGGTAAATAAGAGAAACCATTACTTAAATCCAGAAAACCTGGGTCCAGAGTCATCATTCTTAACCACAAGTCTTTGTGGTAAGCCTCTGAGGATAGATGCCTGAGAGACAGCCTATAACGCTGACCACATGGTTTATCATTCAAACCAAGACACTGCTGAGAATAAAAGAGTACAATGAATAATTAGAGCAGATCCCTTACATAAACTGTAGCTCCCTCAATCAAAACAGGACTTACTGCTACCCTACCCTACCTATACAGCTCCACCAGCCTATCTACCTTAATTGTAGCCCGACAGTGGCCCCCCTGCCCTACTTCTCCTCGTGTTCCTTCAATACTCCATGTTGCTTATAGATATATTATCTCTGTACACGAAGTACTTTCCCCCACCTACTTGATTCATCCTCTGATTATCATGCATATGCCCACCTTCATCCTACAGATCATAATGCTCCTCTGGGGTTATTAGGAAAACATTGGTGTGCTCAGTAGGACAGCACTGCTCTGATTTTGGTGATGTCAGTCTCCTCTGCCTCTGAGTGTGCTTGCACCACAAACACTGACTAGGTTAGATTCTTCTCCATCCCAGTTAACCTGACCTGGGATAGACTAAATGCTAAAGAAATACGTTTCAGAGAAAAGGGAGTGGAAAGGGGAAGGCACGAGAAAGACAAAATACTTAGTTTTGTTGAGATCATTTCGATATAAAAATTATTGATTCATGTTTTGAACAAACATGTATGAAGTGCTTCTACTCTTGGTAAAGTTTACAGATGCTCCAGTTGTGGTTGAAATGAGAATGAATTGTTTCTGAAAGTGTATATTCTGGGTATTAGCCCAGTAATAAAGAAGAAAGGACATTTCATATGGCTTAGAAAGCATTAAAAATTAAAATAATAATAGGGTAGAAAAGGGCCAGAGATAGATTTAAGTTTTGTAGTTGCTATAGTCAGAATGTTCCCCCAAATTCACATTATGAAACTTAATCTCTATCGTGGGAGTAAAAAGACGCTGACGAATTTAGAGAGGTAATCATGGATTTCTGCACTAAAGGCCTGAAAGGAAGTAGCTTAGGCATTTCTCATTAGCTCTTTCACCCCTTCCACCATGTGAGCACACTGAATTCCTTCCCTTTGGATGATACCCAATTAGGAGCCATATTGGAAACAGAGCCTTGGACCCTCACCAGATACCGGAACTGCTGCCACCTTGATCTTTGACTTCCTATTCTCCACAACCAAGAAGAAGCACATTTCAGATTTTAAAAATCTTGGACTCTTAGCCATCTTATGGACCAGCACAAATGACCTAATACAGTACACAAGAGTGGTTCCTCCTGGGTGATGTTTGTGATGAAGTGGAATAAAATGGAAGGAAGAATGACGGAATTCTTCCCAAGAACAGCAGGTAGAAGGAAAAGCTGTGTTGGATATGTGAGCTAGAGAAGCTCATGAGGCTGGGGAATAGACCAAAAACATGGCAGAGGCCCCTTTACACAGGACTCAAGTGATGGCAAGATGTTTGTGGTTATTCAGTACCTTACATACTGCTGAGTTTTAAAGAACTAGGGAGTTTATTTTCTGCCATTTTCTTTATTTTTCTATCTTTGCCAAAGACTGCTCTGATGGCTGAACTGAAATTGGACTAAAGAAGATAACTGTAAAGGCTGGAGAAAGTGACATAATCCAGGCAAGAGACAGCGTGAAGAGGTTTTCTCCATCGATGGTTCTCGGACTGCAACATGCAGGTGGGTCACTGGAAGTTCATTGCACAGCAACTCTAATGCCTCGATCTGAGTTTCAAATAAACTTTTCCAGTGACACTAACATTGCTGCCTCGAGAACCACAACGGAGAAGAAAAAACAAGAACAAAAAAACCCTTGCTGATAAATGATTGTTGTTTTGTTGAAACAAGAGTCATTGACTGGTTTTCCTTTTTCTTTTTTTTTCTTTCCCTCTTTGGAAAACTACATAGTGCAATAATGAGATAGAAGTTTCATCTCCACCCTTGCTTTATAAACCATCTAATTCCCATCTGCTGGGACTGGAAAGCTTTTCAGGGTGGATGCACATTGACATACTCCAGGAAAATGATGAAACATGATGGCATTTTGATAGTATAGCACATTTCTGGTTCAAAAGGAATAACACATACACAAACTATGATGATTTCAAGCTCTTAGATCTTAGTAATCATTTCCTGGTGGCTATCTATATATTACTAATTTCATTGTTTTAGGGATGACTTGCAGATGATCCTTTCCCAGTGACATAAAGTGCCCTTAAAGAGTAGTTAAAGTGTCAGGCATGGGCTTCCACCCTTGGTATGGGGTTCTGCCCCTCCATTTCCCCAGCAGATCCTGTAGGTGGGATAGGTTGTAGGTGGAAGGTTGACACTGCAGGGCTGTCCAGGAACCAGAGACTGGGTAGCTCAGAGAGGATTCCTAATGATATCCTGCTATGCTCATAGATCAGTGCCTAGCCCAATCATCAGAGAGGCTTCCTCAGGCAGGTGATTGACGCAGATGCAGTGACCCATGGCCAAATATCAGGAAGAGCTTAGGAACCCCACAGAAGAGGGGGAGGAGGGATTACAGGGACCTGAGGAGTTGAGGACACTAGGGGAACATGCCCGGTGGAGTCAACCAATCAGGACTCTTAGGGGCCACAGAGACTAAAGCAGCAGACATGGAAGGATCCTGAATGGTTTGAACTAGGCGTGGTCCCCTACATATATCTTATAGTTATCTGGTATGGTGTTCCTGTAGAACTCCTAAAAGTTGGTGTGGGGAGGTCTCTGACCCTTTTACTTGCTCATGGGACCCTTTTCCTCCTGCTGGGCTGCCTCATCCAGCCTTGATGTAGGGGATAAAGGCTCCTCCTGTTCCATTTATGCCCTGTTTGATTGGTAACCCTGGGAGGCCTTCCCTGGTGGCAGGGGGTGGAGGCAGAAGAGAGGGGAGATGGGGGAGCTGGAGAGGGAGGGGAGGCTGGTATCGGGATGTATTGTATGAAAGAAGAAAAATAAATTGTAAAAGAAGAAGAAAGAGTGGTTGAAGTAAGATTGACTGGGGAACAAGGTTTTGTTTCTTTTTAAAATTTTTTCATTATTTATTTATTTTGTGTGTATGTGTGTGTGTGTGTTTGTGTCTGTGAACAATGGGGAAAGGGAACAAAAGAGAACAAAGTAAAACTAAATATATGTATGAAGATTTTACAAGGAAATCTACCTTTTCATAGATTAAGTTGAAAAAATTTTAAGATATAATCTTTGTTAAAATTGCAAAAGATAAACAGTGGGAGGACTAAGGGGATAGTTCAGTCAGTGAAATGCTTGTCGCACAAGTTTAAAGGCCTGAGTTCATATCACTAGCACCCAAATGAAAGGATGGGTAGGGTAGCACAAGCCTGCAATTCCAGTACTGGCAAGGTGGAGACAGGAGGATACCCTAGCCTTACTGGTCCGGCTACCTTACTTGGTGAGCTCCTGGCCAGTGAAAGACTCTTATGACCCCCTTCACTCATGCTCCTACACAAGATAAAGAGTGATAGAGAGATAATCAATGTCAACCACTGGACACACACACACACACACACATACATACACACACAAACACACGTGTCATGGCATACCTGGGACAAAGAATATCATCCTTAAATTATTCTTATACTTTCACAAATACTGCTGCACAGTTGTCCACTTGATGCTAACAAGCTCAAAGTCTATCTTGGCATCCCTTGTTCAATTTCACCACTCCTTTGTTTTCCAGAAATGGAAGTCTGACCATTGAACTGTGAAGTTGCTCATGAGTGAAGACGTTTTCTGTTTAGGACTCTGAAAGCTATCCTGGCAATCCCTGAATTGCTCAGAGATGTATAATGCCAGCTAAAATCATCTGGCCCGCATGCACATCGTAAAATGAATCTGACTTTATAGACTGCATAGGACTTCAGTTTTTGTTTCTAGAAATGGAAAAACATGACAAGGCCAAGCCCTCCCATGGTCTCATTTCTCTTTGCACCCCTCCTATGGAGCAGCAGGTATTCATCTGATACCTTAGCATGGTTCATACCTGGTGCTAAAGATGCAAACATGTCTGCCCTCCTGAGATTTTGTGACTTCGGAGGGCACTAAAAGCTGGAAAATATGATTTTCTGGCTAGAACACATTCCCATAAGGCTCTTTGGACACCAGTGAACTCTTACCAAAGAACACTACACAAACGAATCTGAAACATGTGGGCTAAGTTCCTCCTCTATTAAGCATGGGTAGAGACGAGAGTGGGATACAGGCAACAGTGTGTCAAATGGTTTGGAATCTTCGTTAAATCAAAACCATATGAAAAACCCATTTTTAGAAAGACTTTAAATATTACTTAAATTTTGTCCATCCTAATTTGGAATGTTAAATTTATGATAGTTTAGACAGTTGTTCTCCAATCTTGATTTCTGACAGTGGCCTAGTACATCACACAGAAAATCCAGTTTTTCTGCACTTTCACAACCATCCCCATTGAATTCCATACACCAAGTTCTATATGGAGCACTGTTCTGTAGATGTTATCTCTCCAGAGAATAAAGACAAGAAAGTGCTGTTTGTGAGCGGGATCTAATTTCCTATGCACGGCCTCTTCTCCAATGTGATGAGAGAAGATTAAGGGAAGTCACCATTTGTTTAAAGATTGGGAAAGATATTGGCATCAAAGACTTACTCTCCATACCCAGGACAGAACATGGAGTGAGAAAGCCATGGTCTTCCCTTTTCGATTTATTTTAATACCATTTACAGCAATACAAACTAACAAAAATGTGACCTTGATAACTCTCCCTGGGTAGAGCCAAGGTCAATTCCAACTTGCATTCTTTTCTAAAAATGCTATTTTATCACATTGCCAAGGACAAAGGAAGGTTGAATCCAACTGGATATGTTTTAAAAAGGCAGGAAAAATTTCCCATAATTACTGTATAAGAAGTCTTAGTTCAAATACTTGATGTGTTTCTGGAGTTTGAAAAACTGGGCTGTCTTTCAGTTTCAGATTTCCACCTTGCTTATTCCATGAATCTGCACAACAAAACTTTCATCCAATGGACAATGTAACGACAAACCTAAGACAATATCAGACAGCTTGCCATCTTACCCATCTTAACACAGGATATGGAATTCACTTCCGCAGATGGGTTGTAAACTCACTGAACCCCTTATAAAGTTGGATCCCTAAGCATCGCACCCCTCTTCTCATCCTATGCTCATAGCTTCTAAGTCAACTACAAGTGCCTGGATGCTGAGTTCTCACATTCTCACACAGCTTCTTCCTTTGTGCCATCTTAGCCTCTGTTCAAGTGACCCATCTCTGACCAACTACTGAGCTCACCCCTTGTCTCATTCATTCTACTATCTGTTTGCTCTGATGTTATTTTGTTGCTAGCTAACTATTAGTTTGTTTGTGTCTTTGCCATAATTGTAGACAAATGTGGTGACCTAATAAAGGTAAGAGTGTATCTGGTTTGTTCATTGCCCTATCTGAGGGACTTACAAAGAGTGAAACCTCAATAAATATGTTTTAATGGATAAGCAGCTGAATTAGTGCATGATGTCATGTGATAATTGCATGCTGCCAGATCTGTTCGCCATTCCTAGTCATCTCCAGCAACTGTGTAGTCCATACCACTGAAGGTTCAAGCCTGCAGCACTCTCAGGAAGATCCTCTTGGACAAACTATTCATGAAGTTAAAGGGATGTCTGCTTTGATTGACAAATGAAAAATAATCATCCTTTAAACTGGAGAGTGAGATTCATCTGAACCCTGTGGACTTCTATAGAAAGAAATACTAGATAAATCACACTTATGATCAGGAGAAGAAATGAAAAAATTCAATGAATTATGTGATATGATTGACTGATCTAGATAATACCTTTATTTAAGTTTAAAGATATAGTTCTTCTTAATGCAAGAAGCTCCCAAATTGTTGTCAACAGGAAACAATACCAATAATTAATTACAGTGCCAATATTGAGCAAAATGAACAATCTTTGAAGGTGTACCATCTTTGCGCATGTCTGACCATACTTGCTGGGAAAGATGTGTTCCAGGTAGATCTATTCCACTGTTCTGGGCTCTCATTCTCTCATCTCATGGCTCTTCCTGCAGAGGCAGTTAACAGTGCGTAGCCATGTCTTCCTTCAATAAGGGAGACTCACACACTCTCCAGATCTGCCTGGGGTGAGGCTGATGGCACACCTTTGCCTGACTCTCTCCTGTCCCATCTTAGTCCCTTACTTCTTTGCACATTTCTCCACTGAGCTGTCCCTCAGCACAGCACTTGTATCGGAATCCCCATCTGAGGTTCTACTTCTCAAGAACTGACCTCATACAACCACAGACACATTTCTGTGAAGTTCAAGGGCATTGAGCCATTCTCGTCTCGGATCTTTGAGAGGTTTGGTGAGTGCCAATTGCTTTTGAGGAATGGGAGCAGAAAGAAAGGGTGGGAAGACAAAGATGGGCTTCAAAGGCCCCAGTGCTCTGCTGTGGGCTGGGGCTGCTTGTTCTCTCTGAAGTCCTAACTGCCTGCCTGAAATTCCATGGCATATGCTTTGCTGAACAAATATCCATTGCTATATTATATTTTGGAACTTTCTTGGGAAAGTCAAGGCCTTTCATTTGCAGTTTTCATAACTCATGTAACCCTGCCCTCCTGGAGCCTTGGGACATAGACAAGGAGGAGAACATAGCTTTGCTTTAACTCTACATAGTTTCCCTTAAATTGAAAAGAAAAAAAGGGCCTCTCAAAATCAGACAATCTTAATGTGATGCATGTGGTTATGTTTTAGCTCAAACCAAAACCAGCCATGCAAATCCCAAAGATACTCAAATTCTCCTTTTTGTTTCAAAATTCATTTCTATTGCAAAAATTAATTGGATGGACTCATTTATCTGGTTTTGAAAGTAATTGGGAGATTTGTAATGGTTGCTTTTGGACTCTCTGTGAATGACATGCTTTAAATCACAGTGCAGCTGGACTGGTTATTATATAAAGTAGCAAACGATAAACAGCAAGACCTTGTAAGTCCCCCAGATCTCACCAGCCAAGGGTATGCCTTTATTGCTGCTGCACACACTGGAGATCTTCTGATTTGGCCTCAGAATTCTCATTTTACCTGTGTAAGGGACATCACTAAGGGAAAGTTGAATAAGAAAAGGTGTCCACACTACCTCTGATCTTTGTCTGGAACCTCAGCCAAATTTTATGGTCTGCTACTCTGCTTCTTTATCAAAATAATTATGAAAAAAGAGTTTACTCTGTTTTAATTTCCACCACAGGGAAGGGACTTGGAACTGAGAAATAGCCGGAACTGGAAATAGCTTCCAGCCAAGGTATGTTTACCACAGCATGCTTGCAAATCTAGAGAACACCCTCACCTCTGCTCCCCACCAAAGACATGCTTCTCAGCCAGGTACTGGGGTGATTATAGCAAAGGGTGTGAATCATGGGAGAAATTCCTTGGGTCTTATATAACAATGAGATCTATGTATCATCAAATCTACTAATAAAGGCTTTGCTGTATTTCTGGGCCACACCTAACTTTGTTCATCTGCCATTTGTGGTTACACCCTCATGCAATTTTCCTAGTGCCCTTTTCCCTGGAGTACCATATTTTAAAAATTCTTTTGAAAGTATTTTTTTTCCTTTGATACTTCATTTTCTTCTACATACGCCAAGGCTGGGCTTTGTGTGTATTAGGATTTTATGCTGATTCCAATCTCAGGAACAGTGTTCTTTTTCTTTCTTTTTCAGTATGCTTTTTGCATGGAGAGTTTTCCAGAAGCACAAAGTGAACCAAAGCAAATGTGCAGTCATTTCACTTTGACAGGGAGCTTGAAGGTAGATTGATACTTTTCCACACGCATACAAAAAGAAAAAGTTCATTAGATTTTGATTTTGTGCTAATTTCCTGAGTTTGACACGCATGATCCAGTTGTTCTCATTCACTGAGTTGGAAGGATGATGGTAAAATCAGAGGCGGGCAAGTAGAGAATATAATTGTATAACAATAACCCAAGAATTATTTTAAAGCTTTTGAAAGACAAATTACACAGAGAAAAATGTAATGAAGAAATTCAGTTTAGCAAAAGAAAGAATGATTTTTCCAAATATTAGAATGACAATTCCAAAAATAGAGTATACATAGTAGAAAATATAATAATAGAGACTGTGAGAAAAACCAAATTTAAAAAGACTGTCCTGTTAGCTTTCTTATGCTGCCATAAACACCATTTCCAAAACAACTTTGGGAAAAGAAAGAGCTTATTTGGCTTACACTTCTACATACCAGTTTATCACTGAGGGAAGCCAGAGCAGGACCTCAAGACAGAAGCTGGAGGCAGAAATCAGTGCCAGGAATCTCTTACACGCTTGCCTTCAGGCTCACATTCAACTTGCTTTCATATACTCCCAGCATCACTTGCTCAGGAATGGTTCTGCCCACAGTGGACAGGGCCCTCCACAGCAATCAATCCTAGGTGACACTAGTTTGTATCAAGCTAACAAAAATTAACCATCACGTAAGATTTTCCCAGAAATGAACAGAAGTTGAGAAAGTTTATGAAGATATGAAAGTGGCTGTAGAACTGCAAATGAATATGCTGATAGGTTGCCCACTTCATAGGTTTGATGATGTTTAATACATATGTAACATCAGAATTGGGAACTTGTCTGTTCCACACACAGCCTTGTACAATTGCTGTCACTATGATATGCTACTCCAGTCACTTTTTGATAACTTCAGGGAAGTGTTATCCCTATTCTTCCCCCCAACCCCAGGACAATGCCAGTCAAACAAGTATTTTGAATTCCCTGTTTAATATGTGTCCCTGAACTGAGCTGCGTTTACATTTTGAAGGTACTTAGATTTGTAGGTTTTCTTTTAACTTTAAGGTTCTGTTTGTCCTTAAAATGGGATTCTCTCGGGAAGACATTGAAAAGCTGGTGAATGATGTCATCTTAACCACTTTCACGGACAGCTTCTTTTAGCTCACGCTGAGCATTAAGTCCAACTTAAATGAAAAGTGACACATTACCTAGGAATATGAGTATGGAACTGCGTAGCCAGTTATGCTTCCAAGGTACGGAGCACATTTTATTGAGGGTGTTAGTGGACTGAGCCAAAGATACATTTTGAAAACTTCGCACAGGGATTGGCTTAGATATTCTAGGAAGAGGGAGAAGACTGAGACATGGAAAGTGATACAAGGATGCATTGCAGGGGCCTGAACCACGGGGCAAGTCAGTTAGCAGACCCTAAACAGTTCCTGTTTCTATGTTTATCTACATTTATCTCCCCCTTAGAAGTAATTTTATTATTTTTTAAAGCTAGCATACAAAGTAACCAGTTGCATTATGGCATTTTAGTATATGCATGTCATTATGCTTTCTTCTAGTTCATTCTTCTGTTCTGCTGTTCTTTTCATACCTGCCACCCACCTGGTTGGTCCCCAATCCTGAATTTTCCCTTCTCCTTTAGTGCCATATGTATTCCTTCACTCTTTCAGTTTCCCCCTCCCTTAAGATCTCTTTTGCTGTTAAAGATCCCCTAGAAAGTGACATATACATGTACATGTACGTAGCAGGTAGGCTACTGTATGGCTCAACAAAGAAGACAAGGAGGCATTTTCATAGGTGCAAGCCTCTCCAGACATCAACAGAGGGGAACCACCATCATGGAAAGCGCCATACTGGACAATAGAACCCCCAACGTCTCATCCCAGGTGTTTTTAGTGATACCTAAGCTCCTTAGGTGTTCTATTGATAGCATGGGCAGATCATGAGGAATAAAACATCTTTTACATAAAGCCAGATAGTACCAACAACACCAAATGCTAAGGCCTAGGCAACCCCTCACCCAACAATGCCCAAAACAACCATTTAAAGTATAACTGGAAATAAACTTCTGCAATACATATACATATACAGACATACACATACATACAAACACATATATATGACACATGTATATGTAATTTTAAAATTAGGTTCCATACATAGGAAAAAACCATGTGGTATTTGTCTTCCTGAGTCTGGCTTACTTTGGCTTAATACAATTATTATCCAGTCGTATTAGTTTTCCTACAATACCATGATTTCATTTCTCTTTATGGCTGAATGGTATTCCATTGTTGTGCATGTACCACATCTTTATCCATTTATGTGTTGATGGACATCTAGGCTGGCTTCATTTTCTGGCTGTTGGGAATAATGTAGCAAAAAACATGGATATCCCAGTGTGTCTATGATATGTTGATTTAGAGTCTTTCAGTATATATTGAAGAATGATATACCTGTGCAATATGGCAGTTTTTGTTGTAACCTTTTGAGGGCTCCATACTGATTTCAGTAGTGGCTGGGCCAATTGAAATACCCATGAATAGATGTAAGTGTTCCTCTTTTCCTACATACTCACCAGCATTGATCATTCTCTGCTTTATTGATGATGACCATCCAGACCTGGATGAGATGGAATCTCAGAACAGTTTCTTGATGGCTGACAATATTGAACATATTTCCACGTATTTATAGGCCATTATTTCTTCTTTTGAGAACTGTCTGTACAGCTCATTAGTCCATTTATTGATTGGGTTATTGGAACTTTTTGGCATTTAGATTTTGAAGATCTTTATATGTTTTAGATAGTAATTCCTTACCTGATTAACAGTTTACAATGATTACTTTTCTCATTCCGTAGGCTATCTCTTTGCTCTGGTAATTGTTTCCTTTATTGAACTGAAGCTTTTTAATTGATGTAGTTTCATTTATTGGCTGTTAGTATTATTCATTTAGCTCTTGTGGAGCTTTTTTCAAAAAAAGTATTTGTTTATGCTTATATGTTGAAGTCTGATACTGCAGCATCCTTCTAGAAGCTTCTTTTCTTTTTTTTGTTGCTGCTTTTTTTTTGTTTTTGTATTTTTTTTGGACAAGATTTCTCTGTTGTAACTCTGGCTGTCCTGGAACTCATTCTGTAGACCAGGCCGACCCTGAACTCACAAAGATCTGACTGCCTCTGCCTCCCAAGTGCTGGGATCAAAAGTGTGCACCACCACCACCGCTTAGTCCCTCTAGCAGTTTCAAAGTGCCAGCTTTTACATTAAGCCCTTAATCCAATTTGGATGGAGATACAGCTCTAATTTCATCCTTTTAACCTTCTGCCTCTCACTGCATATCATCCTTTGTTAAAGAGTCTGTCTTTCCTCCATTTATTTTTTATTTTGTGTGTGTGGGTGCTTTGCCTAAACATTATGTCTGCTCTTGTGGCAGCCAGAAGAGACAGCTAGACCCCTTAACTGATGTGTGATTTTTATGTTTTGGTAAACAAACTGTAGCTGTGTGGGGTTAAGTTAGGGTCTTTGCTTCCATTACATTGGTTTACATGTGTGTTTTATACCATGCTACTTGTGTTTCCATGGCTTTGTAGCAGCATTTCAGATCAGGTATTGTCTTATCTCCAGCATTACTTTTCTGTTCAAAACTGCTTAATTGATGCAGGGTCCTTTGCACTTCTATATGAATATTAGGATTATTTTTTCTGGTTCTGTGAAGAATGTCAGTGGGATTTTGGTGGAGATTTGATTGAGTATATAGATTGCTTTTGGTAATAATTTCATGTTCACAATATTCATTCTGTTGAGCCCTACATGATAATCTTTTTATTATCTTGTGTCCTTTTCAATTTCTTTCTCCAATATTTCAATACAAATTTTAACTACAGAAGTCTTTAACCCCCTTGGTTAGGTTTATTCTTAAGTATTTCATTATGTTTAAAGCTATTACAAATTAATTTTTCCACAAGTATCTTTCTCGGCAAGTCTGTTTTTGGTATGCTGAAAAGCTACTTATTTTTATATACTAATTCTGTATCCTGCTACTTTGCTAAAATGTTCTAAGAGATTCTAAGAGTGAAGTTGTAAGACCATACCATCCTGCAAATAGGAAGATTTGATTTTTTACTTTCCTATATGTATACTTTTTACTTTTTCTCTTTACTTATGGCTCAAACTAAGACCTCAAGCACCATATTAGATAACAATAGAGCAGGAACCCATTTCCATTCCCTGATTCCGGTAGAACTGCTTTCCTTTTTCTTCCATTTAATATAATATTGGTTGTAGTTTTGTCATATATAGCCTTTTCAATGAAGAGGTATGTTCCTTCTATTCTGAGTTTCTCCAGGGATTTTATTATGAAAGGATGTTTAACCTTATCAAAGGCCCTTTCTTCATTTATTTAGATGATTATGTGATGTAGTCCATAAATCAATATGTGTGATATATTCGTTTATTGATTTTTATTATTATTGTATATGTTGAACCATCCTGGCACCGTGTCCCTGGAACAAAACATATCTTTACATTTAGCTATGGGCGAGGTTTCATAAATTCCTTCTCCACCCAAGCTGGAATATTAACTGTCTTGGCTTGATCTTAGCCCTAGTTTCTATGAGTACATGAGTACTATGACCATGTCATATCCAGAAGACAGAATTTTATAGCAGTTCTCCACACCACTGAGTGCCGACATTCTTTTCCATGGTGGGCATTTACATAGATACCCTGTTTATGACTGAGTAAACAACAGTCACTTATTTTCAGGCCTTTGAGCAGTTATGAGTTTTTGTGTTAACTACTGCCCACTACAAAGAGAAGGCTCTCTGGCCAAATTAAGGCCAGCACTAATTCATAAGAACAAAAGTAAACATTTAGGAGGTAGCTTGATACCATATACATTAAGTAAAACAACAGGATAAGATCCTCATTAGGGTCTATGACTTTCCTAGCTATGGGCTTTTGACGAGATTTACAATACCAGACATGAATTCCCCTCTGTGTATCAGACTTAAATCAACGAGAAAGTGGTTGGTTATCCCAGTAACAGCCATGTCACTATTGCACCTGTGTGCACATCTTGCCTGGCACATCAGTAAGATCATTCCTAACTTTTCTACCTCAATGGCCTGTATAGAACCTTTAGGCACTATGAAAGCTTAGCTAGCAAAGAGAAGTTTTAAGGTCAATTCAAGCTTTATTTCTCTATGTCTCACAACCAAGATGTGTTGTGTCTTCAGCCATAGGGTCTTTCCATCTACTATTCTAATAGTAACCACGAATTATATAAAGTACAGGAATACATTTCAAATCAATTAAAGCACATTAACACATCACCAAAGACCATAATATAGAGAATGACAAAATTATTGTAGAATGTGTTATGAACACAAAAATTATTTAGAGTTGAGCATTGAGTTAGTAAGTGAATGATAGAAAGGAAGCAGTCAGGGAAAGGGGAGAAAGAGAAGAAAAGCAAAGTTAAGTAAAAGAAAGGAAAGAAAGAGGGATAAGAAGAATGTGACAGAGGGGAAGGGAAATAAGCATGAAATTAGAAAAAGATAGAAAATATTTTCAAAAACTGGTTAAATGTAAGAATAGGAACTTTAAGAAAGATAATAGATCAAATCAAAGTACTACTAAAAGTATAGTTGGGAGGAACAAAATGTGTAGATTTGGGGTGTGGGTGATCACAAGGTAAAAAAGAGAAAAAAAGAAAAAAATCTAAGGAAAAAAGGTTGCTAAAAGAAACCAGAAAAACATTAAATGAATGTATAAAAGGGAATGGAAAATAAAAACATTAAAATTAGATTAAAAACATATAAATGCTGGAGAGATGGCTAAGTGGTTAAGAGGATTTGTTGTTCTTATAGAGGAGCTGGGTTTGGTACCCAGAACCCACAGGGCAACTAACAATTGCCTGTAACTCCAGTTCCAGAGGATATGACACTTTTTCCTGGCCTCTGGGGGCACTTTACACATGTGTTACACAGACATACATGCAGGCAAAACAGTCATACACATAAATATCTTTATTATATTATATTGTATTATTATATTATATTTATTATATTATATATAAACATCTTTTAAAATTACAAAAATGTAAAAAATTACTGTCAAAAGGATGAGAGAAGAGTACAAGTGTAAAAAAATAAATTAAAAGGATGACGTGTTCTAGTGGCCAACTTGTGAGTGCTCAGAAATTGAGACTTAGTTATATTCACAGATTAGGATACAACTGAATATGTAGATGCTTATTTACCTATGATTTATCTCATTGCTTAGTCTATTAGACAAGCCTGTTGTACACCAGATCTGTTTTCCCATTAGTAGAATCTTTTCTTTACATACCAAGGGGTCTTGCTTTCTACATTTAGCTTTGCAGTCTGAGCTGGGCAAAGTCTCCTACCCTCTTGAGATTTCCCTAGGTCCTGATCCTTGGGATGACAAGTATTATAGGAAGGTTGGTTCTGTTTCTCTCAAGTTCATTGAGTGTGTCAGAACAATGACAGCACTAAGGTCTATACTGTAGAGAACTTTCTTTCACACCTTCAAAACCTAGCTATCAATCAGACTTCTGGAGGCATGCAGCTATGGGTGCCACTTGATTGCTAGAACATTAGTGCTCTAAGTATCTTCATCAGGTCATATAGATGGGTCTAGGATTGTTCTACCCACTGACACCAGGCTCAGAAACATCAAACTCCAGGGTTATTCTCAGCTCGTGGGCTCTGTACCCATGCACCATAACCAGGCCCATTGTCCCTTTGTGCTTCCCAGGCTGAGCCAAGCCTTCTGTTGCTTACATCTTTTGGCTTGCCAACATTTGTCCTACTGCCCTCCAAACCTGCTTCCCTGTTTCATCCTTCACCCTTGGGCTATAGAAAGCCAAACTAGGTTCCCTGATCTGTGGCGACGTTCTGGTTAGCCCTTTGGGGTATGTCAGTTTTAAACTCTTAGACAGTTGATTCCCAGCTGATTCCTTCCATTCATAAAGCCTGAGCAAATGAGATTTCTCTGTGTAGTTGGTCATTTTGGGGAGAAATGACTGTCTCAGAAATCTGTCTTACAACTGGATTTGAGGTTTTGGGGCTTGTATTGAGTGTGCCTTTTGCTTGGTTACTTTAGGAACGGTGTTGTGCTTCTCCTCTCCCCACTAGAAGGAAGCTAGAGCTGATCTTGCCTGTGTTTCTCTAGAAACTTCATGATTCCCAGGACTCTTTCTTCTTTCCCTTCTCTCAGTGGAATAGAGTCAGTATTTCTTTTTCTTCCCCATTCCTTCAGTAGGCCACATTGACTTCTCTGTCTAGGTTCCCTTCCTGTTTGAGTTCTTGTCCTGACTTCCTTCAGTAGTGATGTGGCTGTGTAAGCCACATAAACTCTCTCCTCCATAAGCTGCTTTGGTCATGGTGTTTCATCACATCAATAGTAACCCTAACTAAGACAAGATCCCATCACCAGCTATCCTTGCCTGGCATCCCAAGATGCTGTTCATAAAATGCAAATCCTCTCCCTAAAAGTCTCTTATGTCTTGTGTTTTTCAGACAGTGAAATGAACACACATTACACGATGTTAACAACTATTTCAATTTCTGACTTGGCATGCTACTATTACTTTTCTTCCCTGGTAGACTCATCTGGTCTAGTTTATGACTATTCTAGTTCTTGACAAATATGTAAAGCACAAGGCAAAAGCTGAGGATGATAGATAATCAATCCTCACAAAGACGCTGCTTTTGCGACTGAGTTACACGTTGTGACTGAAGATACAGGTTAAATTTGATTCTTCTCCTCATCCTTTTTTTCTCTGTGGACATTGAGTCCAGAACCTTAGACACACTAGGGAAGTTCTCCACCATGGTGCCATATCCTCAACCCTGAACTTCCCTGTTTCTTAAGGCATGGTGTCCATAATACAAACATGACACAGCCTAGCTTCTTTACCCAGTCTTTGCCTTCTTTGCATAGAGAGAAGGACAGTTTAGTGTAAACAGTGTTTGGAAGTCTTGTTTGAGTGCATGATGAACTCATTAGATCACTCAGGCTCACATGGGGAAAAGAAATCTACACAAAGCTAGCATTGATAGAGCAAGTTACTTCTGTGATGCTTTGATTTGTTGAGGTACTAGTTTATCTGCTAAAAAGATCCATGAAAAATATTTCTTCCAAGCAAATCTTAGATGATATAGCACCAACAACTTCAACAGGAGACTAAGTGAAAACAGGTGTTACCAATGGTCAAGGAACTTCAGCAAGTTTAAACCTGAGTAATAGGAAATGTTAATGCATATTTCTGAAATCCAGTGGCCGATATCAGTACAAATAAGACTAATGTCACACACACACACACACACACACACACACACACCTTAGTAATCGAAAAGAAAGTTGGCTATTTACAAGTGTTAAAGTAGAGAATCTGCTTGGCTATCTATTGGTAGATGAATGGATAAAGAAAATGCAGCAAAGTGGGACTATGAGCAGAGTACAATAATATGCATGTATGAAAACATATCAAATCCCATCATTAGAATATTATGTATATGTATATATATACACACACACACACATATACATGTGTATATATACATATACATGACTGTAATGTAATCTAATTACATTTTTCTTTTCCTTTTCCTCCCTCCTAATCCTCCCATATACCACTTCCTGCTCTTCAAATATATGGCCTCCTTTCTTGTTATTGCATACATATATGTATAAACATATATATTCATAAATATAACTTGCTCAGTCCATATAATGTTATTTGCATGTATGTTTTCAGGACTAAGCATCTGTCACTGGACAACCAATCTGTGTGTTCTTTCCTGCTGAAGTTACTTCTGCTCTCAGCTTTCCTCAGTTGTCTATAGCTCTTTGTGTGGGGTTCAGGCCTCATAGGCTTCTCCTGTCCACTTTGGCACATCCATTGGTGTTATCCTTGTTCAGCTTGTGTTTTGACAGTCATGCTGGTGAGACTTTATGAGTATAGCTTCTGGCATTGCTAGGAGACATAGTTAATTTTTAAGAATAAATAAGTTGGTCATTTATAACACCATACAATGTCTAGGAAGACATTCTAAGTGATAGAAGGCCAGACTCAAGAAAGAAAAATACTACATGATCTTCTGTAAATGTGAAATCTAAATAAGCCCACAAAATGGAAGCAGAGAGGAGGGAGGTCGTTACTATGCATTGGGAATAGGAGAAGAGTAAGCAGTTGATCAAGTAATCAGCTGTGATACGTGCATTCTATAGCATGGTGACTCTAGTTAAGATCCTTCATTTTACAAAAGAAATTTGCTAAGATAATAGATATTAAGTGCTCTCTTCATACATATAAAACCATGTAACTGTGTGAAGCATTAGATATGTTAATTAGCTTGAAGGTGGTAACCATTTCACAACTGAATACATCAAACATGATATTATAATCTATAAACCTACACAAATTTTGTCAATTATCTTTCAATAAAACTGGAGAAAAAATAAATTTGGGAATAAATGCTTTATTTACATTCATATGTATATATATATGTATATATATATATATATATATATATATATATATTACTTTTATAAATAACTTGAGTTTCATATAATGTATCTCCATAACACCCTCTTCTCATTTCTCCCTGTTCCACCTTCCCACCCCTGTGCCATCAAAAAAGATAGAAAAACAAAGCAAAAACAAATTCAAACAACCAAACAATAAAATACCTCCCACCCCTAAAAACGAAAACTAAGTCAAGCTTGTGTGGCAGGAGCATGGATGGCGGGCTTCACCATGGTCTTTGGAGGCAAAAGGCTGCTCTAATTGTGATCTTTGACCTTGCCCATACTAGCCTGAGATGAGACATGACAGAGTTTGACTTGAAGTTGGGCCTCACTGTCTAAACCTGGGCACAGAACAAGCTCCCTGGTATCTTAAAAGCCCTGGAGCATCCCACAAGTTCCCTGACATCCCACAGGGTCCAGGGCCTCCCACAGGCACCCGGAGTACCCACAGGCACCCAGACATCTTGCAGGCACATGGACATCACACAAGCATCTGCATGTCATACAGGCACCTGGTGATCCAGCAGTCATTTGGGTCTTCCATAGGCACTAGGACCTCCTAAAGGTCCTTGAACTTCCTACAGGCATCCCAGACATCCTGCAGTCAATAGGTCCTCAGATGGGCACCAAGACTTCCTCCAGGCTCCAGGGAATCTGGTTGATGCCTGGGCATCACTCCCGCAGGGGGCCTATCAACTGCTACCCCGACATCTCACAGGAACCCAGATATCTTGCAGACAACAGGACATCCTGCAGGCATCAGAACCTCCCTCAGGATCTCAGACCTCCTCTAGTCACCTGGGCCTCCTTCATGCATCTTGCTCTCCTGTACAGACCCAGCTATCCCACAGGGATATGGTCGTCCTGCAGGTGCCTGGTCATCTCACAAGCACCTATATGTCATGTAAATACCAGACTTCACACAGGCTCTCAGACTCTAGGCAAGCACCAGAAGTTCACTCAGGCATCAAACAGCTTGCCAGAGCAAGTGCTCCATAGAGCCAGGCTCAAGCACATGGTGAACTCTGGTGGTGTCAGCAATGCAGACAGATCTCTAATTGTTCTGGTCCACATGAGCTTTTAGAGGTTGCTGAGATCTCTTTTAAAGAGAGGAGACCCAACCTCCAGTATAGACTATTCTTCAGCTGGAACATCTTGCTGTTTCTCAGGATTTGGGTGATCCAGAGGACTGGCAGCGTGATCAGGGTCACTACTTGCTTGGGTTCTGATTGTGGCACTCGCAGCCCCCTTAGCACCCTTATCACCATCCATCCTGCTGCCTTAGCCTTGGTGTTTGCAGTCCTTGATATCACCACAGTCCATAGTCTCCCTCACCCCATCTGGAAGAATACTATGCATAGCAGATACCGCCTCAGGAGTGGTAGAATTGGCCTGGTGTGCAGTGAAAATGCCAGGAGGGTCTGTTGGTCACCAGAGGACAGGTCTCTTGTGTGGATACTCAGTTCAGGAGATGAGACACTCTTTAGCTGGGCTATTCTGTCATTGCTCTGGGGCTGGGTGATCCTGTGGCTTGGCAGTTAGTTTGGGGGTATGACCTGGTCCAGCTCCATATTGCTGCATCCTGCCCTTCCTTATCATCTGGCCTTTGTTTCTGCAGACCCTGGTGGCTTCTGAGTGCATGCTCTCCCTTCACTCATCAGGGAGAGCAATAAGAGTGGCTGTCATAGTCATGGGAGTGGCAAAACTGGCCTGGCAGACAGTGGGGAGACTAGGATGATCTGGCGGCAGTCTGAGAACCTATCCATTCATTGTCTGCCCTGGGTATGCACTCATGCCTGTCCCTGCCTCCAGCCATGTGTCTCCTAGTGGCACTTGCCACCATTCCCCGGTTTGCCTGGTCCCACAGTCTGCCTCTCTTCTCAATGTGCTTGCTCCATTCAGGGAGTGGCAATTCCAGCCTGGTGGATCACAATAGGGTGGCCAGTTTGTGGCCTCAGCCTCATGGCATCCCAAGTATCCTCCTTTTTGGGTATGCCTAGTTCCCTTGTCCTTCATCCTGTTCGTGACCTTGTCTCTAGGTCCATATCATATGTAGGCCAAGCCTGTGGGCTCATTACTTTGAATTCACTCAGTTCTTCCTTCCAGTGCCATTCTTCTTGTTCATGAATACGTGAGGAGCCTGGCAATTGAGTGGGGTCAATACGTAGCTTCCAGAGCCATCAGACTGCATCCACTGCCTGCAGCCATCTAGGGCTCCCTCAGTGACTCTGAACCTGCAAAACAGATCCTATCACTTCCTTCCTCCTCATCGATCTTGGGCAGCACTGGTGGGCTGGGCTGAGTGGGGCCCAGCCCATCAGACAGCCATGGTGCCCAACAGGCCTGCTTTTGCGTCTCTCAGCTGTGGTTTCTGCCCCTGCCTGTCCATTCCTGATTCTCCTTCCAGCTTATACCTCCATGCTGCCGGAGGGAACTGAGGGGCTGTCAGGGTGAATCCCTGGACTGAACCCAGGGGTCTTGTTGAGAACCCCAGCTTTGCAGGCAGTGATGTGGCACCACTGCCACATCGTGGTGCTGCTTCCCGCTTGCCTCTTCAGTGCCACGAAGGCCAGAAACATCATTCCATTCCACCATATAGATCTGTTGCCACCACCATGTCCTCCCAGCCACTCTGGATTCTCATAGTTGATGCTTTGGATCAGGCGCCAATGTAGCATCTCCCGTTCCATGAACTCCTGAGGGACCATGAACATCCTGAGTGGGGATCCTGAGTTGGGGACTAAGGGGAGGCTCTGGGTCCCTGACAGACCCTGCTTCCTGCCCTGTTGCCATCTTGACTTTCCCTATTTACGTTTCTTAAGTACTGTGAATAGTATGAAATTATACCCAAAGAACGTAAGTTCACATTTCCTTTTAACAATTTAACATGTTCCTTTGCATACCAAAAATGCCTTTCTCCTCGGGGCCTCTTATTTAAAGATTCTGAACTTGGCTTGGATTTTTTTTTTTCTTTCTTTTTTTTCCAGTGTCAATTCTGTATGATGTAAGCTCCAAATATCTGCTTGGCAAGGCCATATCCCTCTGGGAGGATCAGGGGAGAAGCAGAAATCAAGCTGGCTCAGGCTAATCGTTGTTAGTAGTCAGGGAGTGGGCTGTTACTATTCATCTTGGTCCTGTACCAATACCTTGCTGTAATCAGAGAGTTTCTCCATGCGATGCACCTGGTGCTATGATGAAGAATTCGAACCTCATTTCTATTTTATGACGATCTTGGATATATATGGTCTTTACACCCTCACCTTTCAGGGAAGGACTGAGTTTGGCCAATGAGACAAGTTCAGTGACTAATCATTGGGATGGCTTTGGCATCATAAACCCCCTCTTTAGATGTGGTAGAACAGGGCATGTTTGACTGTGAGACCATGATCTTGTTAGCAAATGTTCTCTGTTTTGCAAATCACTAATATGAATGGAGTGTCTAGAAATCTCTCTGAAAAATGAAGCTAATTCAAAAGTAAGTGCATATGAGTATAGGCTCTTTGGCATACGCACAAAAGTGAGCAGAACACACAGGGAGATTGGACTGTTTTTGATCCAGTTGGAAAGCGCTGTCATTGGCTGAACTTAGGTGCTATTGCCAGAAAGACATCAACCATTTTTAATACACAGACTTCATTTTATGGCTGCCTGAGAGATATCAGATGAACTGTCTGTTGTAAATCAATAATAATTTGCTTTAGAATAACGAAGAACTAAAACTGTTTCTAATTATTCTCCAAATGCTTAACATATTTTGAAAACCAATTACTTAAAACATTTAGGTTTCTTCTCTGTCTTTAGAAAGACCTAGCAGTGGGGGATGGAAAAAAGAGTAGTGAAGCATTTTGGAATAGCAGAGAAATTCCAAAACAGAGAAAGAGTATATGCATCTCAGGCTTTTTTTTTTTTTTTTTTTGTAATTTGAGAAGCAATGGTTCTGAGTATCTTACAGCCAGAAAGATGCTACTTTGCCATTAGGGGTATTTAAGTCCATTGGCTGCTTAGTGGTTGGCTAGTCTTCATTATCAACTAAGGATTATGACTGGAATATATTGAAAATCTCTGCTTTCTAGTCCAAATCATGGTCTCTGCATGCTGGCAATGCTTTGTAATGATTGGGTAACTAGAGCGTGTCTTGGAATGTGGATGGATGGGTCCTGCTTTCTGTCTAGTATTTTTTCAGTATTTAGACTGCATCATGGGAAAAGAAAAATGTAGACTCAATTCATCCATTAATTTGATACTTGTTTAACGTCTATTTTTCCTGAGGACTTTATAAAATTGGAACGGAAAAGAAACTTGCTGGGGTAGAGAGAAATAAAGAATGTCACCCCCCCCATGCATCTGAGTGAATCTAAAGTTATGCCAACATTTTAAGATCAATCTAGTGCTTAATAAGCTAATATAGTTGCTATCTGTGAAAAAAAAAAAGAAAAAAAATGAAGAAAAAGCAATAAAGAGGAAAAGAGAGAAAGAAAGAGAGAGAGAAAGGAAGGAAGGATAGAAAGAAGAAAAGAAAGAAGCAATGGTTTTTCTTGTAGGCTTTTTGCCTCTAATCCCAGACTTATTTGGGACAAAGAATGAAAATCCTGTAGAATATTACTGCAAGACAATAGTGCATTCTGAGCCTGGTTTTCTTCCCTAAGAGAGCTCTTCTTTACTAAGTTGCCATGAATGTGGGAATTTCAGCTTCTGGGTGTTCTAATGTGTGCATGGCATTTTTAATTATCTTTTATTCAGTAATGAATGCAATATGGGTATATTCTTGTGTTGGTCACTTTTTGCAATGCAGCGTCCCCTCCCCTGCCCTTCCCAGACTGTGCTTAATCTCCGCGATTTGATTCTGTATAAAATCTGCTGAGAGTCTGGCTAAAATTTCTTCATATTTATGCTTTGGGAATATAGCTGCACGGTCTCCCCTTTAGAGCTTGATGTGGTCACGTGCCCATGCTCTGTCTAATGGAATGTAAGCAAAAAAACGATAGCTATGCCTTAGGCCTGGCTCATAAAACCCTCTTGTTCACATCTCTTTCTGCATCCTACATGTCTGTGTGCAGGCTGAATGATAAGGCTTCCTAGGAACTAGAAGAGAGTACAGTCATGATTTAGAAGAAGCCTGAATCACCAGACAACCACTCTGAAGACCACTCTACCATCGTGTTAGCCACAACAGTATGGAGGTAGCTTTTTATAAACACTGGGCCTCCCTTCTTTTGCTAACGCTGGGGTGGTTGATATAATGACTATGATGATGACCTCAAATGTTGAGATGATTCTCTTCTCTATTCCTGTCTTGGCCTCTGCCTCTTAGTGTCATGTAATTCCAAGCATATAACTAGCCTTCATCTCTGAGCTCCATTTTTCATTAAAAAATGTAACTTATGGTTATGTAATAAATTGGAAAACTTATGCCAAAAGAATGTGCCATGAGGATGTAGATGGCTGATAGTATCAGAGGTGCTGCTAGAGTCATGCCCTCAGAGGGCAAGAATTAGTCAGTTCCAGGGATCTAGATGTCAAGAATATTGTCATAGGTGCCAAGTATCAGTAAGACTAGAGGAATAATTTGCAGTAAGCTGTTGCGTATCATGGTAACCACAGTTCCTAATAATGTGTTTTATATTTAAAAATTGCAAAAATAGTAGTTTTAATAATTTCATCACAAGAGTGTGATAATTGTTGAGGTTGTAGATCTATTTATTAGTTTTCAGTAATCTATTCCTAGACCAAAGCATTGTATTTTACCCCATAAATATATATACTAGTTTGTTAAAATAAATTAAATCTTATGATGGTCCTACTCAAAGGCTTATCATATTTATTTCATCCATACATAGGGGTTAGATTTTTTTTAACTGGTACAAAAATTTAATATGTATGACATCAAAATATTTAAAAATTTTATAAAACAGTAAAAATATATACTTACAAAATATAGATTTTTTTAAATAGGAGGACAAGCAAACAATAACACTAACAACAAGTAACGACAACCCTAAACATGACAATAAGATTCTGTGGTTTAGCACCACATTTGGGTAGGTCACTGTTAGAAATTTAGACTGGGATCTAATGGAACATTTCCATAGGTATGGGTCAGGAAGAGATGTTTCATGCAGCAACCATCAGCTCCCATGTCTGCTGTTCCATCCTAAATGGTCCACTGGGATGACTTATTTCACTACCACATACTTGCCCATTTTCCACTGGGTGAAGTTTGCTCAGATGTTGCCAGATCTATTCTTAAAGGTCCCACTGGATGACATATTCCTGTTACCTTCCATCCAGTGAATCAGAGTTTGTTCACATGGCAGTTGAGCAGGGATCAAAGATCATTATGCATATGTGCAAGGTGTCTTGACGTGCAGGCTCATAAGGTCCTTTCTGTCAAGTTCTATTAGGCCAAGCAAGTCTCAAATCCAGCCCAGACCTAAGAGACAAGGAAATGGAATCCACTTTTTCATGAGAAAAGCTTCAAATTCCATATTGAAAGTGGTTTGGGTGAGGGATGGGGGTGGTGGAGAGAACTGTGGCTACGTTTGCAGTTCACAGAATCTGTCTCAGATGGAATGCCTGCTGATGGGGAGCAGCTGATGAATTTCAAACCCCTTCTAAAAGAATTGGGGAAGCTACTTCTCCAAAGCATCTAAAAGGAGGGATGTTGTGTAAGCCTGAAGGTCTTGGCTTTGAAGTGTATCATCTTCATTTGTGTGATGTCAAAAACAAAACAAAAACAAAAACAAAAACAAAACAAAACAAAACAAAACAACAAACCAGTGAATTTTAAGACTACACTGCCATCTGCAAGCCATCTGCAAGGTGGCATAAGTTATTCTTGCAAGGTTGTGGGACAGAGGTTGTGAAAGCTAGGAACACTGTTTTTTTCTAGAGTTCGCAGTGCGATGACAGAGAGATGTACACATTTCAGACAGCATTTCCTGTTGGTTCCTTAAAAAACAATGTACTAAATCTCAGCCTGGTTGTGCTCTTCCTGTAGTACTAAGAATTAAGAATGTGTTCACCATTGACCAATGACTAGCTTTAAGCAGGTTGATAGAGCTCAAGTGAGCACTCCCTACATATAGGAGCAATGGATACTCCATTTTCTTGACACTGGAAAGACATCCCTTGAAGTTCGAGACAACAGATAACTGGCATCCAACTAATGGAATGGTAGCAAAAGCAATGTACTTTACATCTGGGAGTGGCCGTGAAATGTCATGTAAGATCTCCAATGACCTTGCTTTTCTTTCTGTCCAGCTGCTCTGAAAAAGATTCCTATGAAAAGGGTTTTAGAATCGACTAAATGGGTCCTGAAGGTTCTTGAATGTCTTGCAGCCCTCCCCGTAGATTTACTTTGGATGTTGATGAATGTGAATAGAATGTGTATG
This sequence comes from Cricetomys ansorgei, assembly GCA_026225945.1. NCBI lineage: Eukaryota > Metazoa > Chordata > Mammalia > Rodentia > Nesomyidae > Cricetomys > Cricetomys ansorgei. The sequence continues at coordinate 36,461,201 of JAMJFZ010003875.1, forward strand.
TATATGATGCATAGATAGCCATGCCTAGTGTTAAGCCATTATGATGTAAGTGTTGTTGACTACAATAAAGACTGCCTATCTTAATTAGAATAGCATCCAACTGTTTCCCAGGAAAATAGACCTCAGGATTTTTCTTTGCCTCATTAGCTCTCTTTTTCATTTCCCATGTGTCTTAACACATAGGTTTGAGAGATTTACAAGGAATGAGCAATGAACTTTTACTATTAAACCAACTGACTATGCAAATAATTTGTGTCTTTATGGTGTATGGATGAGTAGGTATACATTTATCCTTTGGGTCTATTTGAATTATGCCCTTGCAATAAAATGTACTAAAGAAACAACTCATATTAAATATGACGGCCACAGATTGGTATATTCAGAATGTACGGATAGCAGAACAACTGTGTCAAGTACCTGCATAAGCACAATCCTCACAGTGAGTCTTTGAGATAAAGGCTTTATTAGCTTCCCTTTCACAAACGGGGATACTGAGGCTCACAGCGCAGAGGAAACATGGCGAAGGTCACACAAGTGAAAACTATAGAATAAGGATTTGCACACATGCATATTTGCCTCCAAAATCTTGATCATACTATGTTAGCCATAACAGAGACATTCATCATTAGTCCCAGGACAGGATCTTGCTGTGTTTTCCAGGTTGGCTTGGAACTCATGATGGTCCTGCATTCATCTCCCTAGTGATAGAATTACAGGTGTGAACCACCACACCCGGACCAAGACATCTCAAGTCTTATTATGATTCATAACTCATGATAAAGATGATGACTGACATTCTGCATCCTCACTCCTGAGTCCTGGGCTTCTCATGGGATAGTTTACACCCTCACAGCCATCGTCTAAGACGGACATTACTATTGTTTGTTGTGTGTATAGCCTGTTTCCAGTGCTACCATAAACACTCATAAATAAAAGTCAGTTTCTAGCTTTCAGCAGAGAAAACTGCAGCGTAGCATGAGTCACTAGCCATACAACCTTGTGAGAGCTTTCAAAGAAAGTGCCTCAGGCATCTGAAGTCTGTCTGCTTAGTTTTCATGGCTGCATTCTTTGCTTCTCCTCAAAGGAAGAAAATGGGATGTGGGGAAAGAACTGTTGGGCCTGAAGCTGGCTGCAGAGTCCCCTAAGTAAAGGGATGGAGAAATTCACATTTCATCACCCAAATATTCCTATTACATGGACGGACACACACACACACACACACACACACACACACACACACACACACACACTTTCCTTAACTTCCCTTTAGTCACAGAGAATCTGCTTCTGCTGAAATCTGAGGTAGCAGTATATCTTCCTGAGACTGGTCAGGCACTTCCCAGGAGCTTTGAACAAGAGGGACAAAGCAGCAGACACCACCAGACCAGGAGAAAGCAGCCTCCTATTCTGGCTCAGTTTTCACCACGATCAAAAGTGATGAGGAGAAAAAAAGTAAAAGAAAAAAAAAAGATAGAAAAACAAAACCGAGACAGAAGGTAGGAGGAGACAGGGCAGCTCCAGCTCCAGCTAGCCGGCTCGGTTCCACTTCCTTTTGATTGTCCAGGAAAGCTAAGAAAACGAAAAACAAGGTTGCAACTTGGTGGAAACAGCCCGGTGGAAGCCTTATGTTAAACAATCGGCCTGTGGGTCAATTGTGAAGGGCGTTAATGTGCGAGACCCCGATAAAGAGATTTGCACGAATGGTCACAAAGCATTTTGTATTTAAATATGAGCTCCAGGTTGTTCTGCCCAACAGTATAAATACCACTAAGGTGGAGTGGGGAAGGGATTTGGAACTCAGCCGATTTTAAGGAAGCCAACACAAACACTCTAACAAACGCAGCATTTCGCACAGCCTTTGTGCTCATTTCTAGTTGCTGGCATGTACTCACAGAAACGAAAAGGGGCCATGAGCCGAGTGGTGGATTCTGTGTATGCCCTGGTGGTAATAAAACATCTCGTTTGTCTGCAAACAACCTTTTTGTCACGTATGTTGCGTTTTCTGAAGGTAGCCAGCTTGTTTGTTTCGTTTCATGGTGGCCGTAAAAGCTTAGGAAAGCATGCACTAAGCTCTTTTCAGCGCCATCCATCTCGTCATGTGATAGCCCAGAGGAGGCCAAAGAGGGCTTTTAAAAATTAGTGTTTAATATAAAGGCATATATTTTAGCCTTTTTAGCAAAGCCATTCTGTATGAACGAGTACTTTAGACTAGACTAGCCAGGCCATATAAAATTAAGCAAAGCTTTATGTGGTGCCTTGAAATATTTGGCAGATCTCCCTACAAAGCCACATTTGAACGTTTTTAATCTATATTATGAGACAGAAAAGAATAATTATTTTCTATTGAAGTCCTCAAGTGAGAGAAATGTACTTGTATAACCCTTTCAAAGAAAACTGTTGTATTGTGAAACTGTTATGTTGGGATGGAGTCCTCCACCTGTGGTTTGTGGCTTGTTGTTTTTCCTTAGGGAAAGCAGGCATGGCCTAGACATTATCCCATTCTTTCATGACTGATACCTTGAGCAAGGTGTTTTGGCCAACAGCCTTGAACCCTTGGCTGAGAAATCTCCTGAATAAATGCTTTTGAACTCATTGAGTGTGGTATCATAGAGGATTTGGGAGCAAAGTCTACCAAGAGTGATTGTCTCTCTACTACATTCCAACCTGGGCATTTGATTTAGAGTGCACTGTTTCTCTCCCTCTGCCCCTTTCTCTGAATAGGGTCATCTTTCACTCAGGGCACTCACACATGCTCAAAGCATTGCTCTTGGGTTAGCCTCTATGTTAGTGTGGTGGCACACCTCAAACACTGATCCCCAGGTAAGAATTTGGGTGTTGATGGATTATTTGGGAGTAGATCTGTGAAAACACACTGAGAGAGTGAGGAGAGGGAGAGGGGGAAGGAAAGATCATCAGTAAAGGATTTTAAAGACATAAATTACTTCCATGGGTTTAGTCCTGCTAGGGACCATGTGGGTCACCTGCCACAGAGGACAGTTGTCCCTCACAGGGTAAGGCAGTTCAGGCATTTCTTCTGTGACTTAGGTTCCATTGTATAGATCACTCATGAGCTGCTTACTTTCCCTTTGAAGCTGACAGCTTTCTTCAAAGCCAGGGAGTGGCTTTAGACAGAGACATACAGGAGAAATGAAATGTATCTGAATGGGACTCTCTGTTGGTTCCCTTGCTGGTTCCCTTGTATAACTCAGAGGATTTTGGTTATAATCAGGGGGAATTAGCAGTAGCTACTGTCTTCCTTTCCTTTCCTATTGCTATGACAAAAATACCCTGTTGTGGAAGTTTATTTTTAATTATATATAAAATAATTGTTTTATGTACTGTTGGATGAGGAGATCCTTAAGTCTTGGCATTTTGTATTGTTTGCAGGTGTTAGACTTATATGGGGGATGTTTGATTGGTCATGATTTGCATGCACTATCAGTAGAACACCTGAGGAGTTATGAATCAATAATAACACCTGAGCTCAGACAATTTGGGATTCCACTGTCCAGTATGGTACTAGCCAGGATGGTGGTTCCCTCTTCTGAGGTCTGGCAGGGTTTGCAGCTATGAAAATGCCTCCTTGTCTTCTTTGGTGAGCCGCCACTGCAGGTGTACTACTACAAATGGGTACCAACTTGGGGCACAACAATATGCCAGCTAATCCAACTTGGAGATAAGAAAGAAGAGAAAAAAACTAGACCTCACAGAGTCTGGTATAGTACCTTCAGGGAAGCTACCAGAGAATAGTGATTAAGGTATTAATTGAAGGCTCCTGAAGGAAGAAGAGAGAGAGAAAGAAAAATAGGCCTCTATGAAGAGAAAATTGTGAAAATTAAGTGAGAAAGAGAGCTCAGAAGTGAGAGCCACAGAAGAGAGGCCTTTAGAGAAAGGCATTTTCATGGTAAAAACAAATAATTCACCTCAGAGCAGGGAAAATGCAAGATTCTAACTGCTTTTCCTGATCATGGAGGTGACAGTTCCTCTTCCTGCTGGCAGTAGTCAGGGCATGGGAAACAGCCCAGAGTATATTTCTCTATAAACTGAGTTCATTGATGGCTTTTGTGTGTTTGTGTGTGTGTGTGTGTGTGTGTGTGTGTGTGTTTGTGAAGCCTAAGTGGGTCTTGTGTTTGAGGTCTATGAGGAAGGGTAAATGTTTCCCCATAGCAGTGGTGAGAAAGAATGCCAAAGTGTCAGAACATTTCAGCCAGAGATTCTTCCCATTGGCCCAGGAACCCCTGCTCTTGTGAAAGTTTCAGCTTAGAGCCAAAATGCTGCTTAGTTAAACTGAACATTGTTTTTTTGTTTTTGTTTTTGTTTTTCTGAAAATCTTACTACAATATGTCCAGATACTGATGATGGTGATAAGAAGTCCACCCACGAGGGATCCCTTCCTGAAGACAAAGTGACTGTTTTTTTGTTTGTTTGTTTGTTTACTTTGTTTTTTTGTTTTGTTTCGTTTTTCCAGAAAACTCTATCTTAAAATCTGGAAAGTGTTTCCTCAGGGTCAGCACACAAACTGTCTTCTAAAACTGGCTGAGTTTGTATTTTGTGCTGGTGGCTGATCTTGGTACTGTAAGAGTCACCCAGGTGTTACTGATTTGAAGACATGAAGGAGTCATTGGAGAGCAACTGAGGCTTTGGCATTGTGAGAGGCCAGAAGAAGATTGGTAAAAGTGCAGTCTCAGTGGCAGGTGAAGGCCAAATTGAAGGAATCACACAGAGAGGATGAGGCTTGGCACCATGAAGAGAACCCAGGAAAGGATATTGGTGAAAGTGCAGCCCAGTTGCAGCAGAAGACCCCACCCAGCATTCTGAAGGTTCCAGTACTATGGGATGACCACCAAGGACTGTAGTAGCAGTAGAATTGAGCTAGCCAGAGCCTGGAATACAAGCTATATATAAGCTGCAGAGGGCACAGCAGAGAGGTGACCCAAGTCCTTTGGAGGAACCCAGAAGATCGTGAGTGAATTCCAGATAATTGGACATTGATAATGATTTTCCTGCTGTCCAAAGACATTGTGAAAAGCTTAGTAGATGTTTGGTTTTATTTGGTCCTGTCTTTGTGATTGTTCCTCTTGTAGATAGTTTTGATGGTATAGTGTTAAATTGTGATGTAGGGATAAAGCAATTTTTTTTGATTAGTTTATACAGAAAAGTGGAAATGTTGCAGAAGTTTATTTTTAGTTATATATAAAATAATTGTTTTATGCACTGTTGTGTGAGGGGCTCCCTAGGTCTTGGCATTTTTTTGCAGGTGTTAGACTTATGTGACAGATGTTTGATTGGTTATGATCTGCATGTGTTATCAGTAGACCACCTGAGGAGTTCTGAATCAATAAAAACACTTGAGCTCAGATGCTCGGGGTTCTAATGGCCAGTATTGAACTGGGCAGGATGGTGGTTCCCTCTTCTAAGGTCTGGCAGGGTTTACACCTATGAAAGCATCTCCTTGTCTTCTTTGCTGAGTGATACCTTAGGTGTATTGCTACAATACCCTGATGGTGAGAACGACTTGAAGGGGAAGTGGTTTGTTTGTCTTACAATCCCAGTTACAGTCCATTACAGCAGGGAAGTCAAGGAGGGAGGAACTCTAAGCAAATGGTAACATTACATTTATAATCAAGACCAGACCAGGCATGCATGCTTCCTGCTCAGTTCCCTTTTTCATTTAGTGCAGGACTCATTCCATGAAATGGTGGTACCCATACTTCAGGTATATCTTTCCACCTCTATTAACCAAATTACGAAAGTCTTTCATAGGACTGATCATATAATCTCCCTGATAATCTAGATTTGATCACATTGACAATTAACACTATCCACTGTAGCTACTATCTCTGGGGGGTAAGGCAGTTTCCATATTGAGGAAAAGGCCCTTACTTGTCATAGGCTACCCAGTCTGACTAATTGTGTTACTATAGCATTTAGTAGCAATAATCTAAGGTCCAAAGCTTTGCTATTAAAATTCTATATGGTCACCACCAAATTGAGAAAATATGTCTCTCTCAGTGGTTAGGTGTAGGGTCTTATAGGAGAGTTTAATGACTGGCATGCAAAACAGTCTCCAGGGTGAGCTATATTGGTCCAAAATGCCAGATATCCCAGCTGCTGAGAGAGTACTTCAACACCAATCAAGATTTGCCTTCAAAGTCAGCAAACAGATAAAGAGACCACCACATGAGTTTCAGAAGAAGCATTGCAGTCTCTTGGTATGTTTGCTCAGGAGAATGTGGCTGACATAGCCAAAGGACTCTGTTGCTGCCTTGTGGAAAGGCTGGATAGTAAGAAGCTGAGGGCTTCTGCTGGCCACAGCACCAGCCTGCCAACCTGCAATAATGTACCTTAAAATGTATTCTCTAGTTCCTATCTGGATATTTTGTTGACTACATCCCTAAGTAACATGTACAGAGTACTGCTGAGAGAAATGAAGGGAAATCTAAATACACATGAGTGTCTCAATAATGTTAAGATACTTACAGTCTCCTATTCTATTTTAATAAAGTTCCCATTAGGCTTTTTACTCAAAATTGGGACACTAAAGTCTGTTTGGAAAAGCAAAGGGCCTAAAAAACCAAGTACCCTGGAAAAGAACAAAATTAGAGTCTACCATATCTGTTTTCAAGACTTATTTTAAAGATACATACACTTACTGTGCAATATTACTGTTTCAGCAGGTATACCAATTGGTTGAACAAATTATCAAAGTGCAAAAATGTGGGCTGCAGATATATATCAGCAGTAGAGGACTGGTTAGGCAAGACTGTGGGTTTTCATCTTCAGCACAGAGAAAGGAAAGAAAAGGAAAGGGAAGGAGATGAAAGAAGGAAAAGAAATAAAAAACAAAGAAGTCCAGAAATGCTTTCTTATCTATGGTTAACCAAGTTTGGACAGAGAGTGGCAACTGCTTAATTCAATGACCAAAAGAGACTTTTCAACACTTTCTTCAGAGACAACCTGAATAGGAAGCAGAAGGAGCATCAGATCTCCGTCTCATACACTTGTAAACAGTCACTCAAATCAACATTTAGACCTAAATATAATAGATAAAATCATGAGACACAGTGCCTGCATGCAGAAAATTCTGGAAGAAAGGAATCCTTCAATAGGCAATCAAGATACAACTCAAAAAGCATTATTTTTAAAAGAAAAAAATTACAATTGTGACATCAAAACTGAAACCTTTACTTTTCAAAAGATATTATTAAGAAGATGCACAGCTTACATATCCTGACCTGGATAAAATATCCTAATAAATGTCTCATGATGGGCTTTAATCAAAAATATATAAATGGTACAGTCTAATGGGAAGCTAGATGATCCAATACAAAATAGGCCAAAAAACCATGACTAGACACTTCAAAAATGAAATTACAAAAATTGCTGATGTTATAGACTAAGTATTTGTATCTATCTAAAGTTTCTGTATTGAAACTCCAATCTTAATGCAGCTGTAATTTTGAGATGTGAACTTGAGAATGTAAAGTTAGAGGAGGTCATGAAGATGGTCTGTTTAATCTAGTGTCCTTATAGATTCTCTGTCTTTTTCTTCTGCTCTCCTTTCTCTCCCTCTCTTCAGAGGATACAGTATGAAGGTCATCATCTGCAAACTTGGGAGAATTCCTTTCTAGAACTAAGGATTCTAGGCTTCTGATCTTAAACTTCCAGCACCCCATTTGTGAAAAAACATCTGTTGTGTAAGACCCTAGTCTATATGCTATTTTGTTGTAGGAGCCTATGCTGACTGATATTGCCAGTAAGCCCCTGGAAAAATGGCTAATACTATTATCACAAAAGAAATGCAAATGTAAAAGTTAATGAGATTTCACTATATACATACTAGAATGATAATTTACAAAATACTGAGAATACCAAATTTTGTCAAAGACAGGAAGGAACTACATGTCTCATCATGGTTGGTAAGACTGAAGAATTGTGTGACCATTTGGAAAAAAATTAGTTTATTTCTTATAAAGTAAAACATCCACTTACCTTGCCTACAACCAGAGATTCTTCCCTTGACTCTCTTTCCAACAGAAATAAAATTTTAGGTTTATACATGTTTATAGCAACTTCATTTGTAGTGTCATAGGATGACCACAGGCTAGCAGGATGGATGAAACCTTGTTGTTGTAGAAGTTTATTTTTAGTTGTGTTTAAAATATTGTTTTGTGCACTGTTTGGTGAGGCACTTCTTAGGTTTTGGCATTTTGTATTATCTGCAGGTGTTGGATTTATGTGGGGGATGTTTGATTGCTCATAATCTGCACGTGCTATCAGTTGAACACCTGAAGAGTTCTGTATCAATAAAAACACCTGAGCTCAGACGCTCAGGGTTCCACTCTCCAGTATGGCTCTTGCCATGATGGTGGGTCCCTCTGCTGAGGTCTGGCAGGGTTTGCACATATGAAATATGCCTCCTTTTCTCCTTGCTGAGATGCCACAGCAGCCTCACTAGTATATCTTGTAGTATTAATAAATGCAGCAGCATGAATAAATTTTACAGACATTGATCTGAACAGGAGACCCCAGACAGAAAGCAGTGCATTCTATAGGCTCCATTTAATTAGACTTCTAAAATACATAACATTAATCTATGAGATTGAACTCCATTAGTATTTTCCTAGGGACAGGAGCAGCTGATTAAATGGGAACATGAGGGAACTTCCTAGAATGATGGGGGTATTTTATATTTGATTGAGATGGGTGTTACACAGGTGTGCACATTTATCAAAACTTAAAATTTATGTTTTATTTTCAATATCTTATCCCCTGTGGTTGGGGAAAGAAGACTGTCCTGACTTGGGTGCAGGTAGCTCAGAGCAGGGAGGCACCTGCCTAGGGGAATAAGCTTTGGTCCTTACCTAGCACAGGTGGAGGACTGACAGTTACCCACAAGGGTTACCCTGGATGGTTTTCATCCTGGAGGAGGTGTGCTGTCCATGTGGCTCAAACGTCTCCTAGTGCATTCCCATGTACTCATTTTGTTGCTGACTAGTTCTCTTGGGACTTACTCAAAGACTTACTCAGAAGGTTTGGGATGTTCCTTTCTGGGCACAAAACATGTGCCTTCACTCTCACTAGCTGAAAAGACTGGCTCTTTTCTCCATCATCTGGCAGGTTCACAAGCTGCTGCTATAAGATTGATGGTGCCTTTGGCATGCGTTACACTCCCTCACGGCTCCTCTGTACCCTCACTGGAATGTATCAGAGTGCAATGTGAAGAAACTTCTAGAGACATTGCTTCATTCTGTTCTCTAAACTGTTCCACACGTGGAACAAGGCAGTTTGGGTCCCTTCTGCTCCCCTTTCTAGACTAGTTACCAACTTGGTGGCTTCCAGTGTGATTAACTCAGAGAACAGAAACACTCCAAGGGGTTCTACATGCTAAAGCCTGGGTCCCCTCCCTGGTGTCAATGGATCAGATAGCCTACACATTTTGAAATTTGTATGTGTTGGGGGGAGGGAGAAAGAGAGAAAGAAAGAGAGAGAGAGAGAGAGAGAGAGAGAGAGAGAGAGAGAGAGAGAGAGGGAGAGAGGGAGAGAGAGAGGGAAGCAGGAGACAGTAGGAGACATAAACTACGTAAACTAGATGAAAACAAGTTATAATGCAAGTGAAAAGAAGCATATCAGTTAACTGATGATTGAAAATCAGGACCAGATGAGGCTGTGAAGCTGTGGGCATTTAATTTATGGGGAGGAGGTCGCTGCTTGGTAAAAACCAAGCCTATGCTGCCTGAACCCCAACATGGTTTTTGTTTATATCCTTTTCTAGTGTATGGAGCAAAATGACTAGCCCATTTGTTTAAAGTTATCTCTGCTTTTCTACCCCACGGTATATTTCATTTCATTATTTCATTTGGAATGAGAAGTCAAGAAACATCTGTGAGCAACCTGGAAGTTAAATTTGTCTCCAGGAAAGCACTAAGGACCAGAAATAGGGAAGAGGAATACCAGGAGGCAGGTGGGAGGCTCAATGGAAGAAGATAGGAGGAGTCAATGAGCTGAGCAATGAATCCAACCTTCCACAGTCATTCAGTAGAATGGAAAAGCAATATGGATAGGAGTATAGAACAGTGTTGCTCTGATGTGGTCCATGGACAATATTATCCAGCATCATTGGGATCTGATTTTTCCCTCAGAGTTTTCATATTGGCAAGCCAAAGGCCAATTTTAATTGATAGCCCTTGTTCTGTTCTGGAAAAAAAAGATGTTGGCTTGAAAATGTTTTTAAAAATTAAATTTGTGGCCAACTCTTGAAAATATAGGTTTTTGTTTGTTTGTTTGGAAAAAGTCTATATTACTGCCTCATCATGGCAAAACTGAAGGTGGGACATTATTTAATCCACCCTACTGTTTGGCCCAGGCTCTCATAATCAGGGAGAGCCTTCCCTTTTAATTTTGTGTGGACTGCCCTTGCCTATAGTTTCTTCTCAGTTCCAAGGTCACATATCTGCCATGGTTTATCACTGACCTTGGCAGTTTGCTCAGTGGTTGATGTAGGAATGGGTATGTGATCCAGCCTATTGGCCAATAAAATACAAAAGATATAGTCTGAAAGTCTTCCTGAGAAAGTTTCTTTCTTTTTTTTTTCTCTCTTGGGAGTTTTCTTTTCTTCCCCTTGACACTATGCGTCACAACCATTCTATGAGAGAAACCAGACCAAGCCAGAGTAATGAAAGCTTGAAGAGAACTTGGAGCCTGAGAACCCCAAGGAACTGTCGAACCTCCTACTCCTAATCCCACCCTGCTCTGCACTTCCTGCCATGGATCACTTCACAGTTCCTCATTGTTTCAGAGACTTTATTGCTGGCAACCAGAAACATCTTAATTGATTCAGAGGAAAAGCAACTCATCAGCAGGAACCTGTGTACTTTTTCCAATTGTTATTGATGCCTGTTGCCTCATCTAGGATATAATTTCCAATGTTGAATCTCAGAGCAGTAAGTCCTGTTGACTTTCCTCATTTGGAATATGGCTCCAGAGTTATCCTTATACGTAGAAGTGCCTCATACCCTATGGAAGGGGATCTCTGTTATCACAGTGCATTTGGAACAGCAGATTATGGCTTTACTGTTGTTACTTTTATAATCATGGCAGGCACCTTAATGTTGCTAAGCTTCCATTTCCTTTTTCTGTGAACTACTAATGTACCTTAGTGGGCTGCCATGTAGATTAAATGAAATGATTGCAATAGTTTTTGATGTTTTACTGCTGATAGCTTTAAAGTCCCACCACTCCCTGTTTTCTTTGTGTCTCACATCTGGAAAAGCTGATAAGAAAACTAAGAGCTCCTTTTTAGGCTGTTGATAGGAGGCTGTATAAGGCCCTGTCTACACACGGAAACTCTGACCCTGCCTGTCACCAGCACTGTAAGAGCTATACCAGTGCCTTCCTCTTGCTCTTTCAAGGCATCCTTAGATCACCTTAATGTGTTTCTGGGTCTATCCTACTCTAAATCATGCTGTACACTTCACGTATTCATATGTTCTTGATATGGGGCACTATTACTCTGGATAGCAAACCAATTTTTGGAGTGATGATCGACCCTGCTTTTATGGCATAGACAAGGAAATGGCATGTGCAGGATAACTATTGTTATTTTAAATTGGTGTGTGTTAGTGCATGTTTATAGAGGTCAGAGGTCAACCCCAGGTGGTGTGCCTTAGGAGCCATCCACCTTGTTTCTGATGAAGGGTATCTCAGCTGACCTTGAACTTATCAATTAGGCTAGGCTGACTGACCAGTGAGCCCCACAGATTTGACCTTTGCATCTTTTCTGGTGTTTTGACTACAAGCATACTCCTCCTGATTACTACATGTGTACTGGGAACCAAACTCTGGTCCTCATGCTTGCATGGCAAGTACCTCACCAACTGAGCTGTCTCTCAAGCCCCATTATACTAAATATTAAGGATGTTCTCAAACATGGGGAATAAAATGAGTTCTTTGGGTTCATCCTAGCTCTAACCTCCAGCAACTGCCTTTCTACCATTCATGTTCCATCTATCTTTACTCCTCTAGAATCCTTTTTAGATAAAAAAGCAAATTCTAGCATGTCCACCTAGAAGAACTTCAGTATATCTATAAGACAACTTTAGAAAAAGTGTTCTTTTAGATTTTTTTTATTGTCTATGATATATATTCACATAATGGAATGGTGATTATAGTCAATCAAATCGACATAGCCATCACTTCATAATTTTAATTTTTATAGGAAGCATCTGAAATATGTACTTCCCAGCACATAATACAGAATCATTAATTATAATCCTTATAGATATGTATATAATACATATACATACACATGCATACATATGCCTGTGATGGGCTATTATTCAACCTTTAGGAATATATCCTGCAGTTTGTGACACAATAGATGAAATTAGAGGGCATTTCTCTTCTTATCTTTTCTTAAAACATTTTCATCAAATCATGATCACACAACAAAATTTACATAATTCTTCAACATCAAATATTTAGGTGACGTCAAGTTTTCCTCAGTTTCTTTAAAAGTATCTTTGATGATCAGCTTTCCTATCACATGTCTGTAAAAGTCCATCAATCTTCATCCTCCTACACAGTTATGTAACATTTTGCTCATTAACTTGCTGATTTCATTTCTTTGCTGTCTTACTGGTTTGCTATCATCACTACTAACCTGAAGATCTATATAATGGATGGACTCTGTCAGCTTACTCCATGGTTTTCCTTGTACCTAGCATAGCACACACAGTAGCCTAGAAATTACCAGCTGCTGAAAGAGTGAGTTAACACATGTGTGTGTCAGTTACCCTGTTCACTTATCATTGGTGTGCGTTTATAACTTCTTCTTTTGGTTCTCTAACTCCACAGGACTAGTGAGTTGATTTGGTTGTTGTTTTTTCTTTTTTTAAAAGATTTATTTTTATCTTATGTGTTTGATTGTTTTGCCTAGTGTATGTATGTGCACCAGGTGTGTGCTCAGTACCTGTGGTGATCAGAGGAGGCTATCTTACCCCCTGGAACTGGAATTACATGTGACTGTGAGCCCACATATGGGTATTGACAACTTCAACCCAGATCCTCTGCAAGAGCAGTAAGTGCTTTTAACTTCTCGGTCATGTCTCTAGTTTCTTTTATTTATTTATTTATTTATTTGCATTTTTCTCAAAAGGTCAAAAAGCAAAAACTGAGTTGAAAGTTCTTAGATGTTTTTCTGAGCAAATACTCTGAAGATCATACTGAGTATGTACTGGCAAGGCTAAATGATAACTCAGTAGAGATGACCTTACAAAGAAAAGAGGCTGAGTTAATGAAGTTGAATCATCTTTATCCAGAGGATTTACACAGTAACTGTGGTCATAAAATGCATTTAAGTACTTAGTTCCTTATTTTTATCAGTATTTATGAAAAGGATTCTAGACTCTTTTAAGCCTGTCCTCGATTTAATTCACAGAAAATTATGTGTGAATTTTTCTCAGTCATTCCACACGATTTATGATTCAACCCTCAAACAAATTACTTCTTTGAAACAACAAACAGTTTTAATGCTAATCTGTGGAACATGGAATATGTATCCATGAGCTCTCCAATCTGTGTGTTTTACCATCATGGCAGAAATGGTATACAGTTTGCCCTCTGTATCTGTGGGCTTTGTATCAATAGAGTTAACCCTCAAGCTGGGAATGGGAATAAAGTTGCATGTGTATTGAACACAAGCAGATTGAATCTTGTTATTAGTTCTTAACAATATAATATAGAAACGATGCATATAGCACTCTTCTTGTGTTAGGCATTATTAACAATCTAGAAACAGTTATATAAAGAAGGGTGGTACAGGCAGCATGCAACGCTTACACCATTTTTCTAGAAAGGGATTGAGCATCTATTGGTCTCTTATCCTCATGAGTTCCAGAACCGAGTTCCTGGCACCAAGGCATACCTGTACATGCATTATATTTTTTGTTTTACTTTTATCTTATTTGGAAATTTTCATTTTGTGACAAATTCTCCTGTAGCTCAAGCTGGCACATGTTGCCAAGAATAGCATTGAACTCCTGCTTTCACCTCCCAAATACTGAAATGACAAGTGGACACCACTGTGTTTGGCTCTATATTTTGGAAATTAAGGAAAACCTCAAAGAATCCTAATGAGATTAATTGACTGAAAAATTCTCAGCTAGGTGGGGGGTGGCACATGCCTTTAATCCTAGCACTTGAGAGGCAGAGACCTAATCTACAGAATGAGTTTCAGGACAGCCAGGGTTACAACAGAGAAACCCTGTCTTGAATCCCCCCACCCCTCAAAAATTTTTTCTTTCTCTTAGTTGCAGGTAGAACTGGCATTTCTCTGAAAGATGCAAATTTGGGTCTTAAGGACACACGACATTGTTCTCGTCCTGTAGCTAGTTGAGAACCAACATATGAACTACACTACTAAGGATAAGTAGAGAAGCAGGAATGGAAAATCAAAAGAGAGTTTATTTGGAGTTTAAGACAAAACTTAGAAAAAAAATTCTCAGTTTTTTCCCTTGTCTTTCACTTTAATCAGTTATTGCAACATTAATGACTTTGTGTAGCATTAAAATACACATGTACAAAATACACGTGTGTTTCCCTGTTACTCTTCCATGTGATGCATGTGGCTGCTGAGTGTCTAGGAGGGTCAGGGATGCCAGATCTACCAGGATCACACAGAGGCTGCCGTTTCAGATGATCTGAAAATTTGCAGTGATCACACACATAGATCTGAGAGACCCAAAGGCACACAGCTGTGGCTTCAGAACCCGGCTTCATTTACCATCTGTCTGTTAGCACCATGAATTTTGACTGAGAAGGCTGCTTTACAAATCTGGGAATTCCATCTTCTTTTCCAAGCACCCTGGGCTGGGGCTTTCCAGAAAATTAATGGACCTCGGAGAAATTGTGCTTTCTCCCCTCTCACATTTAGGGCAGCATGAGGGGTGGTTTTTACCTTAATGTTAGCAGTAGGTCTTTTGTATGTCTGTAACTCCATGGTAGAGACATCAGTCACACACCTTCCATTATGACAAGTCAAGTCCATGCTCAAGAAATTCCACATTCAAATAGGGCCACTGTTGAATCCAATGGTGGTGGGTGCAGGGGGAGGAGAAAACTGTATTTTTTCTGGCTAATACACCATTTCTAGATGTTCATCAAGCTGTTAAAAAATGTGAAATGATGACTCATTTGGGAGCCCCTCCCAACTCCTCTCCCTGTCCCAATTTGCCTGCGGGTTGAAGGAATGTATACTGACTTGAGTTAAAGAAGAAACTTGTGGTTTCCATTATAGTCTGTAAACACGGATTGCTGAAAGCCTCAAGCGTGCTATCATCTCCCGCCCCACACATGCTTTATATACAATCCATCTTGGAAAAGAGCTTGGGAGAGCACTGTGTTTACTACTCCAGAACAACCCAACAAACGAGGGGCTGATCTGCCCTGGGGGTCTTCAGATTCACAGCAAAGTGGAGGGCCTTTCTGATGTCTTTTAAGCCAATGCATCAAGAAAGAAGCTGAAGCCAATTCTTTGGAAAGAAAGTTCTTCCTGGTGCCTGCAGTAGGCCCTGGCCACCCTTTATCAACAACAGAGCTCTCTAAAAACACCTTTTCTCAGGCCTATCAGAATGCTTTTAGTTTCCCATTTAGACTTTATGCTTAAGTCTTACCCTTAAAGCTAGTAGAAAAGGGGGGAGGCATGCTCCCATTTTGATTTAATATAGTTTTAATGGTGTGGGAATGGGGCAGAGTGCAAATGATCCTAGAAATTATTCTCATAGTACGCAAGGCATTTCAAGGTGTCTCAGAGGGAGATAAAGAGCATCCTGCATTTGCCTGGTGCCCAGACTAGGCCTTATAAGAAGAACTAAGCACACTCTACTTGCTTCAGGAAGCAAGAATCATGCCTGTCAAATGGATGGAAAGTTTAAGATGCAAGTTCATTCTGTTTGAATTTGTTTCCTGGCCTTGACATTTCCTGGCACTGTGACCCGGGGCACTATGAGTTATGATTTAATACGGATAAGAATTACTTGAGAATTACTTCTCAGTAGATTGTGATTCAGTAGGTGTGGGTGGTGTGAGAGACTCTGACCATGCAGCTCATCCTTAAACTCCACTGAGCAGTAGACTTTTGTAGGTCTCCTCCCCAATGGAAGCTTCCTTTCCTTTTCAGTTTAGAGTAAGTTTAGAATGATGACGATCTTCTTGGATTATTGATGAGACTCACGGCATTGGTAAACATGCTGGTGTGGGCCCTGGCCCAGGGGACACAGTGATGGAAGGGGGCTTGGGATCCTGAAATACTAGCGATGGAAGCCATCTGCAGGAGGACCTGGTTTTAGTCCCTGGGTATGCAGGGAAAGGGACCAAAATGTGTATTGCTCAGGAATCTACTGTGAGGTTATCTGCTATTCTAAGTAGAGACTCAGTGGGCAAGGACATAGCTCATACTTAGATTGGGTATGCCCTGACAATCAACATCTGACCTCTGATTTGATTTGAGCCATTGATACAAATATTTCAATTCTCAGCTCTTTCCCTATATTATATTGCCACTATTTTCTTTTATTCTTGTATAAGTTATTACTTGCTGTATTAACATCTTTCATTCCAAAGAGACAAGAGCAAGGTATCTGATTTCATTCACTTCCAGCTGAAGGCATTTACTCTTCCTAATGTCCATCATTCTGCCTCTCCTAACTAGTTCTAACTCTCCCCTGCTCCTAAGAATGCTCAACAGGGATCACTGTCATCATTCATCAAGCAACAGGAACAGTAAGCACCTTTAAAGTGTATCTTTCTGTTCATCCTGTGCTGCAGTACTGGGGATTGTGCTAATGATGTAATGAAAGGGCTAATGAAAAACACGACTCCCGTAGTATTGGAGTTCAGTGAGTGGCCCATGAGAAAGGCTTGAGGCCACAGCTTGCTTACTAACAACTCATCATTCCTTTTTAGGAAGCAGTTCTCACTGTCTGCTTCTCTTTGCAGACACTGGTAATACGAGGCTGTTGAAAGGGCCTCCACATGGCTCAGCTTTGAAGAGGTCAAAGCTTATGAGGTCTCCCATTTTCATGTGTTGAGTTTGCTCTCACCCGGTTTCAGCTGTCGGAGATGGTTGTCTGTGAGTGTGATGCTAATGTTGTTGGAGCCTTCACCCCAGGCATGTTTGTACAACTTAGCACAAAGAGACAGTTTATTCTCTGACCCAAAACTATATTGCACATGTCTGCCCATTTCCTCTAAACATGAGAGGAGACAACAGATGGCTGACTTGAACAAATCCCGGGACTTCCGCTGGGCAGAGGAAAAAATCTTGGCTCTGGGAAAAAAAAGGGAGGGTCAGTCGTCTCTCCTTCATGTACATAGGGCACCCCCCTCCCCAAGCACTAGATGATGACATAGGGAAGTAGTGTGCTGTTTTGTTCTTGAATCACCAGGAAGGGATCACATAAAACTTATGTCTTCAGAGAAGGACTTGAGTGGAATGGTAAAGGTGCTAGGGACAGCAGGACTTCCAGAACTCAGTGTGAACAGGGGTAACTTCAGTTTTCTAATTCTTAACTCTTCATCAGGGTAATGACTACCTTCCCCTGACCAATACACAGTACACCTCTCTTATCATCATTGGGACATGTTCTAAGACCCCCAGTGCATGGCTGAACTTGTAGGTGACATTGAAATCTGTGTGTACTGTGTTTTCGTTTCTGTGAACACAGGCCTATGAAGAGTCCAAATTAGAAATTAGGCACAGTAGACAGTTAATAATAAATTAGAATGATAGTATTATAATAAGGTATTTAAAACTTACAAATTATTTATTTCTGGAATCTCTCATTTAATATTTCAGACTGTAGTGGACCACAGGAAAATCGTGGCAAGTAAAATGGGACTGCTATAGAGAACTTCCTTACATCCTTCTCTTCTCACATCTGAGAACTTCTGGACTCAAAAGTTCAAATGAGCTGCTTTGGCCAATGGCCTTATCACAGTTCCTCTTGTCCAGGATTCCTGTAAAGGCACAAAGGCCCCACTAGCCTATAGGAGAGTGAAACACAGAGGAGAGCCATCACAGGTACTATATGGAACAGTTCCCTGTGGAGCCACCATGCAGTCTGACAAACTCATCCAAGAGCAATATAGCCCATCCAGCAAGAAAAGAATATTTGTATTTGAATTAATACTTGGTTTGACTTTCAACATTTTAATGAAGATTTTCAAACAACAAAACTGACTTTTTCAGTGCATAACTGTATATTAAATAGCCATATGACTACTTAGTATTTTGCTGTATTTTCTTCATCAGGTGTTATCCATACACTTATTCATGTATTCATCTGACCATGCATCCACATCTTTCCGCAATTACTGCATTAACCCATTGCATTTTGGAATCATTTGTTATGTAAGTGCTCCTTGTAGTAGTGTATAATTGATTCAGGGAACCCGGAAAGGATTAGTTAGGAAACTATTTTGAGAAAAATGGCTGATTTCAGGGTCTTGGCATGATGATATTTTCTAATTAATGGGTACTGGTACAATCTTCTTTTCTGAGAAGGTGTACATTAGCAGTCGTAAAGTGGTTTAGTGTTCACGGAAGCCAGGGGCTTCTGATTAGATAATGTCATTTCCTTGTGCCCTGTGACATCCTGGCAACTAGAAATACTCAGAAGTTTTAACTGGAAGAAGAGATAGGAAGCAAGTGTCCATGGGTGTGGGGAAAAGGGATTATCCTTGCATATGTTGCTACTTCTGTGATCTGCAAGTGTCTCACACAAAGAATGCTCATTTTTAGGTCTCTGTTACTTAGAAAGAAACTTACATGCTCTGATACCAAAGCTCAGAGAGGCTCTGACCTACAGCCCAATGTCTGTTTAAAGTTAGTTCCAGGACTTTGCATGGTAAGTTTCATTACTCTTTGTATCACAGATCAACTCTCTTTTTGTTATGTATAAACACCTATATGTACACATAAATAGAAGGTTTGGAAAAAAGAAAGAAATATGGAGGCCAGGCATGGGGAATCTAATTATAAAACTACTACCTGGCTGAGACAGAAAAATTGAGAGTCTAAAGCCAGCCTAAGATACGTTAAAAGACTCTGTACCAAAATAAATACATTAAAAATAAAAATTCGAGAAGGGAAGGAAAGGATAAAAAAGAGAAAAGAGGTAGGCCATTGTACATGTGATAAGTGATTGATTTATTCTGACCTTATTGTTTCTGTCAGAAACCATTATTTCACCTTCTTCCAAATATCTGACTCTGTTCTGGGTGCATTGAAAGGCTTCTGTCTTGGAAGACAGCCCCAGCCTGAGAAATTTGCAGTTAAGACAGTGTGGTGAGACACAGAGCAAATGCATCTGGCTTTGGCATTGCAGACTCACAACCCACATGTGGCAGGCACTTCCATTAACTGAAGCTTAACTGACTGCCAGCATCTTGCTTCAGTGGTATGCTGCACAGAATTCTCTGCCAACCCATAGAGCTTCTTTGGCTTATAAGTGTCACTCGGAGGACCTGGGGACCAATATCTCAAGGTGACCAATATCCTCAGTCAGTGAGGATACAATACGGTGAATAGGTGGGCCAGCTTCTCACCTTAAAGTCTGAAAGTATTAGGAGGCTGGCTGAATTATTTTGTTTTGCTCTTTGAGATAAGGTCTCTTATTGCAGCCTAGCCTTGGAACTCACCAGGTAGCCCAGGATAACTTTATACTTACCATCTCTTGCCTCAGCCTACTAAGTACTTGGATTTTAGACATGTACCATCATGTCTGACTTTCTCCTTCCTCAGTGTGACTTGTGGAACCAAGATTTACTAGTTTCTGTAGCAACGCCAATGGTGCTTTATTCATTTGCATGAGCTCTTCATCTTTCCTGGATCCATTCTTCTCATCCCTAGTTCCAAGACTACTTTTCAAACAATCTATGTAAGTCTGAGACTTGTCTAAGGTTCTGGGTTTCTAAGGCTCGTGTGAAGGTGAAATATATTCAATAAAAGTATAGTAGCATAATCTAATGATATGAAGAAGCATGCTGTGTAAGAGAGATCCATTATGTATACACAAGTACACACAGAGTTATAAAATAAACAGATTACACATAATATAGAATTTTGGGGAGGGAGAAAGCATCAAATGCTGGATTTCTGGAATTGAGCCTTTGTATGAGATTATGATTTCAATACATGGTTAGGTAGAATTCCAGGCATGGGAGTCTATGAGAGGCAATTTTTTTTCCTGGAATTCTTTTAACCCTCTATGCTTTTATTCCCCTCTTCTATACTAAATGTCAGCCATTAGCAGCACTCAAGTATCCAGTGGAAACTTTAATCACCAAGTCCCTACTGTGAAGTAACGACTTGTTGATGGCTAATGCCATTTTAGACCCAAGTTGTCAATATTTTTTCCCTGCCTTTGGTTGTGGCATCATTTTATTAAAGTTGGCCTTTTATATTTTCAGGATGATCATGTAGCTCTATTCCCTGGTAGGATGCTTATAAACATTTGCAATGCCAAGTTCTATAAAAGTCCCAGGGACAAGTAGAATAAGAGAGCCAGAGTGGCTTTGTGATTGAACTTGTCAGTCAAGGAGAAGTGCAAACGCCATGTGGTTGGTGTTTAAATCAGGACCAGATGGTCAGTAGTATTTGGTGGGTCTTGGTTGTTCTCCAGTTGTCTAATGTTCTGAAGTCTGACGAAAAGGAGAGATATTTGTGCCACTTTGAAATCCTGGCACTTTAGCCAGTTGCCTTTATTTTCATGGATAGAGGGCCAGTTCTGAGGCATGACTCACAGAGGAGATGCTGGGGAAGGGCTCGAAAGAGGGTGGTCCCGTTGGGTGGTTAGGTTTGAAAATGGGCAAAGGGCAGGCTGTGCGTGTGTGTAGGTGGGGGTGCTGGATCAGACTGCGATTTTCAATGTTGAGCCTGGTTTTGCTTTAGCAGATCGCTCTGGTTGTAGGATTGAATTCTTTCTCACTCTCTATCAGCTCTGTGTCATAAAGGCAAGGAAGCAATGGAGGAGAAAAAGAGGGATGAATTTCAAAAGGGAAAGCAAATAACTGCACATCACAGTTAACATAAACGAAACATAAACCTTGAGTCATAGGCAGCTATAGGCAGATCACAGCAGACAACATGACATCTGCTCTCTGGTCACCCTGCTGCACAGCCCTCTGTTGTTACACTTGAAAAGTCTCACATATGAACTATTTTGCTCTTTTTCAAGTTTATAACCTTTTCCCTTCTTGCTCAGCTGCGTTCTAATGATATTTTTTTTTCTGTTAAAGAGGATCAGTTTATGAGAACAGGATGTTTGTATTAAATATTAAATCGTTAGGGCTTCCTTCAGCTGAAGGTCTCAGCTTGGCTTCATTTTTGATGGAAATAGACAAACTTACATTCCTGCAGAACTACAGAGAGTACAAAGAGTTTTTCAAATCTTGATAGTGTAGCTCGGCATTGGGCCAAGAAAAGAATAATTGGTTAATGTCCACATGGTGCTTTGAAGATGCAAAATCCTGTGTAAATTCCAAGTGATACTCGGAGGCAATCCAGCCTTAAAGGCCTGATCCTAGGGATCAGGAGGCTGAGTTCCCCAACTATCTTTCAGGGAGCAGAGGCTTGTGAATTGGATTCTCTGTGGAAGCTCTAGGGATTCTGGAGGCTAGACTGCAATTCTGGATTTTCTACCTCTGCCCCTTCTTAGAGCTTAATTATACACTCAGCTGCATATGGGAGAACATCAGTGTCATCTTCTTTGTCCTTCAGAGGCCATGCATTGTCCTTGAAGCTGTCCTTCATGTCATGTGCAAACATTCTGGTTTTATTAGGTGGATACTTGAGAAAATAGTCAAATGTATCATGTGAGGATTTTTCAATTCTTCTGAAGAAAGTCAATACAGTGTTAAAAGTGTAAAAACACATGTGTGATAGAAAAATAGATGGTGGATACTAGGGATAGAAGGGCTTAAAATGGAACCTGGGGAGGGGAATAGATCTGGAATCAGCCAAAAGTAAGGATGTAGAAAAAGCCATATGAACACTTCCTTCTTTGTAATCTAACTGAAAAGAATGTATTTTTGTTGTTATTGTTATTATTTGTATGTTTATTTTTTAGTTTAATGGCACTATCTTGCATGAACCAGTAACACTGATTCCCAGAAGTCACACTTTTAAAAACCAAACACTCAGTGCCAGGTGTGGAGTTCCTTCCTGTGAGTTATTAGGTAGGAGGCCTCCATAGACTCTCAAACCAGTACAGGATATTACCACTACTTGATTTCCCATAAAAACAAGATGCTAAGTCTCTATTCCTGGAGATATGGGCACAGGAATCAAACTTGGACTCAGTAGGTAGCTTCCTCCCTGCTCACTAGCATTCACAGTGCCTAAGGTGCCTTGCAAGCAGAGGTAGAAACTAGTTATGAACAGCGTAACTTAGCTGTGGACCCTGTATGCTCCAGTATTGACCTGCCACACAAAATATGACCAGTGGATTATTAGCAACATGAATGTTCCAGGGGTAACCAACCATTTCCTGATGGACTCTGAGACCTGACTATATGAAAGAAGGGATGTGCCCTGTACTGTAAACCTGGTCAAAAGCCTATGGCTAGGGAGATCATGACCCAATGAGAGAATCTAGTGCTGATGCTCTACTAAATGTATATATGGTTAAATTGTCTTCTAAATACATGTGTTAATATCCATAGATTGCTGCAGCACTCAGCCTTAGTCAGATAAGCCTCTCTTATCAGTGGACAATGGCTGAACAGACTCTTAACTCAACTGAGTGCTGACAATATAGGACTGTTGCCTGCTCAGCCCCAAATGGGATATGTATATCACTCACTCTGAGATTTACAGAACAATACAGAAGAGAAGGGAGGACTGTAAGGCCTGGAGGACATGGAGGAATATTATAGGATACTGTCTTCTAGACAACGTATGTCTGCTGCAATCGTGAACACACAGCAATTGTGACTACTTGCCTATACAACACCTGCACACAGAAAAAGAGACAGAGGACTGGAGCAGGGGGACTACTTGAGAAGAAAAGGGGCTTAACAGAGGTGGAAGGGGGATAAGAAAGGGAGACAGGGGTGGAGACATGATCACAGTACATCATGTACAAGTAAGAAACTCAAAAATGGAAAAAGACTAAAAATTATATACACATATGAAAATGTCATAATGACATTTAGTTATAAATTATTATTTATAGCTTATATATATAAATAAAAGTTCTTGAAAATGAAAATAATATAGTAAATAAGTTTTGGGCACTTATCTTTTTTGAGATTATAAAACACATCAGTGCATGATTTCCATTACATTTTGCCAAGTAGTTTAGAAAATATTTACTTCAGGGACTGAATTAGACAAGCACTGGATGAACTGAAGACAACAGAAGGAATTAAGGATGAAGAGGTGGAAAGCCATCACTAGGTCTAGACAACAGAGCTTGGAGGTGGCAACTGGACCTGAGGGGCTGCATGGAGATCTGATTACAGGGAGGCCCCCACAGGAGGGGCCAGAGTCACAGAGAAGATACAGCTGTGCACAAGAAGCCACTCAAAGCAGAGACAGGGAGGCACCCCTATATGGCTTCTTCTTTCTCCTGCAATGACTTCTAGGGCATCCAAAGTACTGGAAAAGAAAAAAAGAGAAAAAATGGCCAAATGATCTGGAAAATAAAGTCTGTGTGGATCAGCAATGTAGTGTGACTAGAAGGGTCTAGACCTAAGGCTGGTGGACATACATATGAATGATGGGTACAGAGAAAATCCTGCCAAGAAGACTCTTGCCACATCTCCACTGGGGACAGGCACCATTATTTAACTACAGTACATTTCCCTGCTTTTACTTAGTTTGATCCTGAATTGACATCTTACATGGATTTCAAACTCTCTTTCAAGCTATGTTAATTTTACACCATTATAGTTTCGTGTTATATTAGGTTCAGAAGGGATATAGGACAAAATGTAAGTAGAGGCTTATTCCCTGCTAGGGATACAGATGTGGCACACGGCGATGGATCACACTGACAAATTGATGGAGAATAATTGTCCTCTTCAGGGAACTGAATAGATGTCATAGAACTTTTATTCTATAGGTGGGCATGATGGACATATGTAAAAATTACAACCAAGTGTTTGGATTATTGGTCTTAAGAATCATACTGTGTACATAGTTTGTGATTTAAGTTACCTCAAACTAGTTGGAAGCCAACAAGTACCTTTTCAGAACTCTGTGACTCCTGTCTTGATGCTTTGTACTTCCTAGTATAATTGATATTTCCTCTGGGTGCTGTTACGGCCTTCTCCTTCTTGTGTCTTAATTGGTTTGCAGAAGCAAACATGTGCTAACAATATACGGCTAATAATTCATACCCACATGCATGTAGTTTTGAAATGTTGTACACTCTTCATGAATCCTTTCTAGTGTATATATAACATATGTATTGTCTTTGTACATTTGCTTATATTACACCAGAAGTGTAATATATTATTACACTTATTATCAAGCACAATATGGGTCCTTAGGGAGAAATTTATCTCAAAACTTTTCCTGCTTTATGTCCCTCAGCAAAGAATCTTTTAGACTGTGATGTCCTGAGTCAGGCCTAGAGACTAGGCATAGTGATTACTGTATGATGCCAGGAGCGGTCTTCAGGAAAGAGGCACTAAGGAATTGCTTTACTTTGCAGGGGCTATTAACATTGTAACCCCAAATTTAGGAGACAGACTCAGAGGTGTATCTGTCACAGAACGCTAGTACAGAATCCCCAACCTTGACCAGTAATATCAGGAAAACACTATTCTGCATCTACAGGCAGATTCTAAAAGTCACACCTCTCTATGCTTGGGCTCTGTCTTTGTCAGAGGACCCACACATTCAACAAAGCCAGACTCTAAAAATGGAGTACGATTAAACATCTCACCAAGCTTGATAAGCAATGTGGACTGATTTATAACTTGACAGTGTGTGAGGTTGTGTGTGGCTTTGTTCTGCTCTGAAGATGACTTTTCTAATTTCCCCCCTCTTTTGGTCCAGATACACCTCTACTTTTTGAATCAACTCTTCCATTTAGTGGTTAGTCTGACTGCCTATAAATATTCTTATATCTGTAGTCTAAGTCTTTAACTTCATTATCATGATCTGCATTTCTTCTGTTTTTGCTCAGATCTTTCCTTGTCCAGTCCTTTTTTGCTTCTCCTCATTCTACATGAGCCAGGAAGTGGCATCCGACTCAACATGACTCTCTGTTGCTTCAGGAGATACTATCAGTTTGTGCCAAACTCAAATCCATGAGCTCGTTGCATACAATGGTGTATGGTGTACTGTGGACCAGTTAGCTAATTTAGAGATTTCTCCCAAATTCTAAATTTAATTTAGAATTAAATTCAATAATATACAATCAAATATATTATAAGGTGATACAGAAAGTGGAAGAAGTTATGACTATGATTTTATCTTGAATTAAAACCAGATTACCACAGCAAAAGAAAGCTCTCTGGAGGTGACATGGATGAAGTCTCCTATGCTTGTTTTGAACTCCGTGTCTTGGGCCTGCCGCCCCAGCCTTCTAACTAGAATCACTTTAGCTGGGATGTATGAATACGACAAACCATGAGAGAGGGCTGTTCTTGTTGCCAACCAGACTGGAAACAGGAAATACCAGGGATCTTATAATAAGTGTGGAGACTTCCAGTCTAATTTCAAAGTCTCAGAAGTTTGAATAGAGATTAGACTTGGTTGTACATCTTGAGTGTACATTTCAACAGACTTTCAGTCTCATGGTCATCCATCATGCATCAGGGGAGTTGCCTGTAACATCCCTTCTTGTTTATCTAAGTTCTTTGAAGAACAAGTCATAGTGATCTTTGGCTTGTTGGGTGGACAATGACTGGAAGGCAAAGGTGGACAATGGGAAGTAGATATTATCACCTTTATAATTCTCCAAAGCCAATTGAAATGCCATTTTCTGTGATTAAAATTTCTACTGAAAAAAAAGGGGGGGGGAAATCCTGCCACCTGCTATACTCTTTGGCAGTGCTGGAATAACCTGAAAGATTGTTGTTGGTATCACAAAGGTCCCAACACACATGCTTAATGAGTCTCTGTGAATCAAAATAGTCCTAGGAGCCATGTGCAGTGAATTGCAGAAATTGTAGGCTTAGAAAACTCCCAATGTTCCTTTGAGAATTTTGTCATTTCTGTTTGTCGAGTGAATGATGAATTGCTTCTGTAGAGGGTGATCCATCTAATTATCCTTATAGTATAGACTGTATAATTTCTGAGTATTATAATTTCATAATATTTTCTTCTAGTTAATTTCCCTAAATCTTTTATAAAAGCCTCACATTCTCAAATTGTTCTGCTCAGAATCTCTTCAGATTGAAGAGAGATGAAGGTACCTGTCAATAAAGATTGCAGTCCCATCTATACCTCAGAGTACTACACCAAGCTGTTTGGCAGCATTTATTTTCTGTGGCTGGGTGGCTTAAGTCCATGTTTGCTTGGCTGTAGACCATATTCATCCCCTAGATGCTGCTCACAGGTCTTTGTTCGGTAGTGTCTCTCCTCAAAGTTGTATCTCTTTGCTTCTGCTGGCCAGCCAGAAAGCATCTACTGCTGCTGCTGGACTTTCACTGGATTATCTAATTAGATCAGGTTTACCCAGGCTAATCTCCCTTTTTATTGGTTCAAAGTCTACTGCAAAAGATCTACCTGAAAAATTCTTTTTGCTCTATAATGTAACATAACTGTGGAGTTGATAACCTGTAATATTGCTGAGTCTGCACTCAAGAATGATGCAGAACATGTCCATCAAGGATAACTAGGCACAGTGGAATTCTGACTAGCATTGAAACACACACACTCACACACACACACATACACACACACACACACACACACACACACACAGGAATATAAATCACTCTAATTTATGTTTGTGTAAATTATAGGACCTCAGATAAGAGCTCTTTAGTGTAAAGTAATGTTTTCCTAATTTTATTTTGTTACTCTTATTCACTATTGGTTACATATACTTTAAATTTTGAACTTAAAAGTACACTCAGGGGGAAAATTCAATACCATTAACATCCATCACAGTATAGAAGGTACGACATAAACACAAGAGCAATAGAACATTATCAAATTAAATCTGTTGCCTGATTTTGAAATCTGTGTCTAATGGTTGCTTTTTTCATTAAAAAGGGTGTGTAACTGATGTTTAGAGAGGGTTTAAAATATCCTAACTCCAAATCAAGTCTCTCTTTCATATAATTAGTGGCTAAGAAAAATATAGAAAGAGTCACTATCACTTTCTTACCATGTGATTTATGTTCTTACTGCTGTACAATTGCCACTTAGCTGAGACCCACACTTTGAAATGTATCAAGTTTCATGAGATCTTTAAATTAATGTGTTTTCACCATAGCAGGATAGTACATGGGCCCTGTGCATTACCTTATGGTGTCAGACTCTTTTTTTTTTTCTTTCCCTCCCATTTAAAGTATCCATGCTATTATTTAAATACTCTGATAAGACCAGAAATAATTTCCAACCACTCCTCTAGCATCTCCAGGAGCTTTGATCAACTGAAATTAGAAATGCAGATTAAGCATCTCTAATCTGAAAACTGAAATTTGAAAGCCTGTAAAATCCAAAACAATTTGAAAGCCAATTTTTCACATCACATATGGATAATTCCAAACCAGACCTCTTATAATGGGTTGTAACCAAAATGCACCAATTTTTTTTATGTGTAAGAGTATCTTAAAGTATATGATAAGCATATATTTGTGATCACAACTGGGTCTTGTAACCAAGATATTTCATTATATAAATACAAATATTCTTAGCTACAACGTCTGAGGCACTCTTCTCCTAGGTATTTTGGATAAGGGATATTAAGCCCAAATTAAGTATTCTCAAAGTATTTATTAGATTGGATAGTCGTTGACCTAATAAGAAATAGCTTCTGTTGAGGGATGAGGATGTAAGAAGATAGGAAGAGAGTTGTAAGGCAATCCCTTCTGAAAAGGACAGCGCCTCAAGCAAGACAAGCCCTAGAAGGGCCACGGAGAGTTTGGATAATTCAGGATAACAAACTTCTGGTGGTGGTAGCAGATTCTTCACACACTAGGATGATATGCCTACAAACAGGTTTAGGGAGCTCCAGAAACCATTTAAATTGCCTTTGCATAGGACAGAGCTTAGCATTCCTCAGAATAGAGAGTGGTTTTCTTCTGCTGCTTAGGTCCATAACAACTACTACCCGTCTATTCTGAACCTTGAAGATCTCCCTTGACTTAATGGGAGGCAAGAGGATATGGTAACATGGGAAGACTGGAGGAATATGATGTCAGGGAACATTTTTCTTAGCTTATTTCTGATCACAGATTGGCTGATTTGGTCAATGAAGACCCAGATCTTTTGGGGCTGCCTTCTCCTACAGCTGTCCTTCAGTTTAGGAACAGCTCACAACTACTTTATTTTCTGTTTAGAGCTCAAAAAATAGACTCTTGATGTTTTGTATTGATCTCCTGAGCATCTCTTCTTCCTTAACCTCTCCCTCACTGTGCTATGTGCTCTTTTCCCTGCTGGGATCTGCCACACACATCATGAACAGATTCAAAGAGGATGAACTTGACATAGTTCGAGTTTACACTTAAAGGAGGCCTCTTACTAAGACATGCTTTTTTTTCTACCTTGGATCGCCAAGTAAGGTGTAAATTACACTCTTCTTTGAACTCACCATCCCACAGTAATTTGATCAGAGTATTCTAAATTATGGACCTGAGATATATATAGGAGAAGACCGTTGGAAATAGTAACATTATTTTTGTCATATTAAGAGATGTTATGATCTGAAGGTGTAAATTAGAAGTTTGTTGTCCTAAATTAGTATTGCCCGATTTCTGCTTTAAACTTAATTTCAAATGACAAAAATGTTTTTGAATTTGGCACTCCTGTACAATAACTTCTTCCCTTTATTATCACAGAGACTTGAGCTGAGACACATAAGCCCATTGAACCTTCTCAATTTTGACTATGAAAAAGATCAAAGTAGTGGTTATAAGCCTGAGACAGGATGCTGAGTGCCCCATAAAGGAAAGAGGAATGAGGCTGGATGTCAATTATCTTTGAATTCAATGGTTTTGATTTCAAACAGGATAGGGACTGAAAGATCTTTTTTAATTGAACAATTATCATATTCCAAAAGATTAGGTAGGATGAAGCTCAATGTGAAGACCCAAAGACACAGGCATTTCTTGAAAAGAACACTAAACTTGTCATGTATTATTCCAATAGTTTTTGCTACTGGGGACAGGATCATTCTCCTTCTTGGTGACTCAAACTGCCTTCAGCTGGAGTAGGCTTAAGGTCTGTCAAAAGGGACATTTCATCAAGAAAACTCTGACCGTTCTCTCTGTGTGTAGCTGGGTGAAGTCATGTGAACAGATGATTGTTAGCTCTTTGTATATAAATATAAAGTAGTTTAGACTTGTAACTACAGCTTCTCTTTGGAGGATTTGTTTTCATCATGAGAAAAGTAACTTTTTCATTGCATTTAAGAGTTGAGTAAATATGGATAGGCACCGCCATGGTGTAGAAAATGGTTACAATGATCCATAGATGAGCCAATAAATAATATATTACACAACCTTTTCCCTTTTAAGTAATCTCAGGCTTTCAGATCACACAAAGGATTCTGTCTCAGTTTGTTGCTACTATATTTCACTGGTGCTATAATGCACATAAATTTGGATGTTAACAGCATTAGAAGTGAAGTAGGTCTTGTAATTTGATCCAGCTCAACATGTCAGTCATATGGTGGTAAGAGGTAACTTGATAGTCACTATATGCTTGAACTTCAGTTTGGATTTTATTCACACTGTAGTCATTTTTATATCTAAGTAAGTGTGAAAAAATATTCTAATAAAAATAGTTTAGATTTTATATGGCATGAGAACATCACATGGTTTCAGGTTCCCTGCCTTTGCATAGTATTTTATAGTGGTGTGTTTGCCTTCAATGGCATCAGAAAGTCCACTAAGGCACACTCTGAGGGTTGGTGACCCACAGAACTGTCTCAGTAAGCTAAAGGGCTGAAGTGACTTCTCTGTGGATTATGAGTTGAATCAGGAGTCTGGGGATGATTAGACTTTACATAAGTGGCTTAACTTCTCTAAGCCTCAGTGACATTTCCATGAAATGAAATGATGTTCTATTAATGATGTTCTATTAAGGTAGATGAAGTCAACATGTTTATAAGTGTGTCTTTGTAAGCAATCCTGCCCAGAAACATCCTTTACAATATATAATTCATAATGTTAGATTGGAATTAACCTTGATTTCCCACAATGGATTGCCAAATTATTGTATCTCCATGTAATAAATCTTCATATAGTGCTGAAAACACCATTTTAAAAAGAACTTTCATTATTATAGAGAGATGCTAATGATGAAAGCCTTCAAAATGAGGACATAAATGTTAATTTATTAAAATTAAGGTAAGTATAGCTATCTTTTGGTATCAAGTGAGAATTGGTGCTAGATACTTTTCATGTACTCAAATCCAAACAACCTCCGCAACCCTCCTGTGTATTTTAAATCATCCTTATGTTACTTATGATATTCAGTGCAATGGAAATGCTATGTAAATGATTGTCATACTTTAAATTTTAGGGAATAATGGCAAGAAAATTCTGGACATGCTCAATATAGAGGACACTTTTCCAGTGTTTTCTGTATATGATTGGTTGAATCTGTAGCTGTGTAGAGTTTATTTTTAGTTGTTTTTAAAATATTGTTTTGTGCACTGTTGGATGAGGGTCTGTCTAGGTCTTGGCATTTTGTATTGTCTGCAGGTGTTGGATTTATGCAGGGGAAGCTGATTGCTAGTGATCTGCATTTGCTATCAGTAGAACGCCCAAGGAGTTCTGAATCAATAAAAACACCTGAGCTCAGATGCTTGGGGTTCCACTGTCCAGTATGGTGCTTTCCCTGATGGTGGTTCCCTCTGCTGAGGTCTGGCAGAGTTTGCACCTATAAATATGTCTCTATGCCTTCTTGGTGAGCCTCCCAGCAGCATAGCAGCTACAAATGGTATGCCAACATGGGGCAGGGCATCATCCTGTGTGGGGACAGGGAAGAAGAAAAAGAAATTCCAGACCTTGCAGAGTCTGTTTTTTTGTTTTGTTTTGTTTTCTGCAATCCTGTCCAGATACTGGTGAGATGAGGTAGTCCTGACAAGACACATTTGCTGTGGTGATATGAACTCTTCCTGCAGACAAGTTTACCAGATATTTTTCCTACAAACCAGACTATATCTTAAAATCTGAAAAGCATTTCCTCAGGGTCAATACACAGAAACTGTCTTTCAGAGCTGGCCAAGGTTATATCTCGTGTTGGTAGCTGAACTTAGTATTGTAAGAGTCACCCAGGTCAACCAGGTGGTGCTGGTTTTGAAGGCATTTAGCAACTGAGGCTTGGCACTATGAGAAGCTAGGAGAGGCCATTGGTAAAAGTGAAGTCCCAGTAGCAGTTGAAGGCCCAGAATGAAGAGGTCATGTAAAGAAGCTGAGGCTTAGCACCATGAAGAGATTCCAGGAGATGCTGTTGGTGAAAGTGCAGTCCAGTTGCAGCAGAAGATCCCAGCTTTCTGAAGATGCGAATATCATGGGATGACCACAAAGAATAGCAGCAACAGTGGAGGGGAGCCAGCCAGAGCCTAGAGGACAAGCTGTGTGTGCTTCAGAGGGCAGACCCAGATCCAAGGACTTTGGAGGAGCCCAGAAGATCCTGAGTGAATTCTAGATCATTAGGCATTGATAATGTTTTTCTGCCATCCAAAAACATTGTGAAAAGCTTGATAGATGTTTGGTTTCATTTGGTCCTGTGCATTAGCAACACCCATGATTGTTCTTCTTGTAAATAGTTTTGCTGATGTAATGTTAAATTGTGTTGTAGAAAGAAAGCAATTTTTTGTCTTATACAGAAATGTGGAAATGTGGAAGTTTATTTTTAGTTATATATAAAATATTTTTTTTTACATTGTTGGGTGAGGGGCTGCCTAGGTCTTGGCATTTTGTATTGTCTGCAGGTGTTGGATTATGTGGAGGATGTTTGCTTATGATCTGCATATGCTATCATTAGAACACTTTAGAGTTCTGAATCAATAAAAACACCTGAGCTCAGATGCTCATGGTTCCACTGTACAATATGGTGCTGGCCACAATGATGGTTCCCTCTGCTGAGGTCTGGCAGGGCTTGCAACTATGAAAATGCCTTCATCTCTTCCTCGCTGAGCCCACACAATAGGCACACAGCTACAGGTAGCTTTGGAATTCACAGATGCAGATGAATGGCTAAAAAATCTTAGTGTTTTGTAAGTTATATGAGTAAGATACCATTGCCAAAACAAAAGCAATAAGCACATTTCCATTATGTTTATACAACAATTTTGTTTATATTCTTCAATGTAATTTCTGTTCAACACTGTGCAAAGTTACAGATATGGCCCAAGAAATGACATCAACCCCAGAGAGATGACAGGTATCCACATAGCCACTGAGCTGCCTTTTTGCCCAGATAATGCATGGCTTAATACTCTGGTATTTGGTGAGGGAAAAGCAGGTCATCTACAGGCCAGGTTCTAGAATATGTTGCGTTTCACTTCCCTATAGCCCTGCAGTGCTCTGCCACCTGTTACTTTAAGGTTTAGACAAGCTATTGTAAGTCTAAAGTATGGGTCATGTGGTGGCATGAATGAGAAGAGCCTCCACAGGCTCATGTATTTAAATGCTTAGTCCTCAGTTGGTGGAACTGTTTGGGAAGAATTAGGAGATCGACCTTGTTGGAGGAGGTATGTTACTGGGAGTGGGCTTTGGCGTTTCAAAAGTCCATGCTATTGCCGGTTATCTCTCTCTCCCTTGTAGAAGATTATTTATAGATATGTTTAAATTAATTGTTTTGTGCATTGTTGGAAAAAGGTCTTGGCATTTTGTATTATTTGCAGGTGTTGGATTTCTGTGGGGGACATTTGATTGCTTATGATCCGCACCTAAGGAGTTCTGAATGAATAAAAACACCTGAGCTGAGATGCTCGGCATTCCACTGTGTAGGCTGGCCCTTACCATGGCAGTGATTCCTTCTGCTGAGGTCTGGCAGGGCTTGAACCAATGAATATGCCTCCTTGTCCTGTTTGGTGAGCTTCCATAGTAGGTGTACTACTATACTCCCTCTCTGCCATGTGATTGTGTATGTCAGCTCCCAGCTAGTGCTCTAGTACCATGCTTGACTGCCTGCTGCCATTCTTCTCCATATGATTATAATGGATTCTAACCCTCTGAAACTATCAGCCAAGATTAAATACTTTCTTCTGTAAGTTGCCTTGATCATGGTGTTTTGTTGTGCTGATAGAAAAGTAACTAAGACAGGCCAGAATAAGAAAGAAAAACACCCACAGGCTTGTTAAAAGTGGCTCTGACATTATTCAATAATTACATTATTTTTGCACCTTAGCTCAATATTCTAGATTACAATTGAGCTCTTCCCTTTGCTTCATGTTTCGAATCTGTCCTGGTCAGCTTTAATTATCAACTTGCTACATAGCTTTAATTTAGGAGTTTTCTAGATCAGGTTGGTCGATGGGCATGCCTGGGAAGTATTGTCTTGGTTACTAACTGAGGTAGCAGGGACCTGCCTATTGTGGGTAGCATCATTTCTTGGGCAGGTGGTCTTGAGGCTATATAAACAAGTTAGCTGAATGTGAGCCTGGGAACTACCCAATGGTGGAGTCAGCTAGCAAACAGCCTCCTCCATGGTTACTTACTGCTGTGCTTCTTTGGCTGCGAATTCCTTGTTGGAAGTAATGTGGCACGGAATAGCAGGCAACTCTGTCTTAAAGTTCCTGCATTGCATTTGTGCTCCGCCGTCCCTCAGTGATGGACTGTGACCCGAAGGTGTAAAGTGAAATGAGTCATTTCTTTTCAAAGTCACTTTGAATCTGTTTTCATCACAACAGAGAAGCAAACTAAATCAACATCCTTCTCTGCTGGTGCTCACTTTCAGGAAATAACAGTATCCTTTGAGTTTGTATCTTCCTATGGCCCTCATCCTAGACATATTGTCATCAGTTCACATACAGAAACAGATCCCTCACATTATCATTTTGGATTATTGAATATTTCCATCATTTTTGTGTGACATTCTCACCAATTTATTTGCTTTTTCTTGTTTTTCTCTAGTAGTAGAGTACTAAATCTCAGTGGCTCTGACATACTCATAGCATTACCTCATTACCCCAGCTCACTCCATCCTTATAAGCGCCCATATGTTTTCTACCCCAGTGGTTGCCCTAGGACCCTACCTCTTTTGGCCTCTCTTCTTAAGAATTTCTTGTCTAGTTATTCCCACACATTTTCATCATAGTCATTCTCTAAGACCCCCAGCAAGCACAAAATCTCTGCTTCTCATTGTTTATAGCCTTAAACAAAGAATTCAGCTAGAATCAGCTAGAAACAAAGAATTTCTAGCTACTGACTCAGAACAGGGGAATGCTCTGATAATTCCATACCACCAGAAACAGTCAAGATCTCCTTTTTGTCATAAATTAATAATGATACCTCAGCGGTGTCTTGAGAATCAAATGTTTACATGGGAGATTAGACTTTCTCAAAGAGAAAACATTAAGATGTTCTCTTCCTCAGTACTGGTCCACAGAAGCACAATAATCAGCATGTCAGTTTTCAAGGACTTTGCCAGGAGATGAGCAGATGCCCTTTAATCTCCATCAGTTTCAGTATGTGCCTATCACTGTTCTGTGTGCTTTGTTTTCAGTGCCTTTGTACTGAGAAGTTTTTTTGTACTGAAAAAAAGAAGGGTGTTCCTTCTGCAAGGTGCAGGATATATCTGGGAGCTTATAACCTTTCCATTTGGCCTGTATCCCATAACTGATGGGTGAGAAAAGCTCAGCAACTTCCCCTGAGTTGAGACAATAGGGTGCAGAGTATGAGACATGTGTAGGATCTGGATGAGACTAGGGCATCATCTAGAGTTTCCTTGGTTATATCCCCTTCCCTGCTGCTGTTCTCATTCATGCATCAGCTCCTCTTTGAAGAACTTTCTTAGTACGTAATTTGTCACAGGTCATTTCTTCACATCTATGATGGGGAACTCATGCTAAGATACCAAGGCATGTTCAGAGGTGTGATTCCCACAGAGTAAGGCATTTCACAACTCATTTCTTCACGAACATATTTACATCCACATATTTTTTAAGTATTTAATGTAAACCATTGCCCCAATTTGCAAATGAGAGCTGTTAGTGCTGGCTGGGACTTAAACTGCTTAGTTTACAGATAAATACAGTGCTCTTCCTTCCCTCTACTTTGTGTCCATGGATTCAAGATACTTTTGGCTATTCCCTGATAAGTTTTGAAAGTCTAAGTTGTAGGACTTTCCAAAGTCATGGTAAAGCAAAGTAACGTTAGTTTTCTTTCATCTCATAAGCAAAACTGTTTTGAAAAATCTTATGGACATATAGTTTGACTTTCCTTTCTGTTCCAGTTTACTGTGAGAAACATGGTAGATCTGATCAGTCATTATGCATGGGAGTCCTGAGTTAATTGTGTAGTTAGGACATTTAGATCTTGGGCCTTATAGCAGATGTCCCATTTCTACAGGTAGCTGACATGTTAGACAATGGCAATAACCCTTCTATGGACTTTTTTGGTAAACCTTTTTATTATCAAGAATGGTATTATAGAGAGGGACAAAGATTTGAACTATTGGGCCCAAAGTCATGGATAAACTTTGCTGACATTCGGAAGTCTAAGTATAGGGAGGAACAGCAGATGGCTTTGGATATTCCCATGACATTGGCCTCTTCACTGAGTTCACTTCTTCAGGAAGGTTGGCAGGCAGAACAGACACATGTGGGGGTTTTGAGTGCTGATCCGCCAACAGAATGTAGGTTTTCAGCTTCATAGCATATTCAGAACAGTAGTTTAATGTCGGGAAAGTATAGGAGGAAAACAGTGAAGACATAAAGACCTCCACATTGATCTTAAAACACTCATGGCCTGTGTAATTTATATTTGCACCAACCAATTTAGCACTCCTCTGGGATAAATCACTTAATTAGAAAGAATTTAAAAAGCCATTGTTTGATGTATATGTCTTCATTATTTTCAAGTGGCAGAATTGATTCTGCCATTCCACTGTTACGAATTTGCCTCCATTTGTGAGAGTAATGAAGCACCATTAAAGGGAATGGAAGGTCAGAGGTCAGCCTTTCTTTACATTTAATGTCCTCGAGCTGGTAGATTATTTATGAGGATTCTTGTGGCTTGGATAATGTTTCCAGTTTTCCAGAAGGGTTCTATGGCTCTGTAGCGATGAGATACCACACATCTCAGCCTCATGCACTTCATCTCCAGATGTCGTCTGGAAAGAAGTTGAGCAGAAATGTGAATAGTGACTGTGAGTGTCAGCAGTAGTCAACCTGGCCTTCATAAGCTCAGATAGAGAAATTTGAATACTGTCTGTTGTAAAGATTATTATTACCCAGTGTTGTCAGTGGTGCCTTATATTCACAAGAGGAAGACATTATGAAAGCTCACAAACTGTGTTCCAAGATGCTTTTTTTTCTTAGAATGCCATGTAAAATATCAACCAAAAGTCTGTCTCTGGAAAAACAAGAGTACGGGAGTACAGCTTTCCAAAAGGCTTTTGAGTTTATGTTTCTATAGTAGACTCTTTGAATTCAGACCCAAACCTATTTCCTACAATTTATGTAGCCCTGGGATAGGTTTTTTTAATATCTTGTTACTTCAGTTATCTCACCTATAAAATGAGCCTTAGAGACATCAATGACAGTTCACTAAGCAATTTCATACACTATGGTGTAGAATATTTTCATATACACACTCTGTATTTACTGTGGGCACTTATTGTTATAGAACTGAAAATCTACCACAGAATTCCTTCCCATTCTGAACCATTGCTTTTTTCCTTGGCTAGGTTAGGGGGCAGACTCTGTGGTTTGTTTGTTTCTTTTTCCCTCAGCTCTGATGGAAGTGGCTTGTTGTAGGACAGTTCTCAGGAGGATGAGGAATGCAAAGTTGTGATGTTATCTCTGGTATCTACTCCACTGTTGGGGAATAGGAGATAGACCACAAATGCTGCCCTCAAATCAAACAGGTTTTTAATTCTTACTGGTTATTCCTAGCTGTGAGGTTTTGCACAAGTAATACCCTCACTCAGAGCCGTGAGTCATTGGTCTTCATCTACAAAATAGTAGCATCCATAAAGCTAGATTGAGAGCTAGGTGCATCAAGGTGTTTAGCACAATTCCTGATGTGTGGCAAGCTTCATAACTGCCAGCTATTCTTTCATATATGCAAAACATATAGTCATTAGCTAATATCAAAGATCCCACAAGGAAACTGACTGATAGGCAATTTGAAATATAAAAATCTGGACCTATGGATGGAGGTACATATCTGCAATTCATCATTAGGTGAGGCAAGAAAATTGTAAGTTTCAGGCTACCTTGGATGTCTAAACCAAACCAAAACTACTAATATGCCGCCTAGTCCCTAGTCAGCATTTTGTGTCAGAGTTGTTCTTGTCACATAGTGACTCTGCATTTTATGCAGAAGCAATTGCTACCTTTTGTCACCGCTAAAGCATGGGGTCCAGATAGACCCGCCCTTCATTTGATCTTCTGCTTTCTCATAAAACCCATGAGCACACTCATTTCATAGGAGAAATGACATTCATCATCACAGCCAATAATGACCTGACACATTCCCCAGACAGATGGCAGTGGCTGAGTTCTCACACGTTTGCTATTGCTATAATTGAAATCACATTTGGGCTTGAGAGATAAGTGGGTCTGAGCTCCTTCAGAGGGTGTGGTGTCTAAAACTACATATTTATGGTTGACCCTGAAATGGGTGCTGACTGATTTCCTCCTATCTGTGAGAGATGAGATAGGAGAGAGACTCCAGATTTGATTACTTAAGGAAATACCTCATTGTGTCTAAAGGATCCTTCTCCCATTATTCTATGACCCAGGATCTGAAACAATTTTTCTCTGAGGCATACTATTCCTGAGGTCTCACGGACAAGAGCTGGAGAGGTACATATTGAGGACATCATCAAGCATCTATTGGTGTGCTGTGGCAGATTGTAGTCATTTTGTAGCTCATGAGTATCCATCTAAACCATCCTAAGAGTGAAAGATTTGAGGTGATGAGGGTTCAAACTCAGGAGACACATTTCCTCCCAGATGATGTATTTAACTTATACTAACTAAAACTTATCGAGTGCTTACTATATAACAAAGGAAGTGCTTTGTTATCAAACTTAATTTCATAACAACCTGAGAGGCTGCTGCTTTTGGTGTTCCCACTTTACAGATACGAATTAATGCTCAGAGGAAGGAAGCCTCACCAAGTGTCATAGCTAAAAAAGAGTGGAGTCATCCCTAGAGTGATATATGCCTAGAGGAACCATATAGTGCATTGTCATTGGCTAAGGCATTTTAGAGGATGAAAGGGGGCTTGATTCATTATAATGCCAGGACAAAATACTAAAGGGTCACCTATGCAAATTATGACACAAGCTTCCAACCACTACCTTGGTTCACTCCCTTTTAATGGTTAATCTCAATTGTCAACTTTATAGAATCTGGAGTTACCTAGGCTACAATCCTCCAGATGGAACTTTGGGAGATTATATAGCCTTGGATATGCTGATGATGGATTGTGCTAATTAAGTTGCTTGCAGTAGGAAAAGCCGCATAAAAAGTAGGCATTAGGATTCCCCAAGTGTGGGTCTCCACTGTATAAAATTGGGAAAAATTATCTGAGCACAAACATTCACCTCTCTCTGCTTTCCAGTTATGGCTGGGATGTGAGCAGCTGCCTTGGGCTCCTGTTACCTTGACTTCCCTGCTGTGTGGACTGTGTTCTTGAACTGTGAACTGAAATAAACCGTTTTCCCCTTGAGTTCTTTTTTGTTGGGGAATTTTATCAGAGCAACAAGAAAAAAAAATGGAGACATT
This sequence comes from Cricetomys ansorgei, assembly GCA_026225945.1. NCBI lineage: Eukaryota > Metazoa > Chordata > Mammalia > Rodentia > Nesomyidae > Cricetomys > Cricetomys ansorgei. The sequence continues at coordinate 36,500,302 of JAMJFZ010003875.1, forward strand.
CTCCAACAGAGCATTCCCTCACCCCCTGCCTCCTCATTCTCTTGTAGCCTCTGTTCACCACCATTCTGGCTTTATTTTCATACACGAAGATTTTCTCTAAGTTAACATTATGTTTCAATATACTAGTCAGAACTAGAGGCTTCACCTTGTACTGATTCCCAACCTGACCTGACCCGTATGTCACAATGGCCCTGTCATAAGACATGTTAGATAAACCTATGAAGTTTCTCTGATATACTTAGAGGCTGGACTACTTCAGATTCAGCTTTCAGGGGAGAAGATATGGGGAGAGTCACCTGAATTTAAAATTGAAAAAAGAAACTCCAGGCCATAAAGGCAACAAATGCCAGAACAGAAAACATCCTGGTTATCTTCATTGGACTTGTTCCAAGACACAGAAGATAGGATTAGACCAGTTGTGCCCACTGCTGATAAGCTGCTATGGATCTAAGCAACTATGGAAAGAATGTTTGTTTTGCTCGAGGGCTTGGCTCTTTTGGGAGGTGATGCCATTCACACTCTTCTTGAAATAAGCCCAGATAACCCCCAAACTGGCCATCTAGAACTTGAGCACTGATGGTTTGTGTGAGGATTACTGGTGCATGGTCCATTTTTGGAGAATATTCTGAAAGTTAGGTAGCTCCCTAAGGACTGACCTTAGATTTGTTTTACTTTCACCACTTATAAAGATTTCAAGTCACACCTGATTGCCAGAAAAGGAATAAAATTGTGATTTTTGTGCTGGGTTCTTTTATCTAAACAGTTCCAGCTTCAATTATGTTTTGAGATTGTCAACATGCAGCAAACAGAATATTTTATAGAAAGGCTGTAATTTAGACTACTTTGGAAACACTGTGATTTCGAATGGCCACGTATCAGCATTAAGCAGCACTGCTCAGCTAACATGGCTATACAGATCCTTGCAACTACGCATGCTTACCTTGTGGGCTACTGATTGCTGTCCCTTGAATAGGCCTTTATCTGCTTTGAGAGACTCTTCTTATTTTCACTGACTCTCTTTTTCAGATAAGCAAGGCCTATATTAATGATTTATCATGCTTTATTCAATATGTAGTACTTACCGGTTGTTTTGTTTTACTTCCTGATCTTACTTGTGCTCTGCTGAGACCAAAAAATATTAGATGGAAAATTCTAATAATAAATAACATATTTTAAATTACATGATATTCTGAGTAGTGTGATGAACTCTTACACCATTCTATTTCATTCCTCTTAGGAAGAGAATCATTTCTTTGTCCAGCACCTGCATGATCTATATGCTATCTATCTGTTGGTTAGTTTCCTAGTAGCCACTTCACTTACTGGGTGAACTGATGTGGTATTTCATGACTTATGTTCAAATTATGGGGTGTGTGTGAGTGTGTGTGTGTGTGTGTGTGTGTACAGAAGCAGGAGGGTGTCTCTTACAAGTCTTGAATTTTCAAAGTAGTCTTAGGATAGCTTTTTTAGCTATCTGTCTGATTCTGCCTTCCCAGGGTTGAGATTATAAACATTCAAGTCCATATCTTCCTTTTATGAGTGGATTCTGAGGACTGAACTCAGGTCCTTTTGCTTGTAAGTCAAGTACTTTACCAATTGAGCTAGCTCTGCAGTCCTTGGGAGATCTTTGTTTTACTGAATAATAATCCCAAAGCATTACTGCAATATTTACAACTTTTATAGCATATTGTTATAATTGTTTCATTCTATATAATAACATTATTGTACATTATACATAATTTATAAATGAAGCATAGTATGTCTATTTATGGTTTGGTATTTTCTATAGGTTTAGGCATTCACTGTGGGTTCTAAAATGTCACCCCTGTAGAGAAATGTGTGTGTGTGTGTGTGTGTGCGTGCATGTATGAGTGTGGTGACTACAGAATTAATAAAAAAGAAACTGAGACCCTAAAAGATGAGTTGATTTGGAAAGACCTTCCCAGGATGTTATTGGGCAAATCAAAACCCAACACCAATTCCTCTCACCTTCAGCCCGGCATTTCCTTAACGGTGCCAAGCTATGTTCAGGTTCTCAAGCTTCTTCAAAGCCAACGAGCCAGTGTTAATCAAGGCTTAACATGAACTTACCAGCTGGCTCATCACATACACCAGAACTTCTGCTGAGGCTTTGTCTTTGGAAGGCAACAGTCTAGAGAACAAATGTAAGGTCATGCAAGTGCCCCTTTCTTCCCCTCTCTCTCATCCTTCTCTTCAACTTTTTCTACTTCTTTCTCCTTTCTCCCATCTTTTGATTTTTTTATTCTCACACCCTCTTCTTTTCTTCCTCTATAATTACTTTTCAATCATATCACATATAGCCAAAGACCACTGCTTGAAAAGTCTATAGAAGTTATAGACAAAAAAAAAATATGAAAGCTTTTGGGGAGGGACATATTTCAGCCCCATGTTCAATCAGCTTTATTTTTGGTAAGAATTCTCTGGAAGCCCACTCTGACACGAAGTTGAATAACGGTAGTTTTTATTCAGGTGGACTGAGGTCCTTTTAAGATGTATCAGAAGCAGTCTGAAGAATCAAGAAGAGAAGGAATAAAAGTGAAAGGGGCGTGTCATCAAGTAATTAACTGAAGGCGAAGGGAACTCTGTCCGGCAGTGTGGAACATGCAGATCAGAGTCATCTTGCCCTACAAGTAAGGGTCCTAAGGCATTATTCCTGACAGCAGTTGAGGGGTGCTTCTTGAGTACAAGACATCAGTTCCATGGGATTTCTAGTTTAGACTGCACATGTGTAAAATGAACACCAGCATCCAGGGAAAGGCAGAACTCAAACAAGATTTCATGAAGAGGAAAAGGCTAAACCTAATATGGATGAAATGGGGACAAAATTTGCCTCACAGACCTTTGCAAGGATAGGGGGGAAAAGTAGCTGAAGACAGGACTGAAACAATTGATAAATGAAGGTGAATTCTGGCCAGCATCTACCCAAGGTCATGGCACATCATGGATATTCACACAAGGACATGTCCCCTTGCTCCCTAACTTAGACTTGTGAGTATAGATTAGAAAGAAGAACATAAGGTACATACATACACAGAGGTCTGACATTGAACTTTTTAAAATTTTGAAGTTGTTTGATACTTCAGAAATCCCTAAGTGCAATTGGAATTCAGATGTCCACATTTATTTTTACAGTCTTTTTATTCATAGATTGTTTACAGATTAAAAAAAAAGAGTTATAAACTACTGCTCTGGAATGTACTAATCAAATTCATATGAGTCTATTATATTTTAGGTTTTTTGAAGTTTGCGATCATTTGCTTTGGTCATTATTTCCATGGAATCTTCTTATTTATGCTCCATACACACTTCAAGTAAACATATTTTAAGTGCCCTGACTTAACATATAAGAATGAAGCATAGATTTTTAAAATGTTGTTTTTGCTTTGTTTATTCCTATCAGTAGAAATTTCTAATCTGAGAATTTGGAAATACATTTGCTTTTCTTATCATGTATTTAAACACACTGGTTTTTATAAATATAAATTTTATAATATCACTGTTGTAAGTCCAAAACTAAATAGAAAAACATCTCTCTTATATACACACAAACTAACTCCCATATATAAATGTGTAGTGTACATGTTCATATACTTAGATAACTTAAATTATCAAAAGATATAGGATAGAGACATTATAAAAAGATAAGGTGAAAAGTGGGTTGTCACTGGTTATACTGATAAAGGATATCAAATCCACTTGAATAATAAGAGACAAATGCTGATCCAGGAAAGAAGAGCATCAAATATTCAATTCTTTGCAAGTTCATGCTGTATCACTCTCTTTCTTTATGGGGCATCTGTTGAACACTTTATATGCATTAAGTTCCACACCAGGTGCCAGCTCTGAGCAGCTATCTTACTCTCTTAGTTTTCATTAAAACAGAGGCCTTGAACTTCTGCTTCCTGCCTCCTCTCTTGGCCTTCAGGTGAGCAGGCATGTATGATTTTGTTAATCATTTCCTTGGGCCTTGAACTCTTGGGTGAAGCATTCTAAGTATGGAAAGAATTTTGCCAAGAATTGCTTTGCCTATTGATCATCTACTCTCAAGAACTGTTAAAGGGCCAGATCATTTATCCATGCATACCTCAAAGGAGGTAAATCTCACCTAATGCACGAGAAACATTAAATCCTTTCTAATTATTATTATTGTTTTTTTTTTACTGAAGCAAGTTATGAACTATGGAAAAAACTGTTATGGCTGAGTAGGGTAAATAAAGGAGTCAGCTTCTTTGGGGTGTAGTCAAACCATGCCTCAACCAGCTTTCAAGCAGAAATCAAGTTCTGCCCTTATATATAGGCTACAGAGGTTCCTGTGTTTGGTCCTAAGTTTGAACGGCCTATGTCTTTGTTCTGCTTGATCATATCTCTTCCCTGAGGCAAAAAATCTATGAAGATGGAGGGACCTACCCATGTGGAACACAAACTCTCCCTCTCAGATAATATATCTGGACAATAGACACTGCTAAAATGTCCCTGAGACATTTGTAGTCTATCCAGTTTCAGGCCAGAGGAGTAGCTAAAGGAAAGCTATGTGGAACATGGCAAGATGTGAACAAAATGTCTGCATTTCATATACTCAGTCCCTCTTGGTGCTGGAAACCAACATGGCATAAGGAAGACTGTGGGGGCCTCATTTTTTTTCTTGACCTGGCCCAAAAATATCAAGAGCAGGTCTCTATCTAAAAGCAATCAAGTTCTATAAATGCTAAACCTCGGTTTCTTTAACTCAGTAAAGGAGATGATAGCTACAGCATTGCTGTTATGATTAAACACCATGCAAAGGGGATGTTGCCTGGCAACATAGTTAACCCTTCAGTGGGATGTAATTCTAGTACTATAGTATGCTTTTAAAATACAACTTAACTGTAGAAGTAGTGTAACAAATTACAAGTCAAAATTTTCAAAAGACAATTTGGTATCCAAAATTAGTTGAAAGAAGAAAGATCAGCACAGCAAAATGCTCCTGTATGGATTCTAGGATAGGAAATTTTCTCTTCTGTAAAAAGGATGTGAAAGCACAACTTGCTTGCAGAAGGTAATGGATTCAAAACTATCAAACATTCTTAGAACACAAAGAACATTCTGTGAACCAACATTACCACTGATAGATATGACTAACGTGGCAAAAATGCACCAACATCCGTAATGTCCAATCTGCTCATTTCTACTTCTGATGAAAAGAGAGGAAAAGGTTAGCACGAAGCTGAGTCATGGTGATTGAGTGCATGCATTGTTCTCTGAGACAGAAGTTCTGCAGAGGTGTCAAAGTGCAGTTAGGCAGCATGGGAGATGGTTTGATTGTCCCTTAGTTAACATTTTTGAAAAATCATTTGTAGGATAGGTACACTCCTATGCAAAGGCAGAAACTGAGTTGTGTGAGGCGGGAGAAGAAAAAGTGTTGTTTGCTCTACAGGTATTTAGGGGAAGAGGAGAGGAAATGTTTGACACTATGTGCTTATTGGAGGCAGCATATTAAACACCAGCTCAGCTCCTGTGGTTTCACAGATGGCCAAGTTACGGGGCATTTCAGAGGGCCATTCAGTTCCATCACAGACATCTGTGGGTTTAAACCTAGGGAGGTAGTATGGTCTCCAAAAAGTCATCTTAAAAAGACTTTTTTATTTTTCTGACAGAGTGTGGGTAATTTAATCCATATATTGAAGGTGGCAAGTGCTCATTTGGTTCCTCTAGAAATCTCTCAGAAAGTTCTTGCAATGGGAATCAAGTAAGTAAAATACACACACACACAAACACACACACATACACACACACACATACACACTAACACTCACACACACACACACACACACACATACACACACATTACCTGAGTGACAGGTAGAGTTGGAGAGGGGAAGCAGAAATCTCATTAAGAGTATTATCGATAGTAAATGTTCTTACGTGAATCCCTTCTGTAGTGACGTTTTCTTTTTAAGTTATAAGTTGGAGTTAGACCAAGAGCTTCAGATGCTTTTATATCCCAGTTACCGAAAAGACTGGTGCTGAAGTAGTGTCTTAGACTGCATCCACTAGGAGCAGAAACCTGAGGATTCAGCACACATGATTTATGGAAGTTCTCAAGGAGAAAGTGAGTGAGAGAGGTAGGCTGGGCCAGAGGAAGTGCTGAGAAAGAGCGGTCTCAGCTGGAGACACATCCTCTGACACAGCCCTCAGGCAGTGAAATTGCTTTCCTCCCCATTTAAAAGTTTATGTCAAATATTGACTGTCTTTTCATAACTACCAGGAGCAGAAAATGTAACCTTTTGGGCAAGACTCCTGTAGTTTGGCCAAGGACAATTTTATACATGCTGGGTTAATTCTAAAATACTTACAACACCTGAACAATGGGTAAAACAGCCTATAAAGAGAACTGGAGTGGGGAGCTGCACATAATGTTTCAAAACAAACAAACAAACAATCATTGTGATAAGTGAGTCTGGTGTCTGCATTTATATGTGAAGCCTAGATTTAGCTTAGAAACTTGAGGGTATGTTGACAGAAGCATGTTTCTGGGAATCATGTGATGTGAAACATGGTTACATCTGTTGACACATGAACATATTTAGTCTAATAGTTAGTATTGCAAAGATTCCAGGCAGAGCAGGAACCTTTCAAGATTATCTAATGTCTACTTTGCTAAAAACTATGCACTCTGGAATGCCATTTGGCTAGCAAAGTAAACTTTAGGACCAAACCAGAAGCATTTTGCTTCACCTCCAAGATGTGGAATGCTTTGGCTGCCAAGCTGTCTTTGGAAAGGTGGGTGATGATTTGCATTGAACTTTTGGGGATAGTGTGTAGAAGAGAAGTCTCCATTACCTTGGCTAGATTTTGAGAGAAGGAGAGGAAATCCATTGTATATGCTGATGATTACAGGCAGCTCAAATCTTTTCTCAACTCTCTCTCCCTTGATATGAGATTCAGGTGCTCATTCACCTTCAGAACTCGGAGGAGCCTGCCTTTGTTTTATGTGGGTAGAACGGAGCCAATATGAGTAGAATCCCATGTTTCCAAGTGGTCAGGATTTCAAATTCTACTGCTTAAAGAATGAACTAGTCCTTGATTTTGACACAAAGATCTAGATGTCTGCAGCTTTTTAACTTGCTAGCCAGTAGTACATTTGTATGCTAGACCCAAGTGAATTAGCAATGGCATTTCCGGTGACTATGACAAGCCTTATGTCACTCATAAATTAAAACCAAAAAAACTGGCACAGAATCTACCTTGCATTACATCTACACATCTACTGCGATGAAGTTGAGGTTGTAGCATCTTTAAGGGAAAATAGCAAAATATTTTTATTTCATTTAGACATAGACATAAGTTCATAAGGAAAGTTAGCTACCAATTTCTTATATTTTAGAACTATTTTGTATGTGTGTATGGGGGTGGTTTTGGAAAGCAAACCAAGGCCTTTACCTGTGCTAAACTAGTATTAACACTGAACCACACCTCCAGACAGAATTATTTTTTAATCTCAGAGAATGTAAAAGCAGTATCAGTGTAATATTATTGAAGGTATCAGAGTCTCTTCGTGTTGAATACTTGTCTGTCATAAGGACGTATGGAAAACAGAAGACATAGGAGCTACAGAACTGGACAGAGCCACGCATCTTTGAAAATGTAGTAACACTCTAAGCATCCTTCATTCCTCTGTTTATTTGTTCAAGTTTTTTCAGTACTTAAAATTAGCTTAAGCTTTTGATTTCGCTTCATATTCTGTTGTTGATTCTATTCAGATCCATAGCATGGGCTTATGAGCAGCTCTTGACAGTTGTTTAAAGATGAAAGTTGTGTGTAAGGAACGGTTACCTACTGCTGCCTCCATCCCAGAGTATTCTGGCTGTCATTATACAATTTTAACTACTGTGCAGACAACACTGCTCAGTCTAGGTCATTAAATTATCCAATAATACCAAAGTAGGGAAGACCATTGGGTAGGATTTATGGCCTACAACATTGTCTAGGACTCTAATAAGTTGAGTGAGTTTTCTCTTGTTAAGTGGCAATGGCAAGTCTGATGCAACAGAGGCCTGAGTGTCGAGGCTGGCTCTTGCTGCTCTCTGCACCTTGAGACTGCTAAGGGAGGAAGGCTGGGCTTGTCTGTTGGGCAGTTTGGTAATGGCCCAATCACCTCCTGTGTGAACATGGCCTTCCTGGTTCAACCACTTCCAGCACATGAGGGCTTAGCAATGTTATCCAAGCTGGCCCTGGCTGGAACTGCCCAGCTGATCTGTGGAATAATGAGTTTAATAAACTGTTGAAATGATTATTATTTTAAAGGTATCAAATTGAGTTGATGCAAGGAAAATTGTAATAACCTTGAAAATTCTCTAGTATACAATTCTGAGGTCACTTAAAAAAAATGGTTACTTAAAAGGTAAATACAATTTTATTTTCTGATGTAGTATTTGAATGGTGCATTTTTTTTTCCCAGATAGGTTATTTCTTAGTGTTTAGCAAGGCTGGTATCCTACTAGGAATAAAAGCTCCCATGAAGTTAGCAACCTTTTGTGCACCATTTTGTAATTAGCCATGTTCCTGCATCTCTACTCCCTGTATTCATAAGAATCTTAGCCACCCTGACCAGCACCATCTATACTCTACCTGTGCATAAAGGTTTCCTGAGGGATCATGATCCTAATCACTCTTACTCTGTCTATCAGTATCTGTCATTCATTCATAGTGGGCTAGGCTGGTCTGGCCGATAACGTGGTCTCATGAACAGCGCAGGTCACTACAAAACAAGGACCTGACTGGTAGAGTCCAGGGCTCCAGTGTGAGATTTGGGTCCAGCACAAAGGAAACAGATTACCTATGATTGCATGTTCTTGATCCATTGGATATGGGCCTTACCTACCTGATGCTGGTGTTGACTTGCTAAAGAGCACATTCCACCTGCAAGAGTCAGCAGGGAAGTCCCGAAGCTGGCCTGGCTCTACTCTGACAGATAGACTGCTGAACAGTGGAGAGAAGCTTGCAAACACAAGGGATGTTTTGACTTTTAACACACTGCTTCCAAGTACTTACTTCCAAGATTTCTTTTCAGATGAAAATCAGTCTCAAGGTATCAAGAGCAGGAAGAAGAGAATTAGGAAGCTGGAGTTCTTACCATATGAATGTGGTAAAGGCACTGTCTTATGAAGGTCCTCCATTTTATCATTGGTAAAATGAGCTGAACAATGCCTTTTCTTGGGGAGTGTGAAACATATGAATCTTATTCAAGTGCCTAAGTGAAAAGATTTTCCCTCAGAGCTGCAATCTAACTTATTGAAGTCACCAGGGAATATTGTTAAAGTGAACATTGTCTTAGGAGCACTGGGACAGGTCCTGAAAAATAGCATTTCTATTAAGCTTTCTGGTAATGCAATGCTGTGGGTCCATGGGTCACATTTGCAATAGCAAGACCTTACAGAATGTGGCTTGTATGTTAATTTATGTTAATTTCATACAGAGTAGTAGTATTTATTGGCAAACTAACTTGAGCAGGAGTATGAAAAGCTCAAATCACTTTAGTTTGTTGCCTTTGAGAGCTTAGAGTGCTATGATCTACAAAAAACTATTTCTCACAGTTGTATAAGTATTTAAACTAAAGGCAAATGAATCTCTGGAGGCCCCTCTGGCTTTGTTGAGTGATTCCTAGGGAGACTTTCCTGCTGCAGTCATTTGAATGTGCTCCTTGATATGGATGCCCTTAAACACCCTTTAATGTCTCTTACATATAAAGCTGCCTATGTTATAGATGAAACTTATTTCAAGATTTCCCAAACAATGATCAATTGCAGGAATACAACTAGAGGATCACTGAGCAGTAGCAAAAGATTCAGGACACAGGATCCAGGATAATCAGTTACCTGGAAAAATTCCACAGTGATTTGATAACATAAAGATAAGCACACACAAAAAAAGAAGAAACAAATAAATAGATAAATAAATAAATAAGTCACTCTTTGTTACAAAAGCATGCCTTGAATTTTAATTGAAAAGTATGGCCTCCACTCAGAGTTTATATACTATGTTAGTCTGGTGGCTTTTCTGCCTTTAGGTGATTGTGGCGATGTTGGTAAGATATTCCAGCAAGTTCCCCGATGAAATGCTTTAAAACAATTCATGGACAGTTCTGGTGCAATTCATTTAACAGTGGGAGTCAGAGACATGAAAGACAGGACTTTTCATCTTTCCTGAAAAATAAGGAGAAAAAAGAAAATATGGAAAGATAAAATCTTTATTTTCCAAGGGAAATTCTCCCAAGTTGTTTTGTTCCCCAAATACCTAGGAGTGATAATTTTTATCCATACTCCTTAGCAAGATCTAGACAGGGGCTGTGGACTGAAATTTCTCAAGGTTGCAGCTGTCAAGCCTGGAGTAAGTCAGTAAGAATTGACTGAGAAGATGTACATATGGAAAACATGGATCCTTTCTGTAGAGTGTAGGCTTTATGCAGTGCTCTTCTCCTTGTTCTAAAGAAGTGTGGAATTTCTTAAATGGTGAAACTTATTTTGTGTTTTGAATATAAATATCTTCCATGGGTCAAGTTTGAACATTTGATCCTCAGCTAGTGGCACTAGTTTGGAAGGCTGGAGAACCTTGAAGAGGTGGAGCCTTGCTGGAAGAAGTATTTTACCAGATGGAGGTAACTTTCACTTCCTGTCTGCTCTCTGCTTTCCAACTCAAGACCAATGTAAGAAGGTGCCTTGTATCCCTGGCACATGACTCCCTTGCCACGATGGACTGTGGTACCAAAATAAACCTTTCCTCCCATTAGCTGCTTCTTGTCGGTATTCAGTCACAGCAAAGAGGAAAGTAGCTAATGCACTCTGTTTTCAAGGAGACCATTTTACAGACTCCACCACCAGTGGGTAGATTATTATAGCAGAAAAGCTCACAGTGGTTGGATCCCTAATTTTAGTGACAGCTCCTGTCTTTGGTACTCTGAGTTGCTTTGTACTCAGAGACTCTTTATCTCAATCTACAATTTAAAAATTCAGGCTTTGTTTATTTAGGTCAACATGAATTATTTTTCAATGTACAGATATAGGATCAATAAGCTTTAGTAATCATATCTCACTCTTTTAGATCACTATCAAGGTCAAAACAGAGAGTTTTCTCTAAAATATTTTTCAGAAACCTGAGAAAACAGAAGACACTCATAAGATTTAGGCAAAATTATAGGTCCTTTGAGAAAATACAATAAGTATATACATACATTTGGGGTTTCCTATCATTGCATATTTAAATAGTTCCAAATGTTCAAAAAATAGGAACTAAGGGAAAGGTGTGAATGAGTTGAAACAAATTGAGGTTTTGTTCAAAAAATGGACAAATAAATATATTTAATTTTTTTCTCATTTTGATCAGTTTTTATGACTTGTACAATGTGTTTTGATAATATTTATACCTGTCCCTCACTCTTCCCAGATCTAATCCCCTTTCTGTACCCACCCACCTTTGTGCCCCACTCCAATTATCCATCTTTTTAAAAATACATTAAGTACAGTTTGTGGTGCCCAGATACTGTTGGGTGATTGTTATTCATTCACCGGAAGAGAAGATGGTCAACTCACTGGTGCCTATAGCCTTAAAGAAAACCAACTTTCCCTTTCTAAGCAGCCAGCAATGCAAATAGCTCATTAGCTAAGGGTAGTATGCTGTGCCCACCTCCACTCTCCATGCTGGTTTTGTCTGCACTGGTCTTGTGCATGCTGAATTAATATGTGCAACTGCGCCGATAAACTGGAAAACACTGTTTCAATATGATTTCCCATTGCCAAAGTGAATTTTGAGTAGCATGGGACATTGAAACATATTTCATTCACTATTTTATCTTCATTGTCTTCAAGATGGTAGGTACAACTGACCCATTCTAAACTAAGTTCAATTGACTTTGCTCTGAAATAACTGAATTCTTCTTGACTTCTATACATTAACACTCATTAAGATTTCCTGTAGCCTTTCAGGATGCTTCCCTCTCCTAAACAAGAAACAGCCCAAGGGAAGTTCAGACTTTCTCTATCTATATTTTCTTCTCTACAAAACTTGTTCTTCTGTAGTTTAGACTGGAAGCTTTGTGAAAGTAACAGAGTTTGTGTTTGTTCTTCCATCTTAGATCCATTCCTTGCCTTTATTACTACTGGGAATGCTGCCTTTTCCCTAGCTGAGAGCCCATTGCCTTGCCATGAATTTCTTTCCACAGTGAGCAGACCTCACTGAAATGCTGTGAATACTCACAGTTCTCATTATCAATAGGCACCCTCTTTCACTTATCAGCCAGTGTGAATTAACATGTTCCACAGGTGATTTTCATTTGTTTATTCTTTCTTTTCTTAAGGTTCTTTGTATCCGTTAAAGTCTTTAATTATTTCTCAAGGACAAAATCTGTGTTTATTTTAATGGTTAAAGTATATCTGGACATTATAGCACAAGGAAGTGAACCTCAAATGAAGGCATATTTATACTGTAGGCCTGTCTTTCCTGGTGTTAGAGAAATACACACATAAACTGCAAAGATAAAGGTAATCAAACACTCTGAATTTTGGTTGTTGACAATAGAAAATCAACAGCTCTCTAGGCCACACTGTTTTGGCATCTTTTCCATATTAATTCCATGTTTATGCCTCCATTTCTTGATCCATTGTCCTTCATCATCACCTCATCATCATGGAAATGCACTGGGAGCCTTCCTACCTTCCAACTCTCCATTCTTGGGCAATCTTAGATTTATTAGCTATAGAACTCTTCACACATTTTCTTTTTACCTGCTCAGAAAGCATTTTAATAGTTTCCAGATAAGAAACCTGGAAGCCAACATATTTAATAAGATCACCATGATGACGATAACAACAGCTATCTTCCTTGAGAAAAGTTCTATAGTATTTTCAATATCTGTAGATAAAACATATCCAGTCTGTCTGGCCCCTCTCTGGGTAACTTATGTGGGGATTCTCACCACTCCTGTCCCTGGGTGCTCTCCCTGGGAGCTCTGTATCTTCTTTTCTCCATCATACTCTATCATCTAAGCGGACTTTTTCACGAGAGTTTTCTATGACAACCTCCTCAGTGTTTCTCAATGTATCCTGAGAAAGTAATAAAGCATTGCATTTGCCATACAGAATATGCAATGTTTTCAGCCTATTATTTTGCCTCCCAGGAAATCCTTAGGTTCTTGAAGAAATACAGTGTGTTTTGCAAAAAAACAAAAACAATTCTTATTGTGAATTTTATTTTGAAATAATTTCTGACTCAAAAAAAATCTGCAAAACACAACAAAAGCTATTGTGCCCTTCACCTAGATATACCATCCTTTAAAAATGTATACAAATATGTGTGATTGTGTGTTCCTGTGTTCCTGACCTATTTGCAAATTAATACTTCCTTTACTTCTAGACATTTCATGAGTCCAAAGGACATTCTGTTCTATAATTAGCAGAACCATCAAAATCAGTGTTCAAACTATTGAAGTCTACCTAACCTGTAATCTGTACTCTGAATTCACCTTCAAACAAAGAAGAGCTCTGGCTCAGATTGTGTCCAGCACCAGCTGATGCATGTACTTCTCATATCCCCCCTCTCTCTTTTAGTCTGGAATGTTCCTCCATCTTTCTTGTCTCCAGAACACTTGGAGAATACAAAAAGTTGTGTAGAATGTCATCCAATCTGTGTTTGTCTAACCTTCTTTCACTGTTAGATTTATTTATACTTACCAATGGTGATCAAACATTTGATCATGATTAAGGTGGTGGTGATCAGGGTTCTTCATTCAACAGGTGCTAATTTTCCATTTGTAGATGAGTGACTTGTAGTTTATAATTTAAAATATGTCAGTATAATATCATTGGCTTTTGTTTTGGTGGCAATTGTTTGTTTTTGAGACAGGATCTCATTACATACCCAGGCTGGCCTAAAACTCAAGATCCTGACAAAGCTATGATCCCCCATGTGCTGGGGACATGGATTTCCCACTTGCTAAAGAGGATTGGAAATACCTTTAGACTTTCAGAAAAGTTGCAAACATCACACTAACCTCTCTTGTGCTTTGAATCCAGAAATCTTGTTTGACAACAGCTTACAGAAACTCTGAAATTATCAAAATTAGGAAATTAATATTATCGCAATTCTCTTATTTATGTGTGCTGGAATTACATTTTTTCTTTCTAATGATGCGTTAAAAAATTTAAGACAAAATCTAGGATCTTACACGGCTTTTATTTGTTGTGAAGTCTTAATCTCTTCCAATCTATGATTGTTCCTCAACTGGTCTTTCCCTGTGCACCATGACTTACCAGCCTTAGTAAACTCTAGCAGTTTGATTTTAGACTTTCTTTCAGTTGGAGACTATCTGCTCCACTCTCATGATTAGATTGTGGCTGTGTACTCATGGCATAATCTCACAAAGTCACAGAAGTCACCTTGTGTTTTCTCAGTGCATATTATCATGCAAACCTTGTTCACTTGCTTAAACATTGCCTTCTGGGCTTCTTCACTGTTAAATTACTGCCCTTTCCTTCTGAATTGATTGCTACTCTAGGGGAGACATGTTTAGACTATGGAGATGCATTGATTTTCCTCAAGTGTTCACCATTGATTACAGCTTATTTCATTTGTTAGAATTTTATCTGTGGGTTATTGCTGTGTTTTGCTTAAACATGCTTTCTTCTGATATGCTATTTCTCTGCAACCCTTTATTATCAAGTCCAGCATCAATTCATGTTTTTGACTGGGATAATTATCACTATGATATGATCTACTATGTCTCATTTTTACGTGATAACCATGAGTTTTTCAGACTCATAAATTAGACCTGGTCAATTCCTCTCCTCAGCTGTGAACCTTAGAATTCTATTTTATGCAATTCTAATGCTAGATCACCGAAACTGGGATTGCTTCAGGGGATTTTGCAGTTTCAAGAAATTACTAAAACAATCCCATGGACTCTATCCTATCTTTGTAACTTAGGAGGTAGTCTACATCTACTTATGGTTTAAGGCATAAGAGTAGGATTGAAGGCTGGAGAGACAGCTCATCGAGTAAAAGTACTTGCCCCTAATCTCTGAGTTCACTTTCTTCATTTCCACTATGGCCATCAATTTTCCTGATATTGTCCTTGGTACTTTCCTATAATCTAAATGTTGCATACATGTCTTTATCCATTGATGACCCATTAAGAGACCAGACTAATGTGGCAAGCACATTTTAGGTTATTAGATGGCAGTAGCTAGAGCTACAGGCAGGATTGTGCTTGGGTGAAGTTCCTCCCCTATGGAGGGTCTGGCTGAATCCTGTCTCCAGAGAGGAAATGTTTCTGTCACTCTCCCTCTTCCTGAGGAAACAAGTCTCCAGCCTTTCGAAGTCATCAGACCTGAAAAAAATCACCACCAGACTGTGATAACAGAACAGATCCTGCCCCTGCTGCTAATTATCCTGTCTCCCCATTAAAGCCACTCACTCCTGCACTGTCCCCATTACCAAGTGACTGGTTTTTCCTGGGACAAACATACAGGACATGCTATAAATGCAACCAGGAAACGTCAGAATAAAAGGGAAAAGAAAGAGAAGTGCTATTTTACTTTCCATTATTAATAGCATGATGCCTTTTTTATTACTTCTTACTTTATCTTTGGTTGGACTCATTTCCGGGAGGTAATTTAGCTTGGGGACCCTGTGATCTTACTCTGGATTTTTACCCCTTAGATCACTGACTATGTGGCTCTAGAGAAGTTATTTAAGCTTCCTATGCTGTATCCTCCTATTTGTTAAAAATTCAGTTGACGTTTTCAAATATTTGTGAAGTACGTCTCATGGTGGTGTCATTAGAATTAAGTCATGTGAGGGATTGAGGACAGTACCTTGCATGCAGTATACCCACAGCCAGCTACTGTCTCCTGTTTAAATAGTTTCTCTCTTCAGTGTCCATTCCCTTCTGCAAAAATCTGGGTTAGCTGATAACCACTGGTTGCTGGCATAGGAAAGTTCTCCCAGAGTGCAAACTGGAATGGCTCAAAGAAGTGTTCATTACATTAAACATTTTCCCATCTATCCCTGCTGGAATTTCCTTTCTTTTCTGCTGAGATCTTTTATTGAGAGGTAAGAGCTCCAGTGTCTGAACATTTTGAATTATTTACTTATTCACAAATATCAGATTATTGGGATGTGAGGCACAATATGAGTAACTGGAAAATTTGCCAAAACTCAGTGATTTGCTTTGCCTATGTTTGAGGACAATATAGTTCCCAGTGGAGAAGAGGACCTCACCTGGCCACCAGCTCACCAGGGTCAGCAAAGTTGATACACAAGCTAGATGGCAAAAGCTTCTCTAGGTATCAGGTAAAAGCCATTCATTCCAAGACCACGGGGTGATTTAATTTGAAACCAGAAGAAATTACTGTGGGAAATTTGGTACACAGTTGATAGAAGACCCAAGCTGCCAAATCATGGCTGGTGAAACAACATGGAGATGAACGGAATTAAGACTCAGTTGTTAACACCAGGGCTAGACACCTACCCAGGGATAAGGCATATGGCTTTCATTGGGATCTGAGGCCACCAAACCAAAGCTTCTCTGACAGGCACCAGAACCATAGAGAAGTCATAGTTGCTACCTGAACCACCACTTAGAGAAGGGTTAGAAGAGAACTCTGGCCTATTTTCTTGCCAGGTTACTAGTGAGCCACCTAGTACTGCAGTTTGCAGAATAGGTACAGAGCCCATTTCAATCATATATAGTAGTTTCTCAGAATCTGCAAGAATTGGTCCAGGATTTCTCATGGATACTAAAGTCTGCAGATGCTCAGATCATTTGCGTATACTCTGCTCAATCCTCCTGTATAGTTTAACTCATCTTTTGATTAGTTTTGATACTTAATGAGATGTAAACTATTATTATTTATTTATTATGCCATTGTGTTTAAGGAATAACGACAAAGCAAATGTACATATTTAACACAGATGCACTTAAAATATTTTCTAGATTTCCAGGATAACAGATCAAGAAATGGGGTTAAGAATCTGAGGGTTTGGAGAGGTGGCTGAGTTAATAAAGAAACTTGCTGCATAAATATGAGGAAGGACTTGAGTTTGAATTCCCAGTATTTACATTAAAGATAAGCAGGGTTGTAACCTCAGTGTTGGGATGAGAGATAGGCAGTTTCCAGAAGTTCACTGGCCAGTCAGTCTAGCCCAAATGATGAGCTTAAAGTTTAATGACAGATCCTGTCTCAGTGGAATAAAACAGAGAACAATAGAGGTGGATGCCCAATGTCTTCCTCTGGTCCCCATATGCTTGGGTGCACACACATACACACACACTTCTTAGGCTACATACATAGCACATCAAAAAAGCAGAAGAAGTGAATGATTTGGAAACAATGAAAAATGGGCACATTCCTGAGCAGGAGAGGGAAACCATTAAGACCAAATAAGCAGTTTGAGCTGCTAAATGGTCTTTATGTTTGCCATATTTGCTAGGAGTTTGGCCTTGGATTTTACTACGAGCCTAGATGTAGAGAATTATGCCACCCAGTTCATCAGATTTTTTGCTTTGTCATTCCTGGACAATAAGTGACATCTCTGTGAAGTGCTAATCTACTGGCCTATTCAATATCTGTCCAAGGTTCTAGACTGGACTTAGACTACTGATGAGAAATATCTCTTGTTCAAAGATTGATGGTTTAACTTAAGAGAGGGCAACAAATTCTCAAGCATTTTAAGTAATCTTCCATGCCAGGAACAGGGTTGCATAAGTGAAAAAGTTAGAAATAGAAACCAGAAGAATTCCTTGGTGCAAGAGGTCAGAAAGATAGGCTCCTCAGCTGGGTTACAGATCATGTAGCTCACTGGCCTTAGGAAAGTCAAGACAGGCATTTGAAGCCAATTGCTTTGTCTTTCTTTCAGGGCTGCTACAAATGGTTTGTCCCTCATAGCTGTAACCAGTATGGCTGAGATGCAGTTCCTTTGGCTAAATGCTTCTTTCGTGTATCACTTGAGGCTTGTATCCTGTCTGAGCAATTTGTATAATGATGCTGTTGTGTTCCCTATATAAAGCAGTTGGAAGAGTTGTTTAAATGAAAAGAATAAGAATGCATTGAATATCTGGGTCCTCTGTTAGAAGTGTTAATATGGCATTTTTCTTCAAGTGAATTCTAGTTTGCATAAGGAGAAATCCAGTAGGAAAGCCATAACCATTCTGCATGCTCTGTTAGGCAGAACTATGCCATTTACAATGCTGTGGTGAAATCTCATTTCCCTGACAGCCACACTTTCAGTTGAGACATAGCCTGCTTTTTATGGGAGCTAAATAATGCGTCTCAAATATCAGTCTTAACTGAAGACTTTGAGAAGGCAGTGGAGGCAAGTGTAATAGTCAATGTATTGAGAAGTGTCAGTTCTCACTAAGAAGAGGGAGGACAAAGAACAAGGAAGGGGAGCTAAGGAGAGAAAAACAATATCAAAAAGATTGGAAAAAAAGATCACAAAGAAACTTAGTGACTGATGCCTACCATTACTACCTTCTAAGGCACGCCTTAATTGTGTCTCTGTGAGATATGCTGTAAAACATATGTAAACTGGAATGACTTAAATGTGAACAAACTTCATTTTCAAGGGAAAATAAAAACTTGCTTTCCATGTTTTAGAATTTACTCCTTTATAATTATTGCCCATTTAGTTCTTTGATTTGTACTGCCTTTCTTCTGAGAACAGTGGTAATAAGTTGATATGTTATACTGCCTGGTAACAGAATGTAAACTGTGAACATATAATAAACCCTTTTCCAACCCCGCTTAAGTTTCTTTCAGTCATGGCATTTATCACCACAACAGAAAAGAAACTAATAAAGAAATTGGTACCAGGAACATGGAATGTTGCCTTAATAGACATGACCATGTTGCTTTGGAGGAGGATTGTGGAGGAATTTTAGAGTTCTAGGCTGGAGAGCCCTTGAGTGCTCAGAGCTTAAGTTATTATAGGAACTTGGAAAATAGTCCTGAGAGAATTGTAGCCAATGGAGGCCCGAATAGAGAAGTTTCAGAGTGAAACAAAGACTACTTGTTAAGACTCTTTGGAAGAGAAATTTTTGCTTTACTGGGACAATCAGTGCTGACTAGCTGAAGCTAAATAATCAGATGTAATTAAGAAGAGATCAATATCACTTAGGTAAAATTCTCTGGGAAATATTTCCTTAGAGTCAACACACAGAAGCTATGGTCCAGTGGGAGGAAAATGGTTGCATATCAAGTTGTCAGACGAATGTGGTAGTGTTTAAGAGTATCCATTTGGTTCTGGTTTTGGCAGCGTGGAAGTTGCAGGATTGAAGGGTCATGGGGAGCAACTGAAGTTTGGCACTGTGAGAGACTAGGAGAGACCACAGTGAAGGCATAGCCTCAGTTGCGTTGGAGATCTCAGGATTGAAGAATTCAAAGAAAGAAACTCAGTAGTGAAATGTAGCAGGGTTGGAGTCCCAGAAGAGGCCATTAGTGATGGTGCATCCAGTTGAAACTCCAGGATATCGGCAATGCCAGGACAGTGGGATGATCACCAAGGATAGTGGCAAGTGTAAAGTAAAACAGTCCTGTTCCCACCATAGAGACTGTGTGCGCTGTGGCAAGCTAGAGAATGGAGCTGCCCAAGAAATTTGGATCCCTGAAGATCATGAGTTAGTTCCAGATGCCAGACATTGAGCTACAGGATTTGGTTTGCATAATAGATATGTTAGGTGTTGGTTTTTCTGTGCCCTGGTTTTTCCCTCTCAGAACAAGAAAACACATCACTTTTAAACTTATTTTACAGGAACCCACAGTTAAATGACTTCACACTTTTAAAGTGATAAACTTTTAAAGTATTGAGTTAAAAATATTTTTGAGACTCATACATAAGCACTGCATGTACATCATTCCTCCTCTTACCTCTTCTCCCCTCCAACTCCTTCCATGTTTTTCCTTCTCCCCTTCTGTCTTTCAAATTCCTGATTTCTTCTTTAAGTATAATTGTTAGATACACACACACACACACACACACACACACACACACTTTACTGAGTCCATTTATCATTGCCCCTGTGCACAGGTGTCCAAGACTAACCACTTGGTATTAAACAACCTATGCAGGAGCTTGTCACTAGATGAGACTGCTTCTGTCTCTCTTAGCACAGATTAATCACATGTAACTTTCTACCTAGGGGTGGAACCCTGTGGAATTTCCCTGTTCAGGTTGGCATGTAACTATGCAGGTTTTGTTTAGGCAAACATATTGCTGAGATTTCATGGATACATTTTTCCTATTAGGTCTATGGGACAATCTCTCAGAGCAAGCATCTTGGACTTCTGGATTTTAAACTTCTTCTGTTATTTTCTCTAAGTTTTAGGTATGGGTGTTGAATTACAGATGTATCTGTTGGGGTTGGGGGATCACATAGTCTAAAGTTTTGGAATATTTAAAAGATTGTGGGAGTTTCAAAAGTTGTACTGTGTATTATATTGACATATTATTTTGAGATTTTGGGGGTTAAGCAACAGAGAAAAGTTAAAGTGATGTGTATGTGTGTGTCAAAGTTGACAAAAAGTTGAATGGCATAGTTATAATGCAGCATAGTACAAGTCCCTTGCTAACTCCAAGTTCTTTGTATGTAGACTCCAGTAAACTACTACAGATTACTTCCCTTTCTCTCAATCAGTTTTTATAGCAGAATCTAGAGAACCCTGCCCTTCATGTGCATCTGTGATAGAATTAAACAAAAAATATATAACTGTTTTATTAAAAGTGTGAAACCTACATAAATGAACACGAAACATGAGTGTATAGCTTGCTGAATTTTCAAATTGGAACATATTCGTGCAATCGGTCCTCAGTCCAAGATTCAGCATAACCAGACATCCCATCTCTTCTTATGTTCCCCCAAATCATTATTGCCTATCTTGTCTTCCAGGATCATAAGCAAATTTGCCTGTGGTTTTCATTTTCTGAAAAATATATTTACTTAAAACGTATGTATATTTCATGTTATTGGGCATGTTCTGTAAGTGATTCCTTCTCACAGCTCTATGGTATTGCCTTTTGTGAGTAATCTATAATTTATATATCCATTTTTAGTGTTAAGGGCAATTTAGTTAGTATTAATTTTATTTATAATGGATAATGCTTGCTATGAACATTCCTGAGCAAGTCTATGGTGAAGAACATGGGTATGAAATCCATGGAAATGTGTCTGCCTGGTTGTAATGTAGGTATGATTTAACTTTAGAGAATAGTGCCAAACAACCTTCCAAAGTGATGCCAGGCACTATTTACATGCCAATCAGAAGTGAATGAAAGTTCTCATGCTCTTTATATTCTCCTTGAAATTTAATAGTGATTGTGCTTTTATTTTACTCTTTTCAATGGGTATAAAAGTAAATCAAAGTAACAGCAATATGAGCTAACAAAGAGCTGAGTATCAACATCAGAAAGAAAAAAAAAAAGCCTCACTTCCCAATCCTAGCATTTCATTACACTACCACGCCAAAGAAGCTGATCTGTGGGACTAATTTCTATATGATGGCTAGATTAGTCTGTACACAGAGTAAAGACAAAACATTTCAGTACAGGAAGTACTCTTGGTCTGCCACTGCTACATATCATAAAATTATTTTTCAAAAGGGGAAGATTCATGGAAATTCTTCTACACCCACTAATATCAGAAGGAATAGATCTCTTTAATTGCTACAATGGAGAATGAGTGCATTTGAGAGAGCAAAAGAGCCTAAGATCTGCAGAGAACTTTTTGTTAGGTCTCTAACACTGTAGTCTCTGGGACAGGACTCTGTGTTTCTTAGTGCTAATGGCCAGAAATCTGTAGTTACTATTGAAGATTTAAAAAACCAAAAATACAGCACCTATTTCCCCAGATCTTCAACTCACAGCATGTGTGTAAATAAAGAATAAACTTTCAAAATTTTAGGAAGTTTTTTCTTGGCATTTAATATTAAAAACTGATCATTTTAGTAAAATAAGAATGTCATAAATTTCAGGAACTCACCACTAAGGTATTGAGCAGTAATATTAAGGTCAAAATTAATTCTAGTTTTGACAGATGATATTAGTTATAATTGATATAATTTCCTGAAGTCCCACATGTCTGGGAATACTAAAAGAATAGAACTAACAATAGTAACTAACTTGCGCCATCACTATATCAGCTATTTATTGCTAGAACAATACTGAGTTACAATCACAAAACCCTAATCATAGATAGCCACAAACATTCACTTACTTTATGAACCTGGCAGCTTGGGAGATCCATGCTGGACTCAGCTGACCCTGGATGGGCTTGCTTGTGGTCCTATTTGGTGTAGACTGGTCACTTCAGAGACCTTGGCTAAGTTCACGCAAAGTCTACATATTGGATCATTTAGAATGGGCACAGCTGATATGATGGGGAGATACTCAGATTTCCCTGCAAACTCAGTGGCATCCAGCAAGCATTCACTCCATTCACAATGCTATGGCTCTGGAGTCAGCTAGTACATTAGTTACCCATTGCTGCATAGGAAGTTCTACAAACAGAAGATTCAAACTACATCTTAGGCTAGTGTGGTGCTGCATCCCTTTCATTCTAGCACTCAAGAGTCAGGGACAAGCAAATCTCTGTGAGTTATAGGCCAGTCTGCTCTACATAGTGAGTGCTAAGTCAGTCAAGGTCCTCTTCCTCCTTCTCCTCCTTCTCCTCCTTTTTTCTTCCTCCTCCTCCTTCCTCCTACTTCTTCTTCCTTTTCTCCATCTCCTCTTCTCCTTCTTTCCTTTCCTTTCCTTTCCTTTCCTTTCCTTTCCTTTCCTTTCCTTTCCTTTCCTTTCCTTTCCTTTCCTTTCCTTTCCTTTCCTTTCCTTTCCTTTCCTTTCCTTTCCTTCCTTCTTCTACTCCTGCTCCTGTTTCTGCCTCTTCTTCAATAATTTATCTGGGCTCTATTGCTGGTTGTCACCAGGTAGCAATTAATGCTATCTGGGCTATGCTTTCATCTAGAGGTTCAGCTGATAAGGAATACACTTCCAGTTCATTCAGGTTATTGGTAGAATTCTGATCTTGGCATCTGTAGGATTGAGGTGCCCTGTTCCTAAAGAGTGCCTCCAGTTTTATCTTTTTCTTGGTACCAGAGCCTCTTCACAGTTCAAATGTAGCTGATTTCTTCTTCAGGATTAGTTCAAAGGGAAAAGTAGCTCTGTATGATCTTGTATATACACTAATACAGTCATAGGAGTGACATTTTATATTTAAACTAAGCATGGGTCACACTCACACTCAATGAAAGGGACTGCATGAAGACATGAACACCAGTAGCTGGTAGCCACATTTGGACCTATTTTCATCAGTTAGGATTACTTACCTGTCTTGGATCAATTTATTGTCAGCAGATGTCAGGACTCATGCTCACATGACAAAACGAAGGCCAGGGAGTGAGTGTAAATGCATAAATGATTTTCATTTCATCTCCTGTCACCTCATTTGCAAAACTATGTTATGTGTTCAAAGATAAGAGGGAAGGGTAGTACAGGAGTTGCATGGTAAATAGTCTAGATACAGGGAAAGTAAAAACTGGAGCTATGAATACCATACTTACCTTCAGTTGTGTAATGCAAGCCTTTAGCCCTATGTAAATTTTATGTCCTTCTCCTCAGGCCAGTACTTCTGGAAAAGCCAACAGCCAGCCCTCTTTATAGCCCTACAAGTACTCACCATGCTCCTTGCTTTGCAATTCTTGCTTCTTTGGCACCTTCTGTAGGCTGTCTGCTGCTACCTGAATGGGAACCTGCGGACACCCTCTGCCATCACACTCCTATGAGACTGTGTCTACGAAGACCTGTTATTTACAGAATGCCCAACGCTAACCAACCATCTGCTTCTTACCGACCTCTTCCTCTTCTCAGGCAATCATTCATGAAGTCAGTTTCTACTCATCACTCTTCTCTTGTCAAGGGTGAGGCTAATTCATGGTGACCTATCTACCACAAGCATATATTAGAGCATCTGAAGAAGCATCACTTGGTGCTTTCTCCTGATTTAACACATGCTCTAGAATTTCTGGTGGTCTAGTGCATCTCAACACTCTGTAGAAAGTTTCCTGGGACCTTAAAATATTCCCATGTCCAGGAATGGGGATATAGCTCAGAAGGACAGCAGTTAGCTAGCATGCATAAGGCCTAGGCTCTGTCTCTAAAGGAAGTAAGTGCCCGCTATGCACCCAGAACAATCTCTAGGAGCTAGTTCCTGACAAGCATACTTAAGAACGTCTCCATTTGCTTCTCTTGTGTGAGAAGCCCTACTGCTAATATATTTGTAAACCAGTGTCCTAAAGTAACAATTGTATGTATGATTTGGGCTCAATGAAGGTAGACAAATTTATTTGCTCTTGATTGTAATGAGAGGCATTACTTGTTGCGAAAGTTTTAGTGAAAAAGTTTCTATGTTTATGTAGCTGGAACAAAGTTTACTGTGAAGCATCTTCTCATACAGCACTTTGAGCCAAAGATGAGAAAAACAGTTGGATTAATGCACCCACTCAAGGTCATAAACCTAAAGTAAAGGCACGACTGTGTCTAAACTCACACGATTTTCTATTTTCAAAATACGAACCTTAATATTTATATAAAAAAGTCATTACTGTTGCTATTAGCTATCAAACTTATAGGCAGATCCTTTGGAAAGGTAGTGGAAATGTCTAGAAAATGAATTAATGGAGCTCACTAAATGAGCATATAAGTGGTCATCGTACTATAGAAGGCTGTCTTTCTGATCTCCCTGAAAATTAAGCATCAGGTTTTAAAGTCTGCGTTTAAAAGCCACCTATTTGTTATTGGATGTTTTGGGAGCCTTTAAGTTAGATATGTATACCTTTTCGGGGATATAATGAAAGAAAAAGATGTTATTTAAAATATTTTTGTATATTAAATGTGTTTTTTAAAGAAAGTCCCCCCAGATACCTATGAATATACTTTTAACTTTAAATTACTACTTTTTGAGGGGAGAAGAAAATGAAGTTTGTGATATACACTAATTTTTCCCTGTTTTGTATGCAGCACCAGAGTCTCTCTTGAGGGCTCGTAGAAACAGATCTCTATCCTAGCTCTCAGTGTCTGGATCAGTAGTCCATATATTTGTGTGTTAACCTCACTTTTATTTTTCTATATCCTGATGCTTTGTGGTCTGGGATCTTGCATTTCTGGGAGCAAATGTCCTTCACTCACATCATTTTCCAGTTTCTAGAGATGGTAGCTCTCTTGCTCATTTTACATAAAAACACACACACAAAACAGCAACAACAACAGCAGCAACAACAACAACAGCAATTCAGGGTCTATTCTTCTCACAGTGCAAGTCATTCTGTTTGTACCCTGATCAGCCAGGGGATGAGGAACAGACAACTATACTCCTGAAATTTTAGAAATTATTCCAACTAGCTGATCTTGAACATGTCTACCCTCTCTGATGCCTTCTTGCTATAGGATCCCATAGCCGGCTTTTCCTTTGGGAGGTTGTGCCCTGAGCAGTAGAAAACTATGTGCAATAAACTGTCATTTTAGTGACAATCATGTCTCCCATAGGTTGGTTGCATAACCCAAATAGCAAAACCTACATTGAAATAAGTGAGATACAGAGATTTTCCCTGTAACATTTGCACAGATAAGCCATTTACTAATTGTCTTAGGGACACATTTTTAGAAATTCTTTCCTAAAACTTTTGATAGCTGTTATATTCATGACTCTTAGTGGAAGGAGTAAGAGACAACGTGGATAGAGTAGGTAGAAAATACAGAAAACACAGATTTGTGAAAGCTATTTCTAATAATAGGTTCCTTATTGCTTATTGGACAACACAGAATGAGGATTATTATCTCTGCATTATGTTCAGCTGTGGTTCTGTCCTGGACAATTCTTTTTGTATCTTAAGGAACACCCCATTTTCTCTTTTGTTTCTTAGCAACGATATTACTAATCTTGGTCTGTTCTTGATGCTGTCATAGAATTTGTTTCTCATAGTCCTTGGGGCTGTGAAGTCCAAGAAGACACAGCAGGATTTAGTTTCTGGTGGAGGATGGCTTTCTCCTAGCCAGCGCCATCACTTTTGTCCTCATGGGGTAAAGAGGCAGAGCAAACTGTCTGGACTCTATTTTCAGAAGTAGTCACATTCATGAGAATCCTGCCATCATCTTGGGGGTTAGGAGATGAATTATGAATTTCAGCAGGACACAAGCATTAAATCTATTGTACTACCTCATAGGGTTCTATAGGGGTTAAATGAACCCCAAACTAGAAATGTCTGAGTATGGCTTATGGCCCATAACTAGATTCAAAATGCAAGCTATTGTTATTGAAGTTATTTGGGGTACAAAACACAAATTACAATAAATGTTATTGTCTTTCTTTTAGAGTTTTGAATTAAGAACAATAGTATATGATTAAGAGAATCTAAAAATAAAATTCTACCATATAAAGCAAAACCCAGAATCCCCAGAAGAAACTCCTTAAGATGTGTTCTAAATAATAAAATTAAAATCAATTAGATCTTACCCAGGATTTCATGTGAAGAAAGTCCTTGGTTTCCAGGTTGCTTCAGCTTCCATCTTCCTGTTGGAAGTTGGAAAACTTTCCTGTTGGAAAACTAATGATACAACCCCTGGTGTGACTACATGGCCTGAATCATAGCTATGCAAAACTAGTCCCTCCAGGTCTAACACATTGACTATGCAATGTGCCTTGAACTAAGGACCTGCTCATCATAGGCAAGCTTCACCTGGAAGTTTTACCTCATAGGAAGTTGGGTAACCACTATTCTTTCTTTCTTTTTTGTTTATTATTGTCTTTGTGGGAACCAAACTAGTGGGAAACATACTTAAATTTCCAGATAGCAAGTTGTGTAGAGATTATATTTCATTTTTTATGTCGTTAGAGATTATTTTCCACAAAAAAAAAAACACAATCCATGTGATTTTTATCTTTGAGTTCAAAGAATAGACAGACTAAGGAAAAAGAATATATTTTAGTGAGAAAGAAAGGAAGTTGGAGAAGAACCCTTTAGGGGAAGGCTGTGGATTCCCTCCAGCCAGTGAGGGTGAGGAACAAGTGCTGACAGAATGAATGTGTAGTGGGGGAAATATCTAAATGGAATGCGGTTAGGTAAAGGGTGTAACCAACGTTGCCTCATGTATAGGCAGTCATTTTTAAATGGTGGCTGATAACACAATCAGCAATTAAAAATTAAATATGGTAGAGTTAAAAAAGAGCAGAAGAAATTATATTTTTAAGACCATTTGTGTATGTGTCTGTGTGTATGTATATATGTGTGCATGTGTATGAAATTTGCAGAATATGACTTATTGCCAGTGGGTTATGACTAAAAAATTTGAGAAATACAACCATAGCTATTTCCTGAAGTGATTTATTTAGGATACTGACCTAGACCAGAGCTGAATAACTTTGAATTAAGAACAATTTTGTGCAATCAAAAGAACTTAAAAATAAGATTACAATATTTGTTGTTTCACAAAGCAGAAAACAAGAATTCCCAGAAGAAACACCACCCTGAGATTGTTGTCTACGTGATAAAAGTACAGCTGATGTGATCTTATCGGGGATATTTTTGTCAGGAGAACTGGCCTCTGTCCCAGGCATTAGGCACTCCTGCCACACCTTTCTCTCTTCTTCAGGTCAGGTCAACTACCTTGTTTGCTGCTAACTAGTTTCTGTGTCTTTTCTAGTCTGGGAGTCCCCTTTGTAGAAGTGAATCAGGCCCCAGGCTTGGAGTATGAGACAGGAAGTTTTCTGCTTATGGCAAATTGTGCTGATTTTTTCTTCTATTTCATTTTAGTTTCCCACATTCTTGGAGTCCACGTCTCTGTCTCCAGTTGGGTCTCACAAGGATTTTATTGTTTCCTTATTCAGTGATTTCGCTGAAGCACAAAACTGATACAAAGAAAATATTAAAAATACAGCTATAGCAAACAATGCAGAAAGTTGTCTGGGACTGACTGGGGAGTTTGAGGACAGTGTATTTGGGTGTCTCTCTAGAATTCTGGGTGGTCTTATAGATGTCCTTTGACTAGCATGCCGGGAGTCAGTCTACTGAAGCAGATCAGACTGATTGCCACATTCACTCCCATAACTCTCAGGTACTGCAAATGACAACTGCTTTTCCTCTCTAAAAATGAAGCTGCCCCAGGTGGATGTGCTCTAGGACGTGTCCTCCTACTGATATCTGTCAGTGCATTGCTATTTTAGCCCAGGATGTCTTGGGTATTCATTTTTAATTTGACTGGAGACATATGTATATATGAATTACTTCAACAGAGAGAAACCAATTGAATGAGGGAATAATATGAGGAGGTGACACAGAGAGCCATGGGGACAGATAACTAAGCTCACAACCCCGGCTGTATTCAATGGCCTCCCAAAGATCAGGCTGTACTGTCTACCCAGGTCATTGTGAAAAACTATTTAGACCTTTGTGTATTGGGAACCTGAGAAAACCATGTGTGGTCCAAGGCCTGAAGTACACCTGTCCTTGCCCTCCTTTCCAGAATCTGAGATCTTAAAAATAAAACACAGGCGGCAAGTGTTAGCAGTCTTCGGTTCTTCCTGCTGGAGACAACAATCCTTTCAGTGCAAGAGCTAGCAGACCAGCAGGCTCAAGAGAGAGGTGCCTTTGTCCCAACGGAGACTTTTCTGTTTCAACACCAGGGCTAATTTTCCTTTTCTTTCAATTGGTTTGGCTCGGTCTTCAGGGCCGTGCACCACCCGCTGCCTCCCACCATTGTGAGACCAGGAGAACTGCCAAAATGCTCATCTGGGCGCTTGCTGAATCAGCCACTGCATTCTGCCCCTTCCTCATGGACAACAGGTTGTTTCCTTGCCTAGTGCAGGAACCTTGATGGCCCCTTGTGATTTAAGACTCAAGATGTCTCTTTATTTTTCCTCTTCCTGAATATGTCCCTCGCTGAACTACATAATGTGGGAAGTGATGCTTTGATCCTGACAGAGGACAATTTTGTGAAAGGAGGTGGCAGATTTTAAAGGAAAGTCCAAATTGCCTTCTGCATGGCTTGGGCTGCACTTGTTTGGCAATTTGCTTGGGGGAGAGGAGTGCAGACGGAATGAATTGCCTGGGCAATTTATGCCATTGGCAAATGGTTCAGGATTCTGAGAGAAAAAAAAGGGGGGCCCCCAAAGGCTCCAGTTACAAGTTAAAAATAGCCATCTTTGGGCTCCTCCTCTTCCTACTCCTGTCTCCTCTTCCAACAGGGAGAGCTTTTGAAATGGAGTGTCTTTCCCTTACCCTTCCCCCCATTTCTCTTTCTACTCCATCACTGACGCCAGTTCATTTGAATGGAAAGATTTTTCTGAGCTGGGGTAAGTGAGATACAGGAAATCAGTATTGAAAGACGCCTTTATGCTTGGTGTTATCATTACCTTAGCATGAGGGAAACTCAGAGGGTCAGTGACGAAAGCCAAGTTCTGAGTTACAAGGGTGTCCAGGAGCTCAGAATGATGGAGATGGAACGATTCATCCACATAGCTCCAGAGACAAAGCTGAGGTATGAACTTCACTTCCTAGGATCACATAAATGAGAACATACTTGACAGTGCAATAGTTTCGCTTATTTTGTTTCTTATTTGTTTAGTCGTGTGTGTGTGTGTGTGTGTGTGTGTGTATGTTTGATGTGCATGTGTGTGTAGAGGCCAGAGATTGACATTGTCTGTTCTCTTTATCTCTCTCCTCCTTATTTTTCAGACATGGTGTCTTACTGAGCCTAGTTATTTTGCTCGGCTGCCTGGCTAGCTCTGATATCTGCCTGTCTTGTCTCCACATCCCCTTACCTCCCACAGCGCTGAGGTTGCAGACATTTGGCCACGCCTAACTTTTTTATATGGGAACTGGGATTCCAAATCAGGAACTCACAGCTTTGCAGCAAGCATTTAGCCTCTGATCGATCTCACCAGCCCCTCAACAAGCTTTAGATGATGTTTTGCTATGTTGCTAATGATAGCAATGAGCTGGGGATCAGAGTGCTCTAAAAATACCCTCTTCCCTACCCCTGAAATTGCTTGATGCTTTGTATATGCCCTAAAAAGGTTTACCTTAATATTTAAAAATCTTTACGAAGTAATCACTTTGCCATCATCCAGATGCAGGTGTCATCAATTTGGGTTTATATGCTTTGCAGCAAACGATGGTTAAGCTATTATGCACATTGAAATGAGTAAGATTCTGTCTTTGCTTCTCAAAATTTCTCAGAGAAATAACATGTTTTCTTCTCCTCAGTAGGCTCTACTCTTCAGTGTTGTATACGTGGCTTTAGGAAAGAGCAGGTGATTCCAATGAGAGGAGAAATAAAGTATTCTGTGAGCAGAGGGACATCTAAGTGACATACATTTGAGAGATATGAAACCAGAGAGATCTCAGTATGCAACATCATTAACTATTTTTTTATACTTTATATAATGAGATATACCAGCAACAGTAAATAGTCACGATACGTTGTTCTGCATGTCCCAACATATGCAGAACATTAACTTCACATGTCTAATACAGCAACCACAAGTAGAATAAATATGGAAGATACTATGTGGCAAAAAGCAAGACTTTAGAATCAAATAAGATCAAATGAAATGGGCTCCGGCTTTGTACAGCAAGTACCACTTCTGCACAGGGCATCTCTCTGAAATCACCATGTGCTTGTAAAGCCAATGCTGCCCTTTACTGAGAACACTAGCAAATAATTGATTTGGGTGGTCTTGTAAACTCAATCCGGCTTTCCCAACCCTTCTACTTCAAACAATTTAATTTTGCTAAAAGTACATTTCTTCTACAGTTTTCAATCAATTCGAAGGAAATAAAACTCATGTTTGAACTTTCTAGATGCGTGAGCAAGTCATTTATGGTCTCAGTATTAGGAAAACAAATGCACAAAATATTTGAGTTGATAATTTTTTAAAATTGAATTATGCTGTGGCTGAGTTCTCTTCAGGAACCTACATGTTTTCTATGTTGCCTCATTTGCCAATTAGTCTTTCTTATGAACAAAGCTTCCTACACTTGGGTTTCCTGTGTGAGAATAAAATGAAAGCTTAATAAATTCTCTGTCTCCTGATCTGCCAATTCATGTCTAGATTTAATTATGCTTTTAATTTTCCATGTAACTAAAGTCGATTTGCTAATGTCATTTGGAACTTGTGCTTTCAGAACTAAAAAGGAACCTTTGCTCCAACATTGTCCAGGCTTAAGATTTTGTAGTGAGCAAAATGAATATGATATGGTAAAGGTATTCCTGGTTTAAAAAAAAAGTTTCCAAGTAGAATCTAAGGATGCTTAAATCTCCACCCTGAATATCCCTCTGTGTTCACTGCTCTGATAAGTAATTAATAGGCAAGCATTAAATAAGGCACTGTTCCATTCCCAGGATCTGATCCATTGCTCAGATCCTTTGTCAGTTTCAACAATGCATTAATTGCAGCAGGATGATGTTAAGAATTAAGAACCTGAGAACACAGGTTTCTCAGCTGTTGAATGTGCAGATTATTTATTTTACCATGGTTGTCCCTGGAAAAAGATTCTTAGCTGAAAAGGCATTTTTATATTACCTAAGATACAGTTTCTTTGGTCTAGTGTTATTTGTTTTCTTCTTTTTTTTTTAAATAATAAAACTTCATCTTGTTTATTTTCAAACAGACTTTTATGGGGAGAGAAAGAACATTTGATTAATTCTTCATAATCTACTCCAGATTTAACAACTGCCGAGGACTTGTGATCTTGTTAAATTTATTTCGTTCACTATTTCTCCTTAATCTTAAGGCACATTCCAGACATCATTTCTTTCCACTCCTCCATTCCTCAATACACATCTCTAGTATATATGCCTAATGCTACTATACATCTAAAATTAGAATTACAGAGTCATTAAGTATCCAGTTAGCGTCAAAAACTCTCTGATTGTGTCAATGAATATTATTGGAATTGTCTTTTCTTTATTGTTTATAAGTGTGGCTATAAGTTTAGAGTTCTATTACACGATATTGCGAACTTAAAAAAGAAAAAGATGAAGTAGTCGACTTACTTAGCAAGAAGGGTTTTCCCAAATTCTCACAGCTGTAATCTGGACACCATTCAGTGTGACAGGCTTTGCACTGGGTTCCCACAGCTGGTTAGTGTTTTGAATTCCAGCCCTATGAACTCATCCCAGGCCACAAGGGCTAATGCTTAGTGCCCAACCTAGAGCTGATTATTTCTGATGACAGAGTAATGGAGAAAACTCAGGCATTGTTCAGCCCTTCTAAATGTACTGTCATCTGCATTATTTTTATCTCTGCTGGGAGAAATTCATTCTACTGATACTTGGATTAATCTAACCCATGATAGAGACACAAGTTGTATCTTCCAAGAATATTTTGTTAAAAAACCAAGAAAATGACCTGTTGTACTGTGTCCAAGCCTCTGGAATCTTAAAGCTGTCTCTGTCTCTATGTTGACTTCAAGAAACATATATTAAGATAAGGTAGATATAGAAAACATACCTACAACAGTCAGATCTATACTTAGTATGGCTCTGGATTTTGATTAGAGCTTACCTATGCAGGTTGTAACTGTCTTAAACCTTTTAAAATACAGTCTGGTTCTTTCAGTAAAACCTAAACATCTTCCCTAAGAATGGAAATCAAAATCAGAATCAAAATCAATACTTCTGGGTAGTATTACAGACTTTTCTAGACTTGCTATTATTCAGCATCAAAACAGAAACAAAACAAAACAAAACAAAAAACAACAACCAAAAAGTGTTTATTATATGAGTTTAAAATTCTTCTTAATGTAAATGGTTTGCCCTCTCTTAGTTTGTACTGGTTCATAACTTAGTAGGAATAAGAATGGGTTCTGATGCAGAGGCCCAGGGCCAAACACTTGGTAGTACTCGGGCAACCTGGATGAAGAACAGGAAGCAGGATTATGGGGACCTGAGAGGTTGGCATCACCAGGAGATCAAGCCCGCAGAATCAACTGACCTGGATTCGTAGGGGTTCACAGAGACTGAAGCAGCAGACATGGAGCCTGCAGGGTCCCCTACATATACCTTACTGTTATCTGGCTTGGTGTTCTTAGAACACCTAAAAGTTGGAGGGATGGGGTTCTGACCCTTTTGCCTGCCCTTGGAACCCTTTTTCTCCTTGGGCTACCTTCTTCAGCCATGATGTAGGGGCTCAAGACCACCCTTGTCCCCTCTTGATATGTCATGTTTGAGTGAAAACCTGGGAAGCCTGCTCTGTTCTGAGGAGAAGCTGGGTGGAATTTGGGGGAAAGGAGAGGTGGAGAAAGCTGGGGATGTGGAGAGAGGGAGGATGAGGTTGGGATATATGAGAGATAAAAAATAAATTTAATAAATTTTAAAAACTGAATAGGTTCTGAGGAGGGGTGGAAGAAGAGAGCATGGATATTTTTTAAAATGGGACAGATACACATTGAAAGAGAGCACATGAAATATCTAGTGTTTGTACTCATGGAACTTTATATTCTACTTAGACACTATGACCCTCAACTCACCCTCAACCCATGGAAAATGTTGTCTTCTGTCTTGGAAAGTTGCTACAAGGATAATACTAGGCAGTGTTTTCTGGCAGGTACTCAGTATCTGTGGTGGAGAATTGCTTTACAAAAGGGCTGACATTTGAACTGTAAACTGAATGACTGAAAGGACTAGGCATGAGCTTCTTCCAGCAAAAGTCCTCAAGGAGAGAATGAACCAGACTTTGTATAGGATGGTAAAGGTAGCATTTGTGATAGAAGCCTACAGGTGAGGGCTTTTTCTTCATGTTTGAGAGTTTGGTATCTCACAACCATGGCTACACACACACACACACACACACACACACACACACACACGTGTATATGTGTGTGTGTGTGTATATATATATATATATATACATATATATATATACATATAAATAAAAGCTTCTCAATGTGACAGAAATTCTCAGACTCTTTAGGTATCAGAATCTCTCGATGAATCTGTAGCAACCTATTCCCCATTGAGACTTTCTGACTGAGCAGGTCTTGAGTGGGATCTGAGATTCTACAGTTATAACACATTCCTGGTGGATGTCCAAAGGCTGGCTCATGGAATCACAGATTGGAAGCACTGCTCCAGCACTGGAAGCGGCTCCAGTGTGGCATGTCTTCCCATTCTTGGCAGTTACCTCAGAAAAGAGATTTCAAAGTGGAACAATTTGCAATGTGTTTTGCTATGATTGTAATGTATCTCTTTCTACTAAGATACCTATTTTCCCTCTTCTTTAGAATGACTCTGACCCTTGATATTGATATTGATCCTCTGAGTGGAAGGAGAGTATCTCAAGGCCATCAAACATCCTTACTAAGTAGCTCCCTGTGGGTTCCCAGATGTTTTTCTTGCAGGAACCCAAGGCTGTTGCAGCTGCTGCTGGAGTTGCGAAGCAGAAGGTCTCTCAGTATTCTTAAGGTGAACTGCACCCTCAGCTTCTCCTCAGTCTGGGTCTCTTTGAAAAGGCACTAAATCTTCCAAGACATTTACACAAGAGTAAAACAAGTTAACAGAGGCCAGCAACATCAGTGATCTCCAACCAGGAAACATTGAGACTGTTAGGAAACACGGGTGAGCAGATGTTTACGGACCGTGTAATTGATATGATGCCTTGCCCTGTCTCTCAGCCCTTAGTACCATATTTCCTGTTCAAGGCAGTGGGAAGTGAAAATACTAGTTGCTGTTTGACCAAAGCAACAAGTGTCTTCCAAAGGAACGCATGATCTATTAGCAGTCCTGTTGAGCCTTCCCATGGGAACCGGCATTTTACTTTGTTTTACAGCTAATTTCTTTCTTACAGCAGGTTCCCAGACACATCAAATGCCTTACATTGGAGGCTGAAGTCAAGATTTATAGTCCAAGTTCATGTAATTTAATGTCAAACAACTCTGATAACATAAGGGCTGAAAGTCAACAGTTTTCTCATGGGTTCTCATAAAAAAGTCATTTTAGTCAAATTGAGTTTGAATAGCGGGTGTGTCTTCCTGATTTGATGGATGCTCCCTACCCATAAGCCCTGGGAAGAAGCTGGTTACTCTTTTTCCTACTGTAGCAAGAAAATATGAATAGGGACTGAGTGCTTCTTAGTTGGTATTATTGTTGGATAACCCCATAGTGGGTTTTGTTGCCTTCTTCTCTCTTGACTTCAAAGTGGGTAAAAGAAACCCAAGTGTTTTCACTTCTGATGGTGCATTGGTTTTCCCCATCTGCTCTCAATTCCTTTGTTTGTCTCCTTATCTGTCCAACATCCCTCTTTTACCTACATGCCTTACATTGTGATGGTCTAGTTCACTAGATTGAAACCACAACTTGTGCAAGGAATTAACTGTAAAGATGTTTCCCTTGGTTCTTATCTAAAGGTTCATAGGATTGCAGAGTCTTGGAGATAAAAGGATATTTGGGATCATTAAAACACACCACTGTTTTACAAGTAAAATGGGAATGAAATAAGTGTCTTTGAGCGACACACCCGGTAAGGAATAAGAAGGAGGACCTAGAGGTTTCTCTGACAATTACCTTTGGCTTTGATCCAGCTGTGGGCTGAGAGAGTGATGGAATCTTGTTTCCTGTAGCCTGATAATTTCTAGATTATGATTTAATTGATCACTTCTTAGCATAAAGGAGATGAATGTTCATGCATATCAATAGACCTGAAATACAAGAACAACACCTCAAAACTCTTGGAAACAGACCTGTACTGATTTAAAATATTGACAAACCAACACATTAACCAAAAGAAGAGAGAAATGTTCTATATTAATACAATCAAAAGTGAAAGTATAACACTACAATATACACTGAGGAAATTCAGAGAATCACAATGACATGCCTTAAAAGTCTATATCCACTAAACTAGAAATTCTAAACACAATTTATATATATGACCTATAAAAAGATTCTAGATACATATGATCTGTCAAAATTGAGTCAAGGTGAAGTATATGATTTAAATAGACTCATAATAACCAATAAGATAGAAGCATTAATTAAAATCTCCCATCTAAAAAGAGCCAAGGATCATTTGGATATTGCTGAGAATTCTACTAGAACTTCAAAGAAAAACTAATACCAATATTTCACTTTTAAGTTCTTTCTATAAAGGCAAAATTATCCTGATACCAAAACTAGACAAAGATTCCAAAATAAGAAAATTATTAGCCAATCCAATGAACATATGCAAAAATTCTGAAGAAAATATTTGTAGATTGAATCCAAGATTATTCACCCATGATCAAATTGCCTTCATCCCAGAGATAAAGTGATGATTCGATATACATAAGTCAATATGTGTAATCAACCACAAAACAGACTCAAGCACAGAAACCACATCAGCATCTCCTGAGATGCCAAAAAGCCTTTGACAAAGCCCAACATCCCTTCATGATAAAATTAATGGAGAATCGAGGGATACTGGGGATGTATCTCAACATAATAAAGGCAAGCCTACAGCCAACACCATGCTAGATGGAGAAAAACTCAAAACACTTTCACTAAAATCAGGAACAAGACAAGGATGTCCACTATCCTTGCTCCTATTCAGTGTAGAACTTGAAGTCTTGACTAGGCAATTGAAGGAGATAAAGTGAATACAAATAGGGAAGGAAGAAGTCAAAGTGTATTCATTCTCAGAGGAAATGATTCTATACATAAAATAATATTACAGCAGAAAACACCACAGCTGATAAACGCATCCAACAAAATACCATGATATGAATTAATACATAAAAATCAGTAGCTTTCTAATATACTAATGACAAACACATGGAAACAATCCTATTCAGTATACCTTCAAAAAATATCTTGGAATAAATCTAAGTAAGAATGTGAAAGACTCTAACAAAAACTCTAAGACACTGAAGAAAGAAACTGAAGAAAATACAAGAAGATAGAAACATTTCCCGTATAAATGGATCGGCAGGATTAATGTTGTATAAATGACTATCATTTGATGGCAATTCCAAAAAATTCCTATGCAATTCAAAAACTAAAAAAAAAAAAATCTGAAATTTTCATACGGAACCAAATATTTTCTTTAAAAAGAGAAGCTTTCTAGATGTAAGAAATAAACAAGAGAGCTAGATTATGCATAATTTAGGATTCTTTCAGTTACAAATAACAGAAAACTCAAATTAAATTGGTGTATGAGAGAATTATTGGCTCATGTATCTAAAAATTCCAGAGTATTCTGTTTCAAATATATTTGGATCCAGGAGGTCAAATGTGCATTCTCTGCCTCATTCTCTCTTTCTCTCACTATTTTATCCTGCCTCTCTTGTTTTTCTCTCGTTCTTATACTAGCCTCCTGTTCAGTTAAGTCCATCCCCAACTTGGGGACTCTCAGAGGATCAAAGTTAATACCTCATTATGACTAATAATCCCACAGAAACTTCTTCAGAGTTGCAGTAAAATTTCTGAAATTGTGTCTCATTAAACAAACCGACTTCCATATCTGTCACTCACCAAACAGTATAGGCAAGTAGAAAATTCTGATTCACCTCTCCAGTATCACACGTCCAACCTTTGGGGCTAGGGAATTATCTCTTTTCCACGACACCAGAAGGACTGATAGTTGAACAAGTGTGACTTCCTGAAGGAACACCAAGAACTGTTAGCAGAAGGGAAATAGATGCCTTTTTCTGACTCAACTAATCCTTACCAAGTCTACTATGATCTTGGAAGGCCACAGAACTGCAAACCAGACAATCTGGGTCTATTTTTCTCTGTATTGCCAAGTTATGTTGACTTTGTCGAACCTATCATTTTCTCTTGGCTTTATTTCCCTCATCTATTAAATGAAGGAGTTGGTTTGAGAGTCTAGACTTTGTCTTATCAGCAAAGTTCAGCAATATCTATGTGCAAATGCCTTGTCAGTCCAACCTGAACATGACTACCCCAATATGATGCTTTTAAAATAAAATAATTTTGTTTGGGAAAAAAAGAGCCTAAAATGATCCCAGTAGTCACACACTCAATAATGTAGAAAGAAGATGAGATGAATCAGAATCGTGGCAGTTATAAAGGCAGTGAATGCTACAGGTAAAGTCAAGCCATCCAGCTAGCAGAGTAAATGAAGGCTGCTGGATCCTGGGAAAGAGATGCATATATAGGGCAAAAGTTTAAGGAAAGTGAAGATTGGGTTGTGCCTTAAAGCAATAGTGGAAGATTGCCATGTGATTGTAGACTGAGGGTCACTTCTGGCAGGGTCACTTCTGGCAAAGAGAACAGCAAGCACCCACGAAGCATGCCAGTGTGCACCATGAAGCATGCCAATGAGTAACATAGCTAGAAACCAAATGCTGGATTTCTGTGCGAGTAGGGAGGCTGTAGAAAGATTCTGATGAAAATATGGGCTAGAATAGGCTGTGAAAACACAGCACTAGCCTGCTGTGTTCAGGAGTTATTGTACTGTATTCTACAGAAGAAGGTGAGAGACAGGATAGCTGTAGGAAAGCAAAGAGGTCATGTCAAGCACTAGGAATTATCTGTCCAAACTAGTCATTAGAGTAATCCATTAATAAAATAGGTACTCATCCTCTCTATCTTACAGATGAAAACAAAACAAAACAAAACACAAACAAAAACAGAAATCAGTTAACAGCAGAGTGACATGCCAAGCCCCCAGCACATTGGACAGGTATTGGTGAAGTTGGAGTTCCCAATTATCTCATAAGTTCTACTGTGTATTTCTTCTACTATGCCATTGACATCTCATCCATCTTCTACCTCAGAGAAGTCTTGTAGGCACTGAATTTAGTTCTCAACAGCCAGGAAATTGAATGTGATGACTGACAACCTCATCTTTCTTCTGAGATCACTCATAACATTCCCTGTATTTTGAGCAGTCATTTTCTCCTAATCACCAGGAGAATTTTTATGGTACTCTGGTGATATGACACTGAGTTAGTAACAAAGAAAGAAACCTTAAGAAATATCACCAACTGTAACTACAATAAGTCACCAAGCAAGCTTTCTGAAGAACAAGCAGTCTTAGAAAACAACTATAATTCCAACCATAGACATGTGATTTGACCCATTGTTTAGGACTGAAGCATGGGCAGAGCCCACCATGAAGTCTTCCACAATGTATTATTAGAGGAAAGCAATCTATACTCTTTGTCAATCTCGCAATTGCTTGGACTGCTTAAAAACTAAGAGACTTAAATCTAGACTTATAAATTAAGGATGAAAATCCTATCATATCTAAAGGCATGATATCAATTAAACAGGTTTGAAAAGCTTAGAAAATTCATTTCTTGTTTTCCTTCAAGAAATAGAACTCTAAAAATAAAAAGGTATTTCAGTTTCCCTCGCACATTGTTACCTCACATCTACCTTGTCAGCCTGGAAAATTATACAGGAAATGCACTGCAATATACAACAAACAAGAACCTGTCTGAGTCCATACTTTAGAAAGAGAAATTCTCTTAGGATGTTGACTCTGCATTTCTTAAAATGATCTTAAAAAATGATCATGACAGTAAAACTTGATGCTCTACCTAAAACCATGCCATTTAGTAATTGTTATCTATTTTGAAGCATTTTATGACACCATGGCACAGTTTGCAACACAGTGAAAGTATCAGGATCCATAAAGGATTATGTAATCTTTGTGTCCTGTGTAAGTGCTGGTTTTGGACTGTTACAAATGTTCAAAACTCCCTAGGGGGTGAGAAAGAGGGAGAGAGAGAGAAAGAAAAAGAAAAACAACAAATTGTAGGGCCAAAAAAAGATG
Organism: Cricetomys ansorgei; assembly: GCA_026225945.1. Classification (NCBI taxonomy): domain Eukaryota; kingdom Metazoa; phylum Chordata; class Mammalia; order Rodentia; family Nesomyidae; genus Cricetomys; species Cricetomys ansorgei. The sequence continues at coordinate 36,540,113 of JAMJFZ010003875.1, forward strand.
GCTGGCTCGAGTGTAAGCGTTTATGTTTGAGTGTAGCATGGATTGGCTCCAGCCTGAGGTTAACTTAGAATTAAAATGAAACTAGTGGTCTTGCTCTGGCAGACAAGAAGTTTTAACAAATCTATGACCACATATATACAGACACCACGGTCGCCAGCTAAACCACAACATGTGGCACACTCAGAGAGCATTAGTGAAGCAGTTACCAATAGAACTCAGATCTGTTTTCTCCCCTCTCTAGGAGGCAGAACTTACTTTTAGCCCTTCACACTGCAGTTAAATGAATCTACATCATAGTTAGGAGATTAGCTTGCCTTCTGTCCAGAATTTAACTTAATGTTATTAATGGCTGGAGAAAGTTCATCATCGGCAAAAAGCAACCTATCTGTCATCCCTCCAATCATTTATCTGCTTACTAAAGTGATAATGAGCTTCAAAAAGATGTTCTATCTTCTTGTATATTTACACAAAGACCTCTTTGCATTCCTTAAATTTAATGAGTGAGCATTTTTCACACCCACTGGGTATATGTTTTGGAAAGTCAAACTCATTCGCTACTCCTGAAGTGCTCAAGATACAAGACGCCACTAATTAAGGCTTCAAAGAGGCAAACCACAAGTAGACATTGGTGGATTACCAAATATCCTTGAGTAGGCAGGCAGAGAGGGAGAAAGCTCCAGTGTGACTGGAAAACCAGGGGAAGTAGAGACAAGGTCCATTACAACGGCTGCTTATGTGTTCACATAGTGGTTCCCATGGAAGGCAGGTTTTTAGCAAAGCTCTATAACAGGAAAGAAAGTACACTCCATGTTCTTGACAAACCTAAGCAGAACACCAGGGTGAAGACAATGGGCTTCTGAAATGTTTGTAGGGTGGTTTCACCTGGGTTATTCTGTTGGAATGCTGAAAAATTTAATTAATTTAATGTATCAGTTACTTAGTGCTACTGAGGAAACCACCCGGTTTGGACAGACCCCAGTAGCTATGACAAATCACTTCTTCTGTGGTTCTCCCTTTCTCTGTTTCACCTCCAGAAACCTGGACTCTGATGTGGCTGTATCTGACGGTGTCATCAGGGTGCTCAATGGCATGAAGATTCAAAAGTCATCAATGGCACAGGAAATGAAGAAATGCAAGAAGGCAGTGTTTACCTGACTGGATGAGGATAAGAACACCATCCCATAGGAGGCCACTGAATCCTGGGAGATGACCTAGGGCAAACTATAGATGACTCCTACACTACCTTTGTCAATATGCTGCCAGATAGGGCTGGAGAAGTGACTCAGCAGGTAGGTGCTGGTTGTACTTCTAAAGGACTTGTGTTATATTCTCAGTACCCACAAAGTGGCTCAAACTTCTGTACCTCCAGTTGCAGAGGATATGGAATTCTCTTCTGGCCTCTTCAGACACCAGCCACGCAATCAGTATACAGACATACATGCAGGCAAAACATACATACACATTCAAGGAAATTTTTTTTTTAATTAGAAAAAAAGATTTTCTGTACCAGGCCTGCTTCTATGTTTTCAATGATGTAGGCTAATAGACCAAAGACAAGAAGTAGGAAGACCTGATGTTCATCTTCTGGGCACTCAAGAATGCACCTCTTAAGAATGAAATGATTTAGGCCAGGGCTAAGGATACCATCATGAAGATGTCAATAGAGATCAAACACAAATTATAAAGAGCTGCTATGAGGTGGTCAAGAATTGGAGCATCCTGGCAGAAAACAAAATGGCCACACTATCATTTCCCTGGAGGGCAAGCCTTAGTGAGCTGCCTCCAGCCCCTCCCTGGAGCATCTGGCTCTCCCAGACCTGTCCTTAGGTGTTATAGTCCTCCAGACCACGTGGCCTGGAGGGATCCCACCTCGGGTAGAGAAATCCCTTCATCCCATTTGCTAAGCCCTCATACCAACGTCCTGGATGGTCTTCCTCCTTCTATCCCTGATGGTTTGGACCTTCCCACACCATTTTGGATCTTCTTATTTCTCTTGGGTGGATATAGAACAAGTTGTCCCAAAGTACTTAGCTTGGCAGAGTCCTGTATCTTTCCTCTAGGTACTCAGTTTGAGGGGACCTTGTATTTATTTAATGACACCCCCCTCCTCATCTCTCTCCATTTCATGCTGCCAGTTCCTAGTCACAGTAGTGACTCTGTGCTAGTCTAGCTGTTGGTTTCATAGTGTATGTGATGGAATATTGTAGAAAAGCCTTCTCTGCACTAGGGGTTTCCTTCCCCTTTCCCTTGGTCTTGGTCACTCATGGATGTAGGACCAGCAAGAGATCTTCAGTTTTTAAAAGAATACAATAAAAATATTAACTAACAAAGAAAAACAAAGGATGAAAGCAACCAAACTTCCTGTGTAAAGATACCAAGGCTTCGGGATATCATCTAGGCAGTCCAATTGATCTGGTCCAAGATTAACTTGGTATGACTTTGGTATGCTCATTCTTTGCAAGAATGGTTTCACTCTATTGGAAAGGTTGGACAACTCTACATTGAAGCAATGGAAGTGACTGGTCGTATGTTTCTTACCATCCAGAAATTAATCTTACCTAGGTCTCACAGTGTGGCAAATGGTTCCAGAGTTAGCAGAAGCGTAGGCAGCATCTTTAAAACCAGACTTTACTTTTCATTTCTGAAAGTAAGTAGCAAGACCAGAACTAATTACAGGGCAATGAGATAGACATCACCCTCACTTATTTCTCTCTCCTCTATTGCAAAGTCTTGGAACACTGATCTTTATCAATCCCCGTTCAGTTGGCACTTTTTTATTACCCTACACATTTAAACACACACACGCGCGCGCGCACACACACACACACAGACACACACACACACACAGACACATACCAGACAAGACTTTTCCTACCATTACAATTTTCTGGACAGTTTGTGTCACACTTAGATTCCAAAGTCAAGATTTAGGCCTGGGATCTGTCTTCCAGAAGCTTCCTGCTACTTCCCATAGCTTGAACTCTAAGAGCCTGGGGTTTGCCTTATTTAAACGTGGTGTAGGCTGGGATTCCTCAGGGCTTCAAGCTAGACTAGAGCCAAGACGTGTGACCTCCACTGGCTCAGGAATCTGCCCTGCTTTGAGAAGAAAATCTCTCTCGCTCTCTGTGTGTGTGTGTGTGTGTGTGTGTGTGTGTGTATGTGTGTGTCTGTCTGTCTGTCTGCCTGTCTGTAAACAAATTCTTAAAAACTAACACATGTACAAACTCACAAAAATCCAGGATTTCAGAAAAGAATATTATAACAGGAAAGCAGTCCACATGTACAACTTCCCAGGACAGATTTTCCTTTTATACCCTAAACACAGCAAATCTCATCTTTTGCTTCTCTTCAGAGCAGCACAATGATTGCTGTTGAGCAGTGCCTTAGATCCTAGTTGTCCACATGAATGTGACTGCACTGTGAGATTTGTTTTCTGTCCTTTTTTTCTCCCTTTTCTCTTTAATATTGTTCCTTAATTGTTTTGCTAAGTCCTCACTGGTCATTTCAGCACTTCGTTTTTCAAAATGTGATCTGTGGACCAGAAATATCAACTACGGGGTTCTAATTTTAATAAGCTCTCTGATTCCGGTGCACATTAAAGTTTGAAAAACACTGAATCACATGAGAGAGATGTACACTCACACGATTTCTTAAAACACAGATATCTGGTCCCTGTCCCTAGAGAGTCTGATGACATACATTTGGAGACATGCCCAGGATCCTAAATTCCTAAGGAGATCTCAGATGCTGTAGATGCTATGGACATAGGAACCACAAACTATCTATTTGGGAGTCAATGCCTCTGTCTCAGAGATAAATGAGTATGGATGGTGCTAACTATATCAGGCCATATCTACAGAGTTCTACAGATGTATCAAGACTAGACATCACTTTCTGTGCTTTCTCTCCAGAAGACTCACTGGTGTGTGACAGTGCTATCAATTGGATTCCCATCCTTTTTTTTCCTCCTGTTGCATAGCTTCCATATTTTCTTCTTTGCCATATGACCTTATAGGATTCTTGGCAGTTTCTGCCAATTCCATTTCTTTAAGCCACTTATAACCTAAGTTGCATTTTATCCTGTGATATTTAGAACATATGCATTAAGCTAAAACAAGCTAATAAAATAACATTTACTAAATAGAACACTTTTTCTTTTCCACACATCCTCTCCTAATTCCCAGGAAGCTGCCATCTTATGCCATTGTCTCTACTGTCCATTTCCAGCATTAATCCCTAATTTTTCCTGTATCCTGCTTCTGATGTATTTTTCATTTTGCATCAGATACAGCAGCAGCTGCCTTTCCTGTGCTTGACTTCCAATGTGCTCACTCCGTCATTGAATAAGAAGCAATGACTGACCAAAAGGAAGGGCAGAACAAAGGGCATATGGGACCTTTTCATTGATTTCCAAACTCAGAGGCAGAGGTAGGAAAATCAATAGAGGATGCCAGCCTGAGCAAATGGGGAAAACATCTTTATAAAATAAATGAATGAATGAATAAATAAACAAATTCATGGGATACTAATAACAACCACAGAAGCACAACTGGAAGCAGTCAAAATACCTGCAAGAGTTCAATCAAGAAATTTAGGTATATTCCTATAGTGAGATGCTACCCAACAATGAGACTAACAAATTACATTAAAATGCCAAAATAGATGAGTCACACACACATGCACACATGCATATATACATAAATGCATTCACGCATACATGAATGCACAGACCACACATAGACACATAACACAGAGGAATAAATACAGCATGCACACACATACATGCACAAGTGACACAGTGTACACATATACATGCACACACATGTTCAGAATGCACAGTATACACATACATGCACATACGTACATATAGTACATACACATACAACACACACAGTGAGCAACAGAAAACCAGTAAAAATATTGTGAACACTATAATTTAGATAAACACTTTGAAGCAAGTAAATCTAGAGTTAGGTCCTAAAAGTCAGAATGACAGCTCTGACTGAGTTGGCTTTGAACTCACTATGTAGCCCAGGCTGGCCTTAGCCAGCCTGTTGTCTCAGCCTCCTGATTTCTAAGATCATAGACTTAAACAACCATACTTGACTCCCTAATAGGAAATAAAGGATCAACTGAAAAGTATACAAAATCAGAGTTCTAGACCCTACCCCCAAGGGATTCTGAAGGAGAAGGAGAAGGCGTGCCTGAGACAGCATCACTAACCATCCCTGATTGACACAGCCATTCCTAGCACACCATTATACTAGCATTGCTTTATGTCAGGGTAAACAACATGAGCATGATAGCAGCAGCTGCAATTTGGTTGAGCTACCACCTGAGGCTAGACCCACAGGACGTTTAAGTTGCACTCTGTCCCGGACTCCCTCTTCTCCATCATCATTAGTGTCACCCTTTCTACCACAATGAGATTATTGGCCATACAACCCCAGGCTGGGTTGTGGCTTCCCTTTGTTTAGATCTGAGTTGCAAGGCCCAGGATACAAATTTCTTCCTGTGAAATATAAGTTTGTTATATTTGGTTTGCTTTGAGCCCAGGACACGTACACACACACACACACACACACACACACACACACACACACACACACACAAATAGACAAACAAAAAACAGGTCCAGAATAATTAAATGTGGTTTGTTAATTTTTCGTTGATTCTCTTCTCTACTTCTGGGTATTTTTAGGAGAGAAGAACTGCACTGTGCTATATTCCAGGTAAAGAATAAATATCCTAAGAAAAAGGACCCCGTTTTTGTGTCCTGTGTACCCTAAAGCAATTCTCAGCTTCTTTTCTTGTTCTTCAATCCTATTTAGAGAGCCATCTCCACAAACGATCAATGTCAATTCAGTATAGGTCTCATTCCAAGAGTTTTGAGATGTTGTTCTTGTGTTTCAGATCTAACTAACTCAATGGCAGATGAGAGGCATTTGGAACCCAATTTCTCCTATTGCTTCATCCATCTGTGAGTCAAGGTCTAGCTAGTTGATTGGAGGAACCACAGATAAGTGTTAGAGCTCAGCCAGCATCAGAAACAAACACAGCTGGATCCAGCCCAAATTACTCACCTACAACAGGCAAAGCTAAATAGTCATTGCTATAAACCACTGGACTTTAGGGTGGTTTGTTAGCCAGCAATAGCTAACTGATACAATGAGATTTAAAGAACTTTGAAATGATTTCACACAATACATTTTGGGTCATTAGAGTCCTCTAAACAATAAGGTCTGTGAGAACAATGCTAACTAAAAGCAACTTACACTGTTTGTAGCAGTTAGTCCTTCTTTTTTCCTATAACAGAATTATAATTACTAAATTTCCTTGGTTCAAGTCCAAGACAAGGAGGCTTCTGAGCATCAGAATCTGTGTTGGTAGAGATGAGAATATTCAGAGAAGCAGGTTTCTTGTTCTTTTTTTTTATCAGAAGAAACAATTTTTGAGTAACTTCAATATTTATTTTTGTTCTTTTAAAACATACTAATAGAATCATGAGTTCCTAATTCAAGACAATGAATAATTTAATTAATGTGTATTAGACAGAACACTTGTAAGAAATTATTTTCTCTTTCCTTCACCTCACGTGTATGTGTGCGTTCATATGTATATATGTGTGTTTATGTGCAAATGTGTGTCTTAAAATACATTTCCTTTATTATCAGTTTTGCTAAGTTCTAGGGGACAAAAACATGGGTAAAACTCTTGATCTTTTTATAAAATGTCTCTAACACCTCTTCTAGTGTGTTGGGTTTTCTCTCAGGGCCCCAAGTCTTATTGTTTCTTGCTCTTGAGCCTTTCCCTCTGGGTAGCAAAGCTGAATAACTTGTTGGACATGTCTCAGGAATAGATGAGAAACATGGTAAATGTGCTCACAGCTACACCAGTTGATGTGGGCAGAGGTAAGTTGTATATTAACTAAATTTGAATATGCAACCATCTTCCAAGATATTTGCATTTATACAAGAAGTTCCATTGGCACAGTTGTTTAGACTATGGTACTTGCACAGCACCAAAATCCAAAGGTTGGAAAATGGAAATTAAAAAGCAAAGCAAAGCAAAAAACAACTTAACGTTTATTTGGTTTTTAAACCACTTGTTCGTTAATTTCCTGAAACATCTAGTTTCAGTAAATAAAGAGGTTTTTGCTAAGAATGACATCGTTTTTCTGTCTGGCATGCAGTGGATTTTTCTCTGTCTATTCTGCCAGTATTACTCCCCATTCTCCCTAAAGAGGAGACTGTGGAGCCCACTGGCTGTGGACCATTAACTTGTCCATGGGAATAGGTTCTCAGGCCCATGAAAGAGCCAGTGTCCTATACTAGAATTGAAGCTGAAGCAGGGATGAAAGAACTGACTCTCCTTGTCTTTTTGTCTTCACAGAGTGATCTTGAGTAAGCCAGTTAAACCCAGTTAAAGCCTGTCTCACTTAGAAACAATAAGTTTAGAGGTGACAGTCTTTAATGTGCAGTGCTCCCCTATAGCTACTTTTCATAGCAGCCACTAGACACTGAAGGGAGATGCTGCTACCTCATTTATTATTTTTGTTTAAAAAGCTAAAATATTAGAGGGAAAAAAAGGAGTTTTGGTGTTGTTTTTCTCCCCTTCTACATCTCTGCCCTTGGCTTTGAAAGTTACTATATTTTGAGCTCAGAAAGCCCTTCATGTCACAGATTATAATCACAATAGTACTTTCAATTGAATGCTAATTGTGAAATAATCTAGAAGCACTTCCATTTAGCATGTCTACAATGAACAAAAATTCTATAGGTTTCGAATTGGGGAATGGAGTTACACATACAGACTTCGAATATGTTATGCAACACACTGGTTTTTAACATTTTATCAATGCCATTAAGCTATCCCTACAGATTCAATGAAGGAATTATATGATTTATCAAGAGCACAAGGTTCCCTTTTAAGAGAAGAATGCTTCCCATTTTGGCAAAAATTTCTGAACAACTTTGGGAAGGTTTCAGTAATGATTTATGGGTTTCAATTGACCCATTTGTTACTTGTTTAGACAAAATGAGTTTTCTATTGATCGCCTGATTGAATTAATCTTTGGAGTGAATGCTAAGAAAGAGAAAAGAGAAGTGATGAGAAATGTATCTTTTCTTTCCCCTGGGAAGGCTTGAGAATAGGCCATTTATACCACACGGTCTTTCTGTCATTCTGTTTTCACAGCGGGTGCATCACCTCCTGAAGTTCCTGTATCTGGTTTGGGATACTTACAATGACAGTAACTCATACAGGAAACTAACATGTCATGCTATGTGATGTTTACCTGTGTTACACTGAGCTAATGTTTATGTGGTAAGTTCCTGCAGCCTTAATGCATGTGGCTTAGGCCATTCATATTCTAAAATTCACAAATCTTGACAAAGGCTGCCTAACAAGCATTGTCTATGTGTTATTATCTTACATTTCATCTATGGCATGTGGAAAAGTGGATAGCTTTGATGCATTTGGCACACTGAATCGCCTCATGACTGGCACCTAGATTACAGGACCCCTCTTTCTGAGCCCTTAAAACTCTCCTCTACCCTTTCTAACTGAAATTAGCCTCTCTTTAGGTTTCTGACATCATGCCTCAGTTTTATTTTTGGTCCCACAGTGTTGTTCTTTGTGTCTGGCTTCCTTTGCTCATGTTGTGAGTTTCCTCTGTATCTTCAGAATTGGTGGTTTATTCTCCTCGGTACTGTGGAATAGTCTGATTTATGCATCTGCTCTGATCATTTACCCATTTCCCTCTTGATTTGCAATTGGGAAGCTTCTGCTTTGAGTTATCATCAATAATTCCAGTGGGAACATTCTAATACATGCCTATTAGTGAATACATGTATACTATATTCTTCCCTTGGGGGATATGCTTACTTGTGGAATTGCAAAGTCAAGGGTATCCATTTTAAAATGGATGGTATTATGGTCAAAATGCAGAATGGACTGAAACATAAAATCAGATTACTTTTGTTACACCTGAATGTTATTAGGGGAAATGAATATTGTCACAGGAATACAGCCTAGATCATGAGAGTTCACATTGTCAGTTCCTGTGTCTGAATGGCAGGATGTTGAAAGTGTGCTGACGGGGTCATGTTCTACCAAGTTGCTCTCAGCCCAGCGTTCTTGCCACATAAACTCTTCTAGCCTAATCCTTGAGAGTATTATGGGAAGTGTCCTTGGCTTCTTTTGTGTTCTCTTCCAGCCCAGGTTGCTCATTTGTTCCTGTGCCCATTTGAGGTAATAAATTGACAGTTGGCAAGATGAATCATGACTCTTTTTCAGACACACAGGAAGACCAAGTTTGTGACTAATCGACAAATCCTCTGGACACATGATGAGGCACCAAGAGCCATCTCATTTAGACAAGTTCAGGCCTGAGTTGCGCCTCTGAGCTGGAGGGGAAAGAAAGCATTGGCAGAACAGTTGTGTTTATTTGCTTTGCTGATTTGGGAGACATGTCTTTCTCTCTCCTCTTCTTGATTTCTTCTAAAAAGCTTATTAGTTTATTTATGGCCTTCAGTGTTTGTCTGCCTATTTATGAATGTCCTCAGAATCCAGGTAGCATGTGGATAAACTGAACCTCAAGACAACTGTGAGCCCCAGGCTAATTCCAGTGGTCTTAAAGCACAACTGTCTCCCATCTTTCAGTATCTCCTGACTCCTCCCCTCTCTCTTTTCAGATGTTTCTGGATTGAAATGACAGGGAACTTGACAGTGTTCGAGAGAACTGAGATATAAGAAGGGACAGCATGAGTCTTTGGGTGGTAGATATTGATACCTGCATCAATATTTTTTCCTCCATAGGCTTCTTTGGAAACAACTCTCTAGGAACTCCAAGCAGACGCTCTAAGACAATTCCTGAGAACCATGTACATGTATGTTCTAGCAGGATGTCAACACCATGGATTTCCAGTCACTTAAGCGCCATTGCTTTCATACCATTGCTGTGGAAATATCTTTCACCCTGAAAGAGTGTATCTGATAATTTCATTTATAAGTAGGCATTTCCTCTGTGTATACTGCATGACAATTTAGGTTCCTGGAATTGGCTTTTCCCTTTGAAATATCCTTTAGATCGAACGATTTGCTCAAAGGAAAGAGGAGACAGGGGCATAAACCAGTTGCCAGGGTCTGGACCATTTCATTCTCACCTACTGAAAGCACCATGTTTGTTGAGGAGAAACTTTCAGAATGGACTCAATTAAGCCCACACAGTTTGATTTAACTTGTTTCTAATTGTAACTGGTTATTTTTCCTGGCGTAAAGCCATCTAGAATTTCATCTGTATAAGCTTCCCAGATAATCTCCATCCATATTAACTGTTTTCCAAGTGATACTCAGATATTAAAGTGAGGCATGCCTTTCCTCTTTCTTGACATGATTTAGTATGGGGATTGAAAGGAATTCTCTTGGTGGATTGGTGAGGGAGGCATGTCAAGTCATTCCTAAAGATCTATTATCTGTCTCCAGAGGTCACAGTTGCTTTCTATACAATTAGAGGCTCCAACAATGGAATATCCCATCTTTATATTGAGACTGGATCTTCCTGATGTATGATGGAGTTACAGTTAAGAGATAAACCCATAATAAACTTCAATATGTGGTAAGTGTGTATAATACACCTAACACCCCAAATAGCATGGCTAGCTTACTTGAACACACTACAACACTTACATTAGCCTACAGTTGTGCAACATCTAACAGAATTGTGTTATATGATACAGTGCTGAATATCTCATGTAACTTCATGAATACTACATTGAGAGTATAAAGACAGACCAGTTGTATACGCATGCTTCCCTACTATCATATAGGTGAAAATGCCATGGTAGGTTGGAGATCGTAGTTCATTCTCTGCCTCACACTTTAAGCCTTATAGCCTGATCATTATTGCAAAGAGAGCTTCTCACCATTTCTGATGGGAGAAGAGTTATGATTAGGTGAAGGAGTTAGTGTTAAGGAAATAAAAAGCCTTCACCTCTTTTACAGTGGTTTGCCTAGAGCAGCAATATTAGCATTGTTAAGGCCTTCTCTCAGGGGCTAGGCAGATGCCTAAGAGGGTAAGGGCATTTACATTGCAAACATTAGGACTTTAATTTGAATCTCCAACAACCACATATAAAGCAGGATGTGGCTGCATGTGCCTGTGACCCCAGCAACTAGGGGCAGAGAGAGGTAGATCCCAAGAGTTTGCTGGTTAGCCAACCAAGCTGTAACTGTTATGGTGAGACTCTTCCCAGTAAGACTGAAAGCTGTAGAGGAAGACACTGGCATCCTGCTCTGGCACCTTTGTAGACTCATATGATGCACACATCTGTACATGTACATGGATGTACCACACAAGCATAACACACACACACACACACACACACACACACACACGCATGAACATATATGCACATACTGAATTACTTGAAAAAAAACAACAAACTTCTTTCAGTTCAAACTCAAATCTATTGTGGAACTGGTCCTACCATTCCTATCCATTTCTTTCATAAATTATTAGTGTTGCAAGCTTTAAATATTAAAACCATAAACTTTGAAATAACTATGAGCTATTTTTTTCTTTGCCAGTTGCTGTGTATGTGTGTGTGTGTGTGTGTGTGTAGTGTGCTGTATGTGGTAGCAATTTGTACTGCAAGTAAGATGACAAATAAAATACAGACAGAAAGAATTAGCTGGAACTTTCTTAAACCTTGCCCTTTTCTCCAGGCAGTCAGACAGAAGAGCTGCTGTGTGAAGTATATTAAAGATCTCTCTTCACCTTGTATATATGAAAAAAAGATGATTAAATCTTCAATCATAGTCCCATGGGCTTGAATACCTTCTCCACTGGCTTTTGATATTGATTATCTGAATAAAGTTCCTCAGTGTCTTTTTCCCCCTCTTTTTTCCTGTTTGTTTCTTTTTGCCCCCACCTATTTTTGGGGCACAGTTACTTCACAACAGTGTTTGCCTTCTCCTTTCTGTTTCTTTCTGGAAAGTTCTCTTAGGGTACCCTTAACTACTTTAATTATGGACCTCTCATTTATAACAACATAAAGTTCCGTGTCACAATAGAAGGGAGTAATAGTTGGAGGAAACTGTCTCCCCAGTGCTTTGTCAACAATGGTGAGGTGAATCTTCCACAGCTTGTCTACTGAAGGACAAGTGCAGGATGGAAGGGCCTACTTCCTGATGTGTGAGCTCCAGGGAGTGAGCAGAAATTATAAAATGCAAACCATACTGTGCTAATCTTCATGTCAAATTTATGGAAAGCTTTGCCAACTGCTCATTTAATTAGTGGATAATCAAGTGTCCACGTCTATCAAGGTAATAATGAATGTACAACAGATCACCTCCCCTTGAGGAATACAGAAGAGTTTTTGGAATATATGCTTTTGCTTCCTGAATTGGTTATCATGTTGGCTAATGACTTTCTCCCTAATGCAAGCACAGAGAGAAAACGTAGTATTCCTAAAAAGACAGTTATACATAAGCATAGTTGATCTGCTAGAAGATGATGTTGAAAATACTCAAAACACACACAAATGAGCTGAAACCTTGGGAACTGAATAAACAGTGCTGAAGGGAGCTGTTCTGACATCTAGCTCTCTGCTTGTTACAATCAAACTCTCAAGTTCTTTAGGACAAAGGTGGTTAGTTTTCTCTGAGATAGCCACTCTGTAATGGAATCACAAACATAAATATCCAAACTTAGGCCTCAATCTACATTATATTGTAAAGAGGAAACCATGCAATACCTTGAAAACCTTTCAGGAAAGGATTAGACATCAGTCAACAGGCACAGGATAAATACCAAAACTTATTTTCTCTGTAGGACCTAGAAGTTTCATTCCCATCTGTTGTCTTCAGAGACATAGGGGAATGGCGGAAGCTGTCTGGTGTCTGGGGCTGTAGTATCAGAGCCCTCTGACCCTTGTCGCTCCTCACCTTCCACATACAGCTGTCTTTACAAGGAGCCATAGCTAGGCAAAGTTAATGCATGGTGTCAAAAATCAGTAGTTACCCAGAGGAAGTCTCTACCCATTGCATTTAATTGTTTCTTTTCTCCCTGCCAGACAGATTGAGACTTTTATTAGGATGAAGGACATGATCTTGTATCAAATCCAACTCTGCTTGCAAATCTACAGGACGATTATTGTTCTAGTTATTTATCTTTTACTGAATCCCCTTTACTTTTAAAATCCCCTTATTAGAATATCACACACAATATCAGACACTAGGTGTAGAGTCTGATGAGGTTGGTGATGCCTGTTACTTCTCCAATTCAGAAAAGTGACATTTTTGTCAGTCTAGAACATTTCCTGCTGTCACCTTTCAGTCCTGACATCTCTATCCCAGAAACCTGCAGCTCTGATCTCCAACACTGGTTAACTTCACCTGCTTCAAACTTTCACACAAATGCAATCATACAGCACATACTCTCATGTCTGGCTTCTTTCACTCAACATAATATAAACATCCAAACGTATGCCGTGAGCTAACATTTTCTTTGAAAGCAGAAACCCTGGGAGAATTTGAAGTTCCTGTACAGAAAGAGAGCAAGGCCAGGCTTTGTGGCTTCCATCAGTACATTTCTCCTCTACATCACTATGTAGTAGTCTACTATATGAGTGTTCGCAATACCCTGTTGATAAATATTTGGTTTATAATTTAGTATGTGGCTATTATAAATTAAACTTCTATGAACATTTAAGTACACATTTTATGTGTTTACATGCCCATAAGGTTTGATTTTTTTTGAGTAAATGAATACCTAAGGATAGAATTACTTGATCACATTTAACTTTGAAACCAAGAGTTAATTGTTTTTAAGGGTAGTATTCAAAAAACTGTATGAATATTCTATCTACACCATGTTCTTATAAAGAAATAGATCTCACAAAGAAATATAACATAATTCTTTGAGTTTTTAAAAAAATTAATAAAAAATATTATTTGTCTGGGTATTTCATATGCATGCAGATCTGTGCATCATGTATGTGCCTGGTGCCCAGAGAGGCCAGAAGAGAGTATTCAGTGCCCTGGAACTGGAGTTACAAATGGTTGTGAGTTGCCATGTGAATGCTTGAAATCAAAGTTATGTCCTGTGGAAGAGCAGCCAGTATTATTCATGTATTTCATTCATTCATTCATTTATTTATTTATCTATCTATCTATCTATCTATCTATCTATCTATCTATCTATCTATTCTCTCTTTCTCTCTCTCCTTCCTTCCTTCCTTCCTTCCTTCCTTTTCCTTTCATTGAGAATAGATTTCACATAGTATTTCCTGATTACAGTTTCCCCAGTCTCTGCTCCTCCCAATTTCTCCCCATATCCCATCCCATCTGGAACTACACACTTTCTGTCATTCATTACAAAACAAAAAAGCTTCTAAGGGATAATATAGCATAATATAATATAGTATAAAAGTAACATATAATATAAAAGATAAAACAAAAACTATCACATTGGTATTAGACCAAAAAAACAGAAGGAAAAGGATTCGAAAGAAGACAGAAGAAACAGAGACATACTTATTCATACATTCAGGAATCCCATAAACACATTAAACTGGAAACCATTTTATATACATATATATGTAAAATCATTTTATATATATATATATATATATATATATATATATATATATATGTGTGTGTGTGTGAAACCATTTTACATATATATATGTGTGAAACCATTTTACATATATATCTATATACACATACATATATATGTATACAATGTACATATATGTGTATATATATATATATATTCCAGTATACACACACACACACACACACACACACATATATATATACACACACACATACACACACACACACACATAAACATATATGTACATACACTCACACACACACACATGACCTGGTATAGAACCATCCAGGCACTGTGCATTCTGCCTCAGTTTCTGTGAGTTCTTATATGTGTTGATCTTGTTGATTTAGAAGGCTTTGTTTTCTTAGTATCCTTAATCCCCTTGGACTCTTACAATCTTCTGTAAAGTACCCTGAGCCCTGAGGGGAAGGGTTTGATGGAGACATCCCATTTAAGGCTGAGTGTTCCAAGGTCTCCACTCTCTGCATAATGTCTGGCTGTGGGTCTCTGTATTTGTTTCCATCTGAAGCAGGTGGAAACTTCTTTAATTATGGCTGAGCAAGGCACTGATCTATGAGTATAGCAGAATGTCATTAGGAGTCAATTTATTGCTATTTTTTTAGAACAGTAGTATTTAGTTTTACACTGGATCCTTGGGCTAACTAGTCTCACGTTCTTTATCACCTATGCAGTGTTAGATATTAGTTCCATTCCGTAGAGTTGGCCTCAAATCAGATAATGGTTGGTTACACCTGTAAGCTTTATGCAATCTTTCAACTAGTATATCTTGCAGGCAGGACACTATTTTAGATCAAAGAGTTTGTACCTGGGTTGGTGTTTATGTTTCTCTTTTGGTAGCATACAGAATACCATTCTGTATTAAAGACACCAGCACGTAGGGGCGAAAGCTCTATGCAGGCATGAGCTCAACTTCTCCATGTTCAATGAGTTGTTTAGGTGTTGTCTTCAGCAATGGAGCCTTCCCATCAGTTCGTGGGGAGGAACCTATAGTCTTGGCAGGAGCCTGGGTTGTTTAGGGATTCCTATGGGGCCTTTGACCAACAACTTAATTAGATGTAACACATCCCAGTATAGGAAGCTTCATTTGATGACAAGAGATGAACAGTTGAGATTCTGTCTTCCTCCACCCCATCATTTGGTGATTTCAGTTAGATTGTTTTCATATATGCTTATGTTTTAGGAAGCTTCTACTATAGTAGGTTTCCATACTACTGCTCAAATGGCCCTTGATTTTAGCTGTCTCTCCCTACATTCCTTCTTGCATCCCCCTCTTTCTTGCCCCTCCCAACTTGATCCTCCCATTCCAGCTTCCCCAGCATCTATCTATATATACCTATTCTATTTCTCTTTCCTAGTGGGATTTATCTATCCCCCCTGGTTTCTTACTCTATACCTAACCTCTGTGGTTTGATAGATTGTCACTTGATTACCATTAAGTTAACAGCTAATATCCACATATAAGCGAATATGTACCATATATCTCTTTCTGGATTTGAGATACCCCACTCACAAAGTTTTTTTTTTCCTAGTTCCATCCATTTACTTGTGAATTTCATGATTTCTTTGTTGTTGTTGTTGTTTGTTTTTAACAGCAGCCAGTGTTTTTATCTTCTGAGCCATCTCTCCAGCCCCTGTAAGATTTTTTGTTTGCTTGTTTGTTTTTTATTCTTGTTTTTTGAGACAGGGTTTCTCTGTTGTAACTCTAGGCTGTCCTGGAACTCACTCTGTAGACCAGGCTGACCTTGAACTCACAGAGATCCACATGCCTCTGCCTCCTGAGTGCTGGGATTAAAGGAGTGCAACACTGACACCTGCTCTCCTATAAATTTTTTAATTTTGTCAGTTCTAGTAGCTTTCCAGGGCAACTCATGTCCAATGTCCAAGGGGCTGGTTTGCCAGTAATTCTAACATGGATTGATCATGGTAGCCTGGAAGGTGGAGTTGTAGTATCCAGTATGATATATACAGCAATCAGGAGTTCGTTCCCAGGGCCCATTCATTACTGGCCTGTGATCAAGTTGTGAAATTCAGGGGTTATTGTTTCCTTCTTACATGGAGTTTTCAACTCCTTCAATATTTAAATATCTTTAAATAAGGTACAAACTGAAGGAAGAAGTAGAAGCTTCTTATGGTGATTTCACAACAGATTACCACTAACTTAGCAACTTTATATTCTACCACAGTTCTGGTGGCCGAAAGTCCAAAATCAAAACCCTGGACCAACATCAATGGCCATGCTGCCACAGGAGGCACCACTTGAAAATCAATTACTTTCTTCTTCAACCCAGTGGATGATTATGTAAATGAGAATAAGTTTTCCTCCAATGTTTTAGGTAAGTAAAACCTGTAAGAATACAAGTTTAGATATTATTCCACTAGTACTTTCTATTTATGACAATGTTTCCTTTTTTCTTAACAGTAGGATAATACTCAGTTTTTGTGTATATACATAAATACACTTTTTATTTATTTGCTCCTCCCTAGGTAAACATGAGTTGTCTAGTGCTCAGCTGAGCATGTTCTATCTTAGCGCTGCTGACATTTCCTGGCTTATGGCCCTATTTCTCTGATTTCTACATGTCCAGTCTTCTCTACTGCGTTCACGGTTGCCTCTCTCACATAAGCACTCCTGTGCTTGTAATTTTTTCTGTTGCTACAGTTTTCCCTGGGAGACACATAAACAACATCCACTCTTCCCCTTAGCTCCTAACAACTGAGATATGATTCCAACTAAGTTTACCTGGGGAAACCAATGAGTTTACTTACAGAGCAATGGGTGAGGGGCATTGGCTGACTTTAAAGCTGCAATACTGGGAGGGGTGCACCCAGACGGGACGAAAGCTTCTAAACAGCTGCATAGACAATCCTCTCCTCATTCTGCCCCATATACATCCTCTAGCCCCTCCCCAAAGACCACAGGCAATTCAGGAGAATTGCATACAGCTGATTGGGAGAGTAGATGAATACTAAGGTGAGGGCCCCACGATTTTTCCCTGCCCTCTCCTTCTGTGAGAGGAAGTAGTCAAAGCTGTAATAGTCATTTGAGAGCAGGCCCAGCGGAACCCCGAAGATGGTGGCAGTTTGGCTCCCAGAGGATCTTCCTGTAAAACAAGGTCTTACCTGGGTAATCTGGGGTCATCTCCTTATCTCATAACCAATTATATTACATCAAAAAGACTTTTATTTCAAATAAGGTACCATTTCAGGTTCCAAGGATTAAGCCCTCATATCTTGGTAGCTGATCAAGGCGGGGATTTTTCAGCCTACCTCAGGAATTTAGCTTAAAGCTGTTTGTTACTAAATCAAGGTTCTTGACTGCTTCTGAGAAAGTCGGGTGGAGGATACTGAGAATAGAAGAAAAAAAAAAGAAAAAAACGTTCAGATTTCATCAACAGTTTCTGCAGGTTGCTAGGATCCTCTGCACTCATCTATAAATATGATGGGTCTAACACTCCAATACAGGAAATGAAGCGCCAACCAGGGACCACTGGACCATGTGATTTGTTCATGCTTCCTCCTTTCTTCTTCCCTTCTTATGAAGTCCCCAAAGACTGTTTCCCTTCTACTCAGTTTGTTTGATCATATGACTTGCATTAGCCAATAGACAAAAGACAGAAGTGATGTCCCATTCATTTGATGCTGAGGCCTTTGTGGCCTGACCTGCTCTGGTCTCTGTCATAGAGAGACCTTATTTTAGGTACTTATCAACTCTCTTTATCTGCAGCCTGGAGGGAAGACTGTGAGCCAAACCTGAGCTGCTCCCAAAGCTGCGCAGAAAACGCAGACAATTTCTGCTGAAGTAAGTTTACCTGAAGGTTTATGAGCATAAAATAATTGTTGATAGTTGTGAGTCAGTGAGATTTGAGGGATGTTTGTCAGGTAACACTGACATAAGAGCTGGTAAATGCATTATGTTTGCATCTTTACCTGCTTTGCAGCTCTGGAAAGTTATAATGCACATTGTTCAGGAAACCTCCAAATGTTCATTGTTTTCTTCTCCCCAAACCCTAAACCACCAGTGAATCTGCCAGCTTCCCATTTCTTTTCTCTTGATGCTCTTAAAATATGGCTTTAGAGAGAGTTCTAAACCAAAATGTCAATAGTCCTCAAGAAAATATAAAATCACAGTCATCTAGATAGCTTCTAACATCAAATTGCTTATAAATTCAAAAATAAAAATAGGTTAAATAAATCAGTTCCTTCTCTCATTTGAAAGGGAACCCTAACTTCATGACAACAAGGGACAGAGGAACTGAGGGATACCTATTATCTCTTTCCTAGAATCTGAGGAAACATTTTCTTCTAATATTTTTGCTGTTGTTGATTTCAGGAACTTAACAAAACACTGTAACCTAAGGATGGTGGAAGCTGGTGCTTCAAATTCCAGGTTGAACAGTTGTAAAACAGGCAACAAGCATGCTTATCTCTGCAAGTGGACACTATTGACTGGGCTTTATTTTCACTGGGTGTAAGTATTTGTGGATATCTGTGTTATAAATGAATCATGCAAAAAATCAGGAAACAAAATATCCAGCAAAAACTTGGTATGCCTTCTCCATGAACTTCAGCAACTGTCCTTGTTTAATTAACATCAACTTTCTGCATCTACTTTCCTTAATAGGATCAGTGGTAGCAAACTATAGCAAAGGTCTGAATCTAGAGAGATGTATATTACTCCTAAAATACCAGTTGAGGTGAATTTTTCCTTAAATGAGGTTTTTTTGATTGAGTGCTAGAAAAGAAAAGCTATAAGTTTGTGGTTGTCTTAAATAAATACCTTTTTTTCTGGATCCTGTATTGGAGTTCCCAATGTTAAGAAAAGAATTGGGTGGGGGCATGGAAAGAACTGCTAACTGAAGACAAGTGTAAAATGAGGTGGCACTGATAGCATTATCGACAGAAAAATCACTGAGTTGGGAGGCTAGCTGCCTTAGAGATGACTATATTTCTCCTTTATGAGGTGGTTGGCAGGATAGGATGACTGCTATGTCCGTTATGTTGGGCTATCCTTACCTGTTGCAGTGAAGATCTAAATTTTGTTCATCTGGATATGTTTAAGGTTGATAAATGTAACAGATACAAAAGTGGTTCCGTCCCATCCATTTAAGATTTCCAAAATGAATTATTACTTTCTATAGTAAACTTAAGGCCAGGACTGTTTTGTGTTAATGCTAAATGAAAGTGGGAAAATAATGCCAGGAAAGATACTAAAGTTCACTGATGCAGTAAAAGTGAGAAGGAAAGCAGGGTGACATTCCACTTTCCAAAAGGCTAGCAGCTCTGCCTTTGATGTTGAGATTGCTTGATTACCATGGACTATGAAGGATGCCCTGCAATCACTAATTTGTCATGTCCCCCTTCCAGAAAACTGTAATGCACATCCGGCCTTACTGAAGCAAGATAAATGAGACCTGGAGTCTCTGGAAGGGTTCTTCTCATTCCCTTAATTCTGACCTTGTTTTCCTCCCTAGTAAACAAATTCTGAAAATGATTTTACTCGCTCAAAGGTCCGTGTCTCATAGTAGTGCTCAAAATCTTAGTTTTTTGCTATTTTTTTATCCTCTTCAAAAAAGTATCATCTACCCGCCTCAATTTAAGAAGCTAGATGCTACTTTGCTGCATTTAAAGTGATAATGATTCATCAGAATTTTTGTTTATTGAAGATGCTACGAACTAACTTCAAGGATGTAACAGTTCTATGTAAACTATGCATGTGGCTAGATGTGTATTATCTAGTCATCAGGAAAAGAAATGCTTTGTAAAGGTTGTCAGTGAGGTCATAGATCTCATCTAACTTTTTTCCTGTTGAACGCACATGCCAAGAACAGGCCTACAATATGGGCTTCCCTCAGAACATTCATGTATGTTGGTATCTAACACAGGCAGTCAAAAGTCAAAGAGGTCATCCCATCTAGAGAACGCAGCTCTGGTATGAGAGTCCCATGTCTTAGTCAGGTTTTATAGTATTTTGCTCACCTCTCACAGTCTCCATTATAAAACGCCTAGTATCATAGTTATTCACAGTTACATCCACTGACATGAACATTGAGGCTTGCTTCATCCTCAGGCTCCATTTCTTTGTCCTTGTTGCATAGTCTTCTGCATCCCATCTGCAGCTTAAGTTGTTCTCTGCAGCCAGAAGCAGTCTTGTTCTTAGGGGCTCAGTACCGTGGAAAAGGCATTGAGTTGTTATAGCATTTATTTCTCTTTTCTAGACAGTGAGTCTCTAAAGTTGCTTTTAAGAGTTAGCCTAAATCTTTTCCAGTTTTCTAATTTGAGTTTCTCTCTCAGACCACCTTATGCTTGAATCCCAGTCTCAACTACCTGGTGCCAATGTTTGAAATGCTTACACTCTACTCCTCATTTATTAGAGAAGGTTTGCCACTTTCAAAGGCTTCATATAGTCACTGATCACAAACAAATAAACAGATAGACAAATAAAGGCAATTACTTATTAGTGAATGCATGCTTACAACAAGGATCAAATACTCAAATGACCTAATCTTTCCTCAAATTGGGACAAATATTTTATGTTTGCATTTATATAGTTTATCTGCATTAGAAATATTATTTTATGAAGTTATGAACTCTTTTAATTGGATTAGAAAAGCACAGGTCACATTGTAAATGTGCAAGCTCATAGATCTCATCTGGGACAGTGCTAACGAAGAAAGAAACTTAGAGTTGACAAATAGCTGTTTCCATCTGTAGCTCACAGGTTTCTAACTTTCTTAGAGGCAATTCTCCCTTTCTTCCTGCTTCATGGATAAACCTATTGTCTAATAATTGCCAATCTTTCGATGGATCCTTAGTATTCTTAGTTGACACTCAGCTCCTCTGAACCAAAGTTCTGTATAAAACCCTTTACTGTACATTTAAGAAGTGGTCCCTATCGCTCAGGCGTGACTTTTCCTGACACAGCCGTTGTCATGATCACATCTTTATTTAAAGAGTGAGAAAGCAGAGCTTTGATAAGCTCAGCATCTTGTCCAGGACCTTTAAAGAAATGAATGCCATAGCTCTAACTAAAATACAGGTCTACTTGTCTTAAGATCCTCTTTTCTTACCCCTGTTCTTCTGAACTCTGTAGCTGATCTCACAGGATTGTTTGAATTGGAGTCAAGTGCCTGAAAGGCTAATATCCCTGGAAATCATCCTTATTGAAGAAAACTTTTTCACCAGCAAGTTGGATTGTTGTCTAGAAATCAGCTATGTCCAGAGAGGTTTTTCTACATCCTGGTCTTATTCAGTGTGCCCCAACTTATACTAGCTCATTACTGTATCCTGCTGATGGTTGCCCATTATTTGATATTTCTGAGGACTGCTCCAGTCTAATGTACAGACACTTCTTGACTCTATCACAAGAATCCCAGGACAGAGATGTTATACCCACATTGAGATGATTCAAAGAACAGAGGACTCTGGTTTTTTTTAATGTATTGTTTAGAGTCGGTCAGAATTTTGACCTCATAATATTACCTTTTACCTTTAAATTAGAATCTTATTCTTTCCTCATTATTTGATATCTCCCAAGAAAATATGAAGTTTAATCAATGATCAAAATTTTCCTTTGATTTGTTTACTTTCCTCATAACCTAATTTTACAAAAATGAGATCTCATTAATAATGTTGCCCAATGGAAAGTCTGCTTATTTATTTGTATTAGATGTCACAGATGTTAGTAGATACTTGGCTGAATTTGTGATACAAAAGAGAAGCTATGTCCCAAAGATACAGAGGCACAGAGGCTTAACTCAAAGGGTTCAGCTAATAGGTGACAGATATGAACTGAGTCTCCAGTTTCACCAGTATTTCCGGTTCAATATTATTTCACAGCGGGTTGAGATAAATTTTATTCTCAATGCTTGTGTGGTTTTCTGTGTCCCTAAAGCCAACAACTTTTTAAATTGAACATGTTCATTTTCCTAAGGAGCATACAGTGTTTAGGACATAGTAGGTATTCAGCAACTATGTGCGGAACGAACACATTGTGGACAGGAAACTTCAAGATAAATCCAATCAGATTCTACTTCCTTATGCTTTGCGTCTGCATTGTGCAATGTTATCCTTGATTCAACCCTAAATCATTTTTTCCCAGAAACAGTGAGTGGTTTTCTACAAGCATGCTATTTCTGGGATCTTGTTTGGCTCCAGTGTTTTTGAAAAGAGACTTGACTTTACAGATTTGAGTAGCAGCTGCTTTTTTGAATGATATACAGGACTACACATGCTTTTTTGGCCTGTTTCTTTTTTCCCAACCCCAGAGGGATTGACATCAAGGACTGTGATTAATGGCAGTTGAGTATTTCCCTTGCCCTCCTCCACACTCTTGTTCTGTGAGGATCTTTCTTTAGAACCATCCATCTCCATCTACATCTTGTTTTCTCATTTTTTTTTTTCTGTAATGGGAATCTGCTTAGCAAGTCCCCTTCTCATAACTTTGCCTTTCCTACTCATTTATCATCTAACATGATTCTTTCTCTTCCATACATTTTGACATATTCATCATTATTTTTGCTTCTTTATGGAAGGAATTCAATTCATTGATAGTCTTTTATAAACCAAGTGGTACTCTAAGGCTATCCATACATCTTCTATCTTAGTTCATTTAGGGTTATTTTTGAGATAGGTAGTATTTGTCTCCTGAGGGCAAAGCCAAGATGCTACGAAGTAGTTTATATAGATTCATCACTGCAGCTGGATCATCAAAAGCTCATGTGATTCCCACATCTGTATCTGGTAGTATTGAAAATGTATAATGTCTTGTTTGCCACTTTGTTAGTGACAATAGCATCACTGTTTTGCTCATGTATTTGAGAAACAGTTAAGTGGGAAGGTAGAATTGGAGCAGCTGAAATGAGCCAGAGAAGTTGAAAAGAGAAAGGTCAAATTTCTAATTTCCTTCCAACTTCAACAAAGCCATCAACACCACTCAAGACAGTGAGACTCTTTGCCACCTTTTCATTAGAAAATTCCAATACTTTAATACTCTCCCAATCCTCTCCCCAGCCCGCTCCTTTCACTCCCAACAGGTGACTCTGGAAATACTCCACTATCTAAATAGATACGTATTCTGACATATATACATTGTTCTGATTCTGCAAAAACAAAAAACAAAAAACAAAAAACAAAAACAAACAAAGAAAAAATCTATAGACGTTTCCCTTCCTTGGACAAATAAATCTCTATCCATCTGGACACATTTATCACTGTTCTCTTTCCCCATCAAGCATCCTGCCAGAAAACCTTATTTACTCTTCACCACCTTGTGGACACTCCTTGCCACCTTCCACTCATGATGTGACTTGCCCCTGTGTCTCTAATGTTATCTAACCTGTCATGATAAAGATTACCCCCAGCCTCTGTAGGGCTCCCTTTATCAATCCATCTGTAGCACTTAATGTTACTGATATCATTATGACTTTAATAAATTTTAGGACTCTATGGCACTTGCACCACTTGTTTCTTCTTACAGACATTTAATAGCTTCATCATTAGTTGCCCAAATTTTAACACTTGGTGCTTTTCAGGTAACCCTCAACCCACAATAAAACTCATTCTCCTTGTCGGACAATCATCTCTATATTGTAATTGTCTCCTCTTCTGAGCTTTAACCATTCTATATACTGTTTGTTTGGTGTCCCTCTAACCTCTTTGTCTTCTCCAACCTCTAGACCTTATTTTCCTTCTATAAACCCTCTTCCAGCAAATGCTCTGTTTGTATGTAACAACAACAACAACAACAGACCCAAGGAAACACTCATAAACCTTTCTGCTTCTCATCACATCAATCCTGTCTCATCCTGTCAAATCAGTCTCCTAATCCTCACTATTCTGTCTTCAAATACTACTTGACTCTCTGGCATCTGTGCTATTTCTTGTATTGTTCCCACACCCTTTCTTAGCAGTAGCCTAAAAATGGATTAAGATGATCCCCCTGCCTTGATTTCCCTATTCAATAACATACATTGTACTGGAGAAACTATTCAAAAGGTAAAATGTGGGTACATCTCCTCCTACTGGCTTTTTATTATTTAGTGGTTTCCCCTCATAGGTACCAAATATAACATAGTATACTCTAAAAGGCATTTCTTGGTCCACTCCTGACCACCTCTCTAGCAGCATGAAGTGTCTTCTATTTGCAACCTCCTCAATGCTGCCTTCTACACTGTAAACTCCTGATCAGTTTCTTCTTTGCTCTGGAAGTCCTTCCTTTTCTTCCCTCCTGTCTAAGTCACTGCTATATTTCAAGAGTCCATTGATGAGGTTGTGTGTGTAGGGTGGTTAGGAGGGTCTGAGTTGGGGAAGAGGAAAACATGATCAAAATATACTGTATGATAAAACTTTAAATAAAAGTATATTTAAAAAGAACTCATTCATGTGCTATTTATTGCATGAAGCCTTCTAAAGCTCCAGTCAAGGCTCAGAGGAGAGGCTCAATAGATGCTTGTTCAACTCTTCTTAGACTTCTGATGATGCCACTCTCCTGCTCTCCTAAATTTAAGCTTCTAAT
This sequence comes from Cricetomys ansorgei, assembly GCA_026225945.1. Taxonomy (NCBI): domain Eukaryota; kingdom Metazoa; phylum Chordata; class Mammalia; order Rodentia; family Nesomyidae; genus Cricetomys; species Cricetomys ansorgei. The sequence continues at coordinate 36,565,267 of JAMJFZ010003875.1, forward strand.
TTAAAAAGACAGAAGCTTTTATAACAGTTCCATCATTTTCTTGACAGCAATCAATAACCTTGTTCATCTTATACTAGATCCTTCTTCTTTTCTGTGACCCTTGAATCTTTTTCAAAAGAGGAGCCAACACTAACAACTATAGTAGTTGCAATAACAATCTCAGAAACATCAATCATCTGGAGGAGAGGGGAGACAGGTGTCACTGTAAATGGACTAAGTTCTCATTATTTAATCAGGGAGTTAATTGATGTCATGATGAAATAGTGAAATGGGCTAATTTTTCAAACAGTTATGCTGGTAACCTTTGAAAGGATCTGAACTGTAAATGATGCATGGCTTATATTTGGGAAGGGGTAGACAGGAGAGGAAGGATATTGGGTGATTTTGTAATGCTTTGTTTGTCTCCATGATAAACATGACTTCATTCAGCTTTGTAACCTAAAATAGGCAAAATGAAAACAGGTATTAATAATAATAAAAAACAGGTATCATCTTTCCAGGATGTTTTAGTCAATGAGTTGATAAATATCTAGATGTTTTATAATTTCTAGTACATTTCAAGTACATTATTATTTCATGAGGGAAGAATAGGGATTACTCCTATACACATTAATGATATGAGTTGTTTCCTTAGCCTCAGCCTATTTTGGGATCAATTTCTCCTTTGTAATGATTATAAGTATCTGCATTTTGAGAACAGATTGGTTTGGTTTAATCCACATAACATGGCATTAACGAAATACAATATAATAAAATCAACATGATGTATTACATTCACTATTGGTGTAAAAAAGGGAATTCATATAGAAGTTACTTGGTAGCTTTTACAGCATTTCTTCCTCTTTTTGATTTGTTTGGCTTTATTGTTGTCATTTTTGTTTGTTTGTTTGTTTGTTTTTGGGGGGGACCGTGTCTTACTATATAGCCTACACTGGCTATGAAGTCACAATTGTACTGATTCTGCCACCAGAATGCTGGTATTACAAGTGTGTTACCAGCTTATATTTCTGCTCTTTATGAGGAATCAAGAAATGCCAAAAAGAAGAGAGAACTTTTACTTTGAAAGGAATCAGAATTCATCGAGAATTGATTACATTTGTAAGAAGTTTTTGAAATGAACCCAGGCACATAATTACTGAATTTCAATGTCTGAACATTTCCCTATTGAATACTACCTTCATTCTGAGGTGTGTGAACACAAAGAGTACCAAGAACTATGAAGCGTTTTAAGTTTCTTTTTTAACTGATGTTTAAAAACCATAGCTTGGCATTGTCAGGCAAAGAAGATTCTTTAAGTCCCTAACATCCCAGCTCATATTATTGAAAGACATTCCTCCCTTTCCAGATATAATTAATGTTGATAAGTGTCTCTTGAAGAGCTTAGGTAAAATGGTGTTTATTCTAAATTAAATCTCTTTCTCACTCTTTCTCATTTCTCTCAATCTCTGAAGAATAATTTATGATAATTTTAATGAACCACTCCCTTATTTGGCAATAGTTTAATTTTCACTGTAAAAAACAAGATTGTATATGTCTTATATATTTTCTCTTGCTTGTTTGATGGCCCAGTCTTATTTTTCTGGGTGCTAAGCTTTACATCAGTTACACCCAGGACTTTAACAATGCTTCCCTTTCTGTTTCTGCACAGACAACACAGCCTGAACCAATAATTCTGCTTAATCATCTATTAAAATAAACAGGTTGAAAAGAGTACTCATGTTTTTTGAGTCTTAATTACTCCAAGTTGGGCCCCAGCTGGTGTCCATCTCAGACAATTTTCAGTCCATCAGATAAAGGAGAACTGTTTAAAACTATTCTACATGTCTTATAAGCAATGGATGAATTTCTAAAAGGTTTATCTCCACGTTGAGATCTGATAAAAAGCAAGACATTAAAGCTGACACAAAACAAAAAGTATTTTGAGACTGCTCCCTGCCTAATACTCTCAATTCATTGTCATGGTGGACCTGAAGACATCTTTAATATTTTTATTCACCTGTCATAAAATTTAAAAAAGTCAGTATCTTTTTATATCGATGATCTACTGAATACCGAAAACTAGGAAATTTTGAAACAGTACAGGATATCAGTTTAAATCTTTATGTAAGTGAAGCAATGAGGAGATTGGTAGAAAAAAAAAAGGATAAATAATGATTAAGAGAATAAGATAGGTGGTGGGTCGTGTGGACTCTGTAGCAGGATCCTTCTTGTCTCTCTTCCTCTGCTATTATACCTACGGCTGCTGCTGCAATGTACAGAGGAGATGGAGGCTTAAGGCTCATGGAGAGATGCCGGCATGCCCCCATCCACAGACAAAGCAGTGTTTGCCCATGCTAGAAAAGTTATAAAAGTCAGAAGGCAGATAGGCGAAAGCTAGCGGCAGAGAAACAACACCTCTTCTCCTATCAAAAATCCTGTTTCTATTCTTTGTCCGTGGGCAAAGTAACTTTTTCATTTACCTTTCCAAGCTTTTGTCTCTATTTTTAAAGTGTTTTACTATTTTAAAAGAATCAGATTTCCTAAGCTTTGGGGCATTCCTAGTTGTGGATGCTCTCCTTAGTTATGCATTATGGACAATTTGTCCCTTCAGCATGACAAAAAGAGCCATGCTCATCTATGGGTTCTGAAGATGAGGAAGGGGACTCAGTGGTAGAACCAGTCTGTTAACTGCCCTGTGCAGCCAATCTGACAAGACAACACAGCCTTCAAGGAGAGTGGTAAGGAAACTAACTACGATTACTTGAGGAACAGCAGGAGACAGGTGATGGTTATTCACAAAGGTAGCAGTGATGGTGGCCTCTGACCGGTAAACCAGGTAAGGTTTTGAGAGTAGCCCTGAATGGAAGGAACCTCGAGACTTCCAGCGAGATGCTTATTGAGGTCTTGCTACGACACATCCAAAACCGAAGTGTAATACATAACAAGTGGAATAAAGTGCCTAATCATAGCTAGGCTTGAATGGGAACTGACTTAGCCTGGGAATGGACTGAGATTCTAGAGATAGGTAAGAACTCTGGAAGAACAAGAGATGGGGCCACTTAGGGACACTGATGGAGAAATTCAACAGCAACACGGATGATAAACACCAGGAAGAAAACAACAAACCACAATGAGACATTATGTCTAAATCAAGTTTTCATTTTTATCTAGTCATCAACACAAAGCATGCAAATCAACACATACAGAAATAGACGTGATTAAAATATAGGTAGACATTCAGAATAGAGCAGAATAGTTAGGATCCGTAGATACTTTGGTCACTGAACACAGAAAATAATATTTATTTTTAATTTTCTTAGAAACATCTTCTACAATGCTGTCATTCCTCGACAAGACAAACAAAACAACAACAACAACAAAAAATCCAATAGCGATATTCTTGAATGTATTTGAATAAAAAATTAAGGGCCACCGAGCTGGCCAAGACTGACAAACTGACAACCTGACTTCAATACCTGAATCTACATGCTTGAGGGAGAGAACTAGTTCTCACAAGTTGTCCTCAGACCGCTGTGTGTGCTGGACAACTCAACTCCCCTTCTAAATAAATAAATAAATAAATAAATAAATAAATAAATAAATAAATAAATGTAATATGAAACTTATGTATTGTTAAGTAAAAATACAAACCAAAAATAGTCATTCTAAAACAAATTGATAATTGGATTGATTGTAAAATAGAAAATTGATAGATTAAGAAATGTAAATAATAGAATGAAATATAAAATAGAATAAAAATACTGCAGAAACACAATAAAAATAAAAGTAGGTGTTACCTTGACTCACTCATCATATTTAGAAGAAATAGAGTGACAAATACCCAAAAGTACAAGTTTTGGTTACTTCTTAACATTAATCGTAAAGTGTTCAAATTCAGTACTGAGTTTCCCTTTCATGAAAATGCTTACATAAAGTCAGCTTTAAGCCATTTTTCCTTAAAAAGAAAAAATGTTTATTGTAAATCTAATTTAACACAATGTGGTCTATTTGTGTGTGTCTCATTTACATTTCTATAAAAGTTTATATATGTGCACAATATTTACATTATTTCATTCATCCTGCCTCCAATTCCTCCCTCTTGTCCTCCTATTCTCTTTCAAATTATGGCTTCTTTTCTTTTGTTATTCTCTCTCTCTCTTTCACATATACACATAATATACACACACTATATACACATATAACAGACATATATGTAAGCAGATTGTAATTATATATATTAGTTTACATATAAATACAATCTGCTTAGTCCATTTACTGTTGCTTGTATGCATATTGTTTTGGGACCAATTGTTTGGTATTGTATAACTAATTATAGGGGGTCTCATCTCTGGAGAAGACTGATCCTCCCTTTCTCAATAACAATTAATTGCCTGTAACTCTTCATCTAGGGAGGGGGCTTCATGAGACTTCCCTATGCATGGTGGTATGCCAATTGATATTGTCATTATTCAGGACTTGTTTGAGCAACCATATTGTTGATATTTCATAGGTGCAGCTTCCCAGACACAATATCACAGCAGATATGCTGGTCCTGCCCCCTGCCCCATTTATACACCTCATTTATATTTTAACACTACTTGGGGACTCCATTCTTTTATATTTTAGAATGCCCAAAACTTGTTTAAGATTTAAATTTAATTTTATGCTCTCAATATTTATTGCAAGCCATAATGTATTTTATAAAGACATTTTCCTGAAAGTACATCATATCTTTGACTATTTCACTGCAAGAACTTTCCCCATTCTTTCCCTATAGTACTATAGTATGCCTGTCTTGATTAATGCTGTATTTGTGTCTCTGGTTTTGTGTGCTTCTATAATCATCCACAAATAAAAGCATATGTGATTTGCCTTTATGTGTCTGTTTTATTTCATTTAATATAATGGCCTCCAGGTGCATCCATGGTCCTCAAAGGGTGTCATTTCATTCTTCTATATGACTGAATAGAACTTCTCTCTCTCCCTCTCCCTCTCCCTCTCCCTCTCCCTCTCTCTCTCTCTCTCTCTCTCTCTCTATCTGCCTCTCTCTCTCTCCCTCTATCATTTCTCTATTCATTTATCTGTTAACAGATAACTAGCCTGATTCTATATTTGACTATTATGAATATTGTCACAATAAATAGGAATGTGCCATCATGTGCTATGTCAATGTAGGGTCTCTTGGTATAGATCCAGAGGGGCCTAGATAGCTAATATGTTCTATTTTTAGCTGTTTGAGGAACCTGCATATTTATTTCCATAGTGACTGGTCTTATTTGCGTTCTTATCAGCAGTGTATAAGGGCCCTTTTTCTCACACACCCTCAGCCAAAACTTGCTGTTTGCTTTCTTCATAATCGTCATTCTGACTGGGGTGACATGGAATCACAGTGTGGTTTTACTTTGCATTTCCCGATGCCTAAGAATACTGAACACATTTTCATGACTTTGTTCACCACTTTTACTTCATCTTGTGAGAACTGTCTGTTCATTTCATTATCCCATTTACTGACTGACTTGTTTGACTTCTTAGTTTTTAGTTTTGAGAGTTCTTTACATAGTCTAGATATAAATTAATCTATTTGATTTATGGGTAGCAAATATTTTCCTCCATTCTCAAGGCTGCCCTTGACTTGATTATTTCCTTTTCTTTGCAGATGCATTTGGATTTTATATAATGCCATTAGTCATGTTTTTGCTCTCTCCTGAGCTACTGAGATCCTTTGCCAAAGCCCTTGCCTATCTAGGCCTATGTGTTGAAATGTTTCCTTTAACACTTGCAGAGGCTCCAGTCTTACGTTAAGGAATCAATTCATGTTTAGAACACAGGACAGGGACTAAGTCCACTAGTCCTTTAGTCTATGTATAGATATCATTCTGATAATTGTACATACACACACACACACACACACACACACCAAAAAACAAAAAAACAAAACAAAAAAACCCAAAACGAAACAGGCTGGAATCCTGGATACAGAAGTAAACTCATGCTGTTATAGCCATCTGATTTTAACAGAAATGCCCAATATACACTGAATTTCATTCTTTAATCATAATCATGGCTTAGCTAGATATGTCATTCTAGTTGAAGATAAGTTTTCCTGAACACTTTGGTAATACTACTTCATTGCTTTCTAGGCAGATTTTGAAACTGTTGCAAAGCCACTACTAGTGTCTCTGTTATTGATTTAAAGTAATTTTTATACTTTTTCAATGACTTTAGTTCCTCTTGCAGCCATAAGATTATTATATTGATTGGTAATTTCATCAGATATGCTCACAGATAGGTCTAGTTTATTAATCCTATTCCACAGCTAGTGTGTTTTTAAATGTGATTTCTCATAGAACTCTCTAATAATAAGCATGTTCACTAGCAACCTGTTGGAAGGTTGATGATCTTTTCTTCCTGTACTGTCTTTCCAAAGCTTAATTTATTAGACATTTGTGAAGCTTCTCTCTTTCCCATGAATATTTAATATTGTTCTGTTACTACTGAAATATAATTCACCATCATAAAAACATACCTGGATTAAATAAACAGTGGAATTAAACAGTGGATTAAATAAAGTGGTTTTTATTATATTTAAAAAGTTTTGCAATAAGAACTATTATCTAATTCAAGAACATTTTCATTACCAGAAAAGAAAATTATGTATCATTAGCTGTCTCTACCCATTCCTCATTGCCCCAAGCCCTGGCATCCAATCAGTTACTTTCTGTTTATATAGAATTGCCCAAGGTTCATCCATATTGTAATATACACCAGTACTTCATTACTTTTTATCTGTGAATAGTATTCTGTTGATCAGCTAAACCTCATTCCATTTGTCTATTATTGGTTGATGGGAATTTGAGTTGCTTGCATTTTGGGGCTATGGTGAATGATGCTGGTGCTTTAATCATTAATGTCAAGTTCTTGTGTGAGCATATGTTTTCAATTCTCTAACTAGAAATTCTTTGCTAGAAGTAGAATTTCTGGGTCTTATTGGGAATCAATGTTTTAATTTTGGGGAAACTGTCAGTTTTCCAAAGTAGGTGCCCCATTGTACATTCTTAACAGCAAGGGTAAAGATTCCAACTTCTCTACATCCTAGATGATGCTTTCCATCCTCTGCCTTTTTGCTCTTCCACTATGGCTGTCCCACTAAGTGCAAAGTGACATCACACTGTGGTTTTGATTTGCATTTCCCTGTAGTTAATAAGGCTCAGCCCACTTATATGCACTTACGGCACTTGTATATCTTCTGTGGACAAAGGCTCATCAAGGTTTGCTTTTTTTTTTTCAAATGGTATTATCTTATTTTGCAATTTAAGAATTTGCAACTCTTTCCCCTGGATATTAGAGTCTTTTTGTTCTAGAATATGCATGTTTCACAATTACTGAATAGTATCAAAATCTCTGAGTTTCTTATGATACAGATAACTATACTCTTGCTAAATATAAGATTTAAAAAAAGTTTCCCAGTCTACTAAAGCTTTTGTTTTATTTTACTCAAATATTCTCAGTTATGTTTTTCTACTTGTTCAGTCATTATTTACACCATTATGCTAAGGTCCTTCATTATGTTGTTACTTCATCAGAGGATGACTTTTCCAGGAACTTATTTGTAGAGCATCTTTGTTAGCCATGGTGTAAATTAAGGTCTCTTTGCCCTAACCAATTCAGATAAGGTTATATCTTGAAATAAGACTGCCCTGGATGTGTTTCTGGAGATTCAATGTAAAAAAAAAATTAGTCTAAGTATGGAGATTTCTAAGATCAGATGTTGGCTTAGGCACCATAAGCTAGCTGGGCATTGAGTATTACAGCAAGATTAAAAATGGCTTTTAGCTTGTGGAAGAAACTCCTTTATGTCCTGGTAACCTCTCATATATTGATATTGGGGTTAGCCATGGGCTGCATTAATGGTAACCTGTCAAAATGATTGGCTATCTGTGTAGGAATGAGTGTTTAGTGAATGCTTCATGTGGCCGCTAGCTTTTGCCAAGGAGTGGAAGACAATTTAACTAACATGTCCGATACACACTTTTGTCTCCCCCATTTACTCCACATATTTTTAAAATTTTAAATAGCTACACACTTAAAATATGTATATAACATATATGTGCACATGCATACATATATGTATGTGTACACATGATGTTACAAAACTTGCAGTAATGGTGCTTCTCCAATGAGCCATATAATATCTAACAAAAACCTAGTGCTAGGCTTGGGTAACCTCCCTCCCCTTGAGTTGTTGATTGGGAAAATACAAAAGATGCTTAAGATAACATGAGCTGTTGTCCTTGGTTGCCTCCCAGAACTTGAACATAAGACTCCATGGCTGAAGACACTGTAAACTTTGGACACAAAACTTGGAGGAATAGATCTAAAACTTAACTGGAAGATTTTTCCCTGAGGAATGGCTCTCATAGTATTGGATACTTCTATGCAAACTGCCAAAGGAAAGGAGCAATTTGTAATAGTCCTAACGAGCTGTAAAACCTACAGACAACAGTGGGGACCAGCATAGCAAGATATATCCAATGGTTCAATAGTGTCATTTTAATCTTGGAATAGTCAACAGTTTTCTAATTTGATTGAAGACCCACTTACAAGGAAGGAATTAATGCCTGGTACTGTAAACCAGTTACTTATAGTTGGAGAGGTCATTGACCCTAGAGGAGAACCTACTATTTCAGTTTTCCTACATTATTTCTGATTGCTTTTTAAACAATTATAATTATGGCCACAGATTAGGGCAATTCTTACCACTCATCAAAGAAATGTCTTTTTGCAACACATGAAACTATTACAGAGATTTACAACTGCTTAAAATGCAGAGCATCAGAGTCTGTGGGATGCTCAACCCAAATTAATACATCTATAGAGCAACCTCTACAACTAAGACTCAGGGAAAATTGCAAATAAACGATGGGAAAGTTGTAAGAGTCACAGGATGAGGAAGCCTGCTGCTAGGTAATATCCACAAAAAGTGTTAGGAAGGCTGCACTCGAAATCTCAAGAATATTATTGCCTGAACAAAATATACATAATGGCAACACTATTTGACTCAAATAGGAGAAATTCCACAAAGTTGCACCCATAGATGAAGAACTACAGGTGATCAAGGGCTGCTGAGAGAGAGAGAATCAGTTTTCTTCTGGGAGGAGCACACACATCGGTTGTCCAATCACAAGTGGACACCCCTGGACACATGTACAAATAAGCAATGTTAAATGGATTAAGTAGGTTTCATAAACATGTATGTACACACACACACACACACACACACACACACACACACACACACACACCAATATTACATATTGTTGCATAATATACATATGCAACAATAATAAAGAAGAAAAGGTCATAAATTTGGGAGTGAGTCAGAAGGTAGAGGAGGAGTTAGGGGAGGGGAGGGAGAAATGGAAATAATATAGATATAGTGCTCTTATATAAAGTTCTCACAAAAAGACTATGCAGACTGTTAAAAAAATATTTACACACACAGGGGTTTTGTGATATTTTTCTCTTGGCAAGGTTCCCATGAGATAACATAGGAAGTAGAATACTTTTAAAGCATCAGATTCAGTAGCTCTGTTGGTGAGTTAGAAGTGCTAATATCGCAGAGAGATGTGAACACCGGCTGTTACTGTGCCCTAATACTGTCCATCCCCTGTATTTCTGCCACCTTTGGATACACCACTGAGTAGGTTGACCTCTGTGTGCTGAAGAGTTCTTTGTTTTTCCTCCTGATATGTTGGAATGTGAAAGAACAGTGGGCCTTTGCTCTGTTGCATTCCACTGGGACCCTTCCAACTCCAGCTCATTAGAAACACCCCCGAGCCTGAGGACTATGATGTCATATGTCAAAGCAATGAAGTAATTGTGGTAGCCAAGGCAAAGAACAATTTTATAATTTTCAACTTTGGGATCTTTTTCATATTGTTTCAAATGGAATGCCTGTCTCTTAAGTAGGAATTATTACATGCAGATTCACAGGGTCAGAAAAAGTGGAGTCTGTTGGATGGGGTCAGCCTGGAAGGGGACAAATATGGATGGCTACCTTCTTTATTTCCTATACAGGTGTGAAGTATATTAGACATAGTCTGGAAAAGTGAATGAGAAACCTACAAGGAGCTCTTCAGAAGTATCTCTCGACATCATAATAGTCAAAGAAAATAATAGCTATATCTCTTACTTCAACTTCACATAAATATTTTTTTTAAAGAAAATTACTCACCTGGAATTGGTACTTCTGTAAGGTTATGTCATTAGAATTTTTCTATTACATAACATGTTCTTGTGTTTAGATTTTTGAGAAAATTACATAGGCAACAATTACCTCTTCAATTTCTCTTGTACTGATATACTTTTCAGAAAATACATTAAAATTAATCTGTGAAATTATGTACGGACTCCTAGTTTTAGATACAAGATTTTATATATCTTGAATCATACTCCAAGCAAGGAGCTTGTCTAGTATATTTCACACAGTAGTGAACACATATTCAAGGACTTGTTCAGTACAGAGGAGATTATCTCTTCTACTCATAACAATCAAAGTCCTACAGACAAAGGATGAGAACAGCAAGGCTGTAATGTCTAGAAGGGAGAATTTTAAATGAAATCCCTCCCTATTATCTTCCTTTCAGTTTTTTCACAGATATGCTTTTTTAAAGATAATTTGTGAAATGTTTTTCCTAGAAATAAATGAGATAATTTGTTGTTTTCATTATATTCTAAGTAGAGAATGTGACAAAAAGGTTGTTGGGAGCCGAGTTGAAACGCCATTACAAGATGGCGCCGGTTTCCTGCTTCCAGGTTCTTCTTGCTCGCATTTGGAGTAATTGCTTGCATTTGGAGTAAACAAGTTACAGCGCAGGCGCAGGAGAGCAGTCCTTGCCACCTCCCTCCATGCTAATGAGGGTCTGGACAAGTATCCAATCATTGACGGTCACGTAGCCCTATGCTCTATATAAGCAGGGTGCTTTTTGCAATCAGAGTCTTCGCTATCAACACTTAATTGAACGGCTGTCCTCAATAAAGCGTAAACCAGAAGAATCCTGTGTGCAGCGTCTTCCTTGCAGGCGAGGCGGGCGTCCACAAAAGGTATTTAGAATCCTTCCAAATCTGTACTATTCTTTGCTAACATTAATGCATAAAATTCAAAAATTCTATATAAAGAGTCAAAGAAAAATTAAGATGTTAGTGGCTTGGTAAGCCATGGTTCTATGATGTAAATGGTGCTCATTTCCTAGTCATCTGGTGTCTAACCTTCAGAATAAACTGACTTTTTTTCATACATATAGAGTTACGCAACTGTTACCACCTTCATGTATTAGTCAGATTTTACTGTAATGTCACGTAACAAAGAAACCTCAGATTAAGAAGGGCTTAATTAGTTATAATCATGATTAGATAAGTAATTATTTATTGATACATCTGGGATAAACAAAAATGAGCTGCCAAACAACTTATTTAAGTGTTCGATATTGTTGAAGAAGAAATGCAAAACTATCCTCAAGAAAACAAAATCATGTCAGTGCCATTTGGTATGAGGACTGACCTTCTGCCCTGCCCTCCTGTTTCTCCTCTTCCCATTCCTCTTCTTCTGTCTTTTCTGTTTTCAGATAGAATCTTAAAAATCTTACCTTCTCATGCAGGCTAGCTTGAAACCCATTGTGTAGTCAAGGCAAGACCACAAACTCCTATTTGTATTATTAGTAGAATTGGAATATTGTTGAAGTTGGTTGATTCTGTGATGCAGATAATGGGGATGGTAGTGGTAGAGCTGAAGACCGAGGTGATGGTGTTAGAGATAGTGGAGCTGGCCTGGGAAAATGGTGGAGATGACAACTGTAGAGTTTAAAGAATCACAGATGCTTATGCTGAGTGGTACTGATGGAATGGGAGCCAACCTGCTGACACTGGTGGTGGTGACAGTGCTAGAGTGGAATGGTGTTGACAGTAACAGGGGTTGTGATAGAAATGGGAACTGAGATCTTAGAGCTTGTTCTGGTATTAATACAGGTAGAATGAAGGCAGTGGGATGAACGTGAAGGTATTCTGATGGGAAAGCAGAGGTTGAGAGGCCATAGAGGAGTTAATGATAAGGAGTGGTGATGGTGTAATGCTGGGTGGTAGTAGAGGATGTGTTGGAAGGAGTTGATAGTTGATAGATGAAAGCAGTTTGACAAAGTCTATAATGAAACAGACCTGGAACACAAGGTAAATCTTTTATATTAAGAAACTGTGAAACGAAGGGTGGAGGAACAGGTACAATGATGGATGTCTGCCATCAAAGAATCCTGAAAGATGATGAGTCTTAGACTAGCCTGAGCTACATCATGCATCCCTATTAAGAAAACTTAGAAGGAAAGAAGAAGAGAAGGGGAGGGGAGGAAGATCAAAGATATCCATCATGAAGATAGTTTTCATGTAGTCAAGAGGGATTCAAGTGTCAGTGAGTGATAAAATGGTATTCCAGCCCTTTCAACTGCAAATACTGATATTATCTCATTCAAGTCTAAATTTACATGTTCTTTAATATCTTGCTTACTACCCTGCCCTCTTTTTAACTTTACTTCCTCAAATACACTGCTCATTGGATAACTCGTGTGTGTGTGTGTGTGTGTGTGTGTGTGTGTGTGTGTGTGTGTGTGTGTGTGTTTGAATGTGAACTCCCAAGTAGAGGTCTTGATAGAATCAAATCCCATTTGTTGCCCCTTGTCTCATTATCTGGATCCTGGATTCACGATTAACTAATTATGTAAAGATGGTTGTTCTCTAGACCTTATATCATCATTCTGATGTGCCGGCTTCATGCCATTATGTTATATATGACATGATTCTTCCTGTATGCAAGCATGTGAGAAACCTAGCCTCTGGGGCCGAGTCCTGGCCTGTGCCCTTTGTATTCAGTTGCTTTATTATGTTCTCCACAGTCTTGCATCCTTGGCTGCCTAAGGCTCTGATTTGTTGGGCAGTGACAAATTCCACCCAATTAAGCCTCATGTATTATTTCTTCCACCACTTTCAAAGCATCATTTCATGAACCAGGCCAATATGCCAAAGGGCCACGCCACTGGCATGAAATGTGCTCACTCCTCTCTGGCAGTTTGATGACAGTTCAGAAGGCCAGTGGCTACACAGCCCATCAGTGCAATCTAACAGCAATCCTAGGGTCCTGTCAGGTTTCCCAGGATTTCTTAGAAGCCTCATGTATGTGCTTGCTTTTCTCATTGGCAGATCTGAGAATTTCCACCCTTGTTGATCCATCTTGCATAGCCACAAAGCTGACTGAGACCTCTGGGGTCTCTAAAGTGTGTGGGTGACTCTGGAAAACATTTCTGGTACCAAACAGTGGAAAATGTCCCTTGCCAGGATAGAATCTTTTGGGAAGTGCCTACTTTGATCCAATTAAAAGTGTTTTATTGCTCAGGATCAGCTACTTGCTGAAGCTTTGCTTTCATCGGCTCAGCTTTGTTAAGCGAATGTTTATTGTGCTCGCTAATCTTTCCCACTGACAGTCTCCTGGCCAATGGAATCACAAGTTCAAACGATGGACACAGAATGTGTTTTATTTATTATACTCTTAAGATGTTTCCAATAAAGCAGACAGCATCTGGTCTGCCAAGTGGGTGTCATGACTTTTCCGAGGTTTTGGCTAGTTAGCAGCCTGCCAAGGCAAACATGCTATATCCTCAAGCCCTCTTGTGGGCGTCTTCTACCTCAGAGCCTCCTACACAATTTTGCTTGGCTTGTCGAGGAGACAGACAAAAGCATTTTGGACCAGCAAGAATAGCTCCATACATTCATAGTGCCTAAGACAACTTTTCTTCCATACTTTGAACATTTTCGTCTTTCCCTTGAGAATAATCATAGCATTTCATATTCATTGATCAATGACCATGTGCCAGGGCTATGCCAATGCTTTGCCCAGAACATTATGTTTTGCATTCAAATCATGGGTGAGGTAGGTTTTGCTATTCCTCCTGTTTTATAGATGAAGAACTAAAGCATAGATAAGGTTACTGACTTTCTCAAGGTCACCCAGCTAATAAGTGACGGATTTGGTATGTGAGTATAATTGACTATCACACCAGACCTTTCCTGGGGTAATGACAAAATAGAAGAAAACAGACTATAGATGAAGCTTTGATTATATGAATATATGAAGATCAATATATGACCATTTTAGCCAAGGAGTTTCTTTGAGAACTGCCCATAGAAATTCTGTTTTCAACCTTGAAATGTTTATGAAAAACCTTTGTAGCCAGAGTATGTAACACTGTCACAGCTCTGCTCCAGCAGGCAGTCTGAATGGCTTTTCTCTCTGTTTCCGTACTATTCCCCTTTGGTCACCTGATTCAAGATTACTCATCCTTCCTTTAATTGCTTATAGTCTGCTTCCATGAGATGATCTTCTTGGCTCTCTTACATACCTAGTATGATGTGTCAACTTGGAGGCCATTAGACAAGTCAGTTTCCCCAATCACTTTAAAGATGCCAGTTGGCCAATAGTAAAATAGTTGTTGCCATAATCCTCAGTTTGGGATGCTGCAATGAATTGACTTATTTGCCAGCATGAGCTGGTATTTATACGCTAGGCAGGTAATGGCAGAAAGTCCCATATTACAGCTGCTTGCAAAAGGAATGGAAGGGAACATTGGTGAGGAACACATAGGTATTTCTGTATCTATGTTTTGGTTGGATGGATTTGAGACAGAAAATTTCCACTACTATCTGAGGAATTTATCTAATATTGATTAACATTTCTGGCACCACCCACGACAAACTAAGCAACTGTATTGAGACAGAGATCCTTTAGATCTTGCAATAGGATCCCAGGGAAGCATCTCAGAGAACACTGATGCCTTTTAGAGACACCATCAGGCCTCTCTGCAGTGCCTAAACCACCAGTGGTATTGATAACACAGAGAGAGCAGCATTGTCTTTGGAATGGATCACCTTACAGAGAAGCATTGCCTTTATCCCTTGGGTGTACCCAAGACACTCTCAGAAGAGCTGCACCATCCGAGCCTCAGAAAGGCACTTTGAAGTTGAGTGACCTCAATAAGATTGTGAGAACAGGAAAAGATGGGGCTATTCTTCAGATAAGAGAACATCAAACGTCTGTAAAAATCAAGATAAAGAAGAGCCAACTGAGAACTAGGTTTCATATTCATTGAAAAATGGAGTGTCTTAGATAGTGGATATGGAGAGGATGCTATTTGAGACAGATGCTAGCTACTCTGTTAAATCTCCAAAGTAGGTTAGCAGGAAAGAAAGAAGGAAGGAAGGAGAAGTTAAGGAAGGAATGAGGAGAGGTGGGAATGATGGATGGAAGCTAGGGGGCATGGGAATAAAGGAATGAAAGAAGAGAGGGAGGGAAGAAAAAAAGAATGGAAGAAAGTAGAGGGGAAGGGAAGAAAGAAGGAGAATGAGAAAAAGGAAGAAGCAAGGGAGGAAAGAAAGAATGTGAAGGGGGAGGGAGGTTTTACACAGTAGTGGGTTTGAGGTTGCTGAGCCACACACTTGCAGCATGCAATAGGAAACTGCAATAGGAAGTGGGCAGAGACAATAGCTTGATATAAACACATCTGTATACGGATAGCCTAAATTCTCATGTTAGTGGCTGTCTTTCCTTTTCTTCCTTGAAGCACAGGAGGACCTTTGCTGTTTGCAAAGTCCCGGGACTTTCCTGATCATCTCTCTTATTAGGGAAATACATGTTTAGGAGTGACAGAGACATTAGCATCATTTGCTTCCATCCTCCACACACTGGATGCTGGAGCTTTGAATGAGAAGTATAGATGTAAGGTGAAGGCTTAAGCAATCCCTTAGCATTTCCTAATCTCTGCTACATAGTTAACAAAAACAATTTGAATCCTGTATGTTTTTCTTCTCTTTTATCCACATCACATCTCTGAAGTGACTCCTTGGTTTGTAGCAGTCTGTGATGGGTGTTGTGAGAGTACACTAGGTTTCCAACTCTCTGGGGCGCCTAGCCCCAGGTACTCCCTTATTGAGGACCTTGCAGATGCTCAGTAAATGTTGCTTAATTGTTAAGAATTAAAACATATGCTACTTATTCTCATAGGCTTCTAAACATATTTTATGATGCTTTATAATTAACAAATACAGATAAACTTAAATACTAGCTATTATTTAAGGGAAAATTTATCCCAGAACTAGAAAAAAAGGCCTACAAGAAGATTCATTTTAGATTTTGGGGTTGGAGGCAAACACCTGATGAAAGAAAGACTGTAGTTTGTGGAGGTGAAACTCGGGTAAAATCTGTCTTCCACAGTTATGTCTTTTCTGTAAGAGAGACTAGACTGTCTTTATTTCAAAGAAAAACCAGTAGAGCATGAATGATCTCACACATGTAAAACTTCATAATTTCATAAAACAGCCCTTTTTCTCAGAGCCTTGCTTCTAAAAGTATGAAGATAAATTTTTTATTTGTTAAAAAAAATCAAACGTATTATCACGTACCATTCTGACAGGCAGTAGCGAAGAGAAGTGATAAGACATGACAGTCTAAAGGGAATGGGACCTAATGAAGGCCTTTCGGATTACTGTTTCCTTCCCAACACAGATTAGTGTCAATGGCACTTGTTCTTTATGCATGGGACACTGAGCAAATGCATCTTAAGAGTGAGATTGGAGTCCCCCCTCAGAGGTTCATGGGACTTACACTGAAAGTGCTTTATCCCTGTCTGTTTGTCCCTAGAAGATTCATTCTCATAGGGCACCCATATTTACTTATTTCCAGTGCATTGCAAATAATTTCCCAGTTAAGGAGAAACTCAACTTGTCAAGTTAGTGTAGGTGCTGAAATTCTCAAGAGTTTTGATTAGGTGGATCAGAATGTTGTCAACTAATCCAATAAGAAGCAAAGTGAGGTTAAATAAATAGCACATGTCCTGGAACTCTGTCTTTCAGTAAACCTTTGTTGGACAATCTTACTTAAGTCCATGGTTTTTCAAGTTTATTAGCTGTCTGGAGAGGCACTGCTTTAATGTAGTTTATTCAGTTTGCTTTAAGTGCAAATAAACATTTACTCCTTCGAATTATGATGATTATTTAACCTGTCTTCTCTTGGCAGTTCCACTTTTAACTATTATGTTTTCGTTTTCCCACTGACTATAAAATTGTCCCAGATAACCTAATATGATTTTTTCATTCACATTGACTCACATATGTGGAAGAATCTGCATATCACATCTGGTAGCATAAAGACAGTGGGTTCCCAACCACAGGTCTCATTAGGACAGTCGTTCTCAACCTTTATAATGCTGCAACCCTTTAAACTAGATCTTCATGTTGTGGTGACCCCCCAACCACAAATTACTTTGTTTCTTTGTAACTGTAATTTTGCTACTGTTAAGAATCATAGTGTAAATTTCCGATATGCAAATGATATTAGGTGGCCCCTGTGGAAGGATTCTTCAATTCCCAAGGGGTTGTGACCCCTAGGTTGAGAACTGCTGAATTAGGAGGCAAGGGGATTAAAGGCATGGGTGTCATTCTTAGACCTGTTGCTGGCAATGGAGAAAAGAGGTGACAATATAATAAAAAATATAACAACCTAGAGTAAACTCAAAATCTCAGAAAATCCAAATCAAGAAAATAAAGAAGTAAAGAGCTGCAGTCTGTCGTGTGTTCTTTACCATAGAAATTTGTCTTCACATCGAAGAACTACTCTGACCCAAGACTTATTTTCAGATGTCACAGAGCTATGGACTAATAACTGAATGATTTAGTGAATATTTTTGTGTGCTTTATAATCACTTTTGTTTTTTTAATTAAAAAATAATTACACCATTTCCTTCATTCTTTCCCCACCCCACTCCTCCCATAACTTCCTTGCTGCCTCTCAGATCCATGACTGCTTTTTCTTTCATCATTATTGTTTTATATAAACATAAGTATGTAACCTGCTCATTGATTTAGTTGTTACTTGCATGTATGTCATCAATTTGTACTAGAGAACAAAATAGGGTTTTTTTTTTTAAATAAGTAGTTGTAAACAAAAATAAAATGTCATATGCTGAAAGGTGTGATGAAAAAATCTCTAAATCAAGATAAAGGACTGGAGCCCAAGGTAAGAGCTATTAAAAATAGTGTGGTTAGGAAAGTGTTGTTCTAATTCCTGTACACTGAGACCTGATGTAGTTAAAGAAGAGGGCATGTGAGAATGTGGGACAAGGGGTGGGGAAAGGAAGATCCAAGGATCCAAGACAGCATGCCAGAAAGAGCAGGACCACTTCAGTGAATGGATTGGATAGAGCAAGAAGATGGCAGAGGTTATGGTCGTAGGGACCATAGTGTCCGGCTTATGTAGCCTTGTGGAATTCTAAGGCAAGTATTCTGGAAAGCCACTGGAATAACCGAGTGACCAACACTGCCACCATGCAAGCAGCAGGCTTTAGAGAGAGGACCACAAGCTCAGAGCTGTACTGGCTAAGATTCAAGTGCTCACTACATTTCCAGTGGAGTTACAGAAGTACAGTGATCATCACACAAGCTTGGAGTTTAGGAGAACTATAAGCCGGAAAAGTGCATATGTGAGTCACCTCTGTGAAAAATCTCAACTACAGCTAAGAGACTGGATGCAATCAAGTAAGCAATCAAGCAGTTACGTAAAGAAGGTGGTAGCCAGTGTTTCGTAAGAGCTGTGTATGGATTGATATAGTTTGATTTCATGGGATAACTACTTTAAAATATCACAGGTTCCCTGTCGTCTTTTAGTGTATAGGATATTGCTCCCTTGTTCCCTTATTACTTCTTTGTAAAGGATTAGGAGAAGTATAAAGTTGACTTTGTTTTTCATGTCCAAGATGTTGATTGACATTCTTGTTACAGAATCTGAGGGTCAGGGTTACTACAATTTGAAAAGTATGCATCTGTTGTTCTAGTGTCTATTCTACCTACACTCTTCTATATAGCCCAGTGTAAACAGCCCCTTTTGGACTGATTAATTGTACTTATTTTCCTCTGTTTTTCTCCCATGTAGAACTGTGGTCTGAAGACACTCAGTTAACCTTTTGGAAAGGTGATCTGTGCTAGTCAGTTATATTCATTTTCCTTCATTCAACCCTGGTTAGTAGAGAAGGTCAGTCTCTTTTATCCCTCAGCTGGTTGGGTCTTCATGCTTTCTTTGCAAAAAATGATCATTTTCTATGTTCAAGGTAGGGGTTTAGAAACACAGCAGCCAAGAATCCAGGTTCTTCAATTGATTATGTTTATAAAACTGTGTTTTGGAAAGCAGTGGTTATATGTTTGACAGGTTTCCCCTCTTTTAGCTGCCAATCTACTGTACTGTGTTTCTGAGGAGAGCTGCAGGCAGAGGAGGGATAGGCATAGGTTAGAACAGAATTAATTTTAAAGCACTGATAGTGGGCATGCTGGGTAGCTCAGAGGTAGAGTGTTTGTTTAGCATACAAAAGGCCTTGGTTTGAGCTTTACTCTTAAAAAATAAAAAAGAGAAAGGAGAGAAGAAAAGGAGCTCTGCTAACAAATGCTTGGATTCCCAAATATGATGAAACACCTAATGCAATGTGTGTTTTGTAAATGCCTTTGACTCTTCCTACCTGACTAGACTAGTTCCCCCAGGGCCAGGATTGTGCTTTGTTCACAGAGGTATTCCCAGTGACTAACCTAACACCTGGAACATGGGAAATGCTCATCAAGGCTTATTGAGTGAGGATCAGAAACACTGCCCTTGGCATTACCCATTTGATTTGAAAGGGGACTGGTATCATGTTCTCACAATAAGCTATAGCTTCCTCCATTTTACATGCCTTGAGAATTCATCTCCACACCAATGACTCTTTTATCTTCACTTCTCTTGAGATGACATCATTTGTAGCAATGGTCCAAATTGGGAAAGTCCCAACAATGAACCTTAAGTCACTTCTTATGTTTTTAAATATTCTGTCACAGTCTATGATCCATGTTCCCTACTTGACTGCATAAACCACTGTAAGTCTGCTGCATTGTTAGTCCAGCACCCAGAGTTACCCATGGATTTTTCACGCCCATACACCCTAGATCACACACTTCTTTTTTGCCAGAATCAGACAGTCCTACATTCAGTGAACTAACCGATGACTTGCTCAGCACATATATAATATTTGTAACCTGTATTACCTATTTTGTGCTTATTACTTGCTGTAAATTATGTGCAAATTACATAGTTTAGAGATTCTCAAAGTCTAGTCTTTACAAGATGTACCTATATGACTTGTTATAATGGAAGGTTCCTCTCTGCCCCCGGTATCTGATTCAATAGGTATAGTGCAGAGCTTGAAAGTTTGCATTTGTACTTGTTCTCATGTCTCATTATGCTGTTGATGCTGATCCTGGAGCCAAACTTTGAAAACCACTGAACCACTGGACATGTAATGTTCAATTCTGACAGTACATTAGAATAACCTGGAGGACCTTTTAATATAGGTAAGGCTGGTTCCCTTCTGGAACACTTTAATCAGAATCCCGGGAAGGAGAGATAAAGTACTGTTCAAGAGCAAGGAAGCCACCCTTTTCCTCCCCTGTAAGTAGCACAGTCCTATAAAATAAGTATGCATGTCTTACTGGCCATACTGGAAGCAACCACATCCCTAACATCGCCTACTTTTATAATTTTAGTGGACTGTATATCTCTATGAGAATGGTTCCTGAAATGTGATCCTGAACTAGCATCTTTGGCATCCCTGACTCCCCATCAGATAGACCCACAGAATCACAGGCATAGCCCTCTGTGTTTCACAAGTTCTTCAGGTGATTTTGATGCACAATTGAATTTAAGAACCAATAATCCTTTGGATGATATTATAGTCTGGGCCTGAAATGTCCTACTCAGATTCACATATTTGAACACTGGGTCCCTATAAAGTGGTTCTATTTTGAAAAGCTGTGGTAGCCCTGGGATGTGAGGGCTATTGAGAGAAGGTAGGTCAGTAGAGACGGATCTTTAAAGTTTGTATCTCTACCCTGGTTTCAGTCCCATTCTGTTTCCTTATCCTCTAAGACAGTGGTTCTCAACTTTCCTAATGGAGTGAACCTTGAATATAATTCCTCACATTGTGGAATTATGAATTATTTTCACTGATACTTTATAAATGTAATTTTTCTATTGTTATAAATCTTAATGTAAACATCTGACATGCAGATGGTCTTAGGTGACCCCTGTGACACATCATTTGATCTGCAAAGGGGTCATGACCCACAGGTTGAGACCTTCTCCTCTAAGATGTTAGAAGCTTCCACCATGATGAACTGAGGCCAAGATCCAAAATAAACCTTTCCTTCCTTAATTGCCTTGGTCAGAATTTTGTCACAGTGAGGTGAAAAAGGCAAGTCTGTGGATTGATAATTACGTAAGTCAGTCTCAGAGTTGGGGAGTAGGTTTACCTGAGAAGCTTTTAAAATTAAACAAGCTCACAACCTCAGATATTTTTATGAAATTGTCCTGGGTGGGCACTGGTAGTTTTCAAAGCATGGTAGTTGATTTTATGACGCATCTAGCTTTGCAAAATGACAGAGATAAGTGTTTTGGAACCAATTTACCCAACCACTTATAATGGCCTAGGCTCCATTTCCACATGGATTAACAGACCTTCTGGCTGAACAGAAATGTTATAAATGGACACACCAGTTACAGTCACTGAGTCATGTAACTTCTTAGAGAGAAGTAACCAAAGTGAATAATAGTAAACACTGCAGGTAATTGCTACCACTGGAACATGACAGAGATTTTGATGAGTTATAGTGTAGGAAGAGACAACGATTTGGTAGATTTTGAGCAAACAAACAAACAAAAAAACCAGTTCCTTATTTCCCTCCTTGGACCCATATTCCTTTACCATGAAGACAGCATGTATTTTCTGATCTTTGAATCGGTGAAGACCATATTCCTTGATTTGATTGATAGCATTTAGCAGAAGTAGCATTGTATGCCGTTCCCAATCAGGTCTCATTGTTAGGGGTAGACAGAAGGAGACCCCTGAGAAATCACCAGGACTCGAGATCGATGCAAAAGCAAGAGGTTTATTTCCAACGCATTGGGGTCCACCTTCACAGATGCCTCAAGTGAGGCAGGTGAGAGTGGCCCAACGCATTGGGGTCCACCCTTATAAGGCGATCCCTAGCACACTCTAAGTTTTGATTATATAGGCATTTCAAAGGCAGAGCTTAGCAACAGATTATCAGGCATGTTTCTATTGGTTACATAGTGATGTGAGTATTAACCTTTAAACTTGTTGGTGTTGGCATATAGCAAGGTCGTGGGCACTAGAAAATGTAAACTTAGGGTCTTAGTCAATGTGGGTAGGGGGAGATCCTTAGATCAAGGTCATTAGTCAGCAGTCCATATTTTGTTTGTCTTAGAAATTGTTTTGTTTTTCTTACTCTAGTTCTGGGAACTGTTCTGAGTCACCTGGTCCCTGGCTTGGGCCTACACAGTTTTGGTGCCTCTAGAACTTAAGATTCAGTGGTGCCTAACAATTGGGTTCAGGAAGAAGAAAGTGTACCTGAAACCAGACAGCATTAGTGATGTTGATAGCTTAAAAAATTAAAATCAAAGACTTTACAATACATGTTATCAAGTAAGATATTTTATAAATTTTTTTAAATTTTTCTGCAAGAAAAAGGAAGTTTTATGATTCACAGGGAGCAGGAGCTTGATTTCTTGTGGAAAACTTGTAGGACCAAGCAAGACAAAAATGTTAGTAGACTGTATAGCTTTATGAGAATGGTTTCTGAGATGTGGTCCCTGAGCTCGCATCTTTGGCATCCCTTTGCCCCACATCAGGCATACTCACAGAATCACAGGCATGGCTGTAGTGTATATTGCAGAGCTAATTAGAAGGAGCTGATAATATGCTTAATGGGGCTGTGATATTTATTGGAGATGACACAGACTCATCAGTGTCAGTCCTTCAATCTCCTGTCTACCTAAAGAGCATGCTTCCCTGTGTGCAATAGTAGATTTTTTCCTCTATTGGTGCCTCTGTGGCATACTTACATGTTTTTTTTTTCCCCTGATGGATAGGAACTAAGGCTTTTTTTTTTGTTTCTCAAGTGATCATTAAAAGAAACAACAAAGCTGGGTGGTGGTGGTGCACACCTTTAATCCCAGCTTTCAGGAGGCAGAGACAGGAAGATTCCTCTGCATGGTCTACAGAGTTAGTTCCAGGATAGCCAGAGTTACAATAGAGAAGTTCTGTCTTGAAAAACAAAACAAAACACTATAACTTGAGAAATACTGAAATATTAGCAATAAGATTCAAAATACCTACACAGAATAATAAATATGTATAGTATAAATAAGTGATTAAAGGACTTAGAAATTGAATATCACCCTTAGGCCACAGGTATCAAATGAAGTGTCATTTCTCAGAATCATGTACCACACATTCTTAGTTTTAAATATCATTCTTAAAAATGCTTTACAAGGTAGTATCTTTACAGATAAGGATACTAAGGCTGTGAGATAAGGACTTTCTGAGTCAGTTTATGTATTTTGATCATCACCAGTAGAAGTCTCATTTCCCTACTGTCTTAAATAATATAAGCTATTAGTTTATCTGATGGAAGGTATTAACTTATATGATTGAAAAGAGATGAGATCAAATAAGGCTTGACCAGGATTTCTGTTCATTTGTTCTGAGATTCTTTAAGCTCAGCTTTTATTCTTGCTTTGGCTTTATATTTCAGTAGCTTTTATTTTGTTTACTAGAACAAGCTCCAGGCTCTGAATTACACACATCCCTTAGAGGAAGAAAATAGTATATGAAGGGCTTGTACTTCGTTAGGAATAATCCCAACTCATTTATCTGTTTCTGAAGCTATAACTGTGGCTGTAAAGAAAGTTAAAAGCTAACAGCTTAGTCCTGGGCCATGTCACTCCAAAAAGACACAATAGCAATGTTTTTGAACTGACTCTTTTAAACCATTAAGAATCATCCTTTGTGAGGCCCTTGTGCCTGAGAGATGTCAAGGTGCCTGTGGGATGACAAGGATACCTACGTGATGTCCAGGTACTTGCATGTTTGTACAGTGAAGCCCAACTTCAAGTTGAAGTTACTGAAGTTTGTCATACTTAATCTCAGGCTAATATAGGCAAAGTTAAGGTCCATGGTCATAGCAACCTACTACCTCCAAAAACTATGATGATACCCATGATCCATGTTCCTGCCATACAAGCTGGACTTAATTTTCTTTTCTTTCTTTCTTTCTTTTTTTTTTTTTTGAGGGCTCAAGAATGGAAAGAGCATGTTATCAAGAGACTCTGTATGAAACTCAAGCTATTAATATAAGTATTACTTTTTTTATAAAAAGAATCATCTCTTGTTCAACAGACAGGATGTTTCCATCCAAAGCCTTCAGCATGCCCATGGTTACAGATAGAAAGAACAGGGACCACTAGGTGGCTGGTAGGTGGTACAAACAATAATTGAGCCTTTTTTTTTCTTCAATCTTAAACCACATTCATCCCATGCCTTCACTGCCTTCATAAAGGAAGTCAGACTTGTGTTGGGCCTTCCAGGGTTGGGCAAAAGGAGGTGATCTTAAAATACTTTAACTTATGGGAGCTTTTGAGATCTGCAAATGAAAAGCACAATTGTCTGTGAACTCTGAGAATTAACAGTAAGGGTTGTCCTTTCTTCCATTGGCGGAGTTGTTAGAAGACTAGCAGTCATTTTGTGCTACTATCCTGACAATTCAGGGAATTTTTATAAGTAGTGATCTTTGTAAAGGAGGGGTTAAAATGACTTCTTAGACATTGACAGTTCATCTCTAATAGTGCATGTTAGCAGAAGAAAGACAAAGCTACAATTCAGCTGCTAGGTCTTGGTGATGTCATAGACACTTATGACAGCAGTAGAACTTTAAGATTGAATTACCTTCTTTGTACCCTCTGAGGGGGCAAGCCTTGCTGTGTAGAACACATTGTGTAAGCTAAACAGTGTTTGGTGGTTTTCACATGGTGCATGGGAAGTAAGGAACTTGATCTGTGAACCCAGAAGATCATGAATCCGATCCACAGAGAGACAATTTAACCCCGCAAATTGCTTTGGTCTCTGATATGTAATTTTCAAATTAAATAAATTAATATGTGCTGACATTTCCCTAACCTAATCTTAAAGCATCACAGCTCGATTAGACTAATGACAAATCCCAACTCAAGCATTTCATTATGCAACTAATAACAGTACAGTCCGATATCATAAAATCAGTTAATGATTCAAATGCATTGAAGTTTGTAAGTGGAGTGCTTATAGTAGGCAAGGAGAACCAAACAAAGCTTGCTTATTTTCTCTCGCCAATGTAACATTTTGCAGGAATGTCACCAATGAAATAGTCCAGAAGTAGAAGACATAGATTATTCAGATTTAAATTTATGAAGTTAAAAGCATCAGGCTGAAAAATCAGGACACTATGGACAATAGAAAGTGGATAATGTCTTCAAAGCCTAGGAGAAAAATGGGAATAGGAGAAGTGATAACTAGAAAACAATTTTTTAAAAAATAACATTTTATTTTTGGTTACATTTTTTGACATTTTTGTTTTTACTCAGCATGGAGACATTTAAGAACTTTCTCTCGCTATGCTTTGTTTTTTTTCCAGAAAAATTCTGAGTGACTAGGAAATGGAAAGTCATGGGTTGCCTTAATTGCTACAGAGTTATGGAGAGGTTATAGTGGTCACCACAGTAAAACAAAATGTTTCAATTATAGTTCTATAGTTTTATGAAAAATTTAAAACCTCTGAAACTGACACATTCTTTTTGGGATATCTATACTTATGTACTGTAGAGCTGAAGGTGAAATTAAATCCATCTTGGTGATGGTCTAACGACTCATCAAGGGGACATCTGAATCACTGCTGACAACACCTCTGTCAGATGCAATGGGAAAATAAACATTTCCTTTAAGTCATATAAATACAGTCGAAACTGCTTAGTGATAAACATCCGATTTTGCCATTTAATTGTTGTAGGTTTCTCAAGGGATCAATGCTATCAGCATAATTATCACTGCTATCAATAGTGGCAGACTTCTGACTTTTGTCTGATGAATTCTTATATGTTATAAACAAAACTTGACTAACCTGGTAGGATGTGTAGAATGATTTTGTTATGTTCCAACTATAAAAAGAAAAAGGACCATTTGATTAATTATACTGCTTTTGAGTAAAGGGCAACATTCTAGTCTATTCACGGTAAACAATGTATGATGGAGCCAGTGTGTCCCAGATCTAAAAACAGTGAAAAAGCTTTGGAATTCACAGTTACAGTGCTGCTTCACTCTCAGTGTTTCTGGATATTTGTTGCTTCTTATTATGTGAAACTCTAATCTAATTTTATCCCCCCCGAAGGTAGATCTGTGGATTAGGGTGAATCAAAATGATTTATCTATGCTTGGAGAAACAAAACAAAACAAAACAATCCCAATCGACAGAACCTATAAATTCCTCTCCAACCCACAGGACTTATCTAGCATGGATAGAATGTAGGGGTCATCAGAGATATACTTTGAAGCCTGCTGCCTCTGACTCAAAACATTCTTCTATCTGAGAGATAAGTCCTGTAAAGTTGTTGCACAAAGGGATGAATAGTCAACTGTGTGAAATCAATTGGTGGTTTGAGTCAAGAACTTAGTTTATCAGATGCCAATTCACAAAACCTTTAGTCCAGTTTTGACGTTTATTGGTAGTATCTCCAGAGAGGTGGCTGAGTGGTCATCTGTGACTCATACAGTAAGTCTCCTGTGGCTCACTAAAGGAAACTTGCTTTTTTGATGACTCTAAGGTCCCAGATAAGAAGAAATGATAATGTTCTCTTCATTGTCTGCAAAGTTTAACTAATTTTAAGGGTGCTTTATAAGCACTTCCTGGTTTGTCCAATTCCTGTCAGCAGACTTTAAGCAAAATCATCTCATGCTTTGATTTACACAGATTATCAGACATTAAGGGTGGAGTGGAAGAGAGAATTTCATGTTCATTGTTAATCAGATACCAGTCCCTTGAGAACAATGAGAGAGTCATTTTCTTAAAAGGTTATTTTAAATTTTAGAGAAGAAAAAATAGAGTGAATAGAAAGAAACAATGTTTAATTACAATGAACCTATAAAGGATTCATTAATTACTTGATTAATTATATTGCTCATGGGGCACACGTATGCCACTGTGCTCATATGGATCTCAGAGGACAACTTGTGTGGGTTGATTCTTTCTGCCATGATGGTTCTAGGGACTGAATTCAGGTCATCAGTCTCGACAACAAAAATCTTTATGCACAGAGCCATCTTGCTGGTCCATTATTTGATTTTATAAGTGAAGAGTATAAGCACATTTGAGTAACATACCATTATATAAGAAACAAAACTGGGGACTCATTCAAGGATTTTTTTTTTTCCTGTAAGCATGTTTCCATATTCTTACCCATCATCCTTACCTTCATTCCACAATAGGACTAAAGGCAAATACAGGCACAGTAGTACATGCCTGTAACTATGACCTGGAGAGGCCAAGGCAGGAGAATCCTAAGTATCTGCATAGTGACAGAATGTCTTTTTAAAAAAGGGGTATGGGATGGGGTGATATCTCAGTGAATAAGAACATTTGCAATGAAAACAAAAGGATCTGAGTTTTTATCTCATCACCCATGTGAAATCTGGCATAGTCATGCTTATCTATAACTCTGGTATGGGAAGATGGAGACATGTGGATCCTAGGAGCTTGCTACCCAGCCAGCCTAACTAAAAGGTAAGCTTCAGGTTCAGTGAGAGAGAACTGCATCAATAAAATACCATAGACAGAAACAAAGAAAGATACCAGACAGCCTTCATTGGCCTATCCATGCATTGGCATATGCACTTATGTACACACATAAGCATACACCATACACAATGTACACATGCAGACATACACACATGCACACATGCACGCACTACTTCAGACTGACTTCTGCCTCTCATTTCTTTTCTCTAAATTAAATCCCAAGTGTCCCTTTGAGACTTCATAATACCATACACCTAAGGCAAGTGCAGTCTGTACACTTCCTTCTTTGTTGTAAATGTTTAATTTCCCCCAGAAAATGTATCACTTGTATAATGATATAGCTAGTGAAGTGGAGTATTTGTAGACTGCCTTAGTATTTTGCCTTGTGTTTTATTCAATTAAAAGAATGATTCCAACAAGTCGTTATTAATTAAGAAATGCTTTAAAGACTATAGTGACTTAGTAGTCAGGGCTCACTTGGGAACAGAAAGCTTACTGAAGTGAGTAAATTCAAAGTTTATTTACAAAAGGCCTGTTTAGAAAACTATGGGTAGGGTTGAAGATAACCATCAAGTATTATGAAGTCATCTGGAATTAATGAACTTTTACTCTGTCCTAGCTGCCCTTATGCTTGAAGGAGAAAGAAGAAATACCAACTACCAGGGTCCACGAAGAATAGATGATGAAGAGGAAGCTGTCTTGACAGAGACATTAATCTTCAGCCTTCAGAAAGACCCCACCTGAAATATCCTCACAGAAAAGGAGATAGGTTATTAAATACTTCCCCCAGCTGTCTTTTCCCCCTATTTATTTCTGGGGTTCTTATTTAGTGAACCCAACCAGTGGACTAGCATTTAATAATAAGAATGGAGGAAGATGAGAATCGGATACGAAGCGCTTGCACATGTATTAAGCTATAATTGGACATATTAGATTCTCATTTTTGTGAAAACAAAGCCAGTAAGCATAACCCAAAGATAAAAGAGTGAGGGCAAGCTCCACTGCATCACAGGAAAGACTACAGTTACTTCTGAAGCAGTACCCTCCTCAGCCAAAGGAAATGTGGGGAGTAGATTTATGGGGCTTACACAAGTGTCACACAGGAAAGCACTTTGGGAACAAGCATATGCCTGAGCACAATCATTTTAAGATATACATGGAACTTGGTAGACAATTTTGAGGGCATACTTAGCTCAAGCCACAGAACACATATTCAGAGGGTTACAATGTTAGGCAGAAATACTCTGGGTATGTCCAGCTATGGTATAAAGACATAGAGAGGAAAATTCTCTTACCTCAGCTTATTTTATAAGGATGGGAGACAGGACCACTTCTGGGAGTATCTGACTTTTTATGCCCAAAGAACCTTAGCTAAAGCCAGAGGAAAGGACATTTTTCAGGTGCTTTAATAAAGTGAGTTGCTCTTAAGGGCATCTGTCTCCCCTAGCTAGCAACAGCCACAATGTTAAAGAGTACAGAAACTGAAGTGATAGCTGAAAAATATGATGCGGTCTTTGAAAACCATTTAGTTCTTAATACATGAAGCTATTAGACAATTTATACATTATCTGATTCCCTTTCTTTCTTTTTAAGGTTATCCTCATTTTCTTCTGTTCTTTTGACAAAATGCCTATAATACAGCATTACCTGCAAATGATTATTAAATACTTCATTAAAAAGTCCTGGTGTAAAAACAAAAGCAAGAAAAAATATTACATCATCAAAAGCTAACAATGTATCTATCCATTTTGATCCTATAATAAGCATTTACTGAGCATTACTGAGCATCTATGGCCCAAGTAACCATAGTACATGCCATATAACAAATAAAAACTTGGTTGTAAGTGTTTGCTAATGTTTGAACGTGATCCTTGAAGTTCATGCATTGGAAGTGCAATTTTTAAAGTAACAATATTAAGATAGATCTCCCTAGGAATAGAAAATAGAATAGATAGTCATGGATGTATTTTGGGGTAGAGACTAGAGTAGAAGGATCAACTGAGGAAGAGGAGGGAAGAGCAGGATGATAGAGGGAATATAGGTGGAGACCGCTGAAATTAATGGCCATTTGAGAGTGGGGATATGGAAACCTAATACAGAAGAAGTTTCCTTAAATTTGTACATTTATGAAGGTAATATAAGTGAAATCATCAAATAATGGAAGACAAAGCCCCATCTGGCCATCTCCTGTCATCAAATTAATCTTCCAGTACTGGGACTGGGTTACATCTAATTGAGTTGTTGGTCAAAGGAGTCCCCTGGGGACCCCCAAATGACACAGTCTGTTGACAAGGTTATGGGGTGCTCCCCACAAACTGACAGCAAAGCCCTATTGCTGAAGATAACACCTACACAACTCATTGAACACAGTGAAGTCAAGCTTGTACCTACTTAGAGTTGTCACCCCTACTGGCTAGTATTCTTGGTACCAGAAGGTACTCTACATGATACTAAAGGAGAAACGTAAACTCCAACCCAGGTACAAACTCTTTAATCTATAATGGTGTCCTGCCTGTGAGATATGCTAGTGCAAAGATGGCACAAAGCTTGTGGAAGTAACCAAACAATATCTGATTTGACGTAAGACTCACTCCATTAGGTGGAACCAATACCTGACACTGCTTGGGTTACCAAGAACTTGAGAATAGATAGTCCAGGGACTTATAGTAAAACCAACTACTGTTCTTTAAAAAAAAAAAGTCAAACAAGACAATAAATGACTTCTAATGACATTCTATTATACTCCTAAATCAGTGCCTTGCTCAACTATCATCAGAGAAGCTTCCTTCTGCAGCAGAGTGGAACAAATACAGAGACTCTCAGTCAGACAATACACAGAGAGCAAGAGACCTTGGAACACTCAGTGCTACATGAGATGTCCCCATTAAAACCCTCCCGCTGGGGCCCAGGGAACCCTGAGGAAAAGGAGACAGAAAGAGAGTAAGTCAAAGGGGATGGGAGACACCAAGGATACAAAGTTTTATAAACACAACAGGATAGACACGTACGAACTCACAGAGACTAAGGTAGCATACACAGACCTGAATATATCTACATTAGATGGGGTCCTAGAGCTGAAAGGAGAAGCAGACACATGCCCCAGCCATAACCCAGAAGCTATCTCCAGCTGATAACCACTTAACAAATGAAAACTTAGTTTTCTCCAAGGTAGTCTCACTGGGAAAACAAACTACTGTTGAGGGTAATCCAGCAGTAGATGGACAAAAGAAAATGAATTCAATGGCATCTTTGGAGGTTCTTTGTCTCATAATGTCCTGTCAAGGTTTTTCCTTTTCTTTTGAATTATAACTTTTTATTTTTAATTTTTTCTCTCTCACTTATTATTCCTTCCTCCCTCCCTTCTTTTCTTCCTTCCTTCCTCCCTCCCTTCCTTTCTTCCTTCCTCCCTCCCTCCCTTTCTTCCTTCCTTCCTTTCTTCCTCCCTCCCTCCCTTTCTTCCCTCCTTCCTTCCTTTCTTTCTTCCTCCCTCCCTTTCTTTCCTTCCTTCCTTCCTTCCTTCCTTCCTTCCTTCCTTCCTTCCTTCCTTCCTTCCTTCCTCTCTCTCTCTCTCTCTCTCTCTCTCTTTCTTTCTTTCCTTTTTTTCTTTCTTCTTTTCCTTACAGGTCCTTTACACATATATTATGGATTCCAGTTTTGTGTTTGCATGGGATTCCTGCATGTGCAAACAAGTGGATCTCTGTGTTTATACCTGTATCTTGTGCCTTTTCTTTGGTTCTTTTCTTTCAGTTTTTTTTTTTGTTTTGTCCTATTCCAATGTGTTTATTTTTGTTTTATTTTATTATATTCACTTGATTATTAGCTCTTAGAAGCCTATTTATTTTCTATAGAGACAGAAAGAGGGTAGACCCGTGTAGGAGGGGAGGTTGTGGGGGGACTGGGAGGAATAGGGAGAGAGGAAATTATAAGAACATATTATATGAATAAAAAATCTATTTTTAATAAAAGAAAAAAATAAAGAGCTGATCAGGACTTGGCAACTCTGCCTTCTTCAATGGATTGTTATCTCTCCCAGAGGGATGGCTTAATTATCACAAGAATAAACCTGTTATAAAGGCAAGTTTAGTCCCCTCCTGTCCTTGCCCTTGCCTCTCTGCCTCCTTTCTCCTATGGTCTGACAGCCTCAAGGCCCTCACCTGATGCTCCTCGCTCTTACACTTCCCAGCCTCTATTGAGTTAAGCTAAATACATTTCTGTTCACATATTATCCATTCTCATGTATTTTTATATAGCAACATAAAATAGATTAAGATAGCATTATTGACTGAACCCTGAAATTTTAGAGGTTCAGGATGTGGGAGCATGCAAGATACAGGCAAGTGGAGACATAGTTTCAAAAGTAAAAGCAATTTTTACAAAGCCTTAATCGCAAAAAGTGAATGTGAATGCTAGAAGATAATCAGAAGAGATTTGCAGGTTGCTGTGCTTCCACACTGGTGCCGTGTCAGGGAAGGACTCTGAAAGGAAAAGGTATCTGAGATGAATCTCTACATTAAAAGGAACCAGTTTTCCGATGAATCATCAGAATATGTAAAGAGATAAAAACACTCTATGTGTCAAGGAATGATGGTGAGTATAGACTATGTTCACAGATGGCCGGGTTAGAGTGCAAGCTCTAAGGATTGGATAGGAACAGGAAGAGTGATCAGACAGGTGAGACGGGTAAAAGCTAATTTCTTGGAGCTTTTGTGTTGCTTTTTATGCTGATGGGAATAAGAAGATCCTAAGTACACACAGGAAGTGACACACAGAGCTTTAGGTGAATGAACTGGTATCCTACAGGACTAGAGACAGAGATGAGTGTGGGGGACTTGGGTGAGTGATGTAAGCCTAAATTGATAAGCTGAAACAAGAGAAATAGCATCCAGGGGAGGCTGATAGCAATTTCATGAGGATTTTGTTTACATTTAAATATTCTATATATTATTTTAGAATTTCATACATCAATGCTGTTTCCATTCATGACCACTTTGATAGTTATTGTTACACATGTACATATGTACACACACACACACACACACACACACACACACATGGGGGGGTGGAGCTTGCTGAGTCCATTTTATGTTGCTCATTAGCTCTTGTGTACGGGGGGTCAAGTCTGGGTAACATGGATCCCAACTCTTGTGTTTAGGATGATTGCTTGGAATTGAGTAACTTATCAGGGGGCCATACTGAGTGAAGACTCATTCTTCCTCTCTCCACCGCTATTCACTGCATGTAGCTCTTCTAAAGATTCTTGTGAGATTTTCCCATTCACATTGGCGTGACAACTGGTGGTGTCATTGTGCAGACACCTTGTTTAGGCAGCCATATCTTTGAGAGGAGGGACTGGTAGGACACAGGTGTGAGAAGGGGAAATGGTAAAAATGGGTGTGGATTTAACTGGGAAGGAGGGAGGGAGGAGAATACTCAGGGCAAGGGAGGGCAGAGGGATAAATAACACTAAAAATGCTTGAAAAAGCAATAGGAAGCATTTTATATTGGGTTAATATGTATGTGTGCATGTGTGTGAATGCACACTCAGGCACAGATACACTTTCATAGCTTGAATGACATTGCAACACTTGAGTGATAATATCTCCCCCAAGGGCAACAGTGTATCTACGAACAACAACAATGACAACAACAACACAAGTTCAAGGATTTTTACCTTCCTTGGACTTGCTGGATATGGGAATCCAAGAAACTCTAGTTATTACCATTGCTGTTGGCTGCCAGACATTAAAGGTAAGATCTCACATACATCAGACATAGGATTTGGAAGAATTGAGTTGTAACTGGCCTGATGATTAGCTTTCATAATATCTTATGGTATTATGTAAGCTGCGGAGGGAGAAAGGTCCTATCCAGTTGTAAAGCCTATAAGCTACAAAAATGACCAATACAGTAAGATATTCCTAAGTGTGCAATAGCACCATTTATATCTTGAGGCATATTATATCTGGCTGTTGGACTTAAGGACCAGTCAATATGAGGGAATTCATGCCTGGTGTTGGTGTTGTAAACCCAGCCAACTATCATGGCTAGTTACATCATAAGCCCTAGAGGACAATATACTTTGGTCATTTTCCTAAACCAGAGTAATTTCTAACTGTATTCTAAATATTTAGGCTTATACTCACAGATAACGATAGTCTTCACCTCCTCATCAAAAAAGTTTCGTTTTGCAGCAGATAGAGGCTACTACAGAAGTCCACAACTGGCCAAGATATAGAGGACAGATGACTGTGGGGTGTATAAGGTCAACTGATCTATCTACAATGCAACCCCTATATCTAAGGGTCAAGGAACACCATGGAAGAGAGGGCAGAAAGATTGTAAGAGCCAGAGGACCAGGCATCTGCTGTGATATAGTGTCTTTTATATATAACAGGGAATCTGCACCATGAAATTTCAATTTCATGAGGCTTAATCTGTTGGGAATCCCTGTTTGCTGAACGTCAGAAGAGATGGATGAGTCTATCCTATTTTCATATGATATCACTGGTAGCTTCAGAGGCTAGTCACTAAAGCAGGGAGGAAGCAGGAGGCACAAGCTTACTAAGGACAAGATGGATAAATATCAGACGCAACTTGACATGAAGAGAGAGATGTCCAACCTGTTGGGTATTATAGTCTGGATATAAGATGGGGATTATAGACGGCACAGTGTACTTCAGTTTTCATTACTATGCCTGAAGGGCTGCTCTCATAGTATTATACTCCTGAGATATATAACACTCTTGGCAGTGGCGAGGTTCAGATCAGTTGCAAAGATTCACACATGGAATCCTGGAAGCTGAAGCAGTCAAAGCCTTGTGAGAAGCCATCCCAGGCTACAGAGTAAGTCCTTGTTTCAGAAAAATAAAAACAAAGACAAAACTAACAAACAAAAAACCCATACCTCTCCTAAAAGTCCTAAGTGATAATTGTCTTCTGATGAACATATACACAATTATAAAGTGATGGATTATTATTTACTTTTAAGTAGTTGAGAAAATAGTATTAGCCTTCATGAACCAAATATTGAATATGAATCAGCAGAAGTGCTCCCATGTTAGAGGACAGAAGTCATATAAATAAGCAAGTAAATAAATAAATGTATTTATTTTTAATTAATTTGGAGCATGTATTAGGGAACATAAATAGTGCTTAAAAGCCATATTCAACTACTAGGTAAAG
This sequence comes from Cricetomys ansorgei, assembly GCA_026225945.1. Taxonomy (NCBI): domain Eukaryota; kingdom Metazoa; phylum Chordata; class Mammalia; order Rodentia; family Nesomyidae; genus Cricetomys; species Cricetomys ansorgei. The sequence goes on from JAMJFZ010003875.1 coordinate 36,600,217, forward strand.
CTCAGAGAAGTTAGAAAGCATCCAAACGTTAACAAAATGTTTTAGAAATGCAACATGCCATAATTTAAGACAGGCAACATTGCAGGTTGGGGTGTCCTTTTATAAAATAAGCTACTATCTGATGCTGAGTCTAATTACCTAGTTAGTACCCTGGCTGTGAAAAAAATAATCTTAGAAACCATTAAGTCAATCAAGTTGGATAAGTCAAAGCTGAGCTTGGCCCATATATTACTACCACGCATTTTAATTCTAAGTGCTGTGCATTTATGAACTCTACTTGACTTTCTTTAATCTTAGTGTGAGTTAATGACTAATCAACTGGCACCATAGGCTTATATTTATAATCAAGGATGTGTTACAAGTAAACCGGCTAATAAACATTGTTTCTAAGAAAACCAGCTGCTTTTGCTTTGGAGACATCCTTCATACTAACCTAAGAAATCATACAGACATTGAGGGCCATCATAAACTGTTGCATAAAATGTCTATTGTTTTGGCAGACCTACATTGATGTTATTAACATGTTATGTTGTAATGGGTACCACAGATTCGCTCTCAGCTGAATGCCAAAAATTTGTAGCCATGCCGACTGCAAAACAATGTCACCACTGCTACAAGAGTCCCAGGTGGGAGAAAGGTCAAGGCTTTTGATACTAAATAAAAAGTAGGTTGGGAAATCCCCCAATTCTATCATCTGTTCTCACTGGCGCCTCTATGAGTAGGGTTCTAAGTGTGTAATAAATTCAAGAACATACATATATATATATATATAGCAACGAAAGGATTGATTTCATCCTCAAAGTGCTTTCAATAGTTGCTTGATGAGGTGTTAAACTAGTTACTTCAGTATTATACAAGCATAATGCCTGAAAATATGTTATTATAACAATTTGGTGTTCACATGTTCCAAAGAAATCCATGTGTCTTTGCTCAGTGGAATCTATGTTCTGTCTTATCCACCAGGGCAAGATTTTGAAATTCATGTAACTTTCCATCATAATATCATCTTCATATTGCACTTACCTTAATGATTATTCATTGAAAATTAATGATAAGATCAGCTTTTCTACCATAATCAAAGCAACTGCTGTGGTGATAATGAATTTGGAACTAAGAAAGAAAAGCTGTGATGAATTAAAAATGGGGGGGAGGAAAACCCACAGCAATACAGAAAAAAAACGACATAAGACTTCATCTCGTTACATGATACAGTAGAAAATACTGGTTTATTTTCCTCTGAGTCTCAACTGAATCTCTGACAGTTAAAGTCAGAGATATTGATGTTTAGAGCTTCTATTAGAACACACTTAGAAATCTTTTCTTCCTATGAAGGGAACTTATTCGTTATATTTATCTTGCTCTGTTCTTGGTGCTGTATAATAGAAAATTAATGACAATGATTATCTCTGATTACTGAAGATGATTGATACTGATATTTTTTGCTTCTGCACATGCTTCCAAATGTACATGGTGTGTTTCTGCTCAGGATTTTGGCCTCAGTTGACTTCTTTCATTCTGTTATTGTTTTTCTTCCAGAAATAAATGCATTGTTTTTTCTTCCCTCCTTCCCTCTGTCCATTCCACTCTTCCCCCTTTCTCTCTCCTTTCCTCCCTCTCTGTTCCCTTGCTCTTCTCTTCCCCCAACTCTCTGTCTCTCTGTCTCTGTCTCTCTGTCTCTCTCTCTCTCTGTGTATGTGTTTACTATTATCACCTTTCAGGGGTATATTTACTTCATTTCTTATATGTGATTAAAAACAACACAGATACTACATCACTTAAAATGAATAAGAGAAAACTATCTACAGCTTTCTATATGTCATGTGGTACAACATTATTCCTCTAGTTTTCTGACCACAGCAAAGAGTCAATCATCACTAGCTGAAGAGTGAAAGGATGTGATTGATGCTAGTCCATGTGATCTCAAATCTTCCTACAAAGCGGGTGTCTTAGTACCCTAATGTGGAGTACCCTAATGAGATCCAGTTGGTTCCTACTTGGTGTACATAGAGGAGGTGAAGTGCCACCCAGGTGACTGACCTCATAAACCAAACTTTTTTCTTTTTAATTATTTTATTTTATTTTTGAGATGATATTACAGCTGCATCATTTCTCCCTTCCCTTTCTTCCCTCTATCTCCTGCATGTATAGGCCTTTGTTCTCTTTCAAATTCATGGCTTCACTTTTCTTCACTTCTTGTTACATGCGTATATGTATGTACAGATTTCTGATTTCTAAATATAATCTGCTCGCTCCATACAATGCTATTTATATGTTGTTTTCAGGGCTGATCATTTGCTATTGTATAATCAATTGGTGTGCTCTTCTCCAGGAAATCTATTTCTCCTACTCTAAGCATTCCTTTGTTGCCTATAAGATTGAGGCAAACTTAGGGTAAACAGAAAGTTACATTCCTGGAGCACAGTGTTACTTACTAAACACTTTTATTTGGCTGATCTTTGTCAAGATGATCTTCCAAGATAGGTGTCATCACCTTCTCCATTCCATAAATGAGACTGAGTCTCTGAGAGTAAACAACAACTATTCATACCTTAGCTACTCAAAATATCTCTCTGTGTGTCTATATATATGTAGTTGACAGGATTTTAAAGGAATAAAATCTTTCTTTCAGGTGGAACACAGTTTTAGCAGAATTAAAATTCAGAGAGTAGTCCGCAATATGCAATTACAAAACAAAACATAACTAAATAACATTTCTATTTGTCTTAATCATCTTTCCCCCAGCTAAAGGGAAGGCATACATACAAGAATTATTTGGCCCAAGGAAGCATCATTACTTTCACTTAGTAGTTGGGAGAGGCTAGTTTAGATTTTAGGGTGGAGAAAAGAGGACACAGGGATTTACACAGATGGCTGTTTAGTCCACATATATTCCATGTGTGTAAACCTTGGGGGATATTAGGTATATAGGCTTGCATCCATCATCATATTTTAAAGCCTTCAATTTTCTTTATACGAGCACTGTACAACATTAAATGTATCCATTGGAAAAAAATTAAAAATGTAACCCAGACAGTGAGGTATGCTGCATGTATAGCTGCTCACTGTTAATATGGTGTGTACTTGGCTTGAGCATGTCTCTACATAGAAGAGCTCACCATACCACCTAGGGTCCAAGTTCAAGGTAAAGATTCAGAAAACTGATATTTATTAGGCATGTCCAGTTATTAACTACCATGTTATAAAGTAGTGTCAAGTCTTTCTTCAGTATGCTTTCTACTCAGTAAATCAGGCAATATAACTTAAACAAAAACTTTTCCCTCACTAGACTACAGATATTTAAATTTGAACTGGAAGAAAGCATAGTTAGGATTATTTCTATATCTTCTAAATATTGATATAGACAAAATACTTAAACAAGACATGGACTTTTGTCCTGCAGTTGCATATCTTGGTAATATCTACACATAAAACACGATTTTCCTGCTGCATATAGAAATGATAAATTTATTTTGTTTGAACAATGGGGAAATAAACTCTTGTTTTGACCTTCTCTCTGTTGTTCCAGCTGTGTGTCATCGGCACTGGCATGACTGGCCATGGGAAGGTGTAATGAGGCAAGACCAAGACTGTAGCAATTATTAGCCTGCAAATATGCTATAGCAACGTCAGTGCTGCACAGAGTGACACTTCTAAATAGCGCAGGAAATCATACTTGTGTCTGAAACACTCGCCTTCTAAAAGCGTGTTGATGAATCTAGGAGAAATTAATAGCTTTTCAGTATAAAGTGACCTAATGTCATTAATTGGGTGTTTCTTCCAGGCCGACAGTCTGACCCCCACTTTGGTGGTAATTTATTTAGCTGGGAAAGTTTCAGTTCTGTGGAGCATCTGGTTTTCAGTGATATCCTGCTGGTCTTATCCAATTTTCCAGCTGGGAGCATGAGGCACAGGGAGGTCGAATGACTTGCCTAAAGGTCACTTGGTAGCTCAACTGGGATTATAACTCAAAATCTTTCTGATTTTCCCATCCTTTGCTCACTGGACCACAAAACTCCCTTGATCTCATCTTCTCAAGCTTGCCTGAGCAGGAAGCAAATGTAGACCCGGGGAGGGGGGGAAGTCAGATTAAATGCTGGCCTCTAGCATCTTAAAAAAGAGCCAAGTTCCTTTGTTACAACTCTAAGGAAAATGTCTTGTCATTCTAACACCTGAGTATCAGAGCACCATACAAGTACAAGTGGTACAAATGCCCATGAGGTATAACTATTTCTCATTGCTCAGATTCTCCTTCTGATCAAAATAGTTTGGCTTCTAATCACTATATGTTTGGGAAGGAAAAATAAAGCTATCTTGATATATAGTGGGTGTTGTTCGTTTTGTCCTCGGGTTCATAGAACTTGACCCCACCAAGTGCTGTGGTCACCTGTCTCATCCTGTCTTAGAATGCCTAAGCTTATCCTTTCTTTAGCAAAGAAATCTATTGCCTGCTGTTTTGTCACTTTGTGGCATTTATTCTTAATGACAGGGATCTTTCTCAGCTCCCTGATACAGCTGCTTTCCTTATCTGACACCCCCATTTCCTCTTCATCTTATTTTATTATGATTTAGTGTTTTTTTATGATTTCTGTTTTTTCCTTAATCTCTATGTCCCTCAGTTTAGGACTTTGATCTTTGTTGCTTTCCAGCACATTCAACACAATGTTTGGTATATGAATGTTTGATAAACATTTGTTGAAAGAGTGAATAGCTATTCCTGATGAAAGACAGGCTCTCTGTCTCTCCCTTTTTGATTATCATTCAAGTAGTTTCAAAGGGGATGCCCATGGGGTAGCAAGGTCGGATGGAGATGACCTTTACTCAGCCAGCCAGATCAGGTGAATTAACCTCAAGGTCAATGGGATGACGGATGACAGCTGTCCCATCAGGTCAACCTCTCATCCAAAGCTTCCCCACTTGGAACTGGCTTCGGGCTTTTGTGAACAGTACACGGAAAGCAGACCTGCTATTTATAGTCATATGTCATTTTTTTTTATTTAAATTTGCGCTGCTCACTTTCATTACTCACTCTGTACATTTGATGCATAATTTTGTGTGTTCATTTCAAAAAGCCATATGGTAAAGTCTACTAGTGTGTAGAATATTATAGAGGATATCTCACATTGAAAAATCATTGTCAAGCATTTCTATTAATGAAAAAATGTGCTGGAAACCTCCTAGACTAATGACTTTAAGGAATTCTTGCCGAAATGTTGAAGATCATTAGCGTTTTAAAATATTAAGCCTGATTTTTTTCAAGACTGGCATGATACATCCTCATTTATGACTTCTGAGAAGGAAATGAAGCTGTATGCTTCATAAATTCCTTTTTCTGGTTACTTAAACGCAAGCTGCTGTATTTATAACCAGAAAGTTGAGTCACCATCACATACAAGAGGACACAGGACTACAGTGAAGCTTTTTCAAGGAAACTGCTGAGTTGTTCTGGCTTTCCCATCAACTAATAGACATGTGGTGGATGCCTACCTGCAGGCCATATTGGAGAAGGTCCTCTGTACACACTTTTCTGCCCCGTTATAAACTCCCTTTATAAGTAATTTCTATAAGGACTTTATGCAACACTCTAGGAAATGAAGCATTATGATCAGTGTGGAGGGACTGAGAAAGTGGCTAACTAAATTTAGAGAGTGAATAACTTCCTTTATATTGAACAAAGGTGCTTGGGTACATGCTCAGATTAATGGATAGAAGGAAGATGGCATAACGACAAAAAGGCACCTATGCAAGTATCATTTGGGTCTCTTATTGCTCTTACAAAGTAACTGTTTCACACTTTCATTGATTCATAGTCAACCTGGCTGTCCCAGCTAAGATATACGCAAACCTGAGATACAGAAAAATCAGTTTTTTTTTCCTAGTACACCTGTGACAATCCATAGCCATTTGGTAGAGTGAAATTGAGCCCCAAATTCATGTTTTAATAAGATGAAGCGCTAAACTATTAGAACTGAAATCAACATAGCCTTTGGCTTTCTCTTCATCTGTAGAATCCAGGACTGGCTCCTTGGGAGCTCTATTCTGATGATTGACTGCACCCCTCATTTGAAAAGTGTGATTAAGAACGCTGGCTTCTTGAGTGATCCAGTCATCTTGGCAGCCAACCATCCTTTGCTTTTATCCTGGAGAAAGAATTAGGTTGTGCTCACACTTTTCTGGAAAAACCAGAGAGTCTCATTGATAGAGCTGGTATCAAGAAAACAGTATGTCCTCTGAAGGACTTTCTTTGTTTGTGCTAAGAAAAATGTGATTTGCTGTCTTGTCTTTCCACACGTGATATGAAAGCAACTCAGGCACTCAGTCTCCCAGAGATCCATACCACTTAAATGATAGGAAATTTAGCTAAGAATTGTTTGAAAACAGAGGGAAAGATCAACATTCATAATATAGAGCCCAGACAAAATTTAACAATATGTACTGACAAGTGTGTTTTTTTCCTAATGAAGGAAATTTGTTTTCTTAAGTCTCGGTTTTTAGTATTATTGCTTGACTATCAAAGTTAGTAATTTTCTTCTGAGAGATGGGCATGTGAGACTTTCTAATCTTTTCAAAAGTTACTTTTGGAGAAAGAATTGATAATTTCTCATATAACTGACAACTATCTCTTCCCTTCTAGTTAGATCAGTAACTCTACAAACCAGTTTCCTCTTATTGATCATGTTGGTATTAGGTAGAATTTCAGAATGAAGGAAAGGAAAGGTTTTTAGAAGAATCATTGAATGACAGCCAATTCATGACATTAAGGATGTATAGATGGCCAACATCTCTTTGATGATGCTTTGAAACACAATGTTGGTATGGCACCAAGGGAATTGCTTTTAGAGGTAAACAATGTGATTCCTTGGGACACCATTTATGCTATTATTTTCTGTAAAGAAATGAACTCTAATCCAGGCATGGTGGTGCAAGCCTGTAATCCCATTTCTTATGAGACCGGGGAAAGAGAATCCAAAATTCAAGGAGAGCCTGGGCAACTTAATGAAGCCACATATCAAGTAAAAAGTGGTTACTCAGTGGTTAGGGCACTTGCCTAGCACCATTGAGGCACTAGCAAAAACAAATAAACAAATAAAACAAATCAAATCAAATCAAAGAAATGACAGTTTTTGTTCTATCAAATACTGTCTTAGAGTTACATAAATTTTTGAAAAGTAATGCTAAATTACTTTTTAGTAATACTAATGGATATAATATTAATATTTTTATATAATACTAAATTTAAATGGATATAATACAAAAATTTAAACAAAAAGAAGGACCTGCTGGTGTGACTCCATTGATTTATTATTTATTTATTAATATTATTTATTATTCATTATTATTTATTTATTATTTAATTCTACAATATTTATTAATTGCCTAATCTGTGTCATTGTGCAATATATTTTATTAGCTATCAAGTGACAGAAAGAGAAATTATTTGGAAATTTTATTTAATTTTTGAAGAACAAATAATAGTTGTGATATAATCATTGCCTCAGTCTGAATATGCATATTTTAAATATTTGCATATTTAAGCTTGATTTCTAATACAACAACATTAAAGGGAAGGGTTATTAAGAAGTTCTGGAAAATCTACTCTAACAAATGAGATTTAATATCCTTAGAAAACAGGGCAGTGGGGTTGGAGGGATCAACCTTTCCAGATCCTTTCTTATTCTGCCTTTTTCTGTCCTGTGAGGACACCATTCATCCTCTCTGTAGGACACTGAAACAAAGAACCATGTTGGAAGATGATGCCAGGCCTTTATTAGACACCAAACCTACTAGTGTGTTGACCTGGGGCTACTCAGCTTTCTGAACTGTGAGGACTGTCTAATTCATAAATGTACTTAATCTCAGGAAATTTGCCTTGCAGAATGAATAGATTAAACAATTACAATTAGAATTTTAAATTCCTTTGTAAAAATGATTTGGGAAAAATGAATCACTTATCTAATTTACCTATATTCACAGACAATGCAAGTATTAATTATGGATATGAATCCTTCTTTATGGATATCTTGAAATGCCGATAAAGTCAGAGTGAGCAAGAGTAAAAGCAAGAGCTGAAAAGAGAGTGAGAAAGCAAGGGGGGGCTCTGAAAGGGGTAGCAAAAATGGGATGGGGAAACTCAAAGTTCCTGGGGAATAGAATTTCTCTAGCACTAGTCACAATACATATGTTTGTTAAAAAGCAAGAGGCGGGGAAGACATGCATGCCTGGTGTTGAAGAAAAGCCTGTTTGTGTCTCACACAGTGGCGAAATTGTTCAAGAACAGTCCATCCATGTGAAAATATGACCCATGTCATTTTGCCAGGGTAGTTAAGACACTGAGAAGCTGAGCAAGGCCTGATTGGATAAATTCACAATCCTGGGGGTGTACATACTTCCTAGTGTCCAGTTTTTCTAAGATACAAAAAAAAAAAATGTCAGTGGTAATAAGGTTACAGAATGCCACATGCGTGGGAGAGACAAGGTCTCCATAGGGTGGGAACCAGGCAGATTTCAGACGTGGCCCATTCTTTTAGTTTCTCCCCCCCCCCCATTTTCTTAGTGGTCAAAATGAGAAACAAAGGATAAATATCCAGCACTAGCAGAAAGGAAAGAACTGTGATATTTAGAGATGGGGAGGAGGGAAAGGTTATTGACTGGCCCTGAAATGAATTTCCCATTCTATTTCACTATTGCAGTATTCATCTTTCACAAACTCCCAGTGTGTCTGGAGATAAAACCACAACATGCTATTGTGGGAAAAATTAGTTTTTAAAAGAGATGAATGGGTGTGAAATCTGCATGTGGAAAGTGAATATTCAGAGGTGCGTAAGAAATATTGAATAATAGATAAGATTCCTTTCCCTTTAGCATTTTGAGAAAGTTGCGTGGAGCTTGAAGACATTCTATACAAACCCCAAAAGACTAACTGAAAATGGACAGAACAACTCATCATTTGGCTGCTTTGGTCTACTGGGCTAGGATAAACAATTAGTTCAATATCAACATTAACATTCTAAATTTTGATTTCACAATTGTGGTTACACTGGCTTGGTCCAGTGCCCCAAACTCTCTCATATTCATGACAGTGATGGAGCAATTGTGTAATTCATTCAAAAAAACACTAGCAAAATCTTAATAATTTTTGTGGGATAAGTCCATTAGTCTCTCTGACACTTTGTTTCCTTATCTGAAAATTGATAAAGCACAACAAGCTTATGTCCAAATTTTATTCTTCACATTGTGTGGTGTTTTCCATCTCCAAAAGGTTCTTGTAATTTGATTGACAGTTTTGAAAATTTGCATCTATAATAAAAAAAAAAGTAGTGTCATTATGATCTTTCTTCATCATCACCTGAATATATGAGGGAAGATGTGGGTTTTAACTTAGTAGCTGGAAACTATATTTAGTCCCAAAGCAGCAATTTTAATTTATCAAGATCTAACTTTTTTTTTTCTTGTTTTCAGTCAGTGAAGCAGTTAGGCAGTCTGAAGATTATATTGAGCCTAAATGGTCCATTCAATTTTAAGTTGCAAGATCCTACATATTAAGGTCAGATTTCTTTTGATGGGCCCTATGAAAGAAATCCATCTTTGATTTCCTGAGATTCTTTGAGCATGTTTCAAGGTACTTAGATTAAATAGTTTAGGAACATCTAGTAATAAAAGTTGATCCCTTTACAAAAACTAAGATATGGTTTTCAAGTCAAACAGAACCAGGACTCTGAATAAAAGCAGTAGAAACCTGAAATTCTTACAACAATGTTATTGAAAAGCAACTTTTGATATACTAGTGTCAACCTACTGATAAGATGTCATAAAACAATCACGATTCCTACCTTTGACAGGATTAGTTCTTGGATTAGTCAGAACTGCTGGATTGTTATAAGGAAACATGTGTTTTAAAAATGAATTAAAGGAAAAGTTGACCTCCAGGTTACGCTGGTCTGTCAATGAGGTCAGGGGAAGGAAGGTTCAAAACCTAGTAGGACAAAGGTCACTCTGACAGTGGATGCAAAGTTCACAAGTCTGCATTATAAATAATATGGGTAGGAAATGAGTGTTTACGCCTCTCTAATGTTAGCAAACTGGAAGGATAAGATGTCTTCCTTTTGACAAGAAAAAGATCTAAATTTGAGGTGCTATTTTAAACAATGAACAGCTGTTTTATCTTGAACTGAAAAGAACAAAGAAATCACTACAGGGCTATATGGGATGTATTGTGCCGTGTGTGTGTGTGTGTGTGTGTGTGTGTGTGTGTGTGTTCCCCTCTTCTCTTTTAACTTAGGGAAATTGAAATGTCATTTTATCTTGGGATGTTTTCTTTTCCAACCAGGGATGTGAAAAGTTAAAATATTGAAGAATTTCCTTTTCATTATTTTGAACAAAAACAACTTTTCATGAGTGTTTTCTTTGTTAATCCAGCAGAGATTAATGATTGGAATGTTCAGTTGTGGGCTTTAGGGGAAAGTCATGATGCTGCATGGGTAATATACTTTAGAGAACACTGAAGCTAAGAACTTAGCTTGCTCTGGAGGACAGTTGTAAATACATAGGGTATTCTAGTCACCGACTGATGATTTCAGTTGTGTAATTACTGCTTGGAAGTAGTAGAATTGCAATCACAGAAATAAAAATTAGTCATTAAAGTTTAGATTATGAAGAAAACTAATTTCTGATTTTTAGAGGAAATTATCAGAAATTTAACTGGAGAAACTTTTGATTTAATCTACAAAGCAATTTGTCTCAGTTTGCATCTTATATTAGAGGTGTCTGGGGCTATAAGAAAGAACAAAATGTTGCCTGCTTTATCTCTGAGATAAAGTAAGTTAGCTGACCAAACAGACATATTTAGAAGTTTAGGTGTTTGTTCATCGGTTTACAAGTTGGCACATAAGCTTGTGACTTTAACAAGATCTCTATTGAAAATTTCATATATAGATATCTTTGGTTATAATGCTTACAGAAAATATTTTTGATATTTTATATAGTTCTAGATCTTTCCTTTTAACTTGTCACACGATTTTATTGAGATTTTTATGAAGATTAATTCCTTTGAGTTTTGTTTTGAAATTAAAATCAAATTTAAAGAAATTAAAATCAAATTTCTTTAAATTAAGAAAAGGACGTTCTTAACTAGAAATTATTTCTCTTTCTCCTGATACAGAGGTCAAGAATATTAACATTGCATAAAGCTTTGAAGACAGAAATGAAGAGGAAAACAAAAATGTACAATATATATTTTAAAATCCCAATGTGGTTATACAGCACATTAATAATTTGTCTTGCCAACCTCTAGGACACAGGTTCAACTCCAATTGGTTTAATGGCCACAAATGTTTCCTTAGACAATTCTGGATCTCTGGGTGCAAGGAGGAATGTTAGGGATCCTCAGGGCAGGCGTGGGAGCCCCTCACCCAGAAGGTGGTCCTGGGCCATAATCACACCCTGCTGATAGGATTTGGCAGTTAAAATAGATGGAGGTCATCCTGTCATTTTGTCTATTTAAGTAAGTCACTTGTGATTAAGGGTGAGTGGCAAGTTTTCTTTCTCTTTTACTTATGGTCCTTAGCTCACATTTACATCTCTGGTGTTTCTTTTCTGGGTATTTCCCCTCTCCTTTTACTTGGCTTTTTGTAGGGAAAATATTTGTGTTTCCTCCACCTTGTCCCACTTGGGCACATGAACTGGTAGGCGATTTAGCTCCTTCTCCACTCAAACTGGCAAAAATTTATGGAGCAATTATGGCCATCCAGACAGAGGTGTTTTGCTTCACTTGATACTTAGTGACATCTAGAAAATATAAAGAGTCTCTACCGTTTCCTCTTTTCTTAGGGAGGCCATAAGCATCTGCTCTCTGCAGCAAGCCCAGAGTAACTTCTGCATTGACTCAGTTCCTTTGATGTGTAGCCAAATTTATAAGCCTATTTTGTAAATTGTTTGTTGAATAATTTTATGCACACAGGCATGAGTATTCTTATTGAGTACGTTTTGCATAAAGGTGAAACTTATCTCACAGAGTGGGATAAGTGATGTAGAAATTAGAAATTGCTAGTGTCAACTGCTTTGCGGAAATTATTTGCCAAAAACCCTTGTAAAATTCTTGCCTGCTGTTTGTATTTTGGAGTAAAGGCTTATAAGGTTATTGGATTCAAGTTAAACCGAAGCAAATGAGCCTCATTTTGAGGCTTCTCTCATGTCCTTTGCCCACCTTTGTCTTTAATCTTTTCTAATGGCTTTTACCTTTGCCTAGATTCAGTCTGATGGTGACTGCTTTCAGGTGAATCCTGAATTTCTTGAGCTTTGCCTTGCAGGAAGAAGAACCTCAGGATACTCAAACATCATAAGTTGTAAGTGCCCAAAGGGTACTCCCTGTGGGCATCCCTTCATTAACAAGGGACAAGAAGTTTGCATTCTCTGAACAGGAGATGCTAAAGCTCACGTAATGCCCTTCAACATTTCTTAATGGGTTTGAATTTGGGCCAGATAGTCTCCTTTTTGGCATGGTTTCCCCAAATAAACAATTTACCTTCAGGCTCTTGATTTGGACTCTGAATTCTGGATGAAAACCTCCACAAAGCAAAACTCTAAGAGAGCTTTCATCTTACATAACTTGATATATATTATCATGGTTGTTTAGGTGAAGTCAGTTCTTTCTTTCCTAAATATAAAGTTGGTCTGCTATACAGAGAACAAAATGTTCTCAGACCTGGGATGGAGAGATGTCTTAGCAGGAGAACTGGCTGCTCTTTCAGTGGATCAGGGTTCAATTCCCAGCACTTAGAAGATGACTAACAACTATCTCTAACCCAAGTTGAGGGAATCCGATGACCTCTTCTGCCTTCCTAAGGTTCCGACACTTACGGTGTATAAAGACATACATGCAGGCACAATGCCCATACACATAAAAGTAAAATTAATTAACTCTTAAAATTGTTTGTCCAGCTTCTGTTTTATACCCACTTGTCTTCTGGAGCTCAGGTATAGATCATTGGAAGAGAAGAGGATGTTGCCAGTTAAGTACTTGTCATCAAAGGAGGACATTTGTTTGGAGTATTGGAGTGTGAAACTTTACCACATACATAGATTATGTAGCGAATCTATGTGTTAATATTCCTCTAATAGCGTATTTAGACAGTGTGATGTTAAAAGATGATACAAAATACAGTAAAGCCAATGAACAGAGCCAAGTATTCTATAGAGGTGCAAATTAGTATATTTCAACCTTGTTAAGGAGATGAAAGTGCAGGAAAGTTAGTACCCATGACTATGAGTTTTCTGACTTTTTAAATTTAGTCCTGAGGCCATTGTTTGTAGTTAATAAACTTTGACTAGATATATAGAATGGAAATTTACTACTATCTTCTATTATATTTTATCATCACCATTAGATGTGTTATCCTTGGAGATAGACTTTTCATGTAGCCCCAACTTGGTACAATCCTCTTGCCTTCTGTTTAAGTAAATTTTCCGTGTGTGTGTGTGTGTGTGTGTGTGTGTGTGTGTCTATGAAAGAGAGAGATATACACATGAGGATGCGGGTGTGCACAGAAGTGAGTTACCACAGAGGTCAGAGCATAATATCTGGTGTCTTTCTCTATGGCTCTCTTCCTTATTGTCTTGAGACAAGAACTCTTACCCTGAAGCTCATCATTTTAGTTACGTTGGCTAGTCGGTGAGCTCTGGGTATCTGGTTGCCTCTATCCCTCACATGTAGCCCTATTTGTTATTTTCTGTGAATGCTGGGTATTTAAACCCAGGACCTCATGCTTGCAGAACAAGCACTTTTACTGACTGAGCTATCTCCCCAGGACCTAAATGTTACATTTTTGACATATGTGAGAGGCTAAAGATCTTGTCAAGAGGAGATTTGAATTTTCATTTTTATAATGCTATATTAAGATAACTTACATTAAACTATTTCTTACTGTAAATCTTAAGATTTCAAAATATTGACTGTTCACATCAGTGATGAACAGCAAAGTTAAAATTTCAGTTCTCCTTATTTTCCTTTTTCTTTTCATCAGTGACTTATCTAGTCTAAATACAGATCTGTCCTGGGGAAAAAAAAAAGGTTTTGCAATACAAAACAGAAATCATAATATTCTTATTGTGTCTTACATTTTCCCTATAAAGACTTACATGGAGGAGGTCTCATATTATAACCTCACAAATCCCAAGTGTGACAAACAAGGTTTTATTATATAAAATCTATTGGCACTGACCACCTTTCTCAAAACGCTATCTGTCCTAGTGGGGAATATTGCATAAGAGGACACAGAAAGCCAGATCCATTTGTCTCTTGAGTGCTAGAACTCTAGCACTTAGAATACTGAGGTAGGAGGATTATCATGAGTTTCAGGCAGCCTGGACTTCAAAGTGGGAGTTTCAGCTAGCTTGAGCTACAGTGTGAACTTTCACATTTCACTGTCTTGAGAGAAAGGAAGGTAAAAGATACCGAGACATATAATAATAATTATTTTTTATGGAAGCACATTCTCCTAAGGTCCCCAGGTTTAATTGATCACATGCAAGGTCAGACAGATCTGTATTGAAAATCTGACAGTGAAATAGCTTTCTGGTTAAATATGCTTTGTCAGTGTATTGTAATTTTAATTATTATGGCCTTAAAAGGATATAACATATTTTTTCACGTTTATGAGTTGTTTTAAGTACATAAAACATTTTCATGTATTTTATGTAGAACTTCACATTTTAGAGGGTAAGATATTTACCTAAAAACATCAAGAGCAAGAAAGAAAGCATTTAACTCAAGTGTTTTATAAACAAATGATAGTGGTTACCTATCTTCCCCTTTTTACAGTTGTTCTCAAAACATACTCTTCCCCTTTTCTTCATTCCTTGCAAACAGCAAATGTTACTCTGGATAGAGAGCTGAGATTATCTTTGACAAAGGACATTTAAAATTTAAGCAATATAAAGCTGTTCTGAGGCAGGAAACTTCCCTGAAAGTTTCTGACTTGAAAAAAAAAAATCTCTCACAAACAACTTAATTATGACACAACATAATACTTAAAACAAAATTTTAACATCTTTTAACTTTTTACGTACAAAAGGCACACCTCAGAAAAAATATCTTTGTTTTAGCTCAAGCTATTTTCAAAAATGTGTCTGTACTGTTTATCACACATACCACAGACACACACACACACACACACACACACACACACACGCACACACACACACGAGCAAGAAAAAGGGAGAAAACAACCTGACAACTTCTTATGATGAAGAACAGATTAAAGTTTGCCACTTTGGGATGTTATTATACTCAGAGATTTTCAAAGACAAGAGTAAAGCTCTCTAAAGACTGTAATTGGAACATTGCATTGATATCTTATTGTGCATTTGTATTTTAAAATAAGAAAAATCTGTTTAGCAAGGCATGCGAATCTTAAATAGGTGGTTTTACATGTGCAAAAGTTGATTTTTAACCCAAATTTCTCAAAGCATTTTAATGGGCAGATTTACTATTTTGCAGCTAATGATAGCCACATGGTTCAAAGCCCTTTGAAACTGTGCATCTCACATGTAAATTACCTAAATAATTGTGCACCACAGAGCTCACTGGAAAATATGTGGAATCCTACTGTCACTCTGAGGTGTTATGAGAAAAAGAGAGGAAGAAGAGATTGGTACTGTGATTGAATGTCTTGCTCTTCTGACAGAAAAAACATTAATAAAATCTGAAAAGGTGTGTTAAGTCTTACCATAATTGGCAACCAAAAGAAAGAAGAGTGCTAAAAATAGGGACATAGAATTAAACAACATAAAAATAGGTTTGACCAGCCATATGGAAGTCATTACAGTTTAGAGGTTAAAGAAGCCAAGGAGGATAAAAATCAAATCAAATATTATTACATAGTAAGTACACTACCTATAAACATAGTTGGTAAATGCTGTGAGACTTTCAACTCCCATCCAGTACAATTATCCATAAGAAAAAATAAAAAGGAGCGATCATTTGCTAATGTAGCAAAGCACATTTCCATGGAAAGGTAATTTTGGCTCCAGTCCAAAGTCTCCTTTGGTTTAATACATATCTATCATGCTATTGACAGGATGCATGATTCTTTCATAATGGGAAAATAGAGTGACTTATAAATCAGTTTTTTTCTACTTGAAGTAGTCTTTAAATTGCTCTAAGAAACTTATGCAAAGCAGGAGATGTTTTTTTTTTCCCCAGAGAGGGTTTCTGTGTTATAACTCTGGCTGTCCTGGAACTCACTCTGTAAACCGGGCTGTTCTCGAACTCACACAGATCCACCTGCCTCTGCCTACAGAGTGCTGGGATTAAAGGCGTGAGTCCCCACTACCTGGCTAGGAAGGAGACTCTTAACAAATATATGATTTCCTCAACTTTTATTGTTAATTTGGGAAGATCAAGATTGCTATCGCTGTCATGAATGCTTGTCATTATTAAACCTTTTATGTCTTTGTATTAGCTCATATTTCCTGTGGGCCTCGTTGCCTAAAGGTATAGGAAGAAACTTAAATTCACTCACTGTAGTTTTTAATACCTGAGTTTTAAATGTAGGAGTCTGAAAATGTGATTGGATGTGTACTGTAATAGAGAACATTGTCAAGAGGAAAAGGGCACAGGTGTTATGTCAGAGATTGAGATATGGGTCTGAAATCAGGCTCTGCTGTGTGTCAGGTTTATGACCTTGGACAGGGGTTTATTTATCCTCCAAACTCCATGGGTCTTGTCTGCAAGGTAGAAATAATGGTCTCTTTGCATTTACGTTAGGCATTGTAAGACTTTTATACAGAAACATACAGAACTTTTAGAAGTATGGGGCCTTGGTGCTTAGTAATTGCTTAATAGATAAGTATAATTATTAATATTTATTAATACTGCTATTAGTAACTTAATCTAGCAAGAGTTCAGAAACTATAAACTCTTAAGGTAGTGCTAGACAGATATAAGAAAGTTCTCCCCAAAGTAGGAAACTTAGTGTATAAGAAGAATTGTGTTTTTCTAGTTTGTATCTCTGCTATTTGAATGTCAGCAATGTTTCTTGATTTCTCTTTTGATTTTAGGCAAGCTCCCGAAAAACTGAATATAAAAATAAATTCTTTGTAAGGAATTCTTTATAACACAAACTCCTGTTGAAAACTCTTGGTTCATTTCTTCAGAAGGTTCCCCAGCTGTGTCCATAGAATCTTTGCTATGTCCTGAGTGTTTACTTTTTGTGAATGCGGAAGCACTGTCTCCCACATTCCATATTCATTCCCAGAGCCGTATCTTCAAGTGAATCTTCCTGAGCCACTTGACATTTATCACATCATCTAATAGTTTTACCTTCTCCTATCCTTTAATTTTTTCCCCCGGGGAGACAGGTTTTCTCTGTAGTAACTCTGGATGTCCTGAAATTCACTCTGTAGACCAAGGTGGCCTTGAACTCACAGAGATCCGCCTGCCTGTGCCTCTCCAGTGCCAGGATTAAAGGCATGTGCCACCACCACCCGGATTATCTTTTCAATTTTGAGTGGCTAATTCTCCTCTTATTGATCTCACACATCTAGAAAATATGAATGGCAATGACAGACACTACTGCCCTTTTCCTGGTGTCTTATCTATGTCTCTCCTGATTTTGTGGTTAGGAATGATGCTGGTGTCTGGACTAAGAGAATTTACTTGTTCAGGTCAGGAAGGCATCCTTCCATTGTTAGGCTGCTGAGCATGTTCATGAGAAGACTATCGTGATTCTGTCAGGGTAAGTTATGTTACCTTCCCCCCTTTTTCTTTCTGGCACAACTTTCCTTAATTCTACTTTTTGTATTTTAAAAAAGCAGATGGTATTCATGTTTTGTTTTGTATCTTTAGCTAAGATTTCTTTGCCTTCATGGTGAGTTTAAAACCAGTCATATATGCTTATAATGTAATTGTGGTCATTGTAGATGACAAATAGTGGGTTGTGATTACAAGGGTCTTAAGCCACACAGAATTGTTTTTTGGAACATGATTAGGAACAAGAACAAATAGACACCCACTTTTGTGTGAAATTTAGTGTTTCAAGCTGTGCCTCCCTATAAAAATATTTTGGCTTGCTTTCATATTTACATTGATCTTATAGGTTTTCCCCATATGGTTATTTTGGGCCTTTGATTTTTATCATAAAGAAAATTACATTCTGGGGCTAGAAAGATGGCTCAGTGGTTAAGAAGAGTTGTTGCTATTCCAGAGGACCTAAGTTTGGTTCTCAGCATACCTATGGGCCCAAAATCATTTGGTGCTCTAGGTTCTTCTTCTGACCACTAAAGATACAATGAACACATGTGGTGCATATACATACATGAAAAAAAAAACACTTATACACATAAAATAAACAAATAGTATTTTTAATGAAAAAAATAAAATTATAATTTTTATGACGTACCTTTCTGGAAGACTGAAAGTTAAAACCTATCTTCTCGAGGGACCATGCCCATTGTAACACCACCAAATCTTCTTTGAGAAAAGCAGTTTTTTTTTTTTTTTTTTTTTTTTTTTTGCTTATTGTTTATGTCTCAATGAGACTACAACTGTGAGAAGTCCAGAATCACATTCCCTACAACACTGAATCTGAAAAAGGAATCTAGCATCTTTCTCTCTTGGTTATTGCACAGTAGCATAGGTCTGCATTATCTGGAAGAATTATTACATAGATATATGGAACAGTTCAAATATATGATATTGGTTTGTCTTTCCACAAGCAGATCTGTGGACATACATGCAGTGTTTGGGATATACTGGAGAAGAAATAGATGGAGTGACAGTCTTTTTGAAGCTCCCTATGATTTAAAGGAACATGATGTAGGATGTTTCATTTTTGCCTGAGGAAATGAAGACAAATGAAAGGGCTGACTGAAAAAAGTCAAAATATATTTTATAACCCTGTATAAAATTCAAACATGAAAGCAGTTACTCACTCATATTAAAGGCTGAAAAAGTCCTCTGGCCTGGCATTAGAAGAAGAAATTGTATGTCTTAATTATCTTGTGGGCCTTATTAAAACTGTAAGCCTGTTCCTCTTTGCCATGTGTGCTGAGAACTACTTCTCACAGCCCAATAAATAATAATGGTATAATCATTGAGAGATGGGCACTTAGAAGTTTCATGAGAAAAGATTCCAGGGGAGGGACTATCTATACTTGGGAACGGGAATTGACTCTCACCTCCAACAAAGTTGGTTATGTGAGCAAACAGTATTGGAAAGTTTAGAGGATTGGAAAATTCAAACACTTGTGTTGTTGTTATGCCAGTAGTAAAAACAATAGTTCAGGAATATCTACTCTATTTTTTGAACTCTCAAGTTATATTGGAAGATAAGTGAAATGTTAAGCCATTTAAATAAGCAGACTGATGATGTGGGGGAGATGAGAATGGGCAAATGATTTCCTAGCAGATATTTTAGATTAGAAGGTATCAAGGATTACTAAGCATGATTTCCTTATTTTGTAGATATGAAGAGAATGATACAGGTATAAAGAAACAAAATGACTTTCTGCATTCTTAATGTTATGTATGGTACAGCATGTACCTATGTAACAGAGACTTTATACATAGTACCCATACTTCAGCAATACAAGGATTCTGTTGGTGTGTTCTGAAGTAACGTGTGTGTCTAGCTCTCATAGTTTTTTATCAAATAAATAGTTATTCTACATTTCTAAATGAATGGAATGATAAAATAAACACCATCCTAAACAGTTATGAATTTCATATGTTAGAAACAATACAAGATGAGAATACTTAAATTAAGTAACCACAGAACACCTACTCTCAGAATATCCATGGACAGAATCAGCCAGCCTGTGAATTGGAACAGGAAAAAATCACATCTCTATTCTCACCTCAAATACAACATTTATTTCAGTAATGAATGTGGTCATCAAACCACAGAAGAGGCATATGCTTCCATAATGAATGACAGTTATTGCAATGTTTTACAATATTACATCAACTAATAGACTGATCTAATTTAATAAATGGGTGATAATTCATTGATAAAAGTATGCTTTATAATATCATGAATCTGATTTTATAATTATACTGATAGAAATCAATTTCTTTAAATTCTTAAGCATTTTATCTCAAACTTTTGATTATGTTTAATTTTTATTTATATCCAGCTTTTTACCTCTGAAATTGCTTAACATTGTTGTCTTCTTACAAATATGATTCTTACAAACATTGGTTTCTATGCAGCCTTCATTAGAAACAAATTAAGCCGGCATTTCCTGTAGCATATTTTATTACTACTATTTCTAAGGTAAATATAATGTTGGCTTCCCAGGGAGATGATAATTATTTGTAAATAAAAATTAAATATCATAAAATAGATGTCAAACTGTGCTTTAAAAGCTATGGATTCACTACAGAGTTATTTTAAATTTTTTTTTTTTTTTTGGTGATGATCTGATGAAGCAGAGGTTAAAATGATACTGTGCTTAAATGTGGAAAAATACATTTTATATTTTATGTTTAAATGGCTTATATAATTTATGGTTGTTATTGAATTATGTCTATATCACCCATGGATGGTATAGCATTTTAATACAGCATTGTTTCAGGCTGTTACTTCGATTCAGAATTTTTTTTTAATTTAAAAAATAATAATAAAGGCAAGGGAATTGTTGAGATGAATTACAATTTAGTCTTAGCCAATAATAGGTAGCATGTTATGAATTTAAAAGTAAAGATTTCAAAATTCAAAACAAACTCTCACACAGCAGCTCTGCACTGATTTACAATTTTCTCATCTTGTGTAGGTTTATCTAGACATATGGAGAACAAATGTCATGGCCTGGGAAATATATCAGATATCACAAACTGAAATAAAATGCCCAAGTCAAATGACACTCACAGTCAGCACACTGCTCACTTCTTACTTTGAATGAAGGTTGGGGTCTCCCACAAATTTTCCCTGAGGCATTCTTCTGGTAAGGTGAGGTGTAGCCATCATGGTTTCGGCTCTCTAAATTTCTGTTGGCTAAACCCTAACAAGGGCTTTTGACTTCTGTGGTTGCTGATGTTCTTCTAAACATGTATGTCTGTGACACGGTGGTGGCCAAAGAGTCACACATCATTACATCCTGCACACATGATTATTTATGGCTTCTCAACCACTGTGTAAGTTACAAGCAATTATTTTTCTGTCTCCTTGGTGTAATTAAACAGTAATCTGTAGGGACGCTGACCTGCAGTGATGATTCCACAACGGATTATGTAGGTCTCAATGATTACATGAGAGTTCAGGCATCTTTTAAGACAGTTTGGTGGTATCTTTGTGAGCATCCTAGGACCTGCATTTAAAGGGTTGCTAGACATGGATTTTGTACCCAGATAGGATGATGAGCCACCAAGCAAACTATCTAGTATCCTAACCTCAGCTAATGACCTTCTGTTTCCTACCCTTTCATTATGAAATATCTGTGAGATAGAAGGAATGGTGTTTAAAGATTCGGTTATTTTTATTTAGTGTCTGAGGGTCAGTCTACATATGTATATATGTACCACCTGTGTCTGTGCCCATGGAGGCCAGAAGGAGGCATCAGATCCTTTGGATCTAGACAATAAGATAGTTGTAAACTGCCGTGTGGGCTCAGGGAACTGAACCCAGATCCTTTCTCAGCGCATAAGTGCTTTTAGCTGCTGAGCATCTCTCTAGACCTGAAGCAAAAACTTTCAGGGTTAGAAATTTTCTAGAGGTGTACAGAATCTTCTGTTTGCTATTTTTGGGATCCATACACAGAAGAAGAGCACAAAGTAAAAATTTTGCAGCTTTATATTAATATGCGCACATAAAGAAAACATTGATTTGGTTTACCATGACAAAATTCAAAATAAACATCAGGTGTTTAATTTTTTAACACAGCACAATCAAACATGAATATGTTATGTTAAGGATATAACCTGATGTAGGGTTTTATCATTCAATCTAGAGAGGAACGGTTTTTGCAAATCTGTTTATTGGATGATGTTGCTATGATAAAACACCATGACTTTCTGAAAGAAAGAGTCTGATTGGGCTTAGTTCCAAAAAGTGAAAGTCCATGGCAGCAGGCAGCAAGCAGCAGGAAGCAGGAGACAGGCAGTAGGCAGCAGGCATGGAACTGGAACAGAAAGCTGAGAGCTCACTTCTTCAATCACAAGCAGAAAGCAGAGAGAGTGAAATGAAAGTGGGGTGTCTTTAAGCTCACAAAGCCTGCCCCCAATGATACAATAACTCCAGAAAGGCCACAATTCCTAAACTATCTCAGGCAGTGCCACAGATTGGAAATCAGGTGCTCAAATGTCTGAGACTATATTTTTCATTCAGAGAGCCACAGATGCTTTCTGAGATAGTCTGTGAAGTGTCAAAATATGTCTGAATGGGAGACAAAGAAGTTTTGGAAGAAGCTGTTTTAGAACTTGGGTAATCTGTTACATCAGGAAGCAAGAAAGAAATGGGTGAGGGTCATTTGCCATGTCTCACTGGTCAGTGTCCTGATGACAGAGCCATGGTTTTTACTGGCATTCTTGACTTTCTTCAAGGATCTTGATGTGCAAGTTCTGGTCTTCATCCATCTTGTGGGATATGTTTTCCACTCGTTCTTGTAAAGGCATATGAATCTGTTTATAACGAGAAGGTCTTCAAACAAGTCTGGGACAGCCTGGGGAATTATAACTAAAGCGTGATAGCAGATTGAGTCATGTAAGCAAAAGGCAAAATTCTTCCTTGATGAGTTTCAAAAGTGAATGTCAAGTAAGTATGTGGTTACACAGTTTGTTGCAGGCCTTCCGCATGAATGTGAATATTTGGAACCATTTTTAAGTGAATAAAAATGAGTATTTGATAAATTTTAAAACTAGTCTTTTCCCCCCAAAAAGGAGGTTTTTAAAAACTTGTCTCTCAAGTGAGTTATTATTCAGAAATGGGGTGCTTTTCAGTTTTACAACATACGTGAATATTTTTCTATTTATTAATTTGCCTTCTTTTGGAAAATTTCTAAATATTTGTCACTTTGGAGATGAATATATATATTATATTATATTATATTATATTATATATTATATTATATTATTATAATAATATTAATAATACAATAATATATAATATAATAATATTATATTATTATATTATATATATTATTATACATTTTTTTTAAATCTCAGGAACAGCTAGCATAGAATTCTCTGAAATAACTGATGATTCAATATATATGCTAGGATTTAGCTCCTTTAATTACTAGCTACTCCTAATAGTCCTCAGTCAGTGATTGTCATTCAATCTTCAATGTGTGATGTTTTTTATTAACCATAAAGTCAGTCACTATAGAGCGTGTGTTGCTGCTGTGTATTACAGCTTCATCTGCCTCATTTTAGGTTCATCAGAGTGATATACGCAGGTGGAAAAAGGGCTAGAGTCATAGACTTAGACTAAGGGAGTGCTGGGCTGTGTACTTTGACCTGGATGTTAATCTTAATTTTTAGGTGGATGTGTTTTGGGGGTTTGAGAAATATTCTGAGAGTCACATCTCTTTCTTTAGTATCAGTACAGTTTCAGGGATGTCCACTCAAATAAATTAGAGATTCAGATAACCCTGCTTTTGTGTTGCATGGTATGGGAAGGTCAATATGCCCCCTTCCCTGAGGGAATTCAAGTATTTCTAATTAGCTAGGGAACAAAGGTTTGTACTTAGATGATACTACCAGAAACTGAATTAAATGCAGGGTATTTTCTCCTTGCAGTTATATTAGTCTCTAGGTTAATTTGTGGAATTTATCAAATTATCAAAGAGAAAAATAAAAAGATATTTTAAGTATTTGCCTGCTCTCAGTTAAAAAAAAAACCAACAAAAAAACACAGCTCTACAGCATTTCTACTGTAGTCAAATGTTTATTTGCTTACCTACTACATACTCGTTCCAAATGTTATTAAACATTTCAGCTATAGTAACTTTCATTTAATATACTTTATATTCTTGGCTTAAATGTGCAGGGTACTAGGTGCCCTTGTCCTGTTTTTAGGTACTCATCTGATACTCCAAAAGGCCTTAATTCATGATGAGATTTTAGGTTCATTTCAGTAACCATGACCAAAATAATAATAAATCAATTGAAGGTATTTCATACAGAGATTAAGAAGCAGGGGTGTGTTAGCTCACATATCTAGTGGAAGAAGTATAATCTGATGAGAGAAGAACTCAGGATCCAGAAACCCATGATCTAGGGCCCAGTTGTTCATTATGCGAAGCACCAGCCACACATGGATACACAGTACTTGAAATATAGCAGTTCAAATTGAAGTGCACTCATCTTGAAGTCTTAACGTAAACTCAGAATATGAACTAGCTCACTAACAATTTTTTAAATAAATAATACTTGTTGGAATGATATTTTCTACACATTGACATAAATAAAACCTATTATAAAAAAGTAATCCATCTGCTT
Organism: Cricetomys ansorgei; assembly: GCA_026225945.1. NCBI lineage: Eukaryota > Metazoa > Chordata > Mammalia > Rodentia > Nesomyidae > Cricetomys > Cricetomys ansorgei. The sequence goes on from JAMJFZ010003875.1 coordinate 36,624,647, forward strand.
GTGATCACTTTCTTTTCAACCTGATGACTGAAAAATCACACATGCCATCCCATCATACTCTATTGGACAAAATGGGTCTGGAAGTTAAAGGGGTTTATTTCACTGGAAGTCCTTCATTCTCTTGCCAGCGCTGTTTGGCTCTGGATGAGACATTTGATCATGAAAGTCCTCAGTTTCTTCATCTATGAAGTGGGGATAATAACACTTCTCACTTGCTGACGTCATTGGGAGTTCCTATAAGAATTAATGACCCAGAGCTCGTAAAATGTCAAGTTCTTTGGATCTTCTATAGTGAAACTAAATTTTTTTCTTTTAATTTCCCTAAGGACTGGAGTACATGAATAAACAAATAGAGGGCATGGGAAAACACCCACACAGTCACATACTTTTGCCCAATTTTCCCTTTGGTGAGTTTATAGTGGCTACAAGCAACAGAGGGGGAAAAAAGAGATCATGGGCTTAAAAATGCCACACTGCTGTCAGACTCAGCTAAACTTTGCATGGCTTGAGAATCTAAAGCACTGAAAATGTTCACAGTGGGTTGACAATGGACGATGATTGTTAAAGGTATAGTGGTTTCTTTAATCTACAGAATTTTGTTTTTAAAGTTCAAATGTTCATCGCAGTGTTTTTCATAAATAAACTAGTGGTCATTCTAGAATCTAGAGCATCTAATTCTGCTTTTGTTTTCTTTATTTCTTGTGTGCTTCATAATTACTTATGGGTAGCCTTTGTTATAATAAATTGTGTAAGTTATATGCAGAAAGGCATCCTGCAAGATAATTTTACTTAAAACTCCAAGCAAGAGCAAACTTCACTTCAGAAACAAGCATATAAACAAATTTAAAAGCTTTCTGGTTGTTAGCAAATAAACCAAGATGAATCTATAAATGAAGCTGAGTAGAGAAATGAGGATGGGCAAATTAAAGCCGTGCTAACTCCTGCTCCCTAACCTTGATGCATTTATTTACTTTGCTTCTTCTTTCCTCCCTGCCCCCAACTTTTTTTCAGCATGGAGCATTATGTTGCCAAGTGGACCCAGGCTCTTCCTGTAACACAGGAAGCACAGAGTATTTTCATCCTCTGAAGCAGCAGCCCCCTGACCTGTTGGAGCCAGTGCACTCACGCTGAGTCCTCTAGGTTTTCCTGTTCTGTTGGAAGTCTTGTTTGATGTCTAAATATGAGGCTACTGTAACCCCTGCAAGCCAAAGCCTGGTTCTCTATCTGTAATTGTCATATCCTTTATGAGGAGGCACACACTGGCGACATTGTGATATGCTTTTTGAGGGGAACAAATTGATGTCAGCAATTATTTTTATGCATCTATTATAGGCATATGGCTGAAATTTATTTCTGAGGATTACAATATGGGAAGGCAGAAGACATTGCATGTATACATGTATGTAAGTGGGGAGATATTTTTAATATAAAACTAGCATAATAATGAAGTCATGCAGTTAGGCTGTGTCATAGCCAAATTAGTAAGAAGAGATCATTTGTTTTCACTGTTTTGTAGCAGTTCCCTAAGTCCTCTCTTGTAAATAAAATTCCTGAAGCCTGGAGAAGTTAAGTGACTTGCTTGAGCTATACAGATTCCTAAGAGCACAGACATGGGGCACAAAGCTGAATTTACATTGGGAAGAAGGTATTAGTCATTTAAGGACATTAGGGGAGCAGTGATTTTTTTAACAGGAAAGCACAGCTATTGGCTGGATCATCCTTTGTCTAAATCTTGATCTCACAAGTGCTTTAGAACAGTTAAAATGGATTCAGGGTCTTACTGAATGGGGAAGCTATGGAGCTTAAGCCTTCCCCACAGGCACCCTGGTACTGGAGCAGACTGGAGGCCCAGAGATTGGCCAGTATGCTTCTAGAACTATAAACCATTCTGCCTGGAGAGCTGAGCCTGGGGAAAATAGGCAGCAAGCCTTGAGAAGGTGGCTTAGGTCACCGCGGTTGTCAGAGGACATCACTGTGCTCATGAAGCAGCATAGTAGCATCAGAGATTCCAGAATGCCACATCAAATGAGCCACAAAGGTGTCAAAGACATAAACATATTTGAGCTCTGTGGCATTCTCACTTGGTAGGTTTTGCAGATGGCTGGGGAGAGGACCGAGAGTATATGAATCAGCAGTAACTGTATCTGCCTGTGTGAGTGAAACAGTCAATGTGTATATAAAGTTGAACAGTAGAAACAAAAAAGAGCAGAAATGCCTCAGTTCCTGTGAGTTTGAGGATTGTTGAAGCCAGCACTATTCTCTCTATATAAATGTAGATATTTAAAAGGCATTTTGGCTATGTGTTCATTATCAAGACAACAATAGTAGGTTTTCTATGCATTTTAAATAAGTACCTGGAATATAAGTGTTGAGTTTGGAGCATAGTTTCAAAAGCACTTCTCAAGGACTAGTCACTACAGATGGTTCTGGAATGTACAAGGATAATATATTGAGGCAGGCTGCTGAGAGAGTTAATTCTTGATAAGTGAACAGATGTATTAAAAAGATACTGCATAGAGTACAGCCATCCTATCTTCACCTGTTTCTGGTTTAGCTGCCACGGATCAGGATCAGAAAAATATGACTGACAGTGGTGGGACAAGGGACACTCATATATCTCTAGTCTTCTTTCTGATATTGCGAGAAAAGGACCCAATAGATCCATGGAATCAGAAGAGGGCTAGCAGGGAACAGAACACAAATAGAATTCTCACTCTATTTATTTATCTATCTATCTATCTATTTATTTATTTATTTATTTATTTATTTATTTAGCATGGGAAAAGGAGAATCATGTTTAAAGAACTGGTTTTCATTGAAGAATGTTTTTAAGAATTTTTAAGAGTGTTTAAGAATCTAAGAGAACCCAGTTTTCATTCTTGACTGCCTAGTACTTTTTGTGATGTTAATCAAATAAGTACTCAAAGGATGGGTAATTGAAATGATGAATAGAAAGAATCAGAAAGGACAGTAAAGGCCTTTAAGAACATACACTCACGCAGGGCTGGGGAGATGGCTTCACAGTTAAGAATTCTTCCGGAAGACCCAAATTCAGTTACCAGCACCTGTACTCACAAGCAAATTTAAGAATAATAAAGCTGAAAGTTGATAAAAGTGAATCTTTATAAAACTAAAGTTAACACACTGAACAGCTACACCCACTTTGTAGAATCTTACACTGGCAATCTGCTGGGTTCCATTCAAACCTTTATTTTGTACCCAGGAATACGCTTTTCTGAAAATATTAATAGTTAGTTTCCTAATTAAACTAGCTCCTCCAAACATGCTAACAGTACACTGTTTTCTCACTATTATAGACTGAAATCTTGCAAATTTTATAAGTATCTTTTCTCTACACTTTAAATTCATTATTTAAATGTTATATGTAAAAATAGAAAATAATTATTGGTCATTTTTTGAGGAGGCACAAACTCATTTTCAACATGAATATTTTCATTTTAAATAAATATTTATATAAAATTTGTTTTTAATGTATAGAGAATAATGGTGGATATATTTTAGAAAATTGTTTATTTCTAAAGAATTACAAAGTATTTCTAAATTCTCTCTAAAGTTGAGACTTTTTGAGCCTTTTAAATTAACTTAAAGCACTGGAGAGATGACTCAGTGGTTGAGAGCACTGGCTGCTCTTCCAAAGGACCGGGGTTTGAGTCCCAGTACCTATATAAAAGCTCAAAGCTGTCTGTAATTCCAGTTCTCAAGGGGTCTAATGTCCTCTTCTGACTTCCATGGATACTAGACATGCACATACATGTAGGCTAAAAAATACACATAAAATAAATAAATAAAAGTTATGAAATAATATATAAATGAACCCAACGAATTGCTTTTCTAGAAAATCCTGTCAAAATACTATACTTTTTTCAAAGTCTGTATACTAACTGAACTTTTAATATCTCTTAATTTTACTCTTCTAATTTCTCATTCTGACCAGCTAGAAATCAATATTGATCAGTATAACATATACAATAGTTTATATTAATGTGAAAATAGTATCTGATGGATTGTCAACCAATATGAATTTATTAAATACCTTCTCATGGGCATATTTGTGTCAAGTCATTGAAACATGATTTACTCAACTGTGACCTGAACTGATTCTGTAATCAGCTTACAGAAGTGGGCTCTGTAACAGGGAGAGAAGATAGGTCTGAGAGCAGATCTGTCCTAATCTTTGCATGTAAGCTCTGGAGCCTCACTAGTCCAGGTTGGTATTTTTGGCTCATTGATTCCTTCATTAAACATTGACAGTTACCACAAGTCAAGCCTGTTCTTGGACCTTGCATGTGAAATAGTCCTGTGATGAATTAATGTTTTTAATGGGATTGTTATGTAAACAACTAATTAGGCTTAAATACCTTGGGGACTATAATATGTCACCTAAAATAAAATCTGGGAAAAGTCAGAGACTTAACTCCATCCAGCAGCATTTTTCTCAATAAAGACCAATGTTTGAGCTGAGTTTTGAAGAGTCAACCACAAACATACCAGGCACAGAAGTTGGAGGATAACCTGTACAAAAGAACAGAAGTTAAGTGAGCTGTCAATTGTCAGGATGTGGAGGCAAACCATTGTGGCTACAGCATAAAACTGAGGAGGGAATGTGATAAAAGCTGAGTTCTACAGTAAGCATGGCTAGGCTCCAAAAGGAACATATTCCAAGCATGTAAATGAAATGCTTAGCTGTAAGCATAAGACCTGGAATTCCAGGGAGGAACTTCAAATAGGAAGAGTGGAAAATATCTGAAAATTGATGCTGATGGACTGAGCAGAGTCAGACCACTGGGACTGAGACACCGATTTGCCAGTTTCTAAAGCTCCACTGCTGCAGTAGCTGAAGATTCTACAGCATTATGCTCTTTTGAATGTGGTCCACATATCAACACTGTCTGGAAGTTTGTTAGAAGTACAGCATTCCCAGGAGCCTGTAGATTTATCAAGTGGGACACTCGGGGACAAAACCCCACAGTCCACAGTTTTGAAGTCCTCTATGAAATTCTGCTCTAAACTAACATTTGAGAAGCTGGAACTTGGAACTTACGTTGGTGGGTTTTGTTTGCTTGTTTTGTTTTGTTTTGTTTTGTTTTCTTGTTGGGCAGGCATCATGTCCCAGCAATCCTTCGGTCTCCATTCTCCACAGCACTGGGACTTAGGCAGTTATAAAATCACTTCCAATTTCCTATTTGGGTTTTGAGATCCAAATTCAGATTCTCTTGGTTGTTCAGCAAGAACTCTAACCACTGAGACCTCTCTCCATCTCCTGTGATAATTTCTCATAGCAAAATTATTTACTTATGTTTCTATATTTTCTGTTATTTTAGGTTATTTTTTTAACTCCTCTTTAGCATGTCTTTAAAAATATGTCTAGAATTTAATTGAGAGATAAGGGAATAATTATGGCTTTAAGGTGATATACAACCCCCTGTCAGTCAGTTCCCATAGCTTGTTTATCTACAAGAACTTTACGAATGTTACTACCTTGATCACATACTAAATTTTATAAATATTGCCTGACCTTTATGGTGGCAGACAGCCAATTGATTTTTCCTCCATTCATTTTCATATATGTATATGGTGTACGTATTTTGTACTGTGTGAGTGCATGTATATGCACATTTGTGCACATGAATGTAGGGGTCTGAGATTGATGTTGGGAATCACCTTTTATCACTCTTCCACCTTACTTATTTAAGCAGGGTTTCTCAATCAAACCCAGAGAGGATAATCAATGTGACTAATCTTGTTAGCCCACTTGCTCTGGTGAACCTTATCTCTTCCTTTCTAGACTTGAATTATAGGCAGGTTATCATGTCAATGAGACATTTACCTGGGGTCTTGGTATCAGACCTCCAGTATTTACAGTTTCCCACAAGCATTTTAACCCCTGAAACATCTTTCCATTCTATATTTTAATAATTTTTTAAAATTTATTCTTTGAAATTGTCATATATGTGTATAATTTGATCATATGCGTGTACTACTATCTCTTTCTAACTCCCTGTGGTGGTCCCTATTTGCCTCTCACACAATTTCAGGTCCTCCTTTTTGTCATTGTTAATAATTTCTGAGTCCAATTAGTGCTCTCCATACATGCATTGGTAGGACATCTACCAGTTCATGAACAACCTACCAACGAAAGTGACTCTCCCTCCTCATCATCTGTCAATCACCAATATTTCTATCTTTAGAGGTGAGGCTTCAGAGGCCTCTCATCCATCCAGGCTGGAAGTTGGACTGACCTGATATTTGAGTAAATGTATTCAACAGTCATGTCATGTTCTGAAGTCAACATTTCACAGCCTTCTTCCCCATCTTCCTGTTCTTACATTCTTTGTACTACCTCTCTCATGATATTCTTTGGAGCTTGGATGATGGCAGGTTGATATAGTTGATTCAGTTACCACTGAGCATTCACAATTTCATTTACTTGAAATTTTGACCAGTTATGGGTCTCTGCATTAACCATTGTGAAATAGAGTTTCTATAACCAAAATTGTGGGCAATAAACTCTATCAGTACAAACATAAATATTTAAAGGCAGTTTGACAGTATGAACATTTAGCAAAACAAAAATAGTACATTCCCTCATAGGGCCTATGATGTCCCCAGATATGGACTTTTAATGAGGTTACAGTAACACAGGTGAATTCAATTTTGGTTTAGAAAGAAAGTATGGAGAAGAGGGCCAACAATATGTATGTTGATACTTCATTTGTTAATGTTGGTGTAGAGCGCAGTGGACTCTTAAAAGAAGACTAAGGATAGACGTTGTAGTCCTCAATACCAGTCACACAGAGGAAAATTTCATATCATATTCTTCCAACTTAGTCCTCTCCTGAACACTGAACATACTTTCAGCAAAAGAGGAAAGGTGATTTTAACACAAAGAAAGAGTCAAAGTCTCAACCAATGAAGTTTTTCAGTAAAACAAAAATCCATGATAACATGTCCCCTCCCTGCCAAATGACTAATCCTATTATAATGACTCATAATGAATGAGAATGTCTGGGAAGAACTTCAAGATGAGAAAACCAAAAGAATGAATGCAACTATGTTCGAATAACTCAAAGTAAATATATTTCAATAGAACAAAAAACAAAGAGCTGGATAAAGAGAAAATGAACCCAAGATGTGAAGATACAGTTCAATAAAGAGAGAAAATTGCTTAAGAAAACCCAAACTGAAATGATGCCAGAAATAAAAATAATTCAATAAGTCAAATTAAAAACTCAGCAGATTTTGCTAGGTGATGATAGTATAGTACACACATGATGCCAACACTTGGGAGGAGAAGCAGGAGGATCTGAGTTTGATGCCATCCTGGTCTATAGAGCGAGTTCCAGGATGGCTAGGGCTACACAGAGAAACCTTAGGTCAAAAAATAAAACCATAAATAAATAAATAAATAATAATAATTCAGCAGAAATCCTCAACAATAGAATAGATTATAAAGAAACTAATATGTCAGACTTAGAAGACAAAGTAGGGGAACTGCATCCCTTAAAGAAAGGTCAATGGTAAATTACAAAAAAATCAATAGAACATGAGAGAACTGTGGGACATCATGGAAAGACCCAACCTTTGAATTTCAGGTGTAGTAAAAGGAAAACACTGTTCCAAAAGTATAGTATACTTTGAAAATGTAGAATTTACTTTCAGTAAATTCATATAAGAAAGTTTTCCAAACAGAAAAAGATGCCAATTTAGGCACACTAGGCCTACAAAGACCAGATAGACAAGACCAAAATAGAAACTCTCCACAACATATTGTAGTTAAAGTACTAAAAAACACAGAATAAACAATGGGTATTGAAAGCTACAATAGAAGAAGTTCAATTCACTTAGGAATTCAGGGCCATCAAAATAAATTCTGATTATTGGTAGAAATTTTAAATACAGAGAGAATGGAAAAATCTATTTCTGAAAGATTGCTGCTGACAACCCGAACTACTATATTTATCAAAACTCCCCAAACACAAAAGAATACATGTTATGTTCTACAGCTCATAAAACTTTTTCAAAAATTGACCGTACATTAGGACAAAAAGCAAGTTCCCCTAAGTATAGGAAAGTCAAAATAATGCCCTATATTCTATCTGATGTCGATAGACGAGAGAAGTTGAAACCACAGAAAAATATACAAACACCCAGTGACTAAACAACATAGTATTGAATGATAATTGCTTCACTAAAGATAGAAAACAATATTTTTTAAATCTTAGAATTGAATGAAAATGAAAAGGAAAACAAAGCACAAAACAGTCTAAGGAATACACTGAATAATAGTCCTAATAGGAATGTTTACAGTGCTGCATTCCTACGTCAAAAAATTTGAGAAATCTCACATTAAGAACTTAATAAAAGTCTTTGGCAAAATAAGAACAAATTGAACCCAAAAGCAGAAGATAGGAAGAAATAACCAAAATCAGGGCAGAAACTAATGAAATATAAACAAACCAACAATGAATAAACCAAAGAATTGGTGAAACAAAAAGATGGCTCTTTAAAAAAGACAAACAAGATTAATAAATCCAAATTAATACTAATGAAAAGGGACACGATACAACAGATAACAAAGAAATTCAGAAAACGGTAAGATTATAGTTTAAAAGTTGTCTGTGCTACTGAAAACTGGAAAATCTAAAAGAAATGGATTAATTTCTAGATATAGTATAAAATATACAAACTTAATTTTAGGGTAAGATTCAACGTCCCCGTTAAGTCAGGGATTCGCAGACAATAGCTCAAACAATGAGGAATCTGGTCTGCGGCCTTCCCTAGGAGATCTTTGGATACTTTATTATCCACCAAAGTTTGGGACTACTGCTTGAAGTGCTGTGAAATTGAGTTAATTTTGTCTAAACTTATCTTGTAATTGGGTAGTAAAATTTGGCCCCAAGTGACCTCCATATATACTGTATTGTATTCTAACTTGATGTGTAAACAATTTGTAAACTAGCTAAGAGCATATACCCTTGTAACCAAGCAACCGAATCGCAGCTAATTATAGCTGCTAACCTTCAGCTAATACTGGGCTGAAGCCTGCGAAGATAGACTCTTATAAAGAAAGCATGCAACTGGCCAACAGATAATCTCATCACTTCCTTTCCTGTTTTCTGGTTATAAATACAGTTTAGTGTGCTGGAGGTGGGTATTCTGAGGAATCTACATTTTGAAATGCTGTATCATTTGAGAGCTATTCTTGCTCAAATAAACTGTGTGAGATTTAACTAGCCTCAGGATTATTTATTTTTCCCAGTAGTGCTTCCAGACTTCAATTTATTTCAGTTCCTATGAACTCCTCAATACAGTTAGATTGGCGAGACAAGCAATCTGATGATTTAGGACCTGGACCCGCACAGAGATACCATGTTTGCTTTAGTTGTTGGGGAATAGAAACTGACGTGATGGTTCTTGGACTGAATTATCTACTTTGTGCATGAAATTTTTGTCCCTTCATAGTAATAACTTCCTTGAGTTTTGCTAATGGATTTTCCACTTTGAAGTAACAAGCAATCACATACCAAAGACTTGTAGCAAGTAGTTTTCATTTGCTTCTGATGATTACGTGTTAGAAGACAGATACAGTTTGAATACAAGTCTATGTTTTAAAATTTTCTAAAATTAAAATTATCTTAAAGGTAAGGTTGAAACTCTGTCCACATTGATCCTGCATCTCAGTGGATTTCTACCATATCTACACTTATTGCCAGTATTTATTGTGTAATATAGACAAAATATTTGATTTAAATGCATATTTTTTGCTGATGACTAGAATTTTCTTTGCTTCTTTCAAAAACTATATTCTATGGCAGAAAATTCACTGCTGCAATCAGGCATTGTCTTAGTGTATTTTTGTATGTATGTATGTTTCTGTGTATGTGTGTATGAATATTTATATATGTTTGTGTGTGAGTATGTGTGTGTATATATATATATGTGTGTATGTGTGTATATATGTATGTGCATACATATATGTGTGTGCGTATGTATGTGTGTATATATTTGTTTGTGTGTGCATATATGTGTGTATATATGTATGTACATGCATGCATGTGTGTATATGTTTGTGTGCTTGTGTGTGTGCATATATGTATGTGAGTTCACGTATGTATAAATATGTATGTGTGCATATATGTTTGTGTGGGAGATCAAATCCAGAATCTTACACATACTATGTGGCTGCTCTAAAATATCTCTGAAGAGTACTTTTAAACCACATATACTTGAAGAGAAAAATTAACCCATCTGTTTCTGATTTCTTTCCGTGAACCTAATAAAAGTGCCATTTTAAAGAGCCATTTAATAACATCTAAAAGCCTTTGAGAATTTTTAAATGAGAAATTTAAAACGACCTTTGAACCAAATATTGATAGTAAATAAAACACAAATATTAGGTTCTGTACTTTGGATCTTAGAAAGCAGGGTATAACTAACATCTAAATAGAAGGCAGAGACTTTGGTGGGGCCAGAGTTGGGAAAGTCCCTTTATTCAGCTTCCGGAGAATGCCTTGGCATTGTTTCATTATTGTGTAAGTCATCTACAGTAGTTATTTTAAAATAGAATTTCTTGTCATCACAGCGTTAAGTTTATCTTGGGCTTTCAATGGAAGCAATGCTTCTTCTGCCTACCTTTACTAGATAAAGTTCACAATAAAATCACATACACACACACACACACACACACACACCTCCAGAGCTTCCTATTTATTAAGTTAACTTATACAAAGAGATGGACATAAAGTGATTGGGTTACCAGTGTATGAAAAGGCAAATATAAAATTCATAAATTTACAATCTTATCGACAATGTGGATAAAAAGACAGATCAATACTTTGTGCTTCTGAAGTGCTGAAGATGACTTTTGTCATTAGAATGAGTGTGATGATAACTAGTAATGTGATTTAGGTTGGAGAGAGCTAAACAGAACACTGAAGAATATGCTGATACTTGGCCTGTCATTATGGTATTACACATTCAGACTGCAGTAGCAGCTCTGAAGTCTATCATTGCTGCTATTGCAAAGTGAACATCCGGTGTGCCTTCAACAGCACAGCTCTGGTAGATACCGATCCCTTTAATGGAAACACCTCAGGAGTCAGTCCATGCAGCTTCCTAGTGATGTTGGCTGACAACATGGAGTTCATGGATCCTTGTCTTATGAAAGCGATTTCATACTAAGTTATCATTTCTGAATCATAAAATCAAATTTTATTCCGTTAAAACAACATTTCATAGATGATGAGTACAATTTTAAATGGGACATCTGATATCATTTATATCTAAATTATAACAGTGTCTCAGAAAAAGCACTTTCCATCTTATAATGACAAAACTTCTGGTTTGTGCTGTGATGTGCTTTTGCTAAACAAGACTATGTTTTTGCTTTCTAGGCTGAAATTCTTAGAGTCTAAATAGTGGTAGACTCTCCCAAGCTCAATGTGTCAGGTGAATAGTTCAATACACACTGTAGTCATTTTTCTATTCTAAATGTTGCTTTGTGGATAAAGTATTTGAGTTGAAAAAGGCCATTGAAAATATGCATCTCTCTTTCATCATTATTCATTATATCTTATCACTAGGAAGACAATAAACAACAAAATGATACACTCACATAATAAAATCAATAATGAGTCCAAGGTGTAAAGGAGCCACTGATAGTGAAATATTACAAGTTGCTAGGTTTGACATCATGGTTTTCCTCTGAGTATAAATTCAAATAATCCTTTTTTAATTAAAAAAAGTTCCAGGAGCTTCTATTAGCAGTAGATGGTGATTAACAAAGACAATTAGCCATGGTGCCGAGAGTAAGATAGTGGAGAATTTTCAACCCTAAGTGGAACAGCTATTTCATATGTGCTCCTCTCAAGGCCCAGAGATTATGATGGAAGAGGGGGCAGAAAAAGAGTAAGGCCTGAGGATATAAATTAATACATGAAAGCAGTGTTTTCTGTACATAGAAGACAGCTGTACATACGGATTCACAACAGTTATGACGGTATGCACCAAATCTGTGCAACTCAAGTCAGATAAAATTCCAGCATACAGAAAGAATGTGGACATGGAATCCCACTGTAGCTTAGGGAACTATTGGTTATGGACAGCTGCTAAGGTGAGTAGTAGCTTCAATTTTCTCTAAGACTGTAGCAAGATCCCGTCGAAGGCCATATATCAAAGAGTGTATGGACAGCACAAATTGGATTTGATGGATTAAAAAAAAAAAGACACAAATTTGGTTGGTTAGGAAAAGAGAAGGGGATATGATCAAAACACATTTGAAGTTCTTGAAGAACTGATAGACATTTTTCAAAGTCCATGTGAGATGAACAGAGTCAAAGTGAATAAAGCTTGGGGCCAAGTTGTTGTCTCCATCCTGAAATTTGACATCTGCATGAACTCGTGGTTGACCAACTGTCCAACTAGTTTCCCCAGCAGAAGCATGAATACCATCAAATCCAAGCTTGAAATGATAAACAACACCTATGTCATAACTACTCACAGCCAGTAGTGATCTCTGGTTCAAAGTTCTCTCTTAGTACAACAGGCCTTTGGGCATTGGGGAGGTAGAACAGACGGCAAGATAGTTTGAAGATGCTTATGAAATATACACCTGTGGCTACTAATTTAATTGTTTGAGCCTGCCCTACCGTTTCTTTTCTAGAACAAAGGAAGGATTAATGAGAGTAGAAGACTTTCCCTTCCTTTAAAGACTTTAAATCTAATAAAGAATGTCCACTTCAAACTATGTTAAAAATACTTGGGAATTTATATAATCCTGATATCAAAAAGAATGAGACATTTTCTGATTTACGTCTATACTTGTACTTCCCATACAAGTTGTCAATTACATGAATTTAAAGTATGCTATTACTGTCTGAAATATCATGACTTCTTTATGAAATTATATTTTTCTTAAGCTTTTATCACTTTATCATTATAAAGTCAGGTGAAGATTATACTCTAGAAGGGAAGTTTGTTCTTCCAAAAGATGGGTGACTTAATGAAATGTCTGGCCCCTCAAAGATGAGATCAAATGGAATAATTTGTATTTTTTAATTTAGCAATTAGTGTGCATTTTTTGTATGCATTTGTGTGTACACCATTACCCCATAGAGAGCAGAAGAGGGCATTTGATCTCCTGGAACTAGAGTTACAGGGTTTTGAACAGTTATGTGGGTGCCAGGAATTCAAGGCAAGACATATGTAAGGACAGTAAACTCTTTAATCACTAAGCCCTATTTCCAGCCTCTATTTTTCCTTTAACAAGAGGTAAAGCATTGTCTGTTGTTTCCATGGCTGAAAAGTGAGATGCTTGGTAACCTAATTGACTGATTAGGTATTCAACCAATATTCGAGTCAAAGGAAGCACTAACTTTTACCGTAAATGAGAAATGAATTCAATTATTATTGATTGGGTACCCAATATGTGACGAGCAAAGTTCCTAATGTTAGGTTATACCTCCAAGCAAAGATCTTTGAACTCCAGTGCTTTTAGTATAAAAGGAGAGGGAGAAGAAACAGGCAAATAAAATGAATGAGAAGATGAGAAGAATTAAGTAAGGAGGGGCAATAGGTCCTGTGGAAGGATTACAGTTCTATCATGGTCAAGGGAGACCACTCAGAGAAGACATTTGATTGACGGCTTGAAGAAGGTAAGGGAGGAAACCATTCACATAGAATCAACTGGCCCGATGAAGAACTATCAACAAAGCAAAAGGTAACAAGAGCAGGATCTGGGGGAAAGCAGAGCATGCTCAGTCTTGAGAGGATTTCGACTTTTACTCTTGAGTAGATGAAGCAGCTTTTGGAAGAGTTTTAATAGAAAACTAGTATGTTATTACTGATTGTACTGATTGTTTTCAGCAATTGCTACAATTGCAATGTTGAACTGCAGGTAAATGGGAACAATAGAAATGAAAACCGTTGTGAAGTGACTGCATTACTTCTGGAAGGACAGACAGTGGATGAAAACTAATAAAAAAGTATCGGTCAAGGACCCAATAGCAAGTATGTGGCACATTAAAATATTTGAAAGATGAAGTTCTTTTTTTTTTAATACAAAGTTAATTACAAAGTGTGGGTGGAGTGTAAAGGAACCACAAGGGATGTTGTAGTAATCCTGGGTGAGTAACTCTTACTCTCCTTAGATTCAAAAGGTTAGAGAAGGATGTAGTTCCAGAACTTGACCAAAAGGCAAAGTAATGTAGTGAAGTTCCCGTGAGATGAGCAGGGACACAGCCATATCAGATGACCTCACAGAGTGAGCCCATACACTTGATGACATGACTTCAAGAATTTACTCCTTCCGTTCTAACTCCTATCATAGTTAGACTCTCCATTGGCTAAACCCAACCAGGAGACAGAAGCAAGAGAATCATGATGCTTGCTCACATCAGCATCCTGTTTCATCTTCTTTTCTTCCCTGCTTTTATCTGGGTGAAAAACGTGTGCCTTCCATACAGGAGTATTAACTTCACTTCAGGGAAGGCTCCATGATCATAAAAAACTATGCTTTTTTGTTTGTTTGTTTGTTTGTTTTGTGGGCTAATTTTTGATCTTTTGGACTTACTGGTTCTTTGTTTTAATTTCATTTTTTGTGGAAATTTTTTTAGAGAGAACATAAAGTTGGGTGGGTAGGGAGATAGGGAGGATCTGGGAGGCGTTGGAGGAGAAAACATAATCAAAATATACTGTATAAAAATAAAATCAAGTTGGGCTGTGGTGGCACATCTCTTTAATCCCAGTAGTCAGTAGGCAGGCAGATTTCTCTGAGTTAGAGGCCAGTCTGATCTAGAGAATGAGTTCCAGGACAGCCAGAGTTACACAGAGAAACCATGTCCAGAAAACAAAAAGCAAACAAAAAAAATCAAACAGAAAAATATGCATGGAAATACAGACCTATATTATCCAGTACATACATGATGATCTTTGCTTCTGTTTCCAATCATGTACTGAAATTTGTAATTACACAAGCCTTCTACAGATCTCTGCCTATTTCTCTTACCCTAGGTTAGTTCCCCTGTAAGATGACCCCCCAAACTTTACTTGTGGTAATGATATGAATCTGCAGAGTTTTTTATCCATTTGAAGTTTTCTACTGGTCAAGGATGGTAGGTCGGAGAAATATTAACATGTACTCCAGCAGATGCCTGTGTTCTTAAAGCAATCCTATTGCAACCATTGTATAGTAACATCTTATTTCCTTTCAGATTATCAGGTACAGTTAATCACTCTGGATACTACAGGAGCTCCATTCTCTGTTTTTTGGCTCATTGATTATAAAAAAAAAAAATCAACTAACCAGGGTGCAATTTCAGTTTATAATTCATTATATCCTTGATCCTACTTCTTGGACGCACTCTAAACACAAGGATTTCTAAACATACTGATCTTTATTTTGGGGGTTGAGAAGAAAAAGCATAATATTTTTTCATCTGAGTTATTGAATAGATATATAAATTTTTGCATATATATTTTGCAATATATATTTGTATCTTTAAATAAGATGCAAAATGTGTTAGCCAGATGCTGCAGACATACTTCATCTATGGAATTGCATTAAATATTCAAGGTATTGATTTCAACTTTTTAAAAATAATTATTATTCTTTCAGCTGGCCAGCTCCAGACTTCATAAAGCCAACTACTTCTGGGTGACAGGCCATATGGTGATTCCATAGAACTGAATGCATTGTCATATTATCTTCACTGCAAGATAAATGCCCTCACTGAAGGCAATGTTTTTCACATCGTCATGGCAACAGATACATCACATAACATTTCCACAAATGCTAGTGTATACAGTTCTGGAAGGCCTTTGAAGTTGGATTGCTTGTAGCAGGTGCCAATATATTTCAGAATGAGGTCTAATGGGAAATAGAGGGCTGTCTTTGCAGTTGACCATACCTAGCATGGCAGTATACAGGCATGCTTTGGCTAGAAAAATCATAGCCATTGTGTCTGTTTTCTATATGTATCTACCTACGTGATCTAACAACATTTTCAGTAGAAGTTGGTTATCAGAAAAGAGAAGTATATCTGTATTCCAGTGTCCTTAGACTCAGGAACTCTTCCACAGGTCAATCAATTATCTTCTGAGGCATAGGCTTAAGTAGCAGAAAAGCTCATACAAAGCTTTCAGTACTTTCATAGATTTTTCCCTTGTACTTGATTCCACTCAAAACTGGCTATGTGTGTAAATGGTACAATGCAGCATATTTAAATGTTCTCTAATTTGCCTTCAAAAGCCCAAGAAATTTCCCAAATATTGTTTGTCTCATTGAGATGAATAGCCATTAGTTGAAGAATTTTTACACTCATTTTAAAGAGGGTTTATGAGGATTTCCTTAGTCCTGGAACAAGGTAGGAAAAGGAGGAGCTATTTACCAGGTCAACCCTACATGTCAGATACTAGACATCATTTTAAATTATACAATGAATATTCACTGTTCTATAATTTGCAGTTTTCCTAACCGTGTATTTAATGATCTGTTATTTTTCCATTGACAACCACTTATTGATGTTGTAAGAATCCAGATATGACTTAAGCATTTTCATTAGAAGGTGTTGTCTCTGTGTTTTTTATTATTTGATAATGGCATCCCTCTGTAATATTTTCAGAAATATGGTAGATATTTTGATGTATTTATTTGTCTTTTCAGGTATGGAAATTTAATGGAACTGGGTCTACGAAGAGTCTTAGCTTTATCTGTATCTAATCAAATGTCCTCATACTATGCCTCAAGATTTTAATTTAACACTGTCCTTTTCTTAGCATTGATGACTTTGTTGAGTTAAACATTTGAAAGGCAAGGGAACCCTTCAGTCTTCATAACTCTCAGACACATCTGCTTTGTGACCAAAAAAAGATAAAGGACTTCTTTATATGTACCATAAGAGTTTTCAAATTCCTAATGTGTCCTTAATTCTATGTACATAATTTTAAATTTCATTTTCCATGTGTTTATTCTGTAGGAGAATAAGGCGAAGAAAGGAGCCTCTACAATTGTTGCACTCACTCATGCTGCACAGTGATAGATAAGGCAAAGCTTACTTCCCCATGCCTTGCCTTACACTTGTTCTGCAGTCTACTTGAAAGAGAGTGATTAGGAAGCTCTGGATTTCCCTTGCCCCACTTCCTCCCATCATATACATGCGACTCAGCATTAGATATTTATAGTTTTTTTAGTGGCAGTAATTGTCATTCAGGTTATCAAGCAGCAAACAGGTGACATATTCAGAGCAGGGCAATTAAAGAAAGGGCCATTTTCAACGCAGCTTCTTACAAAGATATAGGTGGAGCATAAAGGAACTCTAAATGGCAGTTTTTACAGCCTGTTGTTAAAACCAGTGGATTCATTCTCTAGGTCAGAAGAACAGAGAGTAAGAAGATTTTCTAGCATGCAGAAAGAGAAAGTTTTATCAAGGGTAGCTGAACTGAGACAACCAAGCTATATTAGCTTAAGGAAACTGCAAGATGGGCATATATATCACATAAAGAAACAAAAAAGACTACATCCATGCCTATTGTGTTATGTGATGGGAAAATAGGAAAGGCAAGAGATATTTTTTGCTTTAATTCTGTCATAATTGTAGAAGGATTTTAAGGTGACATTCTTCACCAAGTTACAAAAAGATTATATTTAATAAAAATGGGATAATTCTAGCCCTTCTGTTTTAGGCCATTATGTTTACATGTTATTTTTTGTCCTTCAAAATTGGAGGTTTCAGCTGAACATCACACAAAAGAAATGGATGAAAGGATTTACATTTCCCATAGTTTGCTTTTAGGGGGACGAAATTCAGCTCTCATTCTAAGAAATCATCCACGTACCTAATTAATTTCCCATCATTCTTCTGTAGAATTGAGGTAGAATCTCTTAGAAGATATTGCATGTAGCATCTGCTACTCATGAGGAACAATATAAACCCTCTGGTCCTTGTCATTACCTTCTCCTGTATTATTTTATATTAACCTGAAAAGAACATATCTTGCATCTCTGACACACATATCATATAATTTTGATAAAATAAAGGAAACCAGGAATGAACTTGTTTCCACAGAAGACCATGCTGAGATCTATTTCTGCTGCCCAGAAGACATGCTTGTATGAGTTTCAGCTCTTGACCAAGGCAAAGAATCCATTTAAAAACAAATGGGTAAAGCAGGGGAGGCTTTATAATGTCTAAGAGCTGCTATAGCTTTAGTATTTGGCCTAACAAAGTTTTCTTAAAGATAAGTTTATCTTCCCTATCAAAATAATTAATGAGATAAAGTTTATTTAATTTATTTAATTTATTTTTTTGCTCATTGCATTGGGAGCAGTGTGATAAGGCTCTTGTATTTATACTTTTTTTTTAAAAAGTGTAACAATATTGTTTGAAAAAAAAGGTTTCCTAGACAAGGAAACTGAGTCATAGAAAGTTCAAATAACTTACTAAAAGCCATAAAACTAGTGAATCATCTAGACATAAATTTAGAAAAACACTCCCCTGACTACCACAGAAAATTCACAAGAGTGGTCATTTTCATTATATTTTTGTGTTCTTCAAAGTGCCTTTTATAGTTTACTCCAGAAATGCATTTATTGCCATCAGTTAAAGAAACTTCCCTGTTGGGCTTGTGAGATTTGCCTGATGAATTCAGATTGAAGTAGATCATTAAGATGCTTCACATGGTGAAGAAACACTATTGCTAGGAACAAACTGAAACTTCTTCATGCTTTCATTCAGTTAGTCTGATGATTGAGGCTAAAATGCTTTCCCCCTTGAAGTAGCACTGACTCCTTCACTATCCCTCACGATGCACATTTTTCAGTTGTGTGATTCTAAAGAAGCATGCAGGTATGTTTTTACTAGAGACATCTTTTGAGAAAATTCTCTTGGTAAATCCCCTAATCTTTATATTCTTCAAGGCATCCATGTGAAAACTAGAGGCATCCTTAGCAACGTGAGACATCTGGCTGCATTCTGATAACTGTTTCCACTGTGAGAAGTTCCGACTGATGTGCCAACCACTGGAAACATCAGCTCAAGGGAGAAAAAAGACTTTGTGGATGCGAATACCTTTTTTTAATGAATGTAAAATAAGATGTGTTTTCTAGTTAAGAATCAGGCACATTGATCTGAAAATATGCCTGTGTTGCAGAAGAATCGACAGAGGACACCGTTGATAAGTGGCTCTCTTTAATTTCTACTCAATTCAAAGGGTTCTGGGTAAACTCTATGGAAGGAAATTCATGCAGGAAAGAGGGTGGGGATGGAAAATAAAAGTTCAGGCTTAACTCCCAGTGTATGGATAAGAAGGAATTTGAATATTAATGCACACCTTGAGAATGAAATGCTCTGACCAGCGACCTTAAGTTTTGGCAGCTGGCTAGGGTCTGATAAGGAATGATTGAGGTAGGGGTGGGGTGGGGGCAGGTCCTGGGAGTGACTTGTTCCCAGGCAGGCCTCTCATCTCTGGCTGGCATTAGAAAGAATTACAAAGCATGATTCAGAATCTAATTTTGTCAGCTGGCGATTGGCTCCCACGAGGCTCTGGCCTCACAATGTTCTATTAAGTAATGGGAATTGGGCTGTGCTCTTTTTCTCTGCGGCATGCTTGCCACTCCATTTTCCTTCGCAGCTCTGCCCAGGTCTCCAGCATGCACGTAGGTGTGTTTCAGCTTACATTTATCTCCTAAATGTCATCTGTGTATATCTCAGCCATGTCTGGATGTGAAGCACCTGGGAAAGCAGCATTGCAAATGAATGACTTTTAAATTTGTATTTTAATATTTTGACTCAGATTGTATTGGACGTAATATCACCTTGTCAGGACAGGCAGGTGCCAAGTGGGAAAAGGTGCATTTAAATTAAATCCATCCACTTACTTACTCCTATTTGATGCCCTTTAACACACAGGCTTCTGTCATGGGTAAAGGGTAAACTGCTTTCATGCAGAGAGGCCAAGTAAATGCGTGAGAAATCATTTGGTTTGTGTAAACACCACAGAAATAGCACTGAATAAAAATCAATTCTGTAACACACTTTTTTTTTCTTGCGTGTCTGAAAGAATGCCTGATACTTGTCAAAACATCTATTTATCCTGTATAAAATGATGGATATCATCAGTGATGAAGCTTATTTTTTAAAAGTAGTAATTTGCACATCTACAAAAGGTGGCATTATGTGTTCAGAGGGCCTACAATATGGATTTCATTAACCTCTTATATAACTCAATGGGAGTTAGTTTCTCAAAGAGTTATGAAACAGAACCATTTCCCCTCTGTTTAAAAACTTTTGGAGCTTTGTTATTCTCTCTGGGTTCCAGAATGTACAGAAAATATAATTAATGAGCATGGGTAATGTGTTCACTGGACAGAGTTTTAGGCTGAAAAGAAAACATTTCTAAGAATATGTTTTTTTTTTGTCAGAATTAAATCACAAGAATCATTCTTATTCACTGAAGCAATTTCCCCAAGAGAATTTTTTGAGGACTCCCCAATAAAAATGTTTACAATCATATTCTTTATTTTTTCCCAATGTTCAGTGTCAGTCTATTTCAAGTAGGAAATGCCAGCCTCTTGTCAGAGAAAAAGTCTCATATAGGGCCATCAGAAGACCCAGACCTGTTTTTGTTCTAGTGTGGACTAACCACAGCAAAGTGGGTGACTAATCATTTTCTGGACCAGTCTCTTCATTGTACAAATGAGAGGATTGAGTAGTTCACAAGGCAAATGCTTGCCTGACAGGAAACTTCCAGTGTGGTCTAAGATGGCATGCAGAGTTTCTTAAAACTTGTTTCTGACTTATTTATAATGTCTCAGTTTTCCATAGTCCTCAGCATTCCATTTTTCTCTGGATATGTGTGTGTACATTTGTGTATCAGTTAGCTCTTGTCACATGAGAAACAACCTTAAACTTAATTGCTTAATTGACTTAAATAAAAGCTTAATGACTATTAGTTTAGCTCAACATCCTAGGGTCAGTAATGCAATGAACATACTTGGAACAACCTGTTGATCTCGCCTAGACTCAGTTATGTGTGGTCAATTGTCATTTAGTAAGGCAATTGTGTTTCTGGTCCTGGATATCTGTCACCTAGGACAATAGACATTTCTGAACAAGCTCATCCTTCGGCAAATTAACCTGATCAGACCGTGACAGCCTTTGGGCCTCTGTGTTATTGATGTGACAATTGAGCAGCACTGCCTCTGTTATAGTCTGTTACTCAAGGCCAGTGACAAAGATGAACTGACCATCAACGTGTGAGAACAGACTCCAGCTCTGGAAGGGACAATTAAATAGCATTTTTAGGTTTTCAATCTGTTGCAATCTGTCTGCAAGCATTGATTCTTGAAGTCCTGTCCTATGTGAACTTAAAATCATTCCCCAATTTTTTAAAGGAAAGACAAGCCTACATAGAACAAACAAATGGATACTTCTATACCAGGGACATGACTCTGGTGATCAGCAATGCATTTCAAAACAGAACCATTTTTAAAGAAATACAGGCAATTGAATATCACACTGATCACAGTTTCCCAGGCATTTAGACACTTCTGCCCTCAATGACTAGACCTTGTGCAATGAACTGCTAACAGTTCTTGAGTTATGCACTCGAGTTCTGCTCTTGTTATATAATGTCTCTTCTATGCAATGGTGTTCAGAATGAGGACAGGGGATGTTGACCCAGACAATACAAGCCTGCAACCTTGTTCCTGCATGTCCCCAAAGACAAAACAAAACCAGGACAATTTTCAAGGTTTGAAACTCATTTCTAGACTCTTTGTTTGGCTTTTCTCTAATGACTCATAGACTGACATGATGATTTTGGGGAAATTTCCTTTATGTAGGAAAGTTGACTAACTGTCTCCTCTTTGCACATATGAATAGTCCAGAGAAGCCTGTGATATTCTGTGAAAGGTAGAATCAGAGTAAAAATAAGAACTTTGTAGTAAAATAAAGTAGAAAAAGAATGTGTGAGACAGCTTGAAGAGTGATTCTGAAATCCCCCAAATGCTTGAAATGCTACAAGCATTACTAGCAGTAAACAGGATTAAAATGAAAGCAGAGATGGTATTTAACTCCTCCTCTGCCTATACTGAGAAATGCATTATCATTGAACGGAGGTGAATACATTAGAGCTCTTTAGAGATCTACAAAGGTATGTTTTAACAACGTCCACAGGTAGTTAGGACAACTTCTGAATGAGTTTTTTAGGGTTTTAAAAAGTAAGCCAACAAACCAAGTTAAAAAAAATTTTCATTTAAAATAGCATTGGAATAACTATGATTTCTGGTTCTTTGGATCTCATATAGAGGGAGGAAAACTACAAAATAAATGTAAGTGGACAAAGGTCTTCATTGAAACTTTGACATGAATACAGAAACCCCAAACAGATAGAAACATAGCAGAATTGTTGAAGAAAAAGTACCCAATTTAGAAGAGTGGTTAACAAATAAAAAAAAGTAAAATAAAGTAATAAAATAACAAGATAAACATATGGGACTAATGGATGAAGGGATGAAGGCTAATTTGCATATAAAATGACAGAATTGGAGTGCGAAGACAATTTCTCTCATCTCAATCTCATTTGTATTTCCCTGACTTTAATTGATTTCTTAATTATATGTCATATCTTGGATGAATGTGCTGAAATCCCACCATATTTTGAATTTGTTCCTTATCATCTTGTATTCCATATTCACTCATGAAATGTGTCTGCTTGAAGAGCAGAGAGACAGATAGATACAAGTGAATTTCAGAGGAGCTGAGCTGAACCCCTCTTATTTACTTGTTAGGAAACTTTCAAAGGATCCTTTCTGTTGCTTCATTCAAATTCAAATAACTTGGTTGAACACTGAAAACTATCAGATAATACCTCAGTAGCCCCTATGGATCTCCTCTTGGTTTTAGGGTTTCAGCCAGTCTAGCCAGCCCTGGTCTCGTGAAGCATCTTTTTGAATGACTCCTTCATGTCTTTCATGAGATGTTCTTCTCTGGTCTCCTCCTTGATCATGACTACCTTTCAACCCTCTGTTCTACTTTTTCCCTACTGCCATACTTACTCTAAACAGCTGTAGTTGTATCATCATGTATTTATGTTGCACTTTTATCTAGATTATCAGATGGTATGTCAGGAGACTCTAACCTCCTTTGTCTACCCCATAAAACCTTCTTCTAATACTTTACACATAACAGGAGTTTTTTAAAAAAATTTGCCTGTAATTCAAGTTTTTGTTCTGTGTAAACAGGAATATTTACTCCTTCTCAGTGTCAGCCTTCGTGTTGCTTATTTTGATAGCATCTGAAGCCCAGATGTTCTGAATGGAACTGATTATACTCTCTCCGCGATCCTGTTTCTCTTGCTATATTTTCTGTCCTAGTTACTGACAATAATATCAATTCATGTCTGAATCCAAAACCTCCTGACTTTGATTCCTTATTATTTTTACCTCCCATATTTAATTGGCTACTTGAAATTTAATTGATGTTTCTGTGGCCCCACACGGCCAATTTCTGATTCCTTCCCATCCTATCCCAACCACCAAGGTCATGGTTCTTGTCCTTGTGCTCTGTGCTTTCTTACTGGTACTTCTTGCTTCTCACTCGTGAAGTTTTCTTTTCTCCAAGCAGTCTCTAGAGTTGACCTTAACAAGTGTCATTTTATTTATGTTTTTTTTCCACTCTAAAACCTTTGAAAACAAGAGTGCCATTTGATGGCTATTGCACCCCTTTTCATTTCCTCTGTCTGCCTCATCTTTATCCCATCCCCCAGAATCCCAAATACACAGTTATGAACTTGCAAGTATTCTCCTGCTATTTCATGCTTTGGTCCAGGTTAAAATTATTTTCCTATATCTCTATGCTAATTGAAACTGTGTATCAGATAAGATACATGAAGACATACCTCCTATTGTCTCCATGATACCTGTTAAAGACTAAGATCAAACAGTTTCTCTGTACCTTTGTCTTGATCTCCCAATGAATAAAAATGAGTAATTTCTCTGTTGAATTTTGCTAACAAATCACCATTAAAAAAAAAACTTAATGTTTTATTATACAGTGTTTCCTTATTTTCTTTTTCAACTTATTTTCATATCTCACATGAAGCCCATACATGCCCTACATGGCACTCACATGTTTCCCCATGGTAATGGCTCCTTCTAAGTATCAGAAAATGAAAGGTTTCTCTTATACAGCTGTGCTAAGTAATTAATATAATAAATAACTTACACTATTCTATTTCCTTCCTTCAGCCAGAAATAACAAGCACGTAGTTTTAATGTGATATTTATTGTATTGGATATATTTAATTATTAGAGTATAAAGGTGAATGAACACATTTTTTAAGAAAAGATCAATAGAGATGAATGTTTGTTTTTATGCCCCTTAGCGACATTGTCATTTTTAAGTCTTTGAACTGATTATATTTTTCAATTTCTACATTTTAATTACACGAATATAATAATTATTATTATATATACAAAATGCATGACTTTGTCCAGTTTAAACACTAATGTTGAATTGCAGTTATTTTTATTATAGTAGTATTTAGACCTTTTGAGTAGTGAGGATTATGAATTGAGGTCAAGCCACAGAGCTTTGTCTGCACTACAGCAGGTAACTCCCAAAGCACTAACAGTGACTTTCTTTGTGTTAGCCACTAATTTCAACTCACAAGCTACCTGGCCTCTTAGTAGGCACAGACATTGGAACGAGTATTGTGATTGTTGATAGAATATACTTGAATATTTTGCTTTTCTATCCAGCTTTCAGTTAGTGCCTCTTTTAAAACAATGGCCTATGTTTAATTTCTTGTTCTTGCATATACTTAGTACAATAATGTTACATTGGAGCTTTGGCAAACACCCATATATAATCTCTACTTACCTCTACTCATTCAGCAGCAGAGTGTTTAGAAAATAAAAGCATCATTTCTAATTTGGAGATAGATGGATATACAAATAATACAGACATAAACATTTTTTGAAATTTCTCAGCAAAACTTTGCAGCATTATAATTATCAGGAAAAGTTAAACATGAATTTAGTATTCCTTTAAGAGAAAGCTTATTAAAGATAGGGTTTGTTTATCTCTTGGCATCCTTGCTGCCCAGAGGGGAAACAGTGCTAAGCAAACAAAATCTATGCTTGTCCTAGATATGTTCATTTAGTCAAAAGAAGGCATTCAAAGGTTTTAAGGTGCTCACAGGGATTCTCATCCTACACTGGTCAGAAATGTACAAAAAGAGATAGAACAAAGGAAGCAGAAGTCCATGGGATCTAGTTCTAGATGATTTGTTCTGAGGAAGAACCAAATACTTTTTATGATTGAAATGCAGATCCAGATTACACTTCCCATTATTAATGATGTTGCTGTCATCAGCAGCATCATTATTTTGTCTGAACCATGTAGGTACAGCCTAGGCATGATTCACAATGAGATCATCAGTGTGGGCCAAAGGGTACTGGCAAAGACAAAGACTGAAGCCAGTCAGAGACATGCCAAGGAAAGTTGGCTTTTGAGTCAACTCTAATCTCTACAGGATCTGAACTGGGGAAAGCCCAGAGTGTCTCTATGGCCAATGCTAAACAAGTCAAATATTGGTGAGCATAAAATCTTTATTAAATGAAGGGATTTTTATGCACATTTTAAATTGAAAAGTAAAAATAATGAAATAATTTATTATCTCCCAAAATTTTTCGAAGAAAACTTGGTGTGAAGCTATTTCTGGGTCTTCATTAGGTATAGTTTCAGAGTATGATGTTTGTCATTTGGCATGTCTTTACCTATTACTTTGTAGGCTGTTGAGCTGAAGAGATGCAGACATTACTCAGAATGAGGAAGGAGACTGTTTTCTAGCAACAAAGCTTTAATTCAAATATCTGCTTTGTTTCCAAAATTTAAAAAACTATACAATAAGAAAATCTTAGGCTATTCATCAACACACTATAAATGTTTTATAGATTCAGGGAGAGATATTTGGTTCGCTCCTATTCCTATAAGAGGAACAAGGAGTGTTACAGAAGCAAAGGTAGCAAACAATTGCCTAACTTCCTGATGTCTAAAATTGAATCTCTCTTTTCAGAAATAAAGCATTTAAACTCCTGCAAATTATTGTTTAGTATTCAAAAATCACATCTCACCAACAAAGCACTGTCATTTGCATGTAAGTTCATTGCATACAAAACAGCCCCTATTACAAGCTACTTTATCATTTTTTTTAGTATTTTTAGTACATGCTTATATAAGACTACAGTTCCGCAGTTAGCTAAAACAAAACAATTTGGTTAATTTAAAATTACTTTCCACATGTTTACATGGGGAGGAATAAAAGTGTTCTAATGGGAGACAAGAGGCAAGCTATTACTTGCACCAGGAGTCTTATGTGAATCATAGAAAAAATATTGTTTTGACTCATTTATAAGGATTTCCTCTCCTATCGAGTGGAAAATTACTTCTCTATATACTGTCTCATTCTTGTTACCCTTGAATTTGATAGTCTATTTTTCCCTATTGTCTTCTCCAGATGAAGTTTTAAAATGTATTCTGATGACAAGTATGATGTAATATGGAGAGCTGAGGCATAAGTCAAGAGGCTAACATCCGTGCTTTAGTTCGGCCATGGATTTGTTATGTGGTTTTCATTCTAATCACATAATCTTCATAGGCGTCAGGATCTGCACCTAGAGGAGTCTACAGAGGATTGAATACGGTGATGTCTTAGGCTCTCCTTGGCATGAATATTAGGTAAAAGTCCCTGTTGCTATGCATTTTACCTTGGCCATCAGAAGTTTCTGTGGCCTCAACTTGAGAATAATAACGTGTAAGAAAAGGCTGCAAACTGCTTTCTTGTCTCCAGTCAAGCTGTTTTCAGATTTACTTGCAGCTGTAAACGAAAAGCTTACTCTAATGGGGCATATGTTTTCTATTTGAAAAACAGTTCTATAAGGCCATCATTTAAATCAAGCTGGTTCACCTAGCTTTGAACTTGACTACCCCATAAAAAAACAAAAACAATGCCTCCAAACTATTCCAAATGACAAAATGAGCTGCCATCCTTGATAGGCTAGTGTGCGAATCTCTATTCCTATTTTTCTTTTATTGGAAGTGACATGTAGTATTTCTGCATTAAATTAAATCTGGCCCACATGGAGCTCTTTTGCACAGAAAATGTGAGAACATGGGTTCTTGGCAAATGGAAGGTAAATATAGAACTTCTGATGGCGCTTGGGCGCTATGAAGCTTACTCAAAGCCGCAGACCAGCACTGACTACATCATTCACAAATGGCTAGCTAGGATAGAGCAGTGCAAGCCATCCAAAAGATGTGGTATCGAAACTCATGCTAATCCTTCCATTGCCAATGGTATTCGTGTCCACGTATCTAATTGTGTTAACTTTTATGGGTTATTTCACATCTTTCCATTTCTCTTTTTGGTTACTATGGAAAGAGTTGGCTCATGAGTCTGGGTGGAGAAAGAAATGATGGCAGTCAATCTTGTGTTTAAAAGGCATGCTGGCTCTGAAAAGTATTGGGGTTTGAAAAACTTCTCAGCTCAGTGGAGTATATTCAACAGTTTAGGTAAAACTATAGTAACCTATCTCATAAATTGGCAGACCAAGAACTTCAAGACAAGTTAGTTCTTTGTGGGGCACTATTTTTATTACTCCTGGCAGTGAAAATGTGATTAGTTGTATTTTGTTCAATACTTGGTAAACTCTGTAATGACATTACATGTTGAAGCCTAATTTGATTTTAGATTCATTGTTCTGAGTTCATATTGGCTATCTTCAAGGCTCCTCAACTTACACTTTCTGCTCACTGATACGTGTGTTTTACCCAGAAAGAAATCAAGCCTTACTATGTGTTAGACACTTTACCAAGTCTTAGTAACATAAATTTATCTCAAAGTTGGATGAACTTCTAGGAGATAAGGTAATATAATGTTATTTATCATCTATGAATTTCCAAGAGACAATTACAATTTGATTTCACAATGAAATATATTCCTCAGCCTGGCTTCCAAGATTTCCCTTGATCTAGGCTCTGCTTGTTGTTCAACCTTATCTTATACCCTGCTCATTTTGTTTCTTTTTATTTTTCTTTGTTCTGCTTGTTTGTTTTGTTTTATTGTATTTCTTTGGCTGCTATTGGAGATTGAGCCTTGTGCTAAGCAAGAATTCTTCCACTTGGCTAAATCTTAGCCTTATGGGTTGTATTTAGGGGCAGGATCTTCCTTATTTCCCAAGTTGGTCTCACACTTGTTATCAAACCATCTTAGCGTCCAGGGTAAATGAGCTTTCAGTCTTGTGCCACCATGCCTGACCTTTTGTTGTTTCTTTGTTTACTTGGTTGCTTGTTTTAATTTGCTTTGTTTCATTTGGTTTTTTTGTTTTGTTTGAGACAAGATCTTGTTCTCTAGCTATGCTTAGGTTTAAATGTTCCATCCTCTTGCTTAAGCCTCCCTAGCCTGGGGTTTTAGGCATGCATTAATTCATCTGGCCCAATTTGCTACAATGTCAGCTGTCATGGTCATTTATATTTTCTTCAACATGGGTCATTATTCTATAGTTCCTTAAAGTGGACCCACCTCACATATCATGTGTCAGAGTGTTTTTCTAGAAGCATTCTTCTTTCTACTCTTTTTGTTTTCCTGAGCTGCTTTTGTTCTTCAGGTAGTCTCCTAAATAAAACATTATGGGAGTTTCCCACATTGTGTTCCAAAACACAACTTCATAACATAGAAATACAGAAGAAAAGTGAGAAAATCAGTATTCAGATAATGCTTTGTGTGTGTGTGTGGGGGGGGGGCTATTAACAGGACTAAAAGCAGCCCTGAATATAGTGCTGATTCTGGCTGATGGAAGGACCAAGACAAATCATTTGGAGAAAGGGCACTATAGTCAAGTTGTTAAGAAACTGGAGAGGAGGCAAGTGTTTGAATTTGACTTGTAGACAGGGGTAAGGAAGAACAATTTGATGAAAGCACAGGTTAAAGAAGATTAGGCTGTTGGTATGGGGGTGTGGTCTCAAGGTTAGGATGAATGCATGATAAGTAAGGTCATCTTGGAGCCTGCTCTAAGGTGATCCAGTTATGAGGTGACTTGGACTAAGTGAGGCTGATGACAGCCATGGTAGAAAGGGTATGGATTTCAAAGGCTGCTGGTCAGGAGTTGATGACTGACAGGATAGAAAGGATTAAGAGGACAAAAATGTCACTGAGGTTTTGTGCCTTGAAAACTGGTCGGTGAAGAATGAAGAGAGGTCAAGAATTTGCCATATTTACCTGTTGATTTTCTGAGGTGAAGCAACTTGTCTAGAGTTGACCCTCACTGGAAGAAGTGGGAAAATGGGGTCAATTTTATCTTCAGAAATGACAAGCCTGGAAACGTGGTGATTGGCACCATTATCCTGGGAGCCAAGACATATCTTTGGAAGGTGATTGGCACCATTATCCTGGGAGCCAAGACATATCTTTGGAAAGCCCTGCCCCCCCCTCCCAAGTCAGCATGGAGACAGACCGAAACCACAATGTCTGGCCTTAGAATGTGGACCATGAAAGCCAGCAGACTCACGCTGCTCATCTGTCTCTTGATTTCCGTCTTCTGTGGGAAGATAGCAAAAGTTTTACTGACCAGGAGAGAGATAAAGAGAGGTCACATTTTAGATTTCACTTGCTACAGTTTTTTTTTTCTTTCCCTTAAACATATTGGGCTTATAAAACCATAAGTGTGTTTTTCCCCAAGTACTTTTCTTGTTTTTTAAACCCATATGTATTTTGAAGTCAATTTAACCCATATGTTTCTGATTAATTTATGCTTAGCTCATCAAAATGTTGTTTTAAGAAGAAAAGCTTATAATAAAAACAGAGTCATGCTTCAGCAGTCACTGATGAAATCAACTCCAGAAGACTGTAGCTGAGTCAGAAACTCAGATGGTAGAAAGGAACCATGGGTTCCAAAGTCAGGACCTCACTGTTGTTGTTCTTTAAAAACTAAATGTGCTCAGTTCTGTGAAAATACCATTTCGGTTTTCTTATGTGCATTATTTGTTTTCTGGATGCATTGGTTTGTTATTTCAATTAACTACTACTCCTTTACTTAGCTATTCAGTTTTCCAATTGGCTTCCATGTTTCTCATTGAACCAAGTGGAGAGGAGACTAGATTACAGCAGAGAATGATGCATGTCCATGAACAGAGGCGTGTGTAATTCTGTCAGAAGAATAAACTATGAGACTTTGAAAGAGGCCTACATATTTATCTACTTGGTCCATAAAGATAGAATCATAATATGCATACATATCATAAATATAAAATTGTGTTGTCCATGTTTACCACTGCAGTCAAGAATTAGAAACAAAATCATCCTTTAAAAAGGCATTGTTGGATGAAGGTAAAATAACAGTAAGGATGTCTGAAAAAATCATAAGGAATTATGCTACTAACTATCTTTTAAAAGCTATAAAACACAATTCCATAGCATACATATGATGTAGCTATCCTATTCTTCATGCTGCCATTCAAATCTAAATAAGTAAAATGCAAAATAATTCATAAAAATACATCGCCACAGCATTCCCCTCCCTGAGGAGGACTAGCTTTCAGAACCAGAAGTAGTCATCCAAGCTTCCAAAAGAGGGAAGCAGCAGTCCTACCTAGCTACTATATCTATGAACCACAGCAATAACCAGCAAGGCACAATAATAACCTTAAAGGCTCAGTAGTGGCACACATACCTTTGCAGTAACCAACAGGCTTCTAGTTGGACTTAAAACCCACTCAACAAGAGCAAAAAACATGCCTGATACTGGAAACCTAGCCTATTACTTAGAGCTAGTAAAGTTGTAGGTCTTGGAGGGGAGGAGAACTTAGAACCACTACTTTACTAAACCATCAAAATCTCTAATTATTCTAAGCTTTTTCCTTATACTCACAGATAAGTGTAGTCCTTAATTTTCAGCAAGGAAACTTGTCTTTACAGCAGTTGGAGATGATATAGAAAACCACAACCATACAAAATGTCTTATTGTAGAGCCCAGTCTCAATGGATACATTTACTAAACACTCTCTTACATAACATTCAGGAGCATTGTATAAGAGAGGGCAGAAAGATTATAATAGCCAGGGAATGAGAGAGTTTGCTGTCGTGTTGTCTCCTGGTAATGTCAGAAGTTACCCTCATACTATTTCACCAATATGACTGCCTAAACATGAGCTGAACAAGTACAGGAGTAATAGGTATGCTAATGTGGATAGGAGAAAGTCCAAGAGGTCTCAACTTTATACAAAGAAGTATTGGCAACTCAGGAATTATGAGAGTAAGAAAAATAGTCTTTTTCAGGGAAAAGGACACCAATTGATTTCCCAATATCAAATGATCAGTCCTAAAAACTTTGCATACAAGTTACATTATTCATACAGAGCAGATTATACATATGTTATATACATGTATATGTACATGTTAAATGCAATATACATATATCTATGTCTTTATGCTATATATAGTGCACATATATGCTTACACACACACACACACACATATATGCTCTATGCTATATACATATATCAATATATGTCAGTGAGGGCACAAATTTGAAAAAGAGTAAGGAGGAATATAAGGAAAAGGACAGGAAGGGAAGGGAGAAATGATGAAATTGTCTTATAATCTCACCTCACAATTTTACAAAAATGGAAAAAAAGGTATACACCACCACACCCACCATATAGATCTGCTTTTAAGGCTAATTTCATAGAACCAACATTTAAAAGTAATTAATAATCATATTTTCTTTTTATAAAAGGCATTATCTATTACTTAACATCCCCAGAGCTAGTGTCTGTAGCGAACATCCATGAGAAATGCTGTTCAGTGAGGTGCTCTGTTTTTCACAAGTAAACGGTGGCTAGAGAAATTGTCACAGAGAGTTAGACAGCTGGCTGTCATGGAGACCCAGAGAGAAGTATGTTGCCATAATGTCCTAGCTAGTTATAACAAACACAATCTAATCAATTTACACTTGATTTCATTTGTAAATGTAGAAGGCTTGCCAATTATTGTGTGACTTCAAGTTGCTTCTCCATTTTCTGCATGCTGACAAAGGCATGGCTTGTTAGTCTGCCTTTTGACTCATCAGAAGAAAAGTGAGATAGCGTGGTAGGAGAGCTCACATGCCAGTTATAATGGGAGAATGAGAACATTAACAAAAGGATGACGTGGGCTGTGCTGCCTGAGTACATTTTTCCACAGTAATAAAATGATCAGGGCTGCACATCATCACAGTTCAGTCTTTCTTTGGGAATTCTGTGTTTATTTTAACCAACACTTTTTTTAAAAAAAAAAATATGTTGCTCCTCCCTTAAGATTTAAAATCTCCGTACTTATTAGATCTTCTTGGCTGTGTTGAGTACTGTAGCATCCACATTCTCACATGTAAAATATTTCCTAATCATGGTAAACGGTTCACATCTGCTCTGAATAAATGGCTCAAATCCAAGAAATTGAGACATTCTTAGAGGATCATTGTTGGTTCTCAGCCAGTCTTGGTGCTGGAGAGGACTACAGTGAAAAGACCTCCATTTCCATCCCCCTTCTTTCTCCCCAGGTTTGTTTTATTTATTTACTGTTATAATTTTTGTTTTTGATGACACACTCTACACTGCATACACACTCCTCTACACTAATATTTAGGAACTGGTCCAGAATTCCAGTTGTGTCTTTAGTTCTGTCTATTCTTTCCACACCCACTGGAAAGCCAAGAACAGCTCTGTGTGACTTCCAATTGCTCCTTGGCTACCCCTGGACTCACTTTTACCACATGGAAATTCTTTGCACATTATAATCAAACTTAACTCCAACACTTATTAGACACTCAAGGAGCGATTTTCAAAGATCTAGAAAATATTAATTTATTGTTCTTCTCATGGATTGGAATTCTTTTCTGTAGTAGTCTCAACCACATCGTCTTTTTCTGTTGTGTTTTGGCTAACTCGTCAGAGCAAATGAGAGAGGACTCTTGTCTGTCTCCAGAGTGAAGAGAAATGGAATTGTCCCAGAAATTATTATTCACGTTGGAAATGATTTTCATTGTGCTTTGATTGTGAGCCAACTCTCTGTACTTGTTGGAAGCTAAAATTTCAGTTAGCAATGGATCCCTTAGGGTGTAAGCCATTGTCATTACCATCACCTGGTTTCCAGGCAAACTTTTAAGTGACAAAGTGAGAATATTACTGATAAAGACTGGGATGGAGTGATGTCTTGGAGCAGAAATGAAGTTTTTAAAACACAACGAGATTGGTGGCAAGTGGCAAAATATCTAGAGTGGCTGAAATTATATAATTCAAAGCATTAAGTCATTAAAGAGGATGAACCAGCTTAGAACTTAAAAGATCTAAGGAAGTTTGGCATGGC
The DNA here is from genome assembly GCA_026225945.1 of Cricetomys ansorgei. Taxonomy (NCBI): domain Eukaryota; kingdom Metazoa; phylum Chordata; class Mammalia; order Rodentia; family Nesomyidae; genus Cricetomys; species Cricetomys ansorgei. The sequence goes on from JAMJFZ010003875.1 coordinate 36,658,067, forward strand.
TGGAGCAGAAATACAAAACAAAGCCAGCAGGATTCAGTCTTTCACGGTCACCTCTGGTTTCTGGCCTGTTGGCTCCATTCTCTCAAAGGCTCTTCTTCTATACTGGCAAATGGATTCTAGCACCTCTGTGCTAGCACCTCCTGCTTCAATCAGTCTCATTAGTGTTTATTTCAGGAATGATCCACAAGACTAATGAGATGCACTTTAGTGGGACTGACCTCAGTCACTTTTTCTTGAGCTAATAAGAACTTTTTGTGTGGGAGATGCTAGCTGGCCAGACATGGGACAAATTCCTTTCTCCAAGCTTCATGGAATAAGACAAGGACTGACATTGTTTTACACAGTATTCTCAAATGTTTATTTCCTTGAAACAGACAGGGATTCTTGGGTACTTGTGAAACTGAGGTAGGAGAATCACAAGTTCAAGGCAGTTTGGGAAACTTGATAATAGCTTGTTTCAAAATTAATTTTAAAAAAAAACCAAACAAACCTAGTTCCTGTGCATACCTCAGTGGTGGTGAGCTTGTCAAGTATACACCAAGTCCTAGTACTATACTATAGAATGAGTACTATAAAATAAGGGAGCTATATCCTTTGAAGAAAAAGATAATTAATACCCATTGAGGTCTCATAATTCTACTGATGTATATCAAAAATTTAAAGACCTATAAGCCTTATAGGAAAAGGACATAGGCAGGGCATCTTGGGGAAAATATATATAGTCTGCTTTCATGATTGTTGTTACTGAATAACAATGTGATATCTTCATTGTAAGACTATGGGAATGTTAGAGAGACTTGGTAGGAGATGTTTATAAGAAAGGATTAACTCTGTTCGTAGGTGGGTTGGGGGGAGTTGAGTCATATGTGTGGTCAGAGATAGAGTCTGGCATCTCCTGTGACAACAAAGCAAATAATGACTTGTTATTTATCACAAAATAAACCATATTGGTTTCCTCTTTATATTTTTGGTTTTGTAAAAGTCATACCTGGGGATTTCCAAAGGGATTTGGTGTGAGCCAAGTGTGTTAATGTGTTTCCTGAGACAAGGTGAAAGTAAGTCACATAACCTGCTTCAACTCAGGGCATCAGGAAATTGCATGCTGGTTATGGGAGACTACAGTAGGGAGATACCTCGGGTGAGAGGAAGGTTAGTCACAGAGTGTATTTCACTTTCTTTTTATCCTGTAGATTTTGTGTAAGTGGATGATACATGAATAAAACAAGCTAGAAACTGCACAGCAGTATGATCCAGAAGGGCCATATCCAACTTGAGTGAAAATGTGTTTAGCTTGTGTTTCAAGTCATGTTGGTTGAGTTTACAATGGTGTTCCAGATCTTCAAGCAGGTGCTGAACTTAATATGTCTATTATTCCAGGCACTGTTAGCTACAATGAGAAAGACAGACTTTTCTTTATTTCCTTGTACACGTCTAGACATCCTGTTCCTAGAGCTTTGGACACTTTTGTCATTTTTGCTCCCAAGTGCAAGCTCATTTCCAGACATCTCCAAGATGCTTCTTTCCTTGAAAACTAACTGAATGGGACACAAGTAAATTGAGTTTTGGACAAGATGCCCCTAAGTGGTCTAAAAGAAGCATGATCTGAGTGGGCAGAAATGGAACATGCAATCATTGTTGGAAGCACTCATTGCTAGGAGGAGCCGTGTCTATAGACTGAACTTTACAACCAGAGGCTTTATGAACAAATGTGGATGCTCTTTCATACACCATGTCTTTGGATGGGATGGGGAACTGTTGAGTTTCACCAATCTGCCTTCTCCTTTCTTTCTCTCCTTTTGCTTGGTCCAGGTTTGTCTTTTGTTACTTTTTGCTTTTGTAGTTTTGTTTTTGTGTTAGTTTTCTGAGTCAAGGACATGATTTTTTTTGTTGCCAGGGTGCAGATTCACTTGCTGGTTGATCTAGGTGGTTCATCT